>JAIFHY010000006.1:1382536-2073805 GCA_022264835.1 Melampsora americana
CCTTTCTCACAGAACCTGTCCATCAGCCCCATCGTTTATCAATCTCGTAGTGGAAACGCAACTCCCATCCCCAGTCCAGTCAGTGTACCTACACTTGGCGCTAATCCTTGGAGTCCTACTGTCGAGGAGGTCAAAAAGCTACGGGAGCCCAGCATGTTGCGCCAAGCTAGTGTCGACACTCTAGGATCTGGTCGCTCGGTCAGCCCAAGACCGTTACAAACCTCTCCGGCCCTCGATTCTCCTCGATATCGCTCAGCATCTAACGATGACACCAAGTCTAATGGTTCCAACGCCCTCCATTCTAACTTCAATCGATTATGTCTCTCGAATTCGGAAGAAATAAACTCAAGACTCACCTCAAATTCGGCACCTCATCGACCCCCTACCGCCAAAAGTCCACTTTCCATCTCAACTTCGATGGCAGACGTTGTTGCCGGCATAGCCTCTCCCGATGGAATCGTTTCCAAAAGTAGTGGCTCTAGCAAGAAGATGATCTTGCCACCCTTGGTCACTAGCTTTCCTCGCCAAACCTCCACTCCTTCAGCTGGGCACATTGGCTCCACTTTATTGTCCAAAGAGACCGGTAAACGTAACACCGGAAGCTCTTCAATCACTTTCCAGGGTCCCGCGAGCGCTGCTGCATTCGTACCCCCAATCGGACACTCCTTACAACATAATCCGAACGATCCGTTCGGTCTACAGGAAAGGGTGTCTCGCTTAGGTGCTCACAGCACAGCTGCTCCGGGAGTGGGTGCTTCGACCTGGTTGAGTCAAAAGGAGAGACTTGTGGGAGGGAAACAGTCGTTCGGTCACAACCAGGAATGGGGTTCCCCCGCGCTCTCTGCCGTCACACCTACCCACCCTCAATCTGGTGGTCCGCTTTCAGCCCTTCCGCAACAAATTCAGCAACAAATGCTTATCAATCAACAGTTGCAGCAGCTGCAGCAGCTGCAAGCTCAACAACAGCTGTTACGCCAACAACAGGCTCAATTACTTAGCCAAGGGATGGCTCTCTCGGCTGGCATTCCCAGTGCCTTGACTAGTAATCTCTTCCATCAGAACACTAGTCCCAGTTCGACTTCTCCGTACACAACCCTCCCGGGAGATGGGTTCAGTCCAGCTATCGGGTTGTCGAATAACAACTTCAACCCTCGTAACCCGAGTCATGTTGGGCCAAACAGCTCATTCCACATGGGAGGTTCTCCTAACCCGTCTCGATTACAGACCACCATCACCGGCCACCCTGGTGTCACAATGGGGGCAATGAACATTGCTTCGCCAGCTTCGCTCGTCAGCGCTTCTGTCCCTGCTTCGGTCAACATGCGAAATCCTCACGGCTCAGCTATGATGAACAAGACTTTGTCTGGCTCATCAGGTGTTGACATCCAGCAGTTAGCAAACCGTAAAGGTTATAACCCTGTCAACTTTGATATGAATCCGAAATCGGCCAGGTTCTTTGTTATCAAATCTTACACTGAGGAAGATGTTCACAAGTCCTTGAAGTATGAAATCTGGGCTAGCACAGACTTGGGTAACAAACGACTTGATAAAGCATTTCATGAGTCATCTGGATCGGGTCCGATTTACCTTTTGTTCAGTGTCAATGCTAGGTTGGTTACATAGCTATAAAGTACCCTTCACTCGACTTGACTGACATTCGCTTCTTCTTTTTCTCTCAGCGGCCACTTTTGTGGGATGGCAGAAATGCTGACTGCAGTCGATTACAACACCTCGAGTAAAGTTTGGGCTCAAGACAAATGGAAAGGTATCTTCAAGGTTCGTTGGGTGTTTGTAAAGGATATTCCTAATAACGCGCTGCGTCACATCAAACTCAACAACACACCTGAAAACAAACCTGTGTAAGTTTCCACTCCCATCGATACCACGTACTATCATTAACAATGACTCCTCTTGTGACAGAACTTCTTCGAGGGACACTCAAGAGGTTCCATACGATAAAGGAATCGAAGTACTTTCGATCATGTCCGCTTTCCAATCTAGGACCACCCTCTTACAAGACTATGGTGAGCTCTTACCTAACTAAAGTGTTTGTCTCCGCAGATACTGATGAAAGTGACCATTCCACAGCATGGTATGAACAGAACGAGAGCTTGAAAGCTCAGACTGCTGAAACCACCCAACAGCCACAAGAGCAATCCAATAATAAACAAACTCCTTTTCCCAAACAATCGCCACACAACATTCGTAGATTTGTTGGAGCCCATCCCTTGTATCATTCTCAAACACCCATCGAAATCACTTCTGTGATTTGATCTACACCTTGATAGGTTATCAATGGACATACATCGAACCGTCTTCGTATTTTAATCCTCATCTTGCTTTTCCTTTTTCTCTCACTCTAGTCTCTATATTATTTCAGTGGGTGAATTGGGTTTGGAAAGGATGGGGTTTTATCAATGTTTTATCTTATCTATTCACATACTCACATATAAATAAATAAATACATATCTATATATACATATCGATCAAGAACATTCTGTTTTCATTTCTCTTGATTTCATGAATTCAAAAAATATAATCGACTTACCTTTTCTTTTTTTTTCTGCAATCAGTTGTGGTTTTCAAGCAAGCAATCATTTTTTTTACCTATTTTACTTATTTAGATGTGAAGATTTTGAATAAAGTTTTGATTTTTGATTAGGTTCACTTTTTTCTTTTTTCTTTTTTTTTTCTTTTAGATTGTATATGATATAATTTTTGCAAAACAAAACATCGAAAATGATCTTTTCTGGATTTGAAATTATATA
Source organism: Melampsora americana (assembly GCA_022264835.1). Lineage (NCBI taxonomy): Eukaryota > Fungi > Basidiomycota > Pucciniomycetes > Pucciniales > Melampsoraceae > Melampsora > Melampsora americana. The sequence goes on from JAIFHY010000006.1 coordinate 1,385,305, forward strand.
AATATATAAATATATACAGATTTCTCTTTGTTTTTTTTTGTTGATTTGGTTTTTTTTAATTGATTTTCAAAAATGGAACTTATTCTTAAAAAAATATCTTTATATCAATCTTTTGCCCCACTCGAACCTTCTTGATCTTTGCTTTGTGAATACCTTTCATCTTGCTCGTTCTAAAATTTATAGACTTGCTCTTGGTTTCGAAAAAATCATTGTGCGTGCTCTGGTTGTAGAGCACTTGAGATTTGTTTTTGAAGCTGGTCTGGATCATGACTTGATTTGATTTACATGTGTGATACGAAGTTTGAGAATGATGTAAGATTAATTTGGACTGATCAATGAAAAGATCATTGACTGAACGTATCTGTGTAGTAAGGTGAACCCAGTTGTCTTAAAGATATGAAGACTGAAACCTTTTAAAAAGAATCTCAAATGATCAGTTTTGATGGAATGATAACTGCTTAAGAATCTTGTAGGAGTATATGTTTTGGTGTTCGATTTTGATCTTTGGATGTGTTCCACCTGAGATGATCTCTTGCCACCAAATCAATTTAAACATTTTCGCGCATCTTTGGACTTTATCATATCCATCAACTCTTCATCTTTCACTTTCATCAATATTATAGACTCTTTGGCTCGATATTGTTTTGAGATATACTCAAGCCATCAGGTCTGCATACTTTAAGGTAAGATGAACAAAATTCAACTTGACAAAGACATTCAATCAGTGTATGAACCGATGACTTATATTTGTTCTCTTGAGCAGAAAAAGCCTTCAAGATCTAATCTCCTAACCCAATGACTTCTGTCCTAGGAGCATAGGTATTGTACCTGCCATACCATACCTGAGTTGTGCAGAAATGAACACAGGTAATTCTTGATATCCTTGAGAACTGACACCAAATTTATTTCAACAAGCCTTTGATAAAACCCTCCTCTTTCTTTCTCCCTTGTAAATGGTCACACAAGGCCTCTAGCTCAGGTCTTTTCACACTCACACACACACAAAGACCACTAGCAATGAAGATGGGGTTGATTGGACAGCTCTGTATTCCAGTTCAATCCCATGAGACCCTCAACCGATGGTTTTCATTTGGATGGTTGTAATTGAGCTATTCAAGTATTGTTTTGTCATTAGCCAAATTTATTTTAATCTAGTTCTTATCCCTATGATGATGGTAGAATATCCTCCTGAGTTCATGAGCCATCTGTGTCATCGCAATTTGATATGTACAAAGGAGGTCAAAAGATCTGATTGAGAAATAAAAAAAAAGTGATTATTTGTGATCTTCAATGAGCCTGACCCCTAAAATTGGTGATTCTATCTCTCAGAATCTGGATTTGGACGAGGATCAGGTAGGGAGTTTTTTTTGGGGGGGTCAGTTTTATTTTGCTCCTCATGCCTCCATGCATCAATAAAGGGGAAATTTATTTTTCTGAAGAGTTTAGAAAACCAAGCTCCTATGATATCCTCATCTTCTATGAACCGAGATTGGGCTTCTGATTAACTTATGATAAGTGACCGTGTTGAGATGCGGTAGAAAAAAAATACTAACACACTCATGAATTTGAAGAAAAAGCCAGTGATTTTCTCGGGATCAGAAAAACTTTTCCAAATGAAAGTCAAATAGATCATGTGATCAAATCTTGATTGTAAGAATCAAAAAAAAATCAAAGATTGTCTATTATAGATCCAAACCTAACCTGAAACTTGATCCAACTCTTAAACTGGTGTAGGTTCTTTCATTTTCTTCTTAATAGGTTTTTCAAGAGATAGGAGAAATCTCAGAGTAGATTTTCAGAAGAAGATTGAGAAAAAGATATATGTACCTTTGATTATTGGAATTGTGAAACAAGAATCTCTTTTACATAAGGTTCAAATATCTCAATTTCAATTTGAATTTCCATCAATTTTGATTTTCTTTTGGTTTCCACAAAATCTAATCCTATCTCATTCAATTTTTTTTATACATAAATTGGGAAAAAAAAAACTATATAAACAATTTAAACAAAACCAAGAAAAAAATGACCCATGAAGATAAGAGATCAAAAACAGTTCGATGAGGAAAAAGATGAAAAATCTCAAAGAGAAACTTGAATTTAATCTCAAGTTAAAGAAGGAAGTGATTTTAGATTTTCAATCGGTCTTCTACTTACTTCTCTAGATGTTTGTTGATTGATTGAAGTTTCAGGTAAAGTGGGAGTTAAAGGAACCTCAGAGAATGGACCATCGAGTTCATAAGTGGGATCAAGGATGATTGAGAAACCTCTCCATTGAGCACTTTGTCCAGGAGCAGTGAAATCTGTGATATCAGAATTTCTAGTAGCGTAAGATGGTGGACGTTGGAAATCAGTGAAGTTATGCTGGATGTTAAGAGTTAAATCACGAGAAGCATAGGGCGGAAGGGTGTTGATCGTTACAGTCGAGGATGGTCTAGGTGCGATGTTGGATAATGGGATATCGGATGATGGATGAGTGCGACTACGTCTTCTATGACATAAGACACAAAGTGACAAAAGTAATGAGAGCACAACAAAGACCAAAGTGGCAACGCATACGAAGACAGTGATCTTGATTGAGTTTGGTAAACTGGCATAAGAAGTACTCTTTGGACTTGGGGATGAAGTTGAGATAGTGGTCATGTTCTGGATATTTGAAGTGGTTCAAGTAGTAAAAGTCGTTCTGAGTCTTTTAAGTGGTTCAAGTCTGGCTTGAAGGTCTTGTTGGACTTTAGATAAATCTTCGTGGATGTTTACTAGAAGACCTTCTGATCTCCTCAGAGGTCCTTAATTTATATATTTAAATCACAAAGCTCAGCATCTGAAGAAATGAAAAGTGAACTTTTAAGCAAAAAAGGCTCATTCTGACTCATTCGATTTGTCTTCAACCGAGTTAATGAAGGTGAAAAGTCGTGTTGTCAAAGGATGATACACTTTCCGATTAAAGAGTAGTAAGTCAATCAAAATGATACACTCATCATACTCTTTTAAATTCGACTCTTATCACTTTTTAGTCAATCCAATCTTAATTGGCTCGATTGAGACTTTTTAGGAAAAGCACCCATTTCACTTGTTTTACAAAAGTCATTCAGGATGAAGGTGCATTTTATCATCAAGCTAAATGACCCCTTCAAGGGAATCATGGGATGGCCAAAATTGACATCATTATCCTTCTCAAAGCCATTCACAGTCTGAAATCTGAATTGCGCGTGTGAGTGTGTGAATGATTGCTTGATGATGAGTGTATCTTGGATGAATGATAAAGTAGGTAAAAGTAAACTTGATCAGCTCAATGAATGACTTGGTTTTCAAATCTCAAGAAGAATTTCTAAAAAATGTAAATCAGAAGCCAGAGATAGGACTCAAATGAATTTAACCATTGAAGATCTTAAAGCAAGTAGTGTGTAAGTAGATAGTGATCTGAGAAGTGAAAAAACGTATTTTGGGTCTTGTGATTCTACTCACAATGTTAGGGGCGAATTATGAGCAGGAAGTGACTTGCCGTTCCATTTCAAGGGAGAGAGGGGGGGCTTTATATAGCCCTCCATCTCCTACAACTGACAAATAAAGTAAATAATTACGATACAATCTGAGGTGATAGGGATTGCGGTGGTACAACAGAATATAAGTGGAGGGGCGCCCGAATCCGGTACTGCTGGATTCGGTTCACAAATATATGTCAGTGATCGGGACGGATCCGGATGGATCTGTTCCGATGAGAAAACACTTTTATGGAAAACAAAGAGATATCTAAAAGTAAGGATGAGGGAAAAGCGCGACGAGAGCGCATATAAAGGAAACAATAAGGAAGGACGGATTAGGGAATCACACCATCCCCTCCTTAAGCCCGTAAACTCCCTAGTTTACTTCTGGTTGTTTGCCTTTTGTTTGTCGCCTGAGCTCTTTTTCTCGATGTATTAACTCTTCGAAAGAGGATGCTGTTATTACATCTAATTTTACGATAAGTTCGTGGAGGTAATCTTCGGACACCTCCTTCTTTATGGCTTCAAAATGTTCGATTATTTCCCGCAGATGTGTCATTGCCTTGCCGGCCTGCAGCCTTATCTCTGTTTTGCAGTCTTGCCGAGGCAAAATAGAACTCATCTGTGGTTCCGTTGAATTTTTTTAGACGGCACCCGTTAGTTTTCGCTTGCAGGATGTGTCCGTTTGATGTCATCAGGCTAAACGTACCGTTGGGATATGCGTTTTGGATGATAAAAGGTCCGTCCCATTTAGGGTGGAGTTTGGAAGGTCTTCCTTCATACAAGCGGAGGACTCGATCACCTGGCCTGAGGTTTCTCTCTGTGTAGTTTTCTTCCGTTGCTTCGCACCTCTCTTCCGCCCTTTTGTTGAGTTCCTCGATGAGTTGTCCCCTTTTTGTTCGGTGTTTATGCACTGACAAGAAGCGTTGCTTGTAAATTAGGTCTAGGTTCTCGAAGGAACTGTTGAACACAATGCTTACTTTTTCTGAAGGTAGTCGTGGTTCACTACCGTAGGCCATATAGTATGGTGAAGCTTTCATTGAATGGGAGTAAGAGGTGCGGTAGGCAAATAAGCATGTGTTTATGTATTCGTCCCACAATAACTGGTCGTAGGGGCTACAAAATTTTCTCAAGGCCCCTATGAACGTACCATGGAATCTTTCCACCAAGCCGTTGGCTTGTGGATGGTATGGTGTAGTTGTGATGTGTTCCAAATTGTAATCCTTTAGGTAGTCTTTGAATTTGTTGCTTAGAAATTCCAATCCGTTGTCCGTTACGATTTCGTTGGGTACACCGTGGTTAAGGACTATGTTCTTAGTCATGTCGATCGCAGCGTCGGCGGAGGTTGCTTTCAGTGGCTGGGCGTAGGCCCATTCTGTACCGTAGTCTATTGCGGTGATTAAATATTGATTTCCATTAGCTGTCCTTGGCAGTGGTCCAACAAAATCCATCCCCCATCTCCTGAAAGGCTCACCTCTGGGTATTGCCTGGAGGGGTAACCTTTGTTGTCTTGAGGCGTTCCGGTCGAATTGACATGCTTTGCACAAGCTAATGGCTTCACTCACTGTTTTCGCCATTTCTGGGAACCAATAGCGTTTCTTGATGGCTTCAATGACGTCTTTTTCATTTCTGTGTCCTAGATCTTCATGTAGCTCGAAGCATAGAGCTAATGCTTCGGATTTGTTTGTTGGGACTCTGACAGGATTAGAATAAGGGGAGTCAGGGCTGTACTTGACCAAGACCCCGTTTTCCATATCATACAATCCGCATCCAACAGCTGAACGAACAGCTCCGGCCTGGAGTTGCAATTTGTATTGGATCAGCTCGGTGTATACATCGTTCTCTTGATCTATGCTGAAGAGCGTCGTGGCTGTTTCAGGTGGTTCAGGATCAAATTTGGTGTTGGGCTTTCTTGACAATGCATCGGCAGCCAGTTGTTCTTTCCCTGGTCTGTAGATTATGTGCGCGTCGAAGAACTCGAGTTCGTCTACAAAGCGTGCCAGTCTCTGGTTAATGTGTTTCTGTGTTTTAAAGTGTTTTAAGGATTCATGGTCGGTTCGAACTAAGACGGGCAAACCTTCCACAAATCCTCTGAAATGTTTTAGTCCGTGTATAATGGCCAGCAACTCGCGTTCTTGTGCGGAGTAATTTTGTTCTGTCTTTGATAGTTTTCGCGATTCGAAGGCAATCGGTCTGAGGTTATTGTTCTTAAGGTTCTTTTGATAGGAGTTGTAATCAAAACTTACTCCCTTTTTAACTTCTGTACTCGTGTCTTGTTGTAAAACCGCTCCGATATTGGTGCCGGACGCGTCTGTGTCAAGCACGAATGGCTTAAATGGGACAGGGTGTTGGAGGGGAACGGTGGTGGACATGGAGGCCTTGAGGTTTTCGAAGGCTCTTTGTTCGTCTTCCCCCCACTTAATCGAGGAACCAGGCTTTGGTGATCCTTCGGTTAACTTATAAAGTGGCGATGCGATGTTGGAAAACTTCAAGATAAAACGTTTATAATAGGTACAGAGGTTTAAGAATCCTCTGACTTGCGAGATGTTAGTAGGGGTAGGCCACTCAACTATTTTTTTGATTTTGTCAGGGTTTGTTCTGATTCCTAACCCATCGACTATGTGTCCCAAGAACAACAAGGAGTCCATTCCCCAGTGACATTTCTTTCCTGACACCACCAGGTTATGTTTATTTAGGATGTCGAAGAGTGTTTTTATGTGTTCTTCGTGTTCTCTTTCTGACTTCGAGTAAATGATAACGTCGTCTAGGTAAACAAGAGCGAATTTGTCAATTACTTCTTTCAAGATGTCATTCATCATCTCTTGAAAGGTTGCGGGCGCATTACATAGTCCAAATGGCATTACCCGCCACTGATAGTGTCCTTGCCTGCATGTGAACGCTGTCTTCTCCTTGTCCTCCTCGGCCATCTCCACCTGCCAGAATCCCGATTTTAAATCAATCGTGGAAAAGATTTTAGCGTCCGACAGGAACAAGTATGCGTCGTCGATACGAGGCAATGGGTAAGCGTTTTTTCTCGTTACCTTATTTAGAGCTCTATAGTCTACACATACCCGTGTGCTTCCGTCTTGTTTCTTTACCAATAGCAGGGGAGAACTCCACGGAGAATCTGTCTTCTCGATGATTCCCTGCTTCAAACCTTCTTCAACGAATTGTTTTATTAGTTCGTGTTCAGGAGGCGTGAGAGGTCGCCCATGTGATTTGATAGGCTTGTTGTCGCCCGTATCAATGTAATGTTTGTACTTACGGCTACTAATTTCGATGTCTTCCTTGAAACACTTGGGCGCTCTTGATCTCGCGATTTCCTCCAGCCTTTCCCCAAAAGATTTGTTTTGGATTGTGAATAGCTTTGGTTCTTCGCTCCTCGGTCCAAAGGAAAAGGTTTTGTTCCCGACCTTTTGATCGACCACGTAGGTGCCTGTCTTGAAATCGATTCTTGGGTTGTATTCCCTGAACCATGGTAATCCTAGGATCAAGGCAATGTTAGGTAAAGGTAACACGTAAGCTTCGACTTCAAATTTAAAGAAACCATTCTCTTCGTGGTGATCCATTTCTACTTCGAAGATGGCTATTTCTGTTGATTCTTCTTGTGTGCCGTTTGCTAATCTAACGCCGCGTCCTTCTACCTTCTTAGTTTTGATTCTGTTAGGGCTCATCTTCTTCATTTCTTGCAGCCTGGTTTTAGAAATATAGTTTGCGGCTGCGCCAGTGTCAAGAATGGTGTCCACAGGCATATTTCGAAAATAGCAAGAATAAATGGGCAGAGAGGTTTGACTCGATTCTTGATGCGTGGCCAAGTCTACTATGTTGAGGTCTAATGTATTTCCCTCGTCGGTACTGATATCGGTGAGTGGGAGGTTCTCGATGTCATCGTCGCTGTTCTCTATCTCAACGAGGATTCTGTTGGTTTCGATCGAATTGATGGCCCAGACATCCGGGTCTTCAATGTCTTCGTTGAATCCTGAGATTGTCAGGTCTTCTACCTTTTTTGCTTTGTAAGTGCTTGAAAGGATTCGGTTCCATCCTTTGACGCTTTCTAGTTCCTTTTCGGCCAGATCAAGGGTGTCTTTCTCCTCTATAGGGGAAGGGAAAGGAGTGCTAGTATACTGGTAGCCGTCAACACGTGATTGATCGAATTTCAGCTTCTTCTTTTCAAATCGGCCACTGATGATCCTATCTAAATTCATGTAATATAGTTCATTCACACCGCTTGGGTCATGTGAGGGGGCGACTTCGGCTGGAGGGTTGTGAGGTTCATAGGCATGATCTTGAGATTCTGTGTGAGGGGTTTCGACCTCTGTGCTATCTTCGCGTACACGTTTGATGCGGATGTTATTTAGGTCGTTGGCATCTAGATTAAAGTATTCGAGACCCTTAGATATCGTGGGTGGACTGTCCTCACAACCGTAAGCATGACAAGACTTACAGCAGCGATATGGCCCATCTGAAGTATCTTCGAAGAGCTTCTTGAGGGCTTCGCGTTCCTTCTTGAGGTTGAGGAAGTCGTCCTCGTCCATTTCCTTCAGAGCTTCTAGGTAGTTCCTTTGGTACTCACCCAATGCTTCTTTTCCATCCTCTCCAGGACCATCTAAACTCTCGGACGTTTCTTGCGAGGCTTGAGCCATTCTGCCTTCACTGTCTAGAAAAGGGGTCGTGAAGGAGTTGTAGTCTTGTAATTCGTAGTCTTGAAAAGGTGCTATGAATTCTGGTTCTTTGATGAGTTGAACCAGATCCAGGAGGAGGAGGTTCGGCTTTCTCCTATCTCCTTTCTGGCCATTGTGGCGCGAGTTCCTTGAGTGTTGAGTTCGTCCTTTGGGACAGTTTCTTGACATATGTTCCGTTTCGTGGCACTTATAGCACTCGACTTTGCTCAGGTCGGCCAGATCTAGATCCATTGGTACGGCAGTGTTGGTGGTAGCAGGAGGTTTTCCAAAAATACTGGGAAAACGGTGATTGTTGATGGAATTGTGATTTTTTTGAAAGCCGGATTTGCGATCGGAATTGTATTTGTTGGTCGGTTGGATTTTTCTTTGATTGATTCGCATATTTCGTTCGCTTTCTCTAGCGGCGGCGTACAGGATTTCCATATCCTTATCTTTCTTATATTCCACCTTGTTGATGTCTTGTCTATGAGCTGGTGGTAATTTGTCGAGGAATAAGAAGGAGCGTTCGAAGAATGGGAGCTCGTCTTCGGGGATCTGGCAGATGAGTTTTCTGAATCTAAGGATGTAGTCATTTACGTCGCCTTTGTAAAAACATAGCTTGACCTTTTCTCTGATCTCTTCTTTCAGCATTCCACAATTATACTTTTCGAGAAACTGGCGGCGGAATTCTTGATAGTTCGTCATAATTCCTCCGTTAGCCGTGTCTCGAACCTTGTGCCAGAACATCCGCCCTTCTTCGTCGAGGTAAGTACCGACCATTTCGCCCCATTTGGATTCTGGGAAACGATGGGTGCGAAAGTTGGATTCAAGTTCGGAAATCCAGAGTTCGGCGTTGTCCCCGAACCCCCCAAATTTGCGAGGTTCTCCACGAAACGCGTCGGGTTTCAGATTAGTGGATTGGTTGGGTCGTTGTTGTTGGGCTTGTTCGAGCTGGAAAATGTGTCCTTTGGCATTGACCAACTCTTGATGGGTTTGCTGATTTTGGTTCCTGAGTTCAGCGATTGCTTGCGCTTGAGCTTGTGCGTCCAAGTTGTTTTGGTGAAGCTGCGCTTTGATGAGTCTGACTTCTTCAGCCGACATTTGAACGAAGTTGTTAGGGTCTTCCATTGCTATTCTGTTCCTCTTGTTTTCTTTCTTTAAGTACTATATTTTCTTTTTTTATGTTGTCTTCCTAGGGATTTCTTCAACAAGAAATTGCGCGGTGTTCAAAAACGATTAATTGAGCCGGTTCTTTTCTTTTTTTTTGATACTATGTGTGTCAGAGAGGGTGTAGAGGGTATCAGAATCTATCCAGTTGAAGAGAAGACGATGCTGATGGGTTCTGGAACGACTAGCTAGGAAGTTCGCGAATACTCACAGCGGTGGTACCTGTTTGGAATTCTTTGGCTTCTGAATGCTGCGCTCTTGGGTCGGATCTAGAGAAGAGCGTACGGAAAGACAGAAGCAAGGAAAGGAACAGATTAATGTCTTTCTTCAATATCAAAGTACGTGGTGAATTTTTAAAGGAATAGAAAATGATGTAAAACACACAAATAATTATTTGTGATTCTACTCACAATGTTAGGGGCGAATTATGAGCAGGAAGTGACTTGCCGTTCCATTTCAAGGGAGAGAGGGGGGGCTTTATATAGCCCTCCATCTCCTACAACTGACAAATAAAGTAAATAATTACGATACAATCTGAGGTGATAGGGATTGCGGTGGTACAACAGAATATAAGTGGAGGGGCGCCCGAATCCGGTACTGCTGGATTCGGTTCACAAATATATGTCAGTGATCGGGACGGATCCGGATGGATCTGTTCCGATGAGAAAACACTTTTATGGAAAACAAAGAGATATCTAAAAGTAAGGATGAGGGAAAAGCGCGACGAGAGCGCATATAAAGGAAACAATAAGGAAGGACGGATTAGGGAATCACAGTCTTTACAATTGACTTTTCTCTAAAAGTTCAGAGATCTTGTATTATTTTTTTTGACTTTTTTTTTGCAAAATGTTGATGATCTTGAAAAATAAACATCAATCATTTTTTTTCTTTTGCTAATATTTTGAGATTGAATTCAAAGAGAAATTGATCTTAAATTTGTAATCATCTCCTTCTGCTAATATTTTTGATTGACTTTGGTTTGTTTGTGCTTGAGTAAAGTTGATTATCTAAACCGAGTATGGCTTTTTGAACTTTGATCAGTACCGATCTAAGTGAAGGGTTCTACGGGACGGTCCTTGTTGTAAGTTGATTGTTGTCGAATTAAAAAATCAAAAGACCATCATCATCATCATCAAGTTAAGAAATACTTAAACCAATTCAAAAAGAAATGTCCAATCTCATCACCACTCAAACTCAACATATCATCAACGAACTAAATCAATCGAACACTACTACTCATCATCATCATCAACTCAACTTCTCATCATCAACATCAACATCAAAATCAAAATCAAATCATCATTCAAACTCACCACTGACTTCTTCACCAACACCATCGACTACGACGACTACCACTACCACTTCAACTACTACTCCAATTCAAACCACTTCAAACGCTTTACCTCTCAATCATCATCAACTCATCAACTCATCCATCCCATCTATCAATCCTCAATCTACTTCAACATCATCAACATCATCCATCATCATTGAATCTAATCATCAAGGCAGTCGTACTTTTAGTAATCAACATCATGATCAAATCTTGAAAATCTTAGCAAACGTAGGTTCATTCTCCAATCAGAAAGATTCATTCTCGAACCAGAAAGATTCATTCCTTTCAATCTCATCTCTTCTCTAAGCCAAACTAACTTTATCAATCTCATCCACTGTGTTTTATCTTTCTTTTTGAAGATACCCAATCAATCAACTAGTGAACAACGTAATTTAGATCAACAAAAAGTCAATTCTCTAAAAGGATCAGAAGATTCATTGTAAGCCCAAAAAGCTTCATTCTTCCTTCACACATCATCTATCATCCACCTTTTTATCTTAAACTCATTCTCCTCCATCCTCAAGAACTCAATGTGAATCGATCGATCCAATCGATATTTAAAATGATGATCATTTTAAACTATATCAACTAATATGCCTCACTCTTTATCTCTCATCAGCTGATTCACATTCAATTCATATACTGATGCTCTTCTCTATATCATCTTATCTTGGATGAATCGTTTCATCTTCAGTCATCCAACCCTACGATCCACTCAATCAACACATGTCTCAACTCCTCCATCTACCAGTCAACATTTACATCCTCAATTTCTCTTCTCTACCTCAGACGAAACTCCACTAAGAATGAACTCCATCATCTCCAAGCCCAGTGGATATCCTTCTAAAACTCTTGATCCTCTAACTCAAAGATCACCTTGGTCAACTTCGATTGATCAACCTTCTTCAAAGAAACAAGAGGACCCTACCCCTGGTTCTTCACATCCCAACTGGAACCCTCCTCACTCTCGATCATCTTCACCACCCATTCAAGACCATCAATCTCAAACGGACCCCTTAGCTTGTACTGAGACTAGGAATCAAGACACTCATCAGGACACTCATCAAGATCCGAATCGAGATGAGATTGATTTCAAGATCGATAAGAGATTAACTGAAGCTTCGACTCTTCTTTGGAATGAAAACGGGAACGGAAACGAAGGGAGTGATGGTTGTTCGAATCTGAATCTGAATGGTGAAAGTGTGGATCGAAATTCAGATCAATGGAAACAACATCGAAAGAATAATCATGTGAGTCTCTACCCCCCAAGTGTTTTTGTCAAACTCGAGTCTCGAATCTCAACCTTTTTCTTTTCTTTGCTTTTCTTTGTCTTTCGGGATTGTAGAAAGAAGTTGAACGTAGAAGAAGAGAGACGATCAATGAAGGGATCACCGAATTAAAGAAGATTGTACCTGGAAGTGAAAAGAATAAAGGTGAGATTTTGAAACAAGCGGTACGGTATATTCAAAGATTGAAATCGATGGAGATTGAAGATCAAGAGAAATGGAGATTAGAGAGAATGAGGATGGAAGGAAGGATGAAGGATCAATCGGAAGAGATCGAACGACTCTCGAGAGAGTGTTTGAGTTTAGAAGTCGAGAATGAGAGTTTGAAACGTTGGATCATCGATCTAGGTGAACGGTCTCGTTCGGATCTTCCTCAACTTTCCATCGATCATTCTATTCGAACAAGTCAAAGTCAAAGTTCGTCTGATGAACTTAATCGGATCGATCTACCCCTTCATGAATCATCGATCATGAGGAATCAGACTAGGGATCGTGCTCATGATGCTCAACATCAAGATACGGAAGATAATCTACATCATTTGCTTAGAACTGCAACCGAAGAATTCGGCATGAAACGGTCTAAAGAATCAATTGATGATGAAGATGAACCTGATCGATCAAATTATACAAAGAAATCTAAATCTTGATCTTCCATCTTACGTTCTTTTTTTTTCTTATATCGATTATCGATCTAGAGTGAAGATCTTGAAACTTTTCTCTTGGTTTTTTTTCTTCTGTAACACATTGGTTTGGTTTATGGGTCAGCTTTTTTGGAATGTATACAAGATATATATATATATATATAGTGAAGAATGATGATCAATCTTTAGATTGGATGTGAATGGGAATTTGAATGTGAATTTGAAGGAGAAGAAGAAGAAGAAGAAGAAGAAGTGAAGGAAAAAAGAAAAGGTTGAAGGTTCGATTTGATTTTGGCTTGCTTCTTTCTGTTTTCCTTGAAAAACACACTCACTCACTCACACACACACACACATACTCAATTTTGTTTTTTTTGAGGAAGAATGAAAATTAATTGTATCTTGAACATGAATGGAAAGTTGATTGAGATGAATTTTTTCAAAAAAAAACTAGAGATGATCACATTTCACATTTGAATACATTGTAGATACATACATACATACAATCAAGTACATACCCTTGATCTTTTAATTTTTTGAATTCATACAAATCTCTTTCACTTGAGTATGAACTACACTTGATTTGAATAGTAAGTAAGTGATCGAATAAAAGTCAATCGAAGCTAAAAGATTGATAAAAAAAGATTTTCAAAAGGGTTTGATTTCATTGGGTTTGATGAGGATGTAGAAGTGATTCGATAGAAATCATTTGGTTTACTGCATTCTCCTAAACCTCATCAATTCATCAAATTCAATAAGAATGTAAAGATTAATAAAAAAACCATTTAACTAAGGTCTATTCAAGATTATGTAGGAAAGATTCGAGATTTTTCTTTGACAGATAAAAGATTTCATTTGAAAGATTTACTCACCAATGCTTGATGATCTTCAACTATGATGATGATGATGATGATGATGACGATGATCATTATTGATTTTTTTTGTAAAGATTTATTCAGAATTCAATCATTGATGGTAAGAATGCTTTGAATGAAAGTAGGTATAGAAGGACATACTTTGTTGAATTTCTAAATTTTCAATCATTGATAATCTTTGGTTTAATAAGTTTTCCTGAAGTTTTGAAACTTGAGTCTAGATATATAAGAGAAAAATAAAAAATAAAACATAATGAACAATCATTCACAAACAAGAAACAAATCATTCATTCATTCAACTCTTTCTTGTTCTTCGAATCAATTTGAAATCAAATCAAATGGATCTTCTCCAAATCTTGAATGTTGAATTTCTTTTTTTTTTTTTTTTGCTTACCATTCCAGTTTCTAACCAAAGTTCGAAATCTGAAACCACTTGTTTCATTTCTTTTAAAACTTCTTTTACAAAACAAATGAAAACCCAGAAAAGAAAAGCAAGAAAAAATCAAACGTTCTTTTCATGAACATTCGATATATAATCAAAGTAATCAAACTTGATGAGATCAGTTCTTTTAATTTCAATTCACTCACTTTGTTGATCCACTAAATCTTTCTTTACACCTTCTAACCAAGCTGAAGTAAGTGATTGATGATCAAATCTCATCATCCTATCACTAAACCAAATCAAACCAAATTCACAAAATTAATCAATTCAAACACCGATTGTAGAAAGAGACTGTTTGATTTTTTAGAGAAAAAGATCGTTCATAAGAAGATCTCAATTCAATCAAACTTTAGCTCAACTTTGGAAATTGAATGAATGATAAATTCGATTTCACTTGATTTCCCTCTTCTTCTGCTTCTTCAAGTTGTTGATCAGAAGAATGATCATCTTTTAATGTAATAGAAGATTCTTCAGTAGTGTTCTTTGAAATCTCACTTTGTTCTTCTGACATGGTCAAGAAGAAGAAAGAAAGAAAGAGAAAGAGGAAAGGTGGTCAACAAGAGAGATTTGACACATTCGAATGGGAGTGGCGACAGAAATGATCTGATTATAGAGATATTACATACATCTTGTAGCTATCTATTATGCTTATATTCAAATTCTTAACCTAACTCATTTTCATTTTTTTCTGCCAAATATCTTGAATTTCAAAGATTATCTAATCATTTCTTCAATCCATCATCTCCTTCAGACTCAACTTGATCTCAAGTCTTCAGTCATCTCAAGATCATCCAACATTCACTAAGATCTGAAAGAAATCATGTCATCAACCCATTCACCGGTGATCTTCTCAGCCATACCTTCATGTGAAGATGGACATCAAAATTTAAGTTTTCATGAATTATCCACTTCGATTCAATTATTACAACTCAAACCCACTCCTTCATCCTCATTCTCATCCTCAACTCTCAATCCTCAATCATTACCTCCACGTAAATCAACTGTGATCCTACCTTCTATGAATTCATTAGGTTCGACTCTCATCTCAATCGCTGGAAAAGATGGTAGAAACGGTTTGATGGTCTGGACAAGTCTTCATCAAAAACCAACGCCTACTTTAAAATTAATTCCACCTGGTAGAGTGATCTGTATCAGTTTAAGTCCATCTGGAACTTATTTAGCTGCTGGTTCTCTTGATGGTACTGTTTTGATTTGGGAAGTCAGTTATTCAGATTCTTTCTTTAATTCGATTCGATTCATTTTATATCAATCATTTTAACTTTGAATTGAATCTTCTTCTTAGATTAGCTTAGCACCGGTACCCTCTTAGCTAGTTTTGATGCACATTATAAATCCATCACTTGTCTTCAATTCACTGATGATGATGCAGCTCTAGTGACTGCAAGTGAAGATTCAATGTGTAGTGTATGGTCTTTAGCTGCGTAGGTTGGATTTTGAAATTCCGATGAATGTGATCATCATCATCATCCTGATTCTGTTTAGTTTGTTTTAGTCTTATAGATGAAGGTGGAAATGGGAATATGTCATATTCGCCTTATGTGTTACTTTCGGATCATACCTTACCTATCTCTGATCTTCATGTCTCTCATGGAACTTTTCCTGATATTCGAATCTTTACCGCAAGCTTAGATCAAACTGTGAAGGTCAGTTTAGTTCTCATCGCTTTACAATCTCAATCAAACTCACTTACTTTCATTTTTTTTGGCTGGGGGGGGGGTACAGATCTGGACTCCACTCTATCCCTCCTGTCCACTTCTTTCGACATTTGCTGTTCCTGGCCCTGCTCATCATCTTGCTGTCGATCCTCTCGAACGTTTCATCTTTGTTTCTTATCCTATCACTACACCATCTTCTGATCATGCTTCAACTCAAAATCTTCAATCTGAAATCCCTAATCCAAGTCTCAAATCATCTGCATCAACTTACTCAGCTTCGACTGTGAGAGTGATCCCTCTGTTCAGTAAACCATCACACGCAGCTTCTCAAGGTGGTACTTCCTTGGTTCATTCCTCAAATGGTTATCTTCATCAAGCTTCACTTACAGATTCATCCGATTCAAGTTATACTACTCCAAAGGATACCTCCATCACTGCACTTCATCTTCCATCCTCCATTTGTTCTTCACCCATGCTCTTATGTGGTCTCAGTAACGGAAAGATCATTCATCTCTCTATACCATCCTTTCAACCGATCGGTACTACCGTTCCTCGTAGTGGTTCTACTCACTCATTTGAGCCAGTGGTTCATATTAGCGTATTTCTTAGACCGATAGATTTGATGATGAATTATTCAGGTCAAACATCAGGAATGGCTTCATCAGGAATGAGTCATAGTTCATCTACCCAACACATGATCTCTCCTAGAGTGGTAGGTATGTTGGGTAGAATAGTAGGTCGAAATGGAGAGATGAGTCGAATTCAATCCAATCCAGTTGAGAATTCGAATCAGGTGATCATGAAGGATAGAATAGTGATGATCAAATTAGGTCGACATCCAAATGGGGTTGAGAATGATAGGTTTGAAGAGGCAGAAGAAGAAGGCGGATTTGGTTTATCTGGATTGAATTCGAACAGAAGAAGTTTAAGAGATTCAAATCGATTGGAAATTGGAAATGAACGAAACCAAATCGAAAGAATCGATCGATTACAAGAAGAATATGATGAGATTAAAGTCAGATTAGGAGAAGCTTTAAGATTGAATGAAGTGATGTGGAATGGGATTGTAGAAGGTACGTTGAAGATTAAATGATCAATTGATTGGAGGATGAAGTCAATCCAAATTGAAATCAAAATCAAAAGAGTATTCCAAGTCTTTCTAGAGAATGATGAGACGATGATGCACTAGAGTGATGATGAAATGTTGAGTTTGTGTTGATGTTCTATATAAAACATTAACCAAGGAGAGTGTGAGTTGAATGGAAATCATAGATGATCAGTCAAAGATGATGATCTATCATCCGTCGTCATCATCATCATCATCATCCTTGAAGTGAGTATGGATTGTTGATCTCAATCAAACTTGTGAATTGAGTTTGATTGAAGGTGAATTTGATTTGAAATTTCAATTCATTCATCATTTGATCTTCAACTTAGGATGGGTTTGGTTTTGATTATTTTTGACAATTAAGTATATTCCCAATCGCATTCAAATCATCGCAAATAAATTTGAGCGTTTGGTTGCTCAAATTTGGTGATTATTGTAATGCGTTGTTTGGTTGATGATTGCCCAAAAAACTGTCGTAAGTTCACAATTGCCTTTTTGCCAATGATTTCCAAATGATTGGCATTAAATCCTATACGTGAAGAGGTGACTTGTTGAAATTTTGAATTCTTCAATACCTCATCCCTTATAACCTACCTCTTCCCTTCCATTCCCACTTGTCTCATTTCTTTTTTCTTGACTTCTCTTTTTTGCCTTCCCTTCAAATCCTAACCATCTCATTCCCAATTAATCTTGTCTCTTCCAATATTACCATTTCAATCTTGTCTCTTTCAATCCTACCACTTCAATCTTGTCTCTTCAATCTCAACACTTTGATTTTGTCCTTTCAAACTACACCAGGGGGTAAGTGTGACGTGGCACAAACTGGAAGCAATAAATTTTTCAAAACATCTTGTTTTCAATTGAAGAAAAAAACAATTCTGAGATGTCCCCACCTGGGACCGCTTCATACTTGGCACTGTCACCATAAAGTTACAGCGGCAGGCATCAGAACAAAATGATCCTTTGGATCATTCCAGGGACGTGCTGACCCGTCTCTGGAACCTTCCTTGAAAGACGTATTCCAGATGGTTCCACAGTCACACATCTCATCAACTGTCTGACTGATGCGCACCGGATCCAAAAAGAATCTTACACAGAGGCTCAAACTCTAGCTTTGTACTGAAAAAGTGCCACTGGAGGCCTCACTACCACATGGGTTAATTGAAGCCATACAAGTAGGCCTGTCTTTTACTCTCATATGATAAAAACAGCTACATTTCAATGGGAAGATGATTAACTTACTTATATTATCCCACTCAATCTCATCATTATAGAATATATATCTCACCTTCAAGCTTAAGACACATTCAAGATGGACATGAAACTGATAGACTATTGATTAACTCTTTTTCAAACCTTGTCAGATTCTATCACTGAGTTTGGATTAAATTTACAAATCTCAGTGCATATTAAGATTTACTTGACTCTATTGATATGATCTACCAGGGTTCAAAAAGATTGAATCAAGTTGAGCCAATGAAAAAGGTAGGGCTATGTATCTCATTTCCTGGAGGTTGTTGAAGAATTGGTTTGGTTGAAGTCTTGAGCTTGAGATTTGATTGAATGAGATGAAGTTGAGATGAAGGAATCAATGAATGAAGGTGTCTGAGAGTGGGATTGAGAACAACAAATTTTTACAAGGTACAGTGAGGACAGCATTCACATGGTCTCAGATTGCAACCGGATTGGATCAGAGTCAAGCTGACAGCATCCATCCAGTGTCAGAAACACCACTTGAGCTGTCTCTGGGACAGGGGGGAAATGGTTTCTTCTTGGTAGGACCCAGAAGAGTGATGGCCAGTGTCTTTGGCAGACTCTACTTGGTTCCAGTCACTGTTCACAAAAATTTGGTGACTGAGACCGTTCTCTCATGGTTCAATCCTTGTCTCATTTTGGGACGCCTCCATCACCAGCCAAGGCCAAGGGTTGGTACCCCCTGGTGTAGTCTTTTTGAACTTTTCTCTTCAAATTTGAGCTGTTTCCATCCAGTTCTCTCCCCTCTCACCTGGCAGTACAATTCCTCAAGCTGAGACCATGAAGATCTTCACCATATCCTAGGAACATCATATTGACACAATGGGTGCATCCTTAGTCATCCAACTTTTTGAAACCAAGGACAAGTGTTGTAATTTTGGCAACACACCTCATCCCTAACAATGGAATTGGTGGTTATGTAAACGTTGCAGATCCAGAGCCACAACCAGAATGAGTTCTCAATCCAATTTCTTTTTGATTCAATTCAAATCAACTGAACACCAAAACTATCAATCTTTTTCTTACATATATTGAAATCTCAAATTACAAAATTATTCAGTTTTTCCTATTACATTACTTTTGATCCAACTGTGATCTACAAATTTGGAATCTGAATCTCCTACTGAGTCCTATTATTTTTTATCAAGAATGTACAACTATACTTTAAAGCTATGTGTCTGAATGAAATGAATATGTATGTTTTGTGCTTTAAAAATGTGTCCAAAGAAACAGAAGAGGTTCTTTTGTGTTATTATCATGCACCACCTTGATAGCAAGGATGAGCAACATATGCATCCCACATAGACATTGCCATCCAATCTTAGTCATCTGCAGCCTGAGTTGGGAGGTTAGCTGATGCCACTTGATGAGCAAAAGTGTGTTGTTTGCCACCTTGAGCCTGGTCTTCATCATACTGATCAACAAAGAAGTCGCCACTGCCTCTCCTGACAATGATATTGTGTAAAGTGCACATTGCTACAACCAAAATTGCTTGTACTTTGGTCAAGAACATCTGCATGCTAACAAGCATCTTGAATTGTATCTTGATTACCCCAAAAATTCTCTTGATTGCATTCTGTAGACTTGAATGTCTTAAGTTACATATCTCCTTGTAATGCCTGGATCCTTTGTTACCCTGACCCCATTCTTTGAAATGGTATTGTACCCCACAATAAGAAGCTAAATACCCAGGCTCATTGGCATAGTCTGCATCTACAAGATAGAATTTACCTATCATGCCAAACCAATCAACATCCATAAAAAAGAGAGTGAGAAATAGATAGAAGACTTACCTGGTGGTACAGTAAATCTATCTTGCTGCTGAGCAACCTCCAAGACTGTGGCATTGCAAGCAGAACCCTTGAAATCAGCAAGGACAAAGTTGAACATCAAGTTGAATGAACACCCTGCCAACATTTTTTTGGCTACAGTCACCCTTTTGATCACACCACAAATCCACTTTGGAAGCTGGAAAACAAGCTGGGATATGGGTGCCATCTATAGCACCAATACAATCCTTGAACCAAGGATATTGCTTGGGATTGGTTGTGATTTCAGGTGGGCACGGTGTTTGGGGACCAGATTGATTTATGATATCTTCAGAAATGGCTGCTAATGCAAAGCCCACTTTGTTAAAATAGCAACTGATTGTCTTGCGAGAGTGTTGAAACTGCTCTGAAGCCATTTGATTTGAAGCATGATTTCCAACGATCTAAAGGAAAATCATCACTTGTTCTTGAGTGTCTATGTGGATGGTGTCATCAAGAGATTGATAGAGTAATTCTATCAGAGAAAGGCTTGTTGTCTTGTTCATACAACAGTTTTTGCAGAATCAAACAGGACTTCCTTCAAAGATTTCGATAGCATCCTCATTACCTCTGAGTTGAGAGGTGTGACAAGGGACTTTTGGAGTTATCTAGGCAGCAAGGATCTCTTGAGGGTTGATGATAGTATTTTCAATTTCTGCTCAGAGAGGATCTTCATCTTTATCATCTTCAAAAAGTTGTTCTTCAGTTCAGATTGTCATCATTCAATCCATACTATTGATAGACACTGCTGGTGGTAAACAATCAGACATGATGATGGATGAAGGTGGGTAGAAGAATAATAACGGTACTCAAAGTAACTAGGTGAAATGTGCCTAGTTAGACCTAGTTGGAAAACCTAAGTCCAAAAAGTAGGCACCAACTGGAAAAAGTAGGTCAGCACTCTTGTGCCGCCGTGCCGGGTGCCTTTTGATTTTCTCAGCCGTTGAGCCACCACTGTCACCACACTCCAAAACTTTCATTGTTGACTTTTATTTCTTGTTCTGTTCTCTGAGATGAAGACTTGAACATGATTGAACCAAAGCCTGAGTTGAGAGTGATTGGTTCCACTCGCTTTTAAAAAGCAAGAGATGGAACGATCAATCATTCCAAAAAACAATCGATCGTTCTCAAAATTTTCAAAAAGAAAGAGATGGACAAATTGATTGTTTTTTGAAACAATCGATCGTTCTTAGAAGGTAGGCATATAAGCCAACGTAAGACGGAGGTTGTGAGGTGGAATGCATGGCAGATAAGACCATCCCCGAGGCTTGGACTAGATCTACAGCCACTTCTTGCCGGAGGCCGATGCGAGGCATGATGGGAAAGATACATCAAAGTATGCAGGGTCCTCAAAGCTACCCGGTTGGCAAAAACATACTTTAAAAAAAAATCCCCGCCAAAAAATAAAAGTAGGTTTTAGGTTTCAAAGTAGTCAGAAATGACCTAGTTACTTTGAGTACCGTTAATGTACAAAGTGTGGTGTTTGGATTGATTTGGTTTTCAAAATTCCAAACAATTGTGGCTTGAAACCACCACTCATTTTTGTAATGTGATTCAATTGTGGTTTTCAACCTTTACTGCATCTTCAGGTCTCATAATCCAATTCACTTTTAGAGTACATTACAACAATGATGGGCAACCAAACGCGCTCTGATCATCCTTCAAATCCCACTCAATCACTTTGATCTGAACAATCCAATCAAATTTACAAGTCAAGTCAAGTCAAGTCAGGATAAGACAAGATAAGATTGGATTGGATTGGATTGGATGAGTTAAGAAGACACTTTGATCTTTGGGTTTGATTGATCTTTGGGTTTGTTTGATTGATTGTGTAATTTGGATTGCAATATGCACTTTTGATCAGTACATCCACACCATCTTCAACTCATCCATTCCTGACCACCAACCTGTACTCATCCATCCAATCTCATTCCTTCCTTCCTCTCTCTTTCTCTTCTCAATCAAATCCAAGTCACTACCACTCTTCCATCATGCCACCCAGACGTAAATCAAATCAAAAAGATCAAAAAGATCACCACCAAACTTCCATTGAGAATTTCTTCTTCACTCCTTCTAAAAAATCAAAATTAACCAATCCTAATCCAACCTCAACCTCAACTACTTCTTCTTCTCATCTAAATTCATCATCATCATCATCATCCAATTCATCTTCAAATCTCATTCAAAATGAACTCTTTCAAATCAATTCAACTCCGATCGATGATCAAGATTCATTTGATTCTTCTATCATCACTTCTGCTACATCTCTTAATGAAGAAGAAGATGATGAAGAAGAAAACAATCAAGCCTTTTGTCTTTCACCTAATCCTACTACTGTCAATCAAAATGATTTAAAATTAGAATTTCATCCCATTCATGGTTTACATCCTTCTTGGTTAGAGAAATTAAAACCTACCTTACTTCGAAACTCATTCATCATCAAACTACATCAAACACTTTCCAAACGATCCACTGAAGATTACGATCAGGGAAAGAAACCAAAACTAGATCCGTTGAAGATCATCTGTCCTTCGTTTGATAAGTTATATAATTGGAGTCATCTCACTCCTTTAGATCAAGTGAAGGTGATCATCTTGGGTAACGAACCTAGTCGGAAATCAAACGATTCACACGGTTTAGCTTACTCTCAATCTATTCATCAAAATCGAATCTCAGGTACGATGAACAATGTGAGTGATGGAGGAAAGAGATTCCGATCGAATCGATTTCATTCCACTCAACCCACTCAACTCTCAAATCTGATCCTCAACACTCTTCAAACTGAGATTTGATCCTTTCTTTAGATTCATACCGAACTCTTCAATCAATTTCCACATCGAGCCTCCTCTAAACCTAATCATGGTTCTTTAGTCTCTTGGGCCGAATCAGGTGTCTTACTCTTGAATATCATTCAAACGATTTCTAGATCACCAGGTGAATCACATCATCGGATCGGTTGGGAATCTTTCACAGATTCACTCTTAGAGATCATCGATCGTCACGGTGGTACCTCGATCGAAGGCGCTTCACTTGATCATCAACATCGACCTACCAAAGGACTTGTCTTTCTCATCTGGGGTGAATTCGCATTCGAACGTCTTCGTCATTCGTCCATTCCAACGGTCTGTGAAATCTCTTCTGCTGAATCTCAAGTTTTGGATCAATCAAGAGAAATGTGGGTGAAGAAAGAAAAAGCCTGACTGACTAACCTAATGGGAAAAAAATCTCGAATGTGAATTTGTTTTTTTGGGTCCTTCGGTTTCTCCTTTTTAGTCAAATCGAAATCATTTGATTTTAAAAACAAGTCATCCTCAACCTAGTACATCTGATTTAGGTTTCAAAGGATCCCATCACTTTATCTTAACCAATCAATTCTTAGAAACTCATTATGGATCGGCATCAAAGATTGATTGGTGTGAACTTGAAAAAAAAGAACCCAAAAGGAAATTCGAAGGGAACTCTTCCATCGATTGAATCCACATCCATCTAAATTCTAAATCTAAATTCTAAATCTTCACTTTACCTTAACTTGATTCTCTTCTCTTCTCTCTCTCTCTTTTAACCCTTTTCTTGATCTTCTTCTTCTTCTTCTTCTTGAATTATCTTTCTTGGTTTTTCTTTGAATGATCATGGGTTTGAATCTCTAAATCCATCAGGTTTTTTTTTCCTTGAGCCGGGGAGGGGAGTCGTCGAGGGTTCCTTCATTTGATTTTTTTTTCAAATTGAGGAGGTTTGGTTTAAAGTTGGATGTGTGATTTTGATGAAGTTCTTGACAAAAAAAAAAAGGATTTTGAAAAGTTTGAAAAAAAAAGGAAATCCATTTTGAACTTCTTCTGAATGAAATTCTCAAAGTGTAGAAGAAATCAAATTAAATGTAGGTATGTATTCTTTTTTTTTCTTTTATCAATTGGATTGTGAAATTCAGCTTGGAAGAGGTTCTGGGTCTTTTTTTTTGGGATGATGGTTTGTAAGATTTGAATTTGAAATATAAAGAAGTGTAACCTAGATATTTATATATATATAGATATACTTTCTGAGTGAATGATGTGTGATGATTTCAATAGGGTTTGATTGATCAATTTCTTCATCTTGAATTGAGATCAACAAGTTCAGAAGGATTATTAATAAGTTAGAGTGAAGTTTCAAAGAAGAAGAGAATAGTTGAAGTGATCCTTTTGAAATTGATGATGAAGAAAATGGGGAAGAATGAAAGAAATTGAAAGTTTCGAAATGATTTTTGAAGATTCAAGGTTAAGGTTGAGGGAAAAAGGAATTTGGAATTGGATCAGATTTGGTTGATTGATGTAGTAGAGAGAGATGTGAAACAGATGATTTGTTGGTTTGAAGAACTAAAGAATTGAATGAGAGAGAGAGTGAGCAAGAAGAAGAGTGAGAAAGAAGATGAAAAGTGAGGTGAGATTTTGAAAAGAGAGCTTTAAGTAAGTTTTGAAAAAGCTCATTTTAAATTGATTTGATGAAGGAATTGGATTTGATGAATTTGTGAATGATGCATAGGTTTGTAGGGTGATGATGATCAAAAGATTTATCCAAGTGACTATTCCTTTCACGCTTTCTCTTTATCTACTTTCGATTCTAATCCGTAGTACCAATTTAATATCTTAATAATATTTCATTTGTATATTTGAAACCATCACATCAAGCCACTCCCTAGATTCATAGATTCACAAATCAATTAAATTCTTAATCCACTTTGAATCATTTTATCTTTCATTCATCAAACCTATCCTCAAACAAAATCTTTTCAATCTTCCCTTTCAAAGTTAATGCAATCTAGAACAAACAAACTTCAATCTGATCACTTGATCTGAATGAAAACTATCAAACTTTTTTCAATCATTAAAGAAAATAAAATTACACAAAATGATTCTTTTTTTCAAAAGAGAGAGATCATTGAGAATTTACAATCTTCAGTTCATACCAAACCAAACCTTCT
Source organism: Melampsora americana (assembly GCA_022264835.1). Taxonomy (NCBI): domain Eukaryota; kingdom Fungi; phylum Basidiomycota; class Pucciniomycetes; order Pucciniales; family Melampsoraceae; genus Melampsora; species Melampsora americana. The sequence goes on from JAIFHY010000006.1 coordinate 1,409,989, forward strand.
TAAATCTTTTTCTTTTGGATAAAAATAAATTAGACTTCTTCCAATCTTTAATCAAATGGAATCCTTTTGATCGCCGAATTCAATCCAATCCTTCTCTTTTGTTCATCTTGAATCGCAGCAAAACTACTAGGGATCGGAATCCCACAACATTCTCCCCAACCCGATTCGCCTTTCAAATGAAGATGTCCATCATGATCTACCATCAATTGATCATCTGACTTGCCTTCCTCTGGTGTCTTGATTTGGGAGAGATCATCATCTGGAAATGGAAGTAAACTTCCGAAAAGAAAGTGTTGGGCTACTGGAAGCTTTCCAAGCACTTCTGCTCTGTACATCTTAATCATGCCTGAATTCACCTGTTTTTTTTTGCGGGAAAAAGGGTCCATGAACAACGGTCTCATCAGGTTAAAATCAGATCGGTAAAGTGAAAAAGTCAACAAATCGGTGTTCCATGAATTTTCATACCTTATCCCATGTCTTCACACCCGAGATATCATCCAACATAGGTGAATGCCAACGTAAACTGGCTGTCTTAATCTGAAAGAAATCGAAAGATAATCTCAAGCTCAGTCGATGATACCAAGAAGATTGAAAGATGGACATACCGAGTTGATGAATTGGATACAAGCAAGGTACATATACTGATCACTATATCCTTCCAAAACATCAGGATCATGGATCGATTTGGGTTTGATGTATTTGTGACCTCTTAATTGACTTGATCCAAACAGAAAAGGTAGGAAATGATAATCATCAAGACCCCATACGCCATGCGAGCCTAAATGAAACCGGTTCACCAGACTTAGTCAACCAGACGTTCGTCTTGATATGAGTGGTCAACAATCAGATAAAGAAAAGTGACAACACTCACCAGCTGGTTCTAGCCAGTAGGTAGATTGTAAGAACCGCATCACTTCGATATACCTGTACTTAGACAAATGGACCGGATCCTGATCAGTTGAAAGATTTGGATAAAACGTCAAAGAAGGAAAAGCGACGGACTTCCAAAAGACTTTCAAGACCAAAGCAGGGTAGTCTTCCTTCTCAAAGACGTTTAACTTTTTTAAACAAAGTCTGAAGAGAGATTCAATTCAGATCAGGATCAATTGAAAAACCCTAAAGGATTGAATGATCGATTGGGAGATTTACTCACAACCAACAAAGAAAGTTTAATTCCATTCCACTACCATAATCAATTCGTGTACGATTACCCCATGATTCGATAAGGTAAGAGGAAGTTTCTTGTAAGAGTGATTGAGATATAGGTATCCAGGATTGAAGTTTAGGGACTTCCTTAGAGAATGAATCCAACAAGAGAAAAAAAAAAGTAAATTAGGGATGATTGCCAAGATTGGGTTTGTTGATTAAAACTTGAATTAAAAAAAAAGGGTTTCAAGAAGTTTAAGTTTACCTGAACGAGTTGATCATAAAAATCTCTAAAAGCTGGATTTCCGAATCTAGAAAGTTTATTATCCAGCGGAGGATGTTGAATGGCGATTTGTTTGATCTGTTCAAGTAAATCAAGAGTAGCTTGAAGGTTCTGTTATGATGAAGGAAATTAACCAAGATGAATAAGAAATCTTAAAGATGATAAGTTTATTAACTGACCTTTGAAAGTGATAATGGATGAGAAAGTGATAAAGTGTTGATGGATTCATTTAATTCGATGATGAACTTCATCACTTCTGAATGAGTTTCTGATGAGATAAAGGTGTGGAGATGAGCATTTGAGATGATGGATTTTGAAGGGGTTTTGATCGCTTGAGTTTTCTTTGAATTCTCTTGAGATTCTTTCATCCTTGCTTTTGATTTTTGAAATGGTTTTCTTTGAATTGATTGATTGATTGATTCGATTTGATCTTGAAGATCCAATTGAGTTTGAATCGATCAAACTTCTATAAAACCATAACATCCTTTACATACATCATCATGGGTTTACATCCATCAGTTTATCAAGCAAGCAAACTTCAAGAGGATCAGTTGAAATGGTTCATTTGATCTGAAGAATAACCCATCATAACAGAAAACCTCAGATGGGATCACTCGAGTAGGTTGATTTAGATCACTACAGCTTCAGATCACTCGCTTTCTTGAACCAAATTGATTTGGATGATAAAGTAGAGCCTGTACATACAATCCAAAGATGATAGCTGAGCTATATGCAGAGAATGATAAAAAGTATGATCAATAACAAAAAAGTGTTTACTTTTTTTTTCTTGCTTTCAAATCATCACATCACTTCACACCAAACCATCTTCAATATCTTTCATGATAGTGAAAAAGCTACGAATCAAGAGAATGAGTAAGTTATAAACTCTGAACACTTTGAGAAATGAAAACTGAGGAGGTTCCCTTTAATGAAGGCATCTAAGTCAGTCAACCAATAGACATCAAGAGCGATCAAGATTCTAATGTATGTCTAATTCACAGGAAGGTGAACTGTATTCATCTGAAAAATGTTTGGTCCACAGAGGCTTCTTCTCATAGAAGAACTTTCAGAGTTTTCACATTTTCTGAATCATAGCTTTTGTTCCTGATAACCCAATATTGGTTTCCTAATGGATATCCCTCAATGTAGCCTTAGGTACTTAGAAGCTATAGTTTTCAATCTTCAAAGAAATCTATAGCAATACAGAACTAGAATGCAAAAGAGCACACCTCTCTACAAATCCAGCTCTTCACAATCTGGACACCCAAATTCTAATCGAATCTGTTCAATCAACTTTTCTCCCCACAACTCTCACGCATGAAAAAGTAGGTATAGGCTAAATTAATTTAGATGAACCAACACCATCTCAACATGTTACATGATGATTTGATCAGTCTTTTTAAGAATAGTTACTCCGCATTCATACCACACACCAAGAAGCCCACTCAGATGTAAGCAGAATGTCACTTGTGATTGTAGTAGATTGACTACCTTGTTGGGCTGAATGACAGAACAAAGACACTATCAGCATCGTTCCTGTACTAATCGAGATGAAGACGTACTGGTAATCATCAATCCGTAAGAGTAGTCCAACAGTTTCAGTAGCCAACGTTAATGCAGTTGTTGACACGAGTAAAGGTTGCAAGACATTTTCCTCCAAGATGTTAGTGATCAGGCCCTACATGTCACACCAAAAGAGAATCGGTAAGGTTTGGATCAACTCAGACCGGAATGAAAGGAGGCAGATGTAACTTACTTTGCGAACGTTGATTCCCGCATTTCGTTCACCAGCTGCATGTCGACTTCTCAACTCGGTAATCACCGCTACTGGGTTAGCCAATCCAGCATTTTCAGCCAAAGTGGTCGGAATCACTTCAAGTGCATCAGCATAGGCTTGAAAGCAATAAGCTTCCATCCCTTTCAAAGTTTGAGCATGCTGTGACAAGAGACGTGAGACGTGAATCTCAGGTGCACCACCACCGGCAATAAGGGCTCTATAGATCACATATCAACACGTGAACGTGGGTCAGCCCTCTCTACTAGGATGGAAGGAAAGTTGAAAAACTAGCACACCGTTTTTTCACTAGACATCGGATTACGCAGAGTGCGTCATGCAAACTACGTTCACTCTCATCCACAACAAGCTCATTAGCACCTGTGCATAAGACATTGGCCGTCTTGCCTTGATTCTTGATACCCGAGATCCGAACCGTCTTAGCTCCATTATCACTAATCTCATCCACCAAATCTGCTTCGCCAAGTTTATCGGCAGTGAAAGCTTCGATATCAGCAATAGGTTTGCATCCGAGTGTCTTGGTAATGAAATCGATCTCATCTCTCTCTACGTCTTTAATGACCATGACTTTAAGCTTCGAGAGGAAGAAGAGGGACATATCGTTCACAGCATCACGTAGAATGGATTTTTGGATGAGCAGCACGTTGCAACCGGTCTTGGCGATGGTCTTGGTGAGCTCGAGTAAGTACTTGCGTTCTTCCTTAAGGATTTTATCCATTTGACGATAATCGTCAACTTTGATTTGATTGTCCATCTATATGTATCTCCACAGAGGATGATCAAAGCGTTCGATGATGAAAGGGAATATCAATGAAGATTGCTTTGAAGGACGATCAAGATAGAGATGAGTTTGACATACGTCTGGTTTAGGAGCACTAAGTTGAAATTGGATCAATCCAATCTTTGCTTTTTCTTTACGGGAGGGACCACCTTGACTGGTGATGACATTTTGACGAAGGACGAGACCATCAACTAAACTGGTATCCTCAATCGTACCTCCCACTTTCTTGACTATTCGGATATTCTTAAGGTCCACATTTGAGTTTTCCAAGTCAGCTACCCGTTTGACTGCATCTACGGCGATGGGAGCCAGGATAGAGGAGTATTGAGAGACGATCTTAGAATTAAGAGAAGTGCTTGCGGCACGTAAAAGAGATTCTCGATCGTTCAGATCCACCGGTGTTGACATCTCTTCTAAATATTCTACACATTTGATTGCAGCCCTTGAGAAACTTTCAGCAATGAGAGTAGGGTGAATGCCTGTGATTGAAGGTACGGATTCAAAAGATCAGAATGATGATAGGAAGATTCATTACAGAAAAGAGATCAACCTTTTGAAAGTAATTTTTCAGCAGCACCGAGTAAACTGCCTGCTAAGACTACTACACTCGTGGTTCCATCACCAGCTGAGACGTCTTGAGCAGCTGAAAGTTCGACCAACATGCGAGCAGCAGGATGCATGACACTCATATGTTTCAAGATAGTCGCACCATCATTAGAGATCGTCACATTTCCGTCTGCTGTCTGAATCATCTTGTCCATTCCACGAGGTCCCAAAGAGGTTCGAATAGCGTCGGAAATAGCTAGATGAACGAGTTCGTACGCATCGGTAGACAACTTTAGCTTTTCGTGACTGATATATGAGATTTTCTCCTGAGTATTGGAAAGTTGACCTACCTTTGGCTGCGGTCATATTACTAGAATCACCGATCATGAGATAGATAATCAGTACTTTGTAATCATGATGGGTTTAAAGGATGTGATGAAGGTTTATGTACCTCAACCTGACTTCCATTGGTTTTTCGGCATTCTTGAATGCTTTTTGAGGTTGAACTGATTTAGGGACTGAGCTAGTGGGGGCATCCATGATGTGATGATTTGAGAGTTCTGAGGAAAGGAAATGAGGTAAAGTGTTTTAAATTTTCAATCGAATCTCGCTCGTCAAAGTAAATTTTTTTGCGTATGTTGACTTGTAATCAGCGATCATCAAAGAGCTAAGGGTTAAACTTCAAGATACTTAAGAAGTTAAGTATCTGTTTCTGACATGACAATTACTCTTGATCCAAAGAATTCGCTTCATATGACGTTGAGTGACGCGATACGATACACTCCAGAAGTAGAAACATTAGGAATTCATCAATACTTTCAAGCGATCAACAATTTACATCTTCTGAATTGCGATCAATGACCTTTACGGCTCTTACGAAGAATTTGTTTTAATTTCAGTTTCAGGATAGTCAAGTAACAAGACTGCATGAAAGGCGAGGAGAGCATTCTTAAAACACCAAGTTTCTGGTCCGTCAAGGGGAAATGCACGCTATCTGAATATACAGCTGATTATGTATTGTATTGTCCTTGATTATCGAAGGATCCGAAAGCTCACCGGTGGATCAGCTTACCTCGTAGATGAGCAGCTTCCCACTTAGCTGGACTCTATATTTTGAAGGGCTAGACGCTGCGAATACACCGATCGCCAGGATGAAAACCAAATGACGCTGCTCTTTGAGTTGGTACTCATACCGCTTTCATCGATCACTATGTCCCACGAACAAGGATTGGATTGATCGATAGTACGGTACCATATCCCTTGCTTGGCTACTTTTGTAGACTGCATCAACTTGACGCTAACTTGCTCACATTGATGTCTACCCCTACTCACACGTCGATTTTCGACTGAAGCGACTGCATAGTTGGCTGATCCATTGGTTTGGGCGTAAACCAACGAGCTCACCAACCTCCATGCCTTCCTGAGGCCCCTGTAACGAGACGAGGAAGGGAGCGCAGAAATGAAGGCAAAGTCTTTAAAGACTCGAGCCGGCACGTCCTCTTGTGTGATCCTGTGCGGTGTGGTTTTCTTCTTTCGACTTTTCCCTCATCCTCCTTCAATCCACAATAATCTTCAAACAACAAAAAAATCTAAGCCGTTAATTTATATTTCATCTTTCATTTTAAAGAACCGCACCATACCACCATCCTCCAGCTAAATATACTCCGCTTCAACCAACGCCATGAACTCGATCTTTTTTCCTATCTTACTTCTCCTACTCTACTCCAGCCCATACTCTTTGGCACAATCCGGCACGTGTAGCACTCCTGCCGGCATTCCCCAAAGTGCCCCGGAATGTGCGAAAAAGTGCGCTAGGATTAAAGTGCAGGAGGGCTATTGCTCCGACGAAGCTATATTCAATGACGCTTACCAGCGATGTATGAGGTAGATATTTTTCTTGCAGTTCGAATTGCTGTGATCTTTATCTCATCTTGGCTGATCAACGAAATTTCCGCAACTGCACAACCATGTTAGCGACAACTGTAACGCGCAAGACAAATCGAATGGACTGAAATACTCTTACAACGATATTTGTCCTGCGGCTTGTAAAGGAAGTGAGCCCTAGCGTTTGTCAACTTTACTCCAACTCGCTCAGTAGAAACTCACGAGCCATTTTTTCAGCCGCACCACCTACCTCGACGGGCTCTGCAAATCCACCAGTTCCATCTAAATCATGTGGCAGCCCTGCTGGAGTTCCAGACAGTGCTCCCGCATGTGTTAAGAAATGTGCCAGTATCAAGGTCAAAGAAGGGTATTGCTACAGCGAGTCAGTCTTTAATGACGCCTTGAAGCAGTGTTTGAGGTGAGCGATTTTTACAATTTCCTTCCTTTTTCGACCTTCTCGAATAGTTTCCGAACTAATTAATTCGATCTTTGAATCTTTGGGATCATTTCAGTGACAACTGTAACGCGCAAGACAAGGCAACTGGACTGACATACGCGTACAAGGATATCTGTCCTGCGGACTGTAGAGGTGGTAAGTTTTGCATCCTCGTGTCCTTCCCTCATTTTACAAAATGATCGCTGATAATTTCCTTTTTACAGATCCTCCACCTACTTCGACGGCCTCTACAAATCCACCAGTTCCAACTCGATCATGTGATAGCCCTGCTGGAGTTCCTGACAGCGCGCCCGCGTGTGTTAAGAAATGTGCCCGTATCAAGGTCAAAGAAGGATACTGTTACAACGAGTCCATCTTCAATGACGCCTTGAAGCAATGTCTAAGGTAAGCAATTCTTCAGTTTCCTTCCTTTTGGACCTTCTCGTATAGGTTCCGAACTAATTAGTTCTATTTTCCAATCCTGAATCTTTCCAGCGACAACTGCAACGCACAAGACAAGGCAACTGGACTGACATACTCGTACAAGGATATCTGTCCTGCGGACTGTAGAGGTGCTAAGCTTTGTATCCTCATCTCTTTCCCTCATGTTACGAAACGATTACTGACAATTTCATCTTTCCAGATCCTCCACCTACCTCGACGGCCTCTTCAAATCGACCAGCTCCAACTGGATCATGTGATAGCCCTGCTGGAGTTCCCGACAGCGCTCCTGCATGTGTCAAGAAATGTGCCAGTATCAAGGTTAAAGAAGGGTACTGCTACAGTGAATCGATCTTCAATGACGCCTTGAAGCAATGTTTAAGGTGAGTAATTTTTACAGCTTCCATCCTTTTTAACCATCTTGATTACATTTCGAACTGATTGGTTCGACTTCTAAATCTTTGAAACTATCCCAGCGACAACTGTAACGCGCAAGACAAGGCCACCGGACTGACATACTCGTACAACGATATTTGCCCTGCAAAGTGTAAAGGTGGTAAGTTTTGAACCCTCGCGTCTTTACCCTGTTTCACGAAAAGATCACTGACCATCTCGCTTCTCCTGATGCTCCACCTACCTCGACGGGCTCTGCAAATCCACCAGTTCCGTCTAAATCATGTGACAGCCCTGCTGGAGTTCCAGACAGTGCTCCCGCATGTGTTAAGAAATGTGCCAGTATCAAGGTCAAAGAAGGGTATTGCTACAGCGAGTCAGTCTTTAATGACGCCTTGAAGCAGTGTTTGAGGTGAGCGATTTTTACAATTTCCTTCCTTTTCGACCTTCTCAAATAGGTTCCGAACTAATTAGTTCGATTTTTGAATCTTTGGGATCATTTCAGTGACAACTGTAACGCACAAGACAAGGCAACTGGACTGACATACGCGTATAAGGATATCTGTCCTGTGGACTGTAGAGGTGGTAAGTTTTGCATCCTCACGTCCTTTCCCCATTTTACGTAATGATCGCTGATAATTTCATTCTTCCAGGTCCTCCACCTACTTCGACGGCCTCTACAAATCCACCAGTTCCAACTCGATCATGCGATAGCCCTGCTGGAGTTCCTGACAGCGCGCCCGCGTGTGTTAAGAAGTGTGCCAGTATCAAGGTCAAAGAAGGGTATTGCTACAGCGAATCTATCTTCAATGACGCCTTGAAGCAATGTCTAAGGTAAGCAATTCTTCAGTTTCCTTCCTTTTCGACCTTCGTGAATAGTTTCCGAACTGATTGGTTCGATTTTTAAATCTTTCGACTCTTTTCAGCGACAACTGTAACGCGCAAGACAAGGCAACTGGACTGACATACTCGTACAACAATATTTGCCCTGCAAACTGTAAAGGTGGTAAGTTCTGGATCCTCGCGTCTTCACCCCATTTTACAAAATGATCGCTGACATTTCCATTTCTCCAGATGCTCCACCTACCTCGACGGCCTCTTCAAATCCACCAGCTCCAACTGGATCATGTAATAGCCCTGCTGGAGTGCCTGACAGCGCTCCCGCGTGTGTTAAGAAATGTGCCAGTATCAAGGTCAAAGAAGGATATTGTTACAGCGAGTCCATCTTCAATGACGCCTTGAAGCAATGTCTAAGGTAAGCAATTCTTCAGTTTCCTTCCTTTTCGACCTTCTCAAATAGGTTTCGAACTAATTGGTTCGATTTTTGAATTTTGAATTCATTTCAGCGACAACTGCAACGCGCAAGACAAGGCAACTGGCCTGACATACTCGTACAAGGATATATGTCCTGCGGACTGTAAAGGTGGTAAGTTCTCGATCCTCGCGTCTTTACCTCATTTTACAAAATGATCGCTGACAATCTTATTTCTCCAGATGCTCCACCTACCTCGACGGCCTCTTCAAATCCACCAGCTCCGACTGGATCATGTGGTAGCCCTGCTGGAGTGCCTGACAGCGCTCCCGCGTGTGTTAAGAAATGTGCCAGTATCAAGGTCAAAGAAGGATACTGTTACAGCGAGTCAATTTTTAATGACGCCTTGCAGCGATGTTTGAGGTTAGGAATTTTGCATTTACCACTCTCCTCAACCTTCTCGAATGGAATTCACACTGATTGGTGCGATCGTTGAATCTTTCGAACCCTTCCAGTGACAACTGTAACGCGCAGGACAAGGCAACTGGATTGACGTACTCGTACAATGACATTTGTCCAGCGGATTGTAAAGGAGGTGAGATTTCGAGTTGTGCTTCCCCACTCCACCTTCCACAATAATCACTGATGGCTTTCCTCTCCAGACGCTCCTCCAACCTCCACGACATCTTCAAATCCGCCTGCGCCAACTGGTTCATGTGACGCTCCTGCCGGACTTCCTGACAGTGCCCCGGCCTGTGTGAAAAAGTGTGCGAGCATCAAGGTTAAGGAGGGATACTGCTCCAGCGAACCCACCTTCAACGATGCCTACAGTCAGTGCATGAGGTCAGTACTCGTTCACTTCGAATCCTTATCATCTTTTTTCAATAACTGTCACACTCATTTTTGGTGATTTTGCATTTCTTACTATTCCAGCGACAACTGTAATGCTCAGGATAAGTCGACTGGACTGACATACAAGCACGGTGATATTTGTCCAGCGGATTGTAAGAGCGGTAAGTCATCGTATCCCGCCTCTGCTCAATCTTCCGGACTCCAAACTAACACGACGTCTCTTTCTCAAGACCCTGTGCCATCTAGCAGTTCAGCCGCTCCCACTTCCACGGCCTCTTCCAATCCAGACCCTACTTCCACCGCTTCCTCTGATCCACCAGCCCCGACTGGAAGTTCAGCCGATCCCACTTCCACGGCGTCCTCCGACCCAGGCCTCACCTCGACCGCTTCCTCCGACCCACCTGCTCCGACGGGAAGTTCAGCCGATCCCACCTCCACGGCTTCTTCCGACCCAGGCCCAACCTCGACCGCGTCCTCTGACCCACCAGCCCCGACAGGAAGTTCCGCCAATCCCACTTCCACGGCTTCTTCCGACCCAGATCCTACCTCGACCGCTTCCTCTGACCCACCAGCCCCGACGGGAAGTTCAGTCGATCCCACTTCCACGGCGTCCTCCGACCCAGGCGTCACCTCGACCGCTTCCTCTGACCCACCAGCCCCGACTGGAAGCTCAGCCGATCCCACTCCCACGGCGTCCTCCGACCCAGGCCTCACCTCCACCGCTTCCTCTGACCCACCAGCCCCGACTGGAAGTTCGGCCGATCCCACTTCCACGGCGTCCTCCGACCCAGGCCTCACCTCCACCGCTTCCTCTGACCCACCAGCCCCGACTCGAAGTTCGGCCAATCCCACTTCCACGGCTTCTTCCGACCCAGGCCCCACTTCGACCGCATCCTCTGACCCACCAGCCCCGACCGGAAGTTCAGTCGATCCCACTTCCACGGCTTCTTCCGATCCAGCCCCCACCTCGACCGCTTCCTCCGACCCACCAGCCCCGACTGGAACTTGTGAGACACCTGCCGGTGTTCCTGATAGTGCGCCGAAGTGCGTCAAGAGATGTGCCGAGATCAAGGTCCAAGAAGGGTACTGCTCAAACGAAAATACCTTCAATTCCGCGTACTCGCAATGCATGAGGTTTGCCTGTTCCCTTTGTGGCTCGCACTTTCGTTGTATCATGTGCTAATCAACGACAATGATTTCCTTCCAACTTCCCAGCGACAATTGTAACGCTCAAGACAAATCGACCGGTCTGAAATACACATACACGGACATTTGTCTACCGGATTGTAAGGATGGTCAGTAATCACGAATCCCCTGGATTGCGTCATCTCATTGCTTCCACACTGACACGATCTTTATCCTCAAGACCCCTCCCCGCAAACCACTTCGGCCGCGCCAATTACTTCGACCTTGCCAACTACTTCGGCGCCGCCAACTTCCACAACGTCCTCAAGTTCCCCTCCCACATCGACGGTCTCTGCCGACCCAGAAGTCCCGACTCGTACATGTGAGAAACCTGCTTTGACTCCCAACAAGGCTCCTGAGTGTGCGAAGAAATGTGCAAGGCGCACCGTGCAGGAGGGGTACTGTGAAACGGAGAGCCTTTTCGACCAAGCCTACAAACAATGTCTTGAGTGAGATCCCCCTCCAACATTTCCTCTTGTCTCTGTGAGCTCACGTATTTTATCACATCATCCGTCCTGCTACTTAGCAACAATTGCAACCCTCAAGATACCAAGGCTGCTCTTCAGTTCAAGTACGACGACATCTGCCCAGCAACTTGCAGATCCGGTGAGTTCAGTCGGCTGATTCATTTGTGATACCTCGGAGGATTTACTCCGCCATGGTCTTCCTCCTCATGTAGATCCTGGAACATCAACCACTTCGACGGCCCCGACTCCTATGACGTCGTCTGACCCCAACCCTACAGCGACTACCTCATCTTCTCTCCCCGTCTCAACCACCGCATGCGATCCATCTAGTCTGGTCCCTGCAAGAGCTCCCGCATGTGTCAAGAAATGCGCCAAAATAAAGGTTCAAGAAGGTTACTGCACAGACGAGCGTGTTTTCAACAAGGCTTATAAACAATGCCTAAGGTACGTACTTTCAGGCTAGATTCAACCCCTCTGTCGTCACACTCTCCTAACCTCATCTCACCCTGCACTGTATAATCCCATCAATCAAACAGCGATAACTGTAACGGCCAGGATGCATCTACGGGGCTACAATATAAGTTCGACAACCTTTGCCCAGCTGCATGCAGATCAGGTCAGGAGTTGTGTTCCTCTCATTCTATCGTCTCGCAAACTCATGCCTATTGTGACCATTTCTCCCTAAAGATCCCAGTGCTACAAGCACGTCCTCACCTCCCACCTCGACTGTCTCGTCTGACTCCCCCAGTCCCACCACCGTGTGTGTTGCTAAAATTCCTGATGGATCCCCCGCTTGCGTCAACAAGTGCGCGACGATCAAAGTCCAAGAAGGCTACTGCAGCAATCAAGCTGTTTTCAACAAAGCTTATGCCCAATGCATCCGGTAAGTTTTCGTCGATGTAATTCCTGATCAGCTGAATACCCGACTGATACTCTTTCACCACTTGTCCTCTTACAGAGATAATTGCGAAGAGACTGATACTGATAAAGGCCTCGAATACAAGTGGGACGATATCTGCCCGATAGAGTGCACATCGAGTAAGCAAAAAACACTACCTTTTCTCCTAAAAAGGTATAGCGCATTTATCTGACAACACCTATCATTCCAGCTCCCCCTTCGTCTGGTGTTAACCCTTCCCCAACCGGAATCACCTCGTCAGGCTCCAATGGGACCCCCTCTGCCACCTCCAATTCGCCAGTCCCCACAGCAAGTAACTCGGATGCAGGTATCAGTCCAACCTCGTCGTCTGCAGGGCCTTCCCCCACTGGTGACGCAGGATCAGGTTCTGGCGGCTTACCCCCTTCTACCCCTCCTTGCGCAAGAAAGTGCGCCAGGATTAAGGTTCAAGAGGGATACTGCTACTCGTCGGACGTCTTGATGACCGCCTTTTACCAGTGCTTGAGGTGAGACCATTCAACTCACCCCGACTCACCATATATCCCTATGGACTCACGACCTTTCTTATCTGTTTTGCCTTTCAGCGACAACTGTGCACCCAATGATGCTGCTAAAGGACGAACTCTCACCTACCGCCAAATATGTGGATCTGCAGGTAAGTTCCTTTCCCCATCTCACTCGATTCCCTCACATCGGCAGTCACTTCCTCACTCACCGGGTCAAACTGTACCACTTCTCTTCTCCAGGTATCAGCCCGACATCGTCGTCTCCTGGACCTTCCCCAACTGGTGACGCCGGGTCAGGTTCCGGCAACTTACCCGCATCCACTCCGCAATGCGCGAGGAAATGCGCAAGTTTCAAAGTCAGCGAAGGTTACTGCTCTTCGTCCAATGTGCTCATGGCAGCGCTCTTCAAATGCTTAAGGTCAGTGAACCTGACTCCACTTGCATAATATATCCACCTATTGACCTCTGAATTTTATTCACATCAATTTTAGTGATAACTGCAATCCTAGCGATGCAGCTCTGGGACGACAGCTCACGTACCGCCAGATATGTGGTTCAACAGGTCCATGTTCCACATAGCTGGATTGCGAAATGTTACTCACCACTGCGCACGTTTCTTCCCTGTTACAGGCCCCAGCTCATCGTCCTCCTCACCCGGTCCTTCTCCCACTGGTGACGGTGGCTCCAGTCTCGGCGGGCTACCCTCTAACACTCCTCCATGCGTAAGGAAATGTGCGACGATCAAAGTCCGCGAAGGATACTGCTCTTCATCGCAGATCTTCATGACAGCATTCTTTCAATGCTTAAGGTTAGTGCACTTGAATACCCTCGTACGCTAACTCCACCCTATTGACTTGCAAGCCTTTTTCTTCATCGATTTTCAGTGACAACTGCAACTTTAACGATGTAGCCAAAGGTCGTCAACTTACCCATCGTCAGATTTGTGGCTCAACAGGTCTGCACTCCTCTTATATAATACGTTGTTTTGTACCCAAAATTGAACTACCCCCGTTTCCCATCTTTTCCACAGGTCCCAACCCCTCTACAGCCTCTGCTGGTCCTTTGCCCACTGGCGGTACTGGCTCTGGTACCAGCGGATTGCCTGCTTCCGCTCCTTCCTGCGTAAGGAAATGTGCGACCATCAAAGTCAGAGAGGGATACTGCTACTCGTCCCAGATCATGATGACTGCATTCTTCCAATGCTTAAGGTAAGTGCACTGAACTTAACTCGTACAAACAATTCGTCCCATTGACCAGCTTGTCCATCGATTTCCAGTGACAACTGCAACTCCAACGATGCAGCCAAAGGCCGTCAATTTATCTACTTTCAGATTTGTGGGCCAACCGGTAAGTGTTCTTTATTCATCGGCTCATTCTTCGTGTATTTTCTATACCCGATATTCCTTTAGTACCCCAATTAACTATACCAATTTTCTGTCCTTCCCGCAGGCCCCAACCCCTCTACATCCTCTGCTGGTCCTTCGCCTACTGGCGGTACTGGCTCTGGTCCCGCCGGATTACCCGCTACGACCCCTTCTTGTGTAAGGAAGTGTGCGAGCATTAAAGTCCGTGAAGGATACTGCTATTCGTCTCAGGTTTTCATGGCAGCATTCTTCCAATGCTTGAGGTTAGTCTGCTTAACTTAACTCGTTCAAACATTACGTCCGTTGACCAACTTGATTGATTTCCAGCGACAACTGCAACTCCAACGATGCAGCCACAGGACGTCGACTTACCTATCTCCAGCTTTGTAGCGTAACAGGTAGGCAATCCTTTCATATTCATTGCCTTGTTTTTCTTTTTCTATACTCGACATTTCTTCGGTAATCCCAATTAAATATAACGAACTTCCGTATCGCTCGCAGGTCCCAACCCTCCTTCATCCCCTGCTGGTCCTTTGCCCACTGGTGGTACCGGCTCTGGTACCGGCGGATTACCTGCTAACACTCCTTCATGCGCAAGTAGATGTGCGAGCATCAAAGTCAGAGAGGGATACTGCTACTCGTCCCAGATCATGATGACAGCATTCTTCCAATGCTTAAGGTAAGTGCACTGAACTCAACTCGTACAAACAACACGTCCCATTGACCAGCTTGTCCATTTATCTCCAGTGACAACTGCAACTCCATCGATGCGGCCAAAGGTCGTCAACTAACCTATCGCCAGATTTGTGGCTCAACAGGTATCCATTTTATACTCATCGCACTCTTTTTTTGTCATGTTGTCTCTCTAACATCCCTATCCCCTGGATACTTATAATTGAACATTGACCATCTTCTGCCCTTCGCCAGGTCCCAACCCCTCTTCTCCGTCTGCTGGTCCTTCACCCACTGGCGGTGCCGGCTCTAATACCGGTGGGCTACCTGCTGCTACTCCTTCTTGCGCAAGGAAGTGTGCGACTATCAAAGTCACCGAGGGCTATTGCTTCTCGTCTCAGATTTTTACAACGGCTTTCTTTCGCTGCTTGAGGTTAGTACACTCAATTAACCTTCTATAAACAATACACCCCATTGACCTGCCTCTATCGATCGTCAGTGACAACTGCAACTCCATCGATGCGGCCAAAGGTCGTCAACTTACCTATAGCCAGATTTGTGGCTCAACAGGTAACCATCTTATACCAATTGTTTCGTTTTTTCGTCATTTGGTTTCTCTACTAAAACTTGAACGTTATCAATCTCTGCTCTTTGCACAGATCCCAACCCCTCCTCTTCGTCTGCTGGTCCTTCACCCACCGGTGGTGCCGGCGCTGGTACCGGCGGGTTACCTCCCGCTACTCCTTCATGCGCAAGGAAATGTGCGGCCATCAAAGTCACAGAGGGCTACTGCTCTTCGTCTCAGATTTTTATGACGGCATTTTTCCAATGCCTAAGGTTAGCAAGCAGACCTGATTCCCGTCTGCAATATCACGTTACTGACTGGAAAAATCGGATCATATTCATTTCAGTGACAATTGTAAATCTGAAGATGCAGCCAAAGGTCGCAGTATCACCTACATTCAGATCTGTGGCTCATTAGGTAAGTATCACTCGTACTGATTTCTTCTCCTATCCACACTCCTTCTCTCCTCCTCTCCGCCTTCGTCTCTAATTTATGAATTTCCTGCCCCTCAATTGATGTCCACTTGATAATCTTTGACCTAGGTGGTGGCGGCGGTACCCCCATCACCTCATCAACTGCGCCGATCCCCACCGGCAACCCTGGCCCCGGTAGCACAGCCTTGAACAATGCCCCTGCATGCGTGAAGAAATGCGCTCGAGTCAAAGTTTCTGAGGGTTATTGTTATTCGGCTGAGGCCTTCACAATCTCCTACCACCGCTGTCTCCGGTCAGTTTTATTCCCACAATTCTACAGTGACCCACACGACTTAAACACTGGAGGCTGATCCGCATTATCCAGCGATAATTGCGACCGCGATGGTGTGAGGGAAGGTTTAAGGATCGGGTCCCGCGAGATTTGCCCATCGTCAAGTTTGTCCGACCTTCATTCTCTCATTCCCCAAACTTGGACTCATAATAGCCCTCTGTTTGCTTTACTGAACGTAAACAGGTACCGGTAGTCCTACAGACTCCTCTGCCTCCACAAGACCAACCAATGTCCCCACCGACTCTAACGCAGCGTTAAACAAAGCCCCTGACTGCGTTAAAACGTGTGCGCGTGTCAAAGTTTCGGAAGGTTATTGTTATTCGGCTGAGGCGTTTACAGTCTCCTATCACCGCTGTCTCCGGTAAGCTCTTCTGTCGTGTTATCCAGCACTTTGAAACTACATCTCCTCGTCTTCAACACCAAAGGCTCATTCCTTTTCTATTCAGCGATAATTGCAATCGCGATGCTGTCAGGGAAGGTCAGAGACTGGGCTATAACGAAATCTGCCCATCGCGAAGTACGATCACTTCCTATCTGCTCCTTGAAAATGATCCTCCTGCTCCCCACTTGCGACTTAGACACAATCTTTCTTCCGCATGTAGATCCTGATCGCCCGCTACAACCTCCAGAAAGCGGCTCTTCCAACACGACTAATCCCGGTGCTTCCTCTGGACAAATTCCCAGTACTGCCCCGCGATGCGTTCGAAACTGTGCCCAGACCAAGATCCGAGAGGGTTACTGCACCTCGCCAATCATCTTCAGCAGTTCATACCTGCGCTGTCTAACGTCAGTACTCGCTCTGCATGATTCTCACTTCCCTTAGCTTTGAAATCCTCACTTCTACATCGTGAACAGGGATAACTGCAATTCCCAGAACTTGGCAATCGGTCGCCAATTTACTTACGTCCAGATCTGTGGATCAAGTGGCAACACTGGTAAGTTGGCCTTTGCCTTTCCATCTTCACCCCCGATATGTTCTATCATGTAAATGGTGCTCCAATCTAGACTTGAATGACCCTGATAGTAATGGTATCCTTTCACCCTTGCAGGCAGTGTCGTTCAGCCCGGAAACCCACCACCCATCACCTCCCCAACAGACCCCACTGGAAACAAAACTGGGACCGGACACGTTCCTAGTACAGCTCCTCGATGTGTCATGAACTGTGCCCGAATCAAGGTTCAAGAAGGTTACTGTGCATCGCCTGTCACTTTTACGAAGGCTTTCTCTCAATGTCTGAGGTATGTACCTACTCATCACGCTCATCTTCCTATGATGTTTTTCGTAACATCCAATTCTCCCTATGCTTACGGCTCAATTACATGCTTGTAGAACTAACTGCAACCAGGCCGATGCCGACGCGGGAGCCAAACTCACTCATAAGCAAATTTGCGGCCCAAATGACGCTTCGGAGTCAGGAAAACCTCCATGTGACTGTGGCCGTAATTCTTCGAGCCCCTCAAATCCAACTACTGTTGAGCGTCGCAGTGTTCGTCACGCTCCAAGACAATTTGTCCTCTAGACGTGTTGTGGACCCTTATGCATACAGCTGCATAAGCTGTCAATGATTCATTTTCCTCATCTTGATTATAGTCTGTTGTCTTAACCGAGCTCCAAGATCGATTCAGTGTAATGAATGCCCTCCTTGTGTCACGTACAGTTCATATTCACCTTATGAAAAGTACACTGTTTTCCCGTCTATCACGTGAGGCGCACATCAACGACTCCTTTCGATCCTGTTAACACTCTTCCCCCCTCGGCTTGCTTGACCTCATGACAAAGACACTCGTTCCACCTTTGTCAAGTCTCCAACTTTTGCCTCCAATACTCCCTACTTGGGAGATGAGTATTGCAGATTCTTATTCAAACTTGAAGCAAAAGAAAAAAAACTAAATAATTCAGACGAAGAAAAATACTAAACCAAAACAGAAAGAAAAAGCAAAAGAAAAAGAGATCCAGGATTTGAATTCAGATGAGATTCATTCAACTTTTCTTAACAACATTTCCCATTCAATCCTACCATTCTCAAGACCCTCTTTCACTTCAATCTGATCCCATTCTCACTGGAGACATCAAATCCAGACCCACTAGCAGCACCCCAAGACGAGAGTCTTTAAAGTACGTTCACCATACCTGATACCGGAACCGTTCCGCTTAGGATCGATTTGACCGGATTCGATCGATAAAAGGATCAATCGAGTGAGTAATGAGAATGAAATGAGACCGATCCACCGGTGAGAGATGAGGTTTCTAAAAACAAACATTTATGAGTCTTAGCCCAATCAGAGGCTTTTAATTCGCCTAGTCTATGTTCTTCTAAATCTACTTTGTTTCCTACTAAGACTACTACTAAATCATTCGATCCTAATGCTCTTGCGTGTGTTGACCAAGATGATAAAGTTGAAAAACTGGATCGATCAGTGATATCGTAAACTATGATAGCACCCGCCGCACCACGATAATAATTACGAGTTCAGAACAGCTATCATTGGAAATATCTGAATCGGTGATTGTCAATCTGCCGTTGACAAGGCAAAGGTCATAGCCACTGCGCCACTGTAACCGTAACTTTTCTGACTCAAATGTGACGGAAGATTTCAATTTTCCGGAATACATATGCCCTCCAGCGCGCGACCAAGGTTGCTCACTTGGCCAGATGTGTGAGAGGGTATTTCAAGTTGAATTTGACTCACATTCTCGATGCGGTCAGTCTTGACTCTGGCAAGCCTCTGAACTCAAAAAGTATAAAATCTCGTTATCGATATCCGATATTTATCTATCTTGATAGTTCTGTTTAAATACTTTCATCCCTTCAAGCCCTTTTCAATCATAGTCCTTTGTATCATCAAGCTATATCTCATTGATTTCCTTCCAATATACGAAGAGGAAAACAACTTACCTAAGAGCTCAAGACCAGAGAGATAATACCCTTTACCCTTTGGCAGGCCAAGTTAGCGAAAAACTACAAGTAAGTCTTCATCTTCAGTATCAAGATGATTATCAAACTCATGTAATCGTAATCTATGATACTCAGCTCTTGAACTTTTTTTCAATCTTCAGAATGCCAGCTCAATCTCATCTCAAAACTCATCTAATTTTCAAATGGGTGAAAGTGGTGACTCTCGGTTCGATGGGCAATATGATCGTTGGTGGTTTGACCGGTTTCTTAGGATCTTTGTGCCTACAACATCATCCATTATTGGCCATTTCAATCATTTGGATAAGTGCTTTAGCTGCTGTCATTGCTGGTCTCTTGCATGCTATCATCATCTTCTCGATTTCTCATCATTTCACTACTTCAATAATTACCAAATGGAATCACAGTCTATCACAAGATTTGCTTTACATCTTCACTCAAGCTCCGCTCTTGATCACAATAGGAATTGCAATTAGTTATACAATTTTAGTTGAAAGTCCTGTAAACGTCAATCACCAGTCTTCAAATCCTCTATCATTTCTTTTAGTTTTATATACAACTATAACTGGTACTTTGATGATTGGAATGTATTCTACTGTCTTGTTCCATGTCACCAAATCTAGAAATCATTTATTAATTTTACAAAATTGTTTGATTTTATCATATTTTGGATTTCTTCTAGAATCTAGTCAAACTGTTACAGATATTGTAGAGGATGTCCATTCTTCTTCTGGACCTTTGCTCCAAGAAGTTAACATTCTGTCATAACATTTTATTCTGTTACTTCTATTTCTCTTGATCTCATGTGATCTATTGATTTCACTTGCTAAATACCATCTTTTGTTTTTATGACTAGATACCTTTTACTTGTTGTCATACCCTATTCCCCTGTTGTATTTGTTTCCATTTTTGTCAAGTTGATTTGACTTGATTTCATACTTCATGAACCTCACACTCAATCTCATCATTAAAAACACATGCTACCATTTTGTAAGTTTGCATTGGCCTATTTATACTAGGGAGTTCCATCATTTTAGACACAATCAAGGCTTTCATGATACTTTCATTTCAATCTTGTGTTTCTCTTTCCAGAAAAACAAACAACAGTCACTTTGAGGTGAATAAAATTTGATGACCAATAGTCCTGTTGAGAAAGAAAATCAAGACCTAAAAGCAAAGGACACAAACTACCTTGACATGTTTTTAAATCATACCTTGTGAGGATATCCCTTATCAGCCACTGACAAGTAAGTCATTGGATTTTGGTGAAGATTGTCTGTGAACATTTGAAGACTTCTTCAGAAAAGACTTCACTATCATTGTGGAAAGTTTTTCCAAAAGATGAAGCACTGCTTTGTACATAAATTTTGACTACATAATGGTCCCATTTTTCACCCAATAAGAGGATGTTGTCAACAAGAACTTTTTTAATCTCAAGCCCAACAAAAAGTTACTCTTACTATCCTTTGCCAAGGATTGATGCACTAATAAGGACTCTGGCCATCAGGGCCCTGGTTAAATGCACCAAAGTTGAAATCCTTATACTTGGCCATAGTAAATTGTTGTTCCAGACTCTCAAAATGGTCTGGACCACGCTGACTGCACTTCCACCCAAGAAATTGCTAATATATACATTTTTGGTTAGTCATGAAACATCAGCACTTCTCAAGAGTTTGTTGGCAGAAGTAGCATGACTCACTGTTCAGTCACATACAAAATCTTGACCAAAGCATCTGTGATAAGGTCCAGTGCGTGTTTAACGAGCATACAAAGTGCTAAAACAATGAAAAATTCCACTCATGAATATTCATTCTTCCAGAAAATGCAGATTGATATTGTGCCAAGGGGGTAACATCTTAGCTGTATTTGAAGATTATCACCACACATCGCAACAATGACTGGCGACATTTGCATTACTTTTGTTCAGCCGAGGCCTACTTGGCATCTTTTCCTGCTTGTAAAGTCTTTAAACTGGTGCATCAGTGTAAGCACCAGAATCAAGATCAGAATTGCTTTTGGTCTATATATTCATCAACAAAAATATTCTTGTACCCTTGCTTGCCTTCTGGATCAGGTTGATCTCTTCTAGATTTTTTTTTCAACTCAAAAGCCTTGCTACTCATAATCATGAGCACCAACAATATTTGGATCCCAAACACCCCTTTGCCAGGCTCAAATATCACTTCTTGTTAGACCAAAACCAAACCACACAATCTTAGTATAAGATGAAACAAAAAGAAAACAAAAAAATCTTGTAATAAGATTGTAAAGGGATGCAGTCAGGTGAAGAAAAGGAAATCTAGAACTCCAAGAGGATCATGTTATAAAGTAGAAAACAAAAATGAATGATGTCATATTCAATGATGTCATAGTACCAAAATGGAAATATGTCATAATGAAGAATGATAAATAAAAACAAAAAATACCAAGTGTTATATTTATATATATGTAACCAGGACTTTGTACAACTTTTACAGGCAGATAGAATAAAATAAAACATATCTCCAACACTTTGTCATATTCTCCTCCAAATACCTCAAGATAATCTATTCTAGCAAACACAGATTATATGCCTTTGAGATCTCTAGCAAATGGGGGATTCTCTTTGTGTTATAAAGCTGGATCAAGAGCCAATCAACTTGTCTATACATTCAGGACCCTCACACCCCAGGATGAGGACAAGAACTTTCAGAATGAATTGATCATGAATGAAGTCAATATAAAGAAAGAAATCAACGGCATTATCCCTTGAAAGAAAAATTCCACATTTCCCTCAAATTTTCTCCTGGTGGAATTCTTAAACACAAAGTCCCTGCCACACACAGATAAGCAAGGGCTTATACCTTAGATATAGCAAAAGCGCTTGACTTCCTACATCAAAATGGTATAAAACACTGTGATCTTGGACTGCCCAAGATGCACCTGTAGCTACTAGATTCCTGGACTAGTATCCACAGAAAAACCAGACTGTATGATTGGATAAAGGCCAATAATGATTATGAGTATGTCCAACGTGTCCGACTAGTTGGACGCCTGATTTTTCAAGGTTTTTTTCCCTAAGTCCCCTCTACCAACGCTTCCGACACCAGCCAGTCTACATTGTCAAAGTCCACACACCAAACTCACTTCACAAGTTCACAAAAACTCACATTCATCACAGGTCACACCCCTTGAAATTCACAAATACATAACATAACAACTTTTCACAAGAACACGTTTACACATATGTACACCCACAATCTCCCTCCACTTCCAACTCACCCCTTCACAATCCAACATTCTAACAAGCAACATATATCATACAAAATCAGATAGGGATATCTACAGATAAGATAGTATACATACATAGTTATGAAGAAGAAGCGCTAGATAGAGACAAACTATATGGAGATGAGCCAGATTGAGGCTGACAATCTTCTGATTCATCACTGGACAGGAGGGATACAGGGTTTGATAATCTTGTTCGTGTTTGGTCCTTGTCATCTCTTTCTTTTCTGCTCACCCTGGCTATGTTTTGAAAAATTACATAATTTGTTTCATACATTCCTGCCCATCCATTGGCACATTCATCATGCAATCGAGCCCATTTGTGGTTTGATACCGGGATAGGGAGGTCGGGGGTGATGGTGAGCTCTAGTGGAATGTAATGAACATCTTGAACATGCGCAATTATGATGGGTTTGATGTTGGAAGGTGGTGGTGAAAAGAATGGAAAGGTGTGCATGGCTGCACTGTTGAGCGTAGTATAAAATAGAACTGGTTGCTTGTATCTATTGGCGATGAGGGTTGAGCCTCCAGGCATGGGGTACCAGAGGTCTGGGCCTGCAGAGTCCTCTGGGTTTTGAAGTATTTCAAGAATTTTTTTGATATCATAATTGATACACAAATCGGGAATATTTTTTTCATACCAGTTGTATCGTTCCATAACTTTGGCTTGAAGTTCCTGGCAAATGGTGGTGGCTTCCTGAACTGAGCAACCAAGACATATGGCAATCAAAGCAAAAGAGCAGAGATTGTCACCCGGGACATTGGTAACGTTTCTTAAGTAGGGGTACAAGTAGGAGGGGAGCTGGTCAACATAGGGTAAAGACGATGAACACTGGGATAAAATAAAAAAATCAACAATCAACATCAGGGATTGAGGGGAATGGTTGTGGGAGGTGGACCGACCTTATGTAAAGTGGCTGCGACTTCAGCTTCAGGTACATCGTTATTGGTTGTTTGCATGGGAGGCTATCAAATGGACGGGTTTGAGTGGTCAGTTTAGAATCAGCAAAGAGATACAGTGTGGCTTACATGAGAATTTTCTTTAGGTTGAGTGTGTAAGGCATTGGACCGTACGGTGAGTTTTATCCTTGGCTTACCTTGACTGGCTTCTTGTTGATGAAGTCCTGAGATCAATTCTTTGGCTGGTTCATCAGTACGTGGTGCATCAAGGTCAGAGTAGATGGGTGGCGGTTGGTCGGGTGATGCGTCTTTGAGAGGAGTAGCCAACCCCCGTTTGATTCGAGAAGATGATCGGGTGGGTGCAATAGGGCCGTTTTTTTTCTTTGCCTGCCTCAAGGTTTGTTTTGGTTTTGGAACTTGAGGTGCGGAATCTGCCTTGGATGGGTTGGAATGGGAAGGAGGTGGTGGAGGTGCGAGGTTGTTTGATTTGGCAGCTTGTATTTGATAGTTTTCCTTTTGTCTTTTGGAGTTGGAAACAGGTACAAGTGAGTTAGGTGATTGCTCAGAAGGTTTCTCAGGCTCAGGTTGACTTTTTTCCTTGCACTTGACGGCCTTTTTCTTGCGCTTCTTAGATTTAAGATTCTCGAGAGGGAGCGGGCGGTTTGTTGCTTTTGTATTTGGGTATTTTGCTGATTGTTGTTGATCTTCATCATTTAACAAATTATTTTCTTCATTAGTGTGGAATTCAGGCGCTGGTGATATTCATTCTTGTCTTGGTGATTGTTCAATGACGGCAATTGGCTTGACTTGAGCTGGGATCGAAGGGAAAGTCTCATTGAGAGTCTCAAATGTTTTGTCTTCTTCATTTTCTTCTACCCATGTAAAGGGGGGTGGCGTTGACATGGTTTGGGGGGAGATTCTTTGTGGATTTTGACATTGACAGGAGGTACTTTGTTGATTTCAACATCAAGTTGCTCTATGAGATGGGGTGATGACAAGGTGGATGGGATGGGTGTCTAAGGTGCAACAATAGCATTTTTGAAAAGAGTAACAAATCAGTCTGGAGATTCTTGGGGGGTGAAGTATAAAAGAGACCTATGTTGGGAGAAGAAATTCTGTCAGTTGATTGGGGACCGGTAATTCCTGAAACGGCTTGAGTGATTCCTAATTCTGGCGGCTTGCAGGTTTTGAGGGGTTGGTTCTCTTTGTTGAATTGATTGGATGTGGTTGCTTCATTCTTAAGAAGGTCGATCGGTTGGTTAGCTTTCTTGATAGAATCATTCTCTTGCTGTTGGATTTTGACTGGATTCTTTGCTTCATGGGTCAAGTGATCAATAGCAACTTTGTTGAGTTCAGCGATGTCCAATTCTGCATCAATCACATCTAGCAGTGATTTCTGGCTGTCATAATTGAGGGCCTTTAAGCGGCTGATGAGCTGAGGGTATCTCTTTGCAAGACTGGGTTGTTTTTTGGGTCGATCGAGTATAGTTTGGTGGGTTTTTGATTCTTTTGATTCGGATTTGATTGATATTGAGCCGGTTTTTTTAAAATTCTTGGGTTTATGAAATGATAGTTTATTTGTAGCAAGTGGGTGATTGTGATGTGGGTTTATGATTGTCAGGGTCCAGGAGTCAGTGGGCAATTTTTGATTGGCTTGAGCTGAAAAGGGACAGTCGCCAGATGATCTTGCGTGTCGTTTTTGCCCTTTGTTACACTTGAAATCAATGTGGGAATCAAGCGCCATATAAGGAGAGTCTAGAACTGATAATTTGTAATATTCTTATTTGTCTAGCCTCTGTGTCAGTTCTTGACACTCAACACAACAGAGTATCAAATAACAACAACTCTACTTATCATTCAGCCTCAACCTTGGGGATGTTAGAATCAACACGTATGATGTAGGGCTATTTTTGAAATCTTTCTGGCATATCAAACAAAATTCTTGTAACAATGAATCAACACAAGCACATTCCTACCAAAAAATTTGTATAGCCATTTTTTGATCTACTGGTTGTTAGTATGTCCAGTCTATAACAAAGCCTACGAGTGAAAGCTTTCACACAATCATTGGGATTGTATACCCATGTTGCAAATATGAGAAATGTGGATTGACTGGATTCATCAAGTAAGTCAACTGTATAAGATTTTGCTATCAAGTTCAACCTTCTAGACAAAATGGTCAAGTCTGAGATAACGCCTATCAGGCTATAGAGCCAGGCTTGAGATGAGCTTGCAATCATTTACAAGCTCTTTGTAAACTGTGTCAATGGGTGGTGATTGTAATAGAGCATTGCCGTCCTTATTGATTGGAATGTAATGTGGAAGACTCGGATTGGGGGAATTGGGTATGTTAGCCATCGGGAGACTGATGATGAGTTAGAGAGTGTTGAGAATTTGGTGTTGGGAGAATTTGTTCGAATGGTGTGAAGTGCAGAGATGAGATTGTTGGATTGTGAAGGGGTGAGTTGGAAGTGGAGGGAGATTGTGGGTGTACATATGTGTAAACGTGTTCTTGTGAAAAGTTGTTATGTTATGTATTTGTGAATTTCAAGGGGTGTGACCTGTGATGAATGTGAGTTTTTGTGAACTTGTGAAGTGAGTTTGGTGTGTGGACTTTGACAATGTAGACTGGCTGGTGTCGGAAGCGTTGGTAGAGGGGACTTAGGGAAAAAAACCTTGAAAAATCAGGCGTCCAACTAGTTGGACACGTTGGACATATTCATAATCATTATCGGCCTTTATCCAATCATACAGTCTGGTTTTTCTTCGGATACTGGTCCAGGAATCTAGTAGCTACAGGTGCCAAGATGCTATAAACTTCTGATCATTATCAAGATTTCTGACTTTGGTCTTGCCAAAAGCGCCTCATTCATTACAGCCAATGACGTAGGCGGAAACCTCTATGACAAGTTTCCAGAGGTTATTTTGAAGATACTCTTCTACAAATGCAATAGATTACTGTGGCCTTCATGTAAATTCATAAATAACGGTCAAGAACCAAGATCCCATTGAGTTGGGTGATTTGGGTATGTATTCCTTGTAGCTTTCCATTTGACGTATAAATGAAACATGTCATTTTAGAATATCATTCATCCCAAATTCAGAAGTTTCTGTGTTGTCCTTACAGATTCTGATGTTATTTAGTCAAGCACCTACTCACTTGTCTTTGATTGTATATCTACCTTTTTCTTGCTTCATCTGAAAAATAAGATGACATTGATAATATAGGGTACAAACATGGGATTTCCCCAATGTCTTGCAATAGATTCTTGTTGTCATGGTGCAACACCGGACAGAAATGCAACTCAGGAGTACCAGAACCTGGTTTGATAGTGTAGGCAAGTGACACTACGTGCAATGTACTGTTGTTTTCGGGGCTGAAACATCCTGTTGCTGTCCCGGGGCCTACAGGCACTGTTGTTCAACAGGGCCAAATTTGGCCACAACACCCTTTTTGTCATGCAACATCTCCCAGTATCCATCACTCAACTGCAACATCCCCACGGTACACTGCAACATCACTACGCCACACTGCGACATCATCTCCTTGGATTTGGACACTCCAACATCATTCCATTCAACTTCTCATTACATACCTCGACACCCTCTACAAGCCATGACGTCATCCAGGTTTATCAAGGCTCTCCCATCTGCGGCTCAGGAGCCCTTTCAATGGTAGTATCCCCGGTCAGGCTACATTCCAACTCAACGCTCGACGCTAACCAAGATTTGAGCAACAATCATCAGCCAATTCATGTTTGATCTACCAACTCTGCATATTTGGATAGTAGGTTTGGCTCCATGTCTTCAGCCGCTTTCAAAGGAATCCATACTTCTACTATGTTTGGCTCAGTAAGTACCCAACCCACAGATTACCCCAAAGATCCAACACTGGAATCCTATAAAGAGAGTGATAGATTTGCTTGCTTGCATTTGATTGGTCAACGTCTCTCTCATCTCGTCCTTTTAATCAACTTTCCTACCCATACTCTCACATCTCTCTCTACCTTCATTGCATCCTCCTAAACCTGTTGTAGAAGCCATGATGTCCCAAGACAACATTCTCATGATGGACGGAGACACCGATGCTCCAACCTCAACCAATCAACCTCCCGACATTGCCAGTGTCATAGCCAAAGCGTTGAAGCAACAAGCAACGCAGTTCAAATCAATTGTCAGCAATCTCCAATCTCAGATTGCGACCATGGACGTCAAGAACAAAGCCACCCCTACAAAAGAGAAGGCACAAGAGAAGTCTTCATCTCCATCAAAAACTTCCACTCCAGCAGCCCGTAAGAGTCTTGGCAGCTCCAACTCCGCCTCAAAGACCACAAAGTCCTCCAGAACCCCTAAAACCCCAACTCCAGTTTGCAAAAGCCAACCCTTCCAGATAAAGTCGGATGATACGCCTCATGACTTCAAATCTGTCAAGGTATGTGATTTAACTTACTCATTTATGTCACAATCAACAGCTGAACCTCCTTCAAACGTCATTTTTTTAGGAAGCACTCTATGTCCACATCAAGATGATGTGGGGACTTGACAAACAAAGCAATGTCCCACCAGCTCCCGACCCTGCCATGTTGACCGAGTTTTACGCCAAGTTCAACAGCACTGCCAAAGTCAAAGCTCATTTGAACAATCCATCAACTCCCAACGGCATTGCTCGGGAGGCTATCAGCTCTTTGAAAGAATTCAGAGCCGGTGGCGGTAAGGTGGCTTGTGGTCTGGGCCACATCAATCAGTTGTCAATACTTTACATCATCAGTCTCCTGGCCAAGGTGGGTATCCGATGCTGGGCTCCCAACCTTGAGGATGCTCCCGACTCCCTTTACAATTCCGCCTGCCAAATCACTTGTCTCAATGCCTTCCGTCAACTTTTTCCCGCGGGAACCTACAACTACATGAATGTCAATCCCAAACACGTTGATTCATTTACTCACTTCATTTCAACTTAAAACCACTATGTTCATTATTTCATGGCAAAAAGATTCAAGTCGGAGAAAGCAAATGCAGGTGCCATGGCTAGAGAGACTAGAAGGAAGACGATTCAAAAATATTGAGAAAGAGTGAGTCCAAAGGCTATGGTATTTTCATAGGGGTTTTGTCTAATACGTGTTGTACTTTCAGCTTTGCGATCAACGGGTGGATTTCTTGAAAAAGCACATATCCAAGTTCCCCCTTGCTACCAAATCCTGTGTGAAGATACTCTGGCTCACAGCAATGACGAGTTTGACCCCAAAAAGAAAGTCCAAATCATCAAGACTCTTGCCTATCGCTCCAAAAATGCGTCCAAATTCTTTCGAAGACTTGATATTGAAGTAGCTAAGGAGGCTCAACTCATCAAGAACGCAGCCAAGAAAACGCCCCGGCTATTGCCTATGGAGAAAGTCCCATCCAAATTCACCTGTGCTCCTACCAACCTTCCAATCAAATTCTACGCCCCAAAATGGTACAAAGCCTTTGGCCCCGGTCAAAGATGTCTCATGGTCAATGCTCAACAAGTTTGTTTTCTTCCCAATGCTGCCAACTCTCTCCTACCAAACCGCCACCCGGACAAGATCTTGAACGATGTCAGGTTTTCCGCTAAGTACCTGGATATTTTATCGTTACCTTACGAGATATCTGATGATGAAGAGGGTGATGTGGAAGATGAGGATGATGGGGAAATCATAGATGAGGATGAAGAGCTTGACAGTGATGAAGGTGGTGTGGAAGAAGAGGAGGAAGAGTTCTATGCAGAAGGTGAATAAGGTAACTTGTATGATGATGATTCCGATGAAGAGGTTGATATGGGAGCGAGTGGGTCTGGCAGTGGTGAAACCAGTGGTTCTGGAAGTGGTGCGGCTAGTGGGTCAAACTAGTCAAGTGGTTTCATGCGTTGCATTTTCAGGCCCTCTCTTTTTCCCTGGGTCCTTTGTGACCAAAAAAAAGTTGTAACTAAATTCCAAAAAAATCTTGTGTGATAAATTAAAATACAAAAACATGCTGTCTGTTGTCTTTTTCCTTGTTCAATAAAATTTGTGTGTTCTTCTGGTTTAATCTTGACGATCATGAGTGAAAAACGTTCAGTTCATCTGGACAAAACTGAAAACGTGAAACAGTTCATGTTCATGAACTGGGCCAAAACATGTTGTAATGTTCATAAACTTTCATTTGGACAAAACTAAAATCGTGCCAGTTCATGTTAATGAAATGGCACAATTTTTTGGGGGGAAAAACTCAAATTGTGAAACATTTCATGATCATGAACTGACACAATTTATTGGTTGTTTTCAAGAACGCTTTGCAGCAATCAATTAAATAAGACTCAGCCAACAGAAGAGAATAACAAGGAATGGGAACTAAACAGGACAGACAATGAGGAGTAAAGATAAAAAGATCAAATTAAAAGAAAAAATAGGTGAGTTTAAACAATGTCAAGTTGTGAGCTGTAGTCATAGGGCCGGACAATGATTCCTCTGTCTTCAATTCCAAAAACTTCAGGAGTTAAAAGTTGATAAGCACAGACACATACAATGGAATCAAGAGCAAGAACTATTATATCCGATTCTATTTGACCAACCACACATTTGAGTAAAAATAGCATATAACAAAAGAAAGTTGAAGGCAAATCAAGGTCTTTGCCATATAGATTGTTGATAGGGTTAACAAAGTGTACCGTTTCCCACTTGTTTTTGACGTTCTCAAAACGGTAGATCTGCTTTATCATCCCATAACATGTTTTACCTTCACGTTTATATTTTACACAGTTGTTTGGCTTGAGTACTGACACAAGCAATTGTTCTGATATTCTCCATGAAGCCTTTGTAATCACATTTTGGTTGTAACCCAAGAGAGTTTGGAGGATGAGGCATTTCGTGATAGTCTTGCACACTGATGTCTTCTGATTGGGCATGCTCAAGAAGTTTCTCATAATTTTCGTCCTTCAGGCGGATAGAATAGTGGCTTTTTTGTGGGTCTTTGAGGTCTTCTTTTGATGGATTCATGATCTTCTCAATAACCGGATGGTTTCCTAAGAACCTTTGCCATTGGCTAAACCAAGACATCATCGTATTGTCCATTTGAGCTGGTCACAAAATCAACCATCAGTCCATAATAATGTACTTTTGATGACTTAAACACCTACGTACAAATTTGTTTGTTTGTTGGTATCTTCTGCAATATACCAACCAACCTTTCACCTGCAAATTCAGCTACCAATATCAATGGCCCCCATTGTCTGATTTGATCTGGTATGTGCATAGCGTAATGATGGTTTGGAAGAATGATTAAATCTTTGAAGATCTGTTGCAAAGTCTTGTGATATTGACGATAAATTTTTTCAAACGTTGCTGCTTTGTATTCAGAAATTTTCTTGGCCCAGACGATGTTTGTACATTGAACTAAACACGCAATGTTGAATATAATTCTTCCTTGGTTTGAATCCTTTTTCAATTGATCAACTTTGCCAACATAGACATCCACAACTATCAACGGAATGACATAGGCGAAGAGGCTTTGCCATTGAGCCACTTTAAGTGTCCCTTGTTTGGCTTCACCAAGATTTGGTGGCAGCTTGGGAATTCCAGTCGGTAGCACCACGTCTTTCATGAGTTTTTGAAACAGGTCAATGTCTTCTTTTGAGAAGAGGCCACCGCCCCATCCAGCTTCAAGTGCAGCATCTTCCTCAGATGCGTCGAACTCCGAGTCTTTGTCCATGTCCGCATCATCTTCAAAGGTATTCCCATGTCCCTTGTCATACAATCCATGTTTTGGTGGTTGTTGGACCATTTCGGAATCATCTCTAACCCTAGGTCGTTTCTTCTTTAGAATTTGGTTCTGTTCTGGTGTAAAAATGACGAAACCCCAGCAATATTGAAAATGGTTTTGGAGTACCCCTTCAAACCAATTGTGCATCATGCCTAGTGGAAGGTGAGCAACAGGATTTTGATAGGCGAGGCAATTGAATTCAGACCATTGTACTCCAGTCTGGGTGAGAATGTTATCCTGCTTGTTCAAGCTGTTAGCTGCTTTTGATTGTGCTGATAAGTTGAGTAGTTCTTGCTTTGTTTGGAGTTTAGCAATTTGCATTCTGTTGCTGTTGGTAGATTTTCCCCAACACCATGAACAATAAAAAGTGGCGGAATGTGAAGCATATCCCGCCACTTTGTGCATACCAATCATATCACCCAATAAAGGGAGGAGCTTAACACGTACTAAACGACCTTGAGGATAACGAGAGGTTGCCATCATGATTCCGTCTTCAAGGAGTAGTAAGTTGTCAACATGTTCCTCGAGGACATGACTGATTGTTGTCATGTCTGGCGCGTTTGGTCCTGGGGTAATTCCGGCCACACAAGTGTTCTGAAGCAGGTTTTGCAGAGAGGGTGGGAGGTTGATGCAATTGAAAGCTAATACTACCAGTGATTCCTGCGCGCCACGTTTCTTGTTGCCTCAAGGATTGAACCAGTTGATGAAGAGAGAAAAAACTAAATTCAAGGGTTTTGGTTTGGTCAAAGAATCTTCCGGCCAGGTAACGTCATTCCAAGCCTTAGACTGCTGGATGTCGTAGATTTTTGGATCGTCAGTTCTGTTGAGCTCGTCAGACCACCTGAGAATTTTGTCTTTGGTAGTTGCCTTGAGAAGGAACCAGCTTAACCATGATGATAATTTTTGAGTCACGTATATGTTGCGTGGATGACCAATCTCAAGAGGTGGAAGGTTGAGAAATAGTGAAGGATATTTTTGGTCTTGGCCTCTGTCACGCAAACTTTGGTACAGTTTCCTCAGCTCAAAAATCTCTTTGCCACATACTCGAGCTCTTGACGACTTCTTGAATGTGCAGGTCCACGGTGCGTTCGACGGTTTGTAAAGACTGAAACACAAGGGGCAGCAAATGTTCTTCTGCAGATTGGGTCTGATTGAAAACATCTTCATTGTTGTACAAGTATCCTTTGGAAGTTGGCGTTCATTGGTATCGTCTAAGAATGGATGGTTTTGAGCCATTTCTAGAATTTGAAGAATGAAAACCCGTGCCATTTGGCATTTAGCACCACTGAGGCCACAAAATAGATGCAACCAACCGAGAAATATAGCAACAAAGGTGATCACTGGTGATCAAGGTGAATGAGCATGTCAGCTCTCATTCACTTCAATCATTGAGTCACCTCACTCATGCTCACCTGTCAGCAATGAGTCGCAGCCGTTAGTCTGCAGTGCCTCATAGTCTAGGTCTTCCTGATGCTTTCAATATTCATCAGTATTTCTGACTTCTGGTTCCGGAGATGGTTCGCAGGATGGTTCACGGCTGCTTGACGTTGACAATTGATCTGACGAGGTTTCAACCTCGGCGAGATGATGTTGGAGCTGAATTTTTCAAGAAACGTATTGACCGGAGTGCTGGTTCCCTTGTTGGTTGGTACACGTCTGCTTCACTCAGGTAGAGCAGGTACAAATGATCATTATGGTATTGAGTAGGATGGATTCAATTTTTGGTTTGAAGTGTAGGCAGAGGAGAGGTTGGGTGAAGTTGAATGGAATGATGTTGGAGTGTCCAAATCCAAGGAGATGATGTCGCAGTGTGGCGTAGTGATGTCGCAGTGTACCGTGGGGATGTCGCAGTTGAGTGATAGATACTGCGAGATGTCGCATGACAAAAAGGGTGTTGTGGCCAAATTTGGCCCTGTTGAACAACAGTGCATGTAGGCCCCGGGACAGCGACAGGATGTCGCAGCCCCGAAAACGACAGTACATTGCACGTAGTGTGAGCTAACATGATAGTGCATGTCCGCAAATCTTGGAAAAACAGGCTAACACTTGTCAAGCAGCATGACTTTATCTTTCTAACTTGAAAGATTACTTTCCAAAAACCTAGCTGTAATGTGCTACAAAAAGGGGCCAACAGCCACAGAAAATGTACATACAAATGTTTTTTCTGTGTTGGATCTTATCTGCAATGAACATGTTCCTGTGACCCTTTCCCATATGCCACATTGACAAGCTCTTGAACTCAATCCCATCCTGTTTCATTCAATTGACCCCCACAGCACAATCACATGTGACTCCTACTAGTCTCTCCATACTGACAGGTTGGATCAAACCTCTGTCACTTGCTCAAACATCTGCTTCTGCTGTATTGGCGCTCAGTAGAGGCTCAGGAATTCCATGCAGAAAGGTAGTCTAATGCTAGTGATGCAAAAACGTGGTATATCTTCTCTTTACACCTCTGAAGAGAAGGAAGTATGTGACTAAAGTTGTAGAAAGTGGAGAGATCAAAAACCCAACTCACTTTTCACTAATCAAGATCATTATGTGGATGATGTGGAGGTGTCCTTAGGATATGTACATCAACATGGTTTCTTGATCATGGGTGCATAGAGGTATGCACCTAGCTGACACTGAAGATGTAGCTAACGGACGCTGACATGTTTACCAGGATCAGTGTCAGCCCTAAGCCATGATTACAGGACCACGGGCTCACATTTCACATATGTAACATTACAATATCATGTAGAACCACAGACTACATTTCACTCAGTTTCAAGAGCCAAATGAACATATGTACATGATGTATTAAATACATAACAAACCCAACCCACACGTCAACCACAAGTTGAGACGTAATTCATTGATTGGGACACCAACCACAAGTTGACGCCTCACCCGCAAGTATATAAACTCCTCCTCCTACTCTGACCAATCCCCCATCTTTTACTACCATCATAACACAGAATCACATTTACTTGACTTCTACTGAGAGGATCTTTGAGTACGTGGTTAGTTGTGTAGTTTGTTGAAGACCATTCTTGAGCATTATAGGTTCTATTGCTGAACACCCATGGTACTGAATTCTATGAAACCCAGGGCATTCATTGTCTCTTGAAATAAACCTTAAAGTAGCAAAGCTTTGTCCTTTACGGAGTCTAAATTAGCCTTCAGGATCTTTGGTGTACCAAAGTATAAAGCCTGCCCCTTGCAGTCTCACAATTTTTGAGCACATCAGCCCCCCTCAACCCTTACCCTTTCTACATCTTTCATCAATTCCTCTTCTTAGAGGTCAACTAGCTGTAGTCTTCACTTGGGTGTACCACATGAAGACTACAATTTCTTGCTTCATGCTCCACTATTAGTGAAGAGTCCGCCTAACAGATGTGTGCTCCTCACAATCAGGTAGCATAGATCACCCAGCTAAAAGTGAATGGAAGTGTATCTGGGTGCCAAAGCTACATCACCATCCATGCTCATGTTTTTGTGGTTTAATGGGTTCAGCATTGGATGGTGTGTTCTCCCATTCATTGTGCTCCAAGTCACTATCCATTTCTATTGTACTCATTTCAGACCGGTATCTAAAATCTTGGCCTCTACCTTTTCTCTCAATTCTATTCTTGAATCAAAGGAGACTGAGTAATTACTCACATTATGAGTTTGGAACCTGCCTTAGGATTTAAATCACATGAAACGTCTTATGTCTTGTGTCCATGACTCTTTGAAATCTGGATGATTGTGTTCCCCTTGATTGTCAGATAGGAGCTGTGGTAAGCCTTGACCATCCTATTGATTTGATGT
Organism: Melampsora americana; assembly: GCA_022264835.1. Taxonomy (NCBI): domain Eukaryota; kingdom Fungi; phylum Basidiomycota; class Pucciniomycetes; order Pucciniales; family Melampsoraceae; genus Melampsora; species Melampsora americana. The sequence continues at coordinate 1,444,849 of JAIFHY010000006.1, forward strand.
GCAACTATCTCCTTTTATTTTTATATCATTGGATCTACAGTTGGTCCAGCCTAGTGATGACCACAATTGCGCCACAACAACCAAATTTGTTTACACAAATTTATACACACCACACCTTTGATAAATGTCAATTAATAAGTCATTTGTGGGTTATGGACAGGCTGTAAGTGTCAGAAATGACTTGGCAAGTCAACCTGATTGGCCAATTTTCTTTCAAATTTTGTTTCTCAAACCCCCATATTTGGGTTGGAGTACCTAAAGGACTTAGTACTAAGTACTTAGGGACATAGTTTTGTTGCAGTAAAACTACACTTGTGCAAAATTCAAATCCAATAGCATTATAGAAAACCAATTTAAACTAATTTATTGAGAAAACATTCAACTATTAAAGACAGACGTGGTTATATTGGAGACATCAAGGAATCAAAGGCTGATCTTGAATTGAGTTAACAGGAGGTTGATAGAAGGAGTCTTCTGCATTGGGATAAATTAGGGGTAATTTGTTTCATATTTGTGTCTTGTGTTCATTTGTGTCAATGTTGTTGTTCCCTTATAAACCCTTCTCTCTCTTCCTTTCAAATCTTTTTCCCTCATCAAGGAAATTGATTCTAAAGGTAAGAGTTACAAAGATTTTCACTACCTCCTCCATGATTATGAACACAGCTAAATCACAACTATACTTTTCTATTACTCTCTTTCATTTTTCTACTTACTCTTTCTTTTGTAGCTTTTCTTTACTTTAAATCTCCTTGCTCCCTTGTCCAGGTTTGTCTCAAGTTTAGAACTTGTAGTTTTTTTAACATCCTGTGTCTTGTAAACACAATGCTAAAGTGTTTTGTTTACCTTTATAAAGGTTTAATGTAGATTCACAGCATTGAGTGTGTAATCACTATTTTATCACAAGCTTAAGTGTGTCAGTGCTTAGCCTAGGCTTTTGATCAATTAAGCTGCTACTTATGCTCCTACTTAATCTCCTTAGTAAACAGCCCAAGCACACTTCAACATGAGATTGGCTCAGCACAAGATTGGCTCAATGCAAGCTCCGCTCGTTGCAATTAATTGGCTGCAGAACAACAGGGGCATGTATTGGTATCTTTTATATACACAGAGACAAACAAATGAGACAGAAAATCAAAAAAGAAAGTGAAAAGAGCAAGATAAGATAAGAAAAGCCCTTCAAGGGTTACACATCATGCCAAACTTCTTGACATTGTTACATGGTAAGTATTGGTGGAAGCAATAGGGGTATTCAAAACTCCAGAAACGTGTCCCAGAAGTGTCCAAAAGTGACATCCAGAAACTTCTGGGACACTCCAAATTCGAATTTGGAATTTTAGTTCCAAATAGACCCAAATACTTTCTACCTACACACACCGGTATGTATCGTTCAGAACCTGTAGGACTTGGTGTCTGGCTGAGACTCGCGGCATCTTGAGACGTGAGGCACAGATTTTTGGAAGAGTATCTGGAATCAAGGCTCAAGAGGTGCTTTCAAATATTCCCAGAAGTGTCCACAAGTGACATCCAAATTTGAATTTGGAGTGTCCCAGAAGTTTCTGGATGTCACTTTTGGACACTTTTGGGACACGTTTCTGGAGTTTTGAATACCCCTAATATCTTTTGGCTATTTTTGCACCAGCTTCCTTGATAACCTGTGGCATACAGATAGCACAATGAAGTACCATGCTATCTGCGTACAAGCACACGGCAACGTACCGTAATGCGTCTGACAGATACCTCAGATGCCTGAGATCAGATTTCAGATCTGAAAATCTGCCCAGTCCCACAAGACCCATCTGAACACACACAAACGGGTCTGTGCCCCTTTAGACCAGGCTTACACCAAACACAGGGCGGTCTGAGACTGCATTGTTCAGCCTCCACACATCTCTCTCACACATCACCTACAACCTTTACACACCACTATTACACACCTTCCGGCCACCCACAACAGACACCAACTTGCACAAGCCATCTCAATTAGACAAATTCTCACTCATGTGTGAAGGCACTTCTGAAATTCACACTCAGGTGCTCACCTACCAAATTCATCACCTCATACCCTGTCCCAACCAATGTACGTTCCACGTCTTTCATCTCAAATCACATCCAAAGCCTAAATTGCAATTGCACCATCTCTCTTCAGTATCAAAATACACACCTCAAAACATATCCCATCAACTCAATCAACCACAAGACCTGAATCAACAATAGCCAGCCTTGACACTGCCCTCACCAAAACAAACTGAAACATGCAATGTATCAGAAACTAATGAACCATTCAAAGAATTCTGTGATAAAAAACAAACCAAGTCAAGCCGAGTACAAATGTTTACAGCACCACATGTGTAATCTGATTGACGTAAGCTCTGCATCCATCCATTCTGTTTCTTATCCACATCCTGACTCTCAACTTGTATTACTAATCCACTCAGGGACCCTATTGACCAAACAATTGCTCCACTACCTCTGGACGCCTATCGTCCTACAGGAGATGCTTAGAATACAACTGTTACAGCTGTCACATATGGGATGTGGCAGCTCTTCCTTCCATATGCAATCACACCTGGTAATATGACACCTTCACTGCACAACACTACCAAATTTCATTGCTGATCCATATCCTGCCTTCCTTAATTAGTCCTGCATACGCTACTGGGTCTCAATACCTTCAAGCTCTTTCAAATGCTTGCTGATGATAGACTTATTGATATTGTGGTACAAAAATGATGTGATCTGCCTGGTAAATTGTTATAAATTCAAACAAATAAAATCATTCCACATTGGTGAGAAATGAAACTTAACAGTTTCTCCATTTCACATGGTAGTATTCATAGACTATAAAAATGGCAAAAGTTTGATGGGTGAAACACTTCATGTACATGCACACGCCAGGAGACGTGTACAAGTGGAGCAGTGAGTCTCACACCTTTGGAAATACATGATGAAGTGTGTGAAGTCTCTGTAGGGCGCAGACATGCATGTGTCAAGCTATCTGCTGGAAGATGCATATAAGTCAAATTTGACCATTCAGTACCATACATGGGAACAGAAAGCCAAGACTAGAGAATAGCAAAAGTTTAGGACTAGGTGAAGCTGATCTTGTTGTGAACATAGATCATGGATTCCATTTAGACTGGGATTGATCTTCACAACAATTCAAAATTTGATTACTTAAAACTGAATCAGTTTTTTGATCATTTACACCTGATGGTTGATTTCCGCCTAATCTGGTGGAATCCATTGAATGTTTGATTTCTTGATTTTGTGGTGGTGGTTGAATTTCTTTTATATATATATATACATTGAAAGTGGTGTAGTATCGAATTTTAAAATCAATGAAGGGGCGGGTTCAGTTGGAAACTTAGGATATGAAGATGTGTCTGGTGTTTTGGGTTGGTTTAAAGTCAGATCTGGCACGGTTGGTAAGAGAGTGTTTGAATTTCAAAGATACTAGTCTGCTTATCAGCGTAAAACTGAACAAGTCATACATGCAGACCAGTCTGTGGGTCATATACCCTATGAACAATCCCCTGATCAGCGTAAAACTGAACAGGTCTTGCCTGCAGACTAGTCTGTGGATCCTACATTGAGCAACATAAGTCACACGGCCCCTCTCAACATCAACTTACTAGTACCAGTAATGAATTCACAACCTACTGTGCTTAGAGATGTATGTTCCTTTTTTGATCCTTATTCTTTGGGAATTTTACCCACCTTTGTTAGTGGGTAATCAATCTTTCACCCAGAGAATGAAAGGATTCCATGCAAAGTCATACAACAAAAAATGAAAAGTGCATAAATCTGTTTTATTTCATTGACACAATCTAAATCACAATTTATTGTTTGATTTCTTTTTCTTCTCTGAGTTCTTTTCTTTCTTCTTTTCTACTTCTTCCTCATATGATTTAACACAAGTCTGGGAATATTTTGACCAATCTTCCTCCCCCATGGTTTTCTTCTTCTCAGAAAGGAATTGGATACGTTGAACCAAAGACTCTGAGATCTGACAGGAGGAACCATACCTAGTCACCTGACATAATTTGTGTTTTGTCACACTTCCATCTGGCTTAAAAGACTGTGACTCCGTAGTGTAATGGGGAATCTATAATTCCAATATGATTATCAAAAAGTTGGATTTGTCAATGAAAAAATGCATATCTCACTCATATGCACACATAAAACTTACAGTAGTGTCCCATATCATTTCTACCACTCCCTCACAGAGGTAAAAAGGTACAAATATTCCATACTCCTCAACACAGAAAGTAGAACCCTTTGAATTGCCTATATTGTTTTCTTTTGCCTTTTCGTGAGGTTGGCCTGTCTTCCGATTTGCAAGGCAAAACATACCAAAACTATACCTTGTACGATCGTGATCCACATGAGCTTCATTATAGAAGCCATCGCAAGTAACTACTAGGTTTGATGCAAAGACTTTACCATTTTGAGTATACTGCCATTTGACATCATCAAATCCGGGGACATCCGCTTCTGAAGCCAAATCCAGATTTGATTGAAAGACAAACATTGAGAGGGAGCTGAAGCGCTCAGCCCAGAAGTCACGAATCCGTTGAAACTGTTCCATACGTTTTTGATCACTTTCAATTCGCTCATCAGTTGCAGATCCAAAAGAACTAATGCTATAAACACCTGACAATATAAAGGAAAAATGAGAATATCTCAAACTCAGGTAGATCTTCAAGAGTAAAACAGACCCACCCGCTGTCTTAGATTTTTCGCAACCACCTCTCCATCCACAGCACCCCATAAAACCAGTGTAGCTTTTGTCATCCTTAATGCCTTGAATCGAATTGTGCAACTTACAATTGTTGCGGGCACGAGCATGAAGGTAAGTAGTTGATATTGAGTGTGCAAAATTCTCTTTCAAGTTGTCCTCCATCTCAGCAAATCGGTTACATCGCACAATTAATACTACATTCAGTGTCTTCTTATCCACAACAACCACAGTCCCTTCCATGATGTGGATTGGTTTGTAAGGTCCAAGGTCTGGTCGATTGTTCAAGCTATACCTGAAAATAAAGACTGTGTTGGGAGGAAGCCTTAGCTCTCTAGCAAGTTTAGCTTTGAGAGTGGTTCTATTAACATGTTTACGAGGGAGAGCCCGTCCAATATGTACAGTTTTTCTATACCTAGCCTTCCCCTCAATATAGCATGTTGATGTTTTAGACTTCCGATTTGGTAATTTAATACCCGCTGCTTTTTTCGCCTTTTCAGCTCTTCCACGTCCCATTCTATAGTCTGCTTTCTAGATTCTGCAAATTACAAGTTCAAAAAGAATCAGAGACTATGAATCCATGGTAAGAAATGTTGATACTTAAAAGAAACACTTACAGTTGATAAGCTTACAATTAAAGTAACCAACTTTGGAATCAAACCAAAGAATCAAAAACCTCCCAGAAGAACGCGAGACCCCGAATCGTAGAACAGAGTCAAACAAACAGCGTCAAGCAATACAACTGGGAAGTGATTAATTCCAACGTTTGAAACCTGAAAGAGAACGTCGGTTGGTTTGTATCGAGGGACAATCAGATTCGAAAACTAATCCAAAAACATATCTATACAATTGATGAAATGGAAGCGAACACCCCTTAGACCATAGACAAGTTGTAGACAACATGAAATACATACACAGGATCACCTTGCTGATGGATTTGGCAAAGTATGTATTCGAGGAAAATCGATTTTTGAGAGCCAGAGGGATTGATCTAGTAACGTACGATAGATAATCAACAGAGGAATCCTAGAACATATGTATAAAATCAATTAAAAAGAAGTCAGGGGCGAATGCTCTGAGATGTTAGTTAGATGAGCCAAAAGGTGTGATACATACAGAAGATAACCTCGCCAATTGAATTTGAGAAGTACGTATTTGAGGTAAAATAAAGGATGAGAGAGATCGATCTAGTCATGTACAATAGATAATCGGAATGAGTCAGGAGTTGTGAATTCTTGATTGAAGAATGCTGAAAGACTTACATTAGGAAAGCTGGATTGGTTGAGATTGAAGTGTACTGATCGTAGCAAGAGTGGAACGAGTCGAAAGTTGATTGAAAGCCACAAGCCTTGAAGTAGATGAAGTCGGTGTGGGTCGCCTGGTGAGTAGCCCGGATCGGACATATGGCCGGTACCGGGGGTTTATGCGATTGAGGGACTCAGTTGTTTTTTGTTAATTTTCAGGCCAAATAACCGGCGATAGCAGCGATGGTGGCGATAATCGGCAATGGACTGTTTGCCTGTCTAGAGCAGTGGTACAGGGTCACTTCGTACACTGCTCTAGGTAGCTGTATAGAAGGTCCGGAGCTGTGGTAGTACTTATGTTGTTCTCCGCCTTCAACTGAACCAACCCCTCGAATTGAGTCTTTCTCAAATTGACTTCAGGAAAATTGATTGCTCTTTCTGGAGAACAATGACATGTACGTCAGTTGACTCTGCTTTTCAAGTTTGGTGCCCTATCCCCTGCTTCGAGACATGAGTCACTCCCATAGACTCTTTGTCTGCCCTCCAGGCTCGGACAGTTGCCACAGTTGCAATTCTGGTTTACTCTGCCGGAGCAAAACAAATACAAGAGTCAAACCTTTCAAAATGATCAAATGATTCTCTCAAAGAGGGAGAGCGACCTCGCTTGATTTATCAGACACAAGAGGTGTGGCGCTTGTAAGTTACTTCTCTACTTATCTTCATCTCAATATTGCAGCTCAAGAGTCTGCCCACAAGGACAATCCTCTGCAAGAAAAGCATAGAAGAGTGGCTATGTTGCGAGGTTAACATTTCACCAAACATAAAGACAACCGAGTTTGGCTGATGTCCCGTTCAGGCAGCATTTCTCCGTCATCTCAAGAATTCAGAGGAAAGGAATCTCACAATATCCTAAGGCTTTCGACTTGGTGCTATTATGCTGAAGAACTTTTCAAAGGCTGCAAAGATATGATTATCTGGGATCATACATGTCATTAGGTTAGAGTCAATTCTCATAGTAAACAAAACAGGTCGACAACTTACCAAAGAAAGATTAAATTACTCAGTAGTTATACTAGGTGTACCAAGAGCTTCTTCACGTGCTTTACGCTCCTTACGACGTTTAACATCCCAATTATAAACTCGTGCAACATTAACTTGACTAGTGGTAAGTTGATTTCGTAAGAATGCGTGTTCTTCGACTGTCTGTGCTAGTCTAGCCTTTGCTGCCTCGATTTTTTCCGATAATAACTCACGCGCTTCGGCAAGTGGATAGGCCATCATAGTGTTGGCCTGAAAAACGATCAAATTCATGTGAGCGAGTTTCAATTTAAGTTCAGACATTTCTTCAACACCTTACCCCCAGCCAAAGATAGACTTCTTCAACCGGTTCGATCACTGCACTCGTATAAAGTGTATCCGCCAATTCGAAATGAGTTTCCAAAACTTCTTCCGCATCCTACATAGAAACCAAGATTTAATTTAGTGAGTAATCTTGATCAAAAGGAAGACAAGTTCTTTGAATTATGGTGGAAAGCCAACATTCACCTTTTTATTTTGTAAAATCTCCACAGTTTCCAAGGTAGATTCAAGTTCAGGAATCTTTTGCTCTAAATCCATTTTTTTCTTTACCGTACTCTTTTCCATAAATTGATACTTCCTAATGAGACCGATCTTTAGAACCCAAGATTACTTTTTGATATATACATACATAACCAGTATGATCTCTAAGGCTTTATTCGGATAAGAGGGTCCATTTTTCAATGAAGCTTAACGTACGCAATCATATCTTGCCATGCTACTAAAGCTTTTTCTGCGTCACCATCAGGACCACCTAAATGTGATTCTACATCTTCCTGTGGTTACAAATATATCGCACGTTAACTTTCGATTCATGGACACAAGATCCTTTGTCGGTTGGGATCAAGAAGGATGCTTACGATAAAGATCGCTTCAGGAATGCCTCGTGGTCCGATCTTCGTTGTCAGTTGCGGGCCAGACTTGGGTGTCGCCATGTGGAATATCGATGGTCGAAATTGTAAGGTCAAGCAGGTCTCACGTCGATCTGTTGAATGAAAAGATCTGCGTATCGGTACCGGATCAAAGAGGGTGTGATTTGGACACTGTCGAGGCCAGCAGATTAGTGTTGAGACAAGAAACCCGAGTGTGACATGTTCTGGATCATATAAATTTGAAGATGGTGGTTCATTGGCGATTGATTGAGTTATGGAGTCGTATCAAAGATTTGCAAGGTGAGTACTCGCCAAATGACAAACTTCATCAATCTTTAACTAGAACCAAATCAAAGATCAAATAACTGATTAATCCTCTTTTCTGAACCATAGATCTTCATGAATGTGGTCAACCCATTCAATTTCAGCTGAAATCGGCCTGTAATCAATTGCTCAGCTTATTTCAACAAAGACCGTTGAAGTCACTTACTTTGAGAAAAAGCGTGATTGATGATGTGATCGACATCACAGAAGGTCTGATAATTTACGCAGACGAAAAAATACTTTCATATCCTTATAAAGAAGTTCCTCCTACTTGGAGACAATTATATACCGATGCAATCTTAATCAAAACCTCTACCATATGGGTCGATCATCAAACCCAACAAGATCCATCAAATGAGCCATCTCTGTGTTTGGTAGATTGGTCTGAAATCATTCGTTTGTTAGACATGACTCTCATAGTAGCAGGCGCACCGGGAAGAGGCAGAAGAGAAACATTATTTTTCTTAATTCAGTCTATTCAAGACACTTATCTTTCAGAACTCAAACTCTCATCTTCTACTGAATCTACTGAAGAAGACTATCGCGCTCGTAAGAAGATTCGAATCGAAGATTCATCATCACTACCAACTCTGCAATCTGATGAATGCTCAACTCTCAAAGCTCATCTGACCTCATCTGACCTTCGAATTCATCGTCAAATTCCTAGATACGACTCACCTCCCGAATCGAGTGAATTTATCAAGAACTTACATCAATCACCATTTGTAATCAAAGGCTATTGCTCAAACTGGCTTTCATTACAATCACATCCATGGCGAGACATCTCATATCTCAAACAAGTCTCTGGCCCTTGTCGAGTAGTACCAGTAGAAGTTGGAGGGAAATATACTGATGAACATTGGGGTCAAAGAATTATGTCATGGTACGAATTTTTGGATTCGATCAAATCACATACCTCAAACCCTATCAACTCTTCATCAATCTCAAAATCTCCCTCAAGCTCCTCGAATCAGGAAGTCTTATACCTAGCTCAATACGATCTCTTTCAACAATTTCCTGCACTTCGAGATGATATCTCCATACCCGAATATGTGGATTGTGAGATTCCAGACATACCAGGTCAAGCTCGTCTTAGACCAGGTGGTGAGGAGGGTCTGATCTTAAACGCTTGGCTTGGTCCTAGTGGCACAGTGAGTCCAGCGCATGTGGACCCATACTATAATTGTTATGGTATGTTTGCATATTCTCTTTTCACAAGATAGTAAGCTGATCAACATTTCTACTCAGCTCAAATCGTAGGTCAAAAGTTTGTTTGGGTAGCCTCACCCAAGTTTCAGTCAGAGATGTATCCTTTTGGATCTTCGCCTAGCATACCTTCTGAATCTTCTAAAAAGGTCGAAGTAACAGATGATGGAAAAGAAGATGAAAGTTTACAAACTAGTTATATGACTAATACTAGTCAAGTGGACGTTTTGATGACTTGTGATCCCAAGGATGATCAATTAGATTCGATTAAAGAAAAGTTTCCGGAATTTGTTCAAAAAGTGATGCCTGAAGCTATGCAAATTGTTTTAGAAGAAGGTGATTTGATGATCATGCCAGCAGGGTTAGTGAACTCGATCTTCATTCCTTTCTTACTTTAATGAACTTTTTTGGTTGATTAACTTACTCTTGTAATCCTGCTTTGTGGACCGATTGAATGTGTAGATGGTGGCATAGTATGGAAAGCTTGAGTTCATCCATCAGTGTATCTATCTGGTTTTGATTAGTCTTGATATGATCTATAGTATTGGGTGATCAGAACTTCAGAAAGGTCATCGATTGTTAAAAAAGAGTGTGAGATGTTTACAAGTCTTGGTTTGAATGAAGGAATCTTGTGTTAAGATAGTCTAGATGATTGAAAAAAAGATTTTCCTAATATACATAATCTGTTCCGGTGAATCAAACAGAAGAATATGTAATGATTCAACTTGAATGAATTGAGTGTTAATCAAGGCTTGATACCTAACTCAATCCCTCAATTTCAATAATCATAATCTCAATAATCATAATTTTAATCATCATCATCATCTGATTCCTTCTCATGTATGAGTATGATGACTCTTCAAATAGTTGAACCTTGAGGTCTCATTGAATCTCCACAGCTGATCATGTCTAAACAAAGCCAGACTCTCAAAAATTCATCATGATTTTTTCAACTTTTGGCTTTTACCATTTGACAATTAAGATTTCTATATCACTCATTCAGATTCTATTCAATCATTTCTTCAAGTAACCTCAAGTTTCTATCTTCTCATTGATTGGTAATCCAATTTGATCATCATTATGAAATCAAGTAGAAAACTTGATTTGTTGTCTTCCAATCCATATGATACATGTCTATTTTCGATTTTCAATCCATTTAGAGAAATTCAAACAAACTAGAATCCGATCCAAAATTGGAATGACATCTTCTAATATCAAATTAATCACAACTTACTTTTCTTTCCGAGATCTTATGTACCTTTTCTTTCATCAATTAATAAAAACCTATACGTACCCAAAGACAAAACAATCAAGATCTCAAAAGATCAAATTTTAGCCCTTAAACTTTGATCAATTGATCCATTCACTTCTTTTACTTCATTCGATTCACAAAGATTCCTCATATCCCAAAGAGCTTTAATCAGTTCTTCACTGAAATCTTTAGTGGAAGTTCTTGTATCAGATTTCTTTGTCTCAATTCCAAACTTCACCATCTTTGGTCCAACCAAATCTTTTTCAATCAAAATCAAATGAAAAATCAGTTTAGTGTTCTTATCAAACAAATATAGATCCAAATCATTTCTTGATCATTTCACTCACAATTGATCCCATATCCTCTACCATAACATCCAAATCCAGTACCTGTGAACCGATCACCAGCACTCAATCCACTCGTACTCAATTGCCATTCAGCACTCTGATTAAAGATTGGATCAGTAAAGAGTGTAGGTAAAGGACCATCCTCCTCGGGTCGATGTTGAAGTCTAAGTCCAAGAAAATGTCGATCAAAAGCACGTCCAAGACTAACTTCCTTTGTATAATGATTATGATTGGCAACCGCCTCTACTAATAAATTATAAACTTCTAATGGCTAAAGAGAACCATCAGTCAAAGACCCAATCGAATCAATAGGTATCGATTTTCTCGGGGGACTTACTTGTGATTTTGCATGCTTCATTGCTTTAACAAATTCATAACTCTCCTTACTCAGAGTTCGAATTACATCAGTTCGACCATGTTTGAAAAGTCTAGTAAGACCAGTTTCATAAGTAGATACCACAGTTCCAATTTGCCGATACCAAGCTAATTGCATTGCCATTTGAATATAAGCATCAGGTGACAGTCGAGCTGATGATCAAAAGCGCCAAGTCAGTCGAGAAAAATTCAGGGATCTTATCAACTAGATCAATTTCTTACCAGATTGTCTAATAAAATCTAACCCATAACCTTCAAACCGTAAAACATCAGCATCACTATCATCAGAGATACCTTGAACAGTTTCTTTTGCTTTGATAATAGCCTGAAGGACTTTAGAATCAGTCACCCATTCTAATTTTTTCCAATCATTATATTCTAATCTATGACTGGCTTCTTTCACTTTTGGATCACACCAACCAGACCCAACACCTTCAGCCAAAACAAAATCTGTCAGGATCGCTGGAATAAGTGCATCACAAGGTGAATGTTCTCCAAGCACAGATGCTCTCGAATTGTTTTCTACGATAAATGTAAATGATTTATCAAACCATCTATTAGATCCATCTCCATTAGTAGATGCTACTCTGATATGACCCTTTGTTCCACCTGGTTGAGTGAAATCTTCTAAACAAAGTGCGAATAATGCATCTTCTATCAAGTTTATTGAAGTTCGATTGGTAGAGCCGGGTAGACTTAAGAGGTGTTCTCGAATATCAGTCCAGCTATCACGATCGAGACCGGTGAGACTACCGATTGAAGGAGTAGGAGGCTGTAGAGTGACATGATTGACGATTGACCAAAGTCGTGACTCGATCTCTTTTGAAGATAAAGGACAAAACTGACGATCCAAAACATCAAGAGTATAAATATGATCTCTAATGAAGACCACAATATGACGAGAGTTTGATAGAGGGATATTAAGTCGATCAGATGGTTTATTAGGTATTCGAGTGATTCCATAAAGGCTGTCGAGAAGCCAATGACGTTGCCAACGGGCTGAAGTGAGTGGGCAAAGATATTGAATGGAAATCAGGACACAAAGAAGAAGGTGATGATTGGTAAACCTACCAGTCATACTGATGCATGCAAAACCGACCTGCACGAGATGATTCAGGTATAATTTCTTGACTAAAAGAGAAAAACAAAAAAGGAAAATTAATCTTTGTTGTGAATCCAGATTGTAAGGTAAGATAATTCAAAAGAAAATGTAAACTGATTACCTATCTAATTTTTGTTTAAAGATCATCGTTCGATTCACCAAAACTGAAGCTCTACGTAATTGCCAATCAGTAAATCGACCATTCTCAGGTATAGATTCTATCACTTGATTAGGTATATCAGGATCAGGTTGAATTAAGATCCACCAATTTGAATTGATAGGTAATGGGATTCGATTAGAATGATAAGCTATCTTAATCCAATAATGATCATCTAACCAATTAAAAGGTGAACTTCGATCTAAATCAATTAATCTTTCTTGTAATCTTTCACCTAATCCTCCTTTTGAACATAATTCATTTGCCCATGTTTTTCTTAATTGATATTCTTTTTCAAATTGATCTTTTTCTTTAGAATTTTCTGTTGATTGTAATAAGAATGGAATGATTGATTTTAAATATAATTTAACTGATTGATTTAAATCTGGTACTGGTAATTTGGGTATATTTACTAAAGTTCTAAATTGATTTTGATTTAAATTCATTTTATGATTTGAAGTTGATTTTAAAATTGACGAAGGATTGATTGATGATAAAGATTTGAGAAAAGTTTGATTAAATCGAGTCTGAGATTGATTAAAGGGTATCAAGTTAAAATTAAAATTAGGTAAAGAACGCATTTATTTTGAATAATTCCAGATGTTTGAAGCTAAATCCTTGAAGTTCTCCTGAATCGGGTGTACACAATTGGCTTGAAAAGTTTTCCCGAGTTTTCCTCTTCAAAAACACACAATACAGCCATACCGCTCACCCGGACCGAGCCAGAGGAGTTATCGGTGATGTATTCCGAGATCAGGCTTCGAGCCGGTTGGCCCCGAGAGTTTCAGGCTTAGCCATTGCAATTCAAAATCAACAAATTTCTTATTTTTTTACCAGCTTCAGTCCCTGTCATTAAAGATCAAATGCCATCTATGACCATAGATGTTATTGAATAGGCCTTAAAAGAAGTGGAAAGCCTTTCGAGGATGATGGAAGTCAAAGTCTCAAAAAATGCACTGGCCTCAATCAATGAAATGTAAGAATGTGCTGCTACAACGCCATTGGAGCAACTTGATTGAAGTTTAGACTAACTTATAGACTGTGTCTTCTCTGGGGTGAAAGTACAAAAGCTATATTTATTGACCAGCAGTGTTATGAAAAGTTAATGGGTTTTGATATTTGATCAGCATACTGATTGAGACACAAATAAATTCAGGTTCCGAAGCTATATATACCAGCTATATGATAGATTAATCATACTGATTGGTACACATCTCACCAAATTCACCAGCCTTGGTGTTCGACATGCACTTCTTTTTAAATATTGAAAGATTCAATAATCCAAATATTTTATCTGTTCTTATTAATTTACCTATCTCTTTTGTCCAATGTCTGTTCATTGAACTTGAGCCCTACCAGGATTAATCAGTATGAACGATTTACCATTCTTCAATTGTTGTTTGATTTGATACCCAATACCATTTTCCCAAAACAAAACAAAAAAGTGATGTAAGTCAATTGATCTCATCAACAAAGCCCAATGTGATTCATTTTTACCAAGAATTGAAGGACAGAAAGAATGTGAAAAAGTGAGACAATCTTTCATATAATGAATCTTTTGAAATCCTAAATCTTTTCAAACAACTTGAATCTTCATCGTTTGAAAAAAAACAATCATGATATCACAAATGTTCACAAACACTTTTTGGGTGGCCTGACATCCTTTGATGAAGTCAGTACGATTCTTAGGAATTTCAGATTGAAAAGGATTAGACAAAAGAGGATAAACAAAATGTAAAAATCTTGGGGGACACTTCTTCCTACATTCAACTCTCTCAGTCCTTATGTAGCGCCTCAAACTCTCTCATTTACAAAAGGTCTGTGCACAAACCAGCATCTCCAATATGATGATGTGACACTTCATTCAAAGTTACCGAATTTCCTGTTGCAGACCTGATTGCAGATAATCACCCTGATTTACATGCGCTGAAATTGCAAAGGTTTGTGAATCGTGACTCTGCATAAGTAAGTACATCAACTATCCAGGGCAATGCAATGACCGGGCTATCAAGATTTGAGACGCATCGTAAGCTAAGGACTCACACTTCTTGGGCACCAGGCGAATGAAATCACAAACTGTTTTGTTCGGAAGTTCACTGCCAAAGTGTGATGGCCCCTTTTCAAATCTCATTCGATCGATTTTTTGATTTCTATCTGTCTTCCCTCACTTTGGTTTGTAAACGGTCGCAAAGTCACCAACTTGTATTTAAAGATCTGCTGAGGTCATACCAGAAAACTCAGCAAATCTCTGTTACATAGAATGGATAGCCCTTCGGGTATCATTAAATTAGTCAATTTTTCAAACTCGAACCATCTTATTTCCACAAGAAGATTTGTACTCATCTTGTGAACTTGCTTAAGAAGGTTTTTCAACTCATGATCTAAACTCTCAAACAAATTCACTCAACTCAATTGTCAAATGAAGTGAGTTCAAATGATCAAGAGAAAGGATTTGTAAAGAATCAGTTTTGAACTTTCATCATCAAGTACAATTTCACTCAAATATCCAGTTTCTTATACCTGTTCAATTTTCTTTCTCTTGGTAGTGTACTCCTACCAGCAAGATTGAATCAAGTGGATTGATTTTAAGATGATCAAGTATGATTTGATCCATTTGAGTTTTAAATGCAAGGGTTCAAGTAATTCATCACCTCTGTAGTCATCTAAACCTTATTAATAAATTATGTTTTTATTCAAGTTTAGAAGATGTTACATTGAACAAATTTTATAACTATTGAAAACAAAAGTGATGATAATAATGTATAAGATGTATATGATTATAAAATTAAATATTGATTTGAGAAGAGAAGAGAAACAAAATATTAAGAATCAGAAACAAATCAAAAGAAAAGATTTCAAAAAAAAACAAAATCAAATTTAATCAAAACCTCAAACAGATTGATACATAAATCCCTGAAAAGTTAACACTAAAGAAATCGGGGAAGAAAAAGAAGAGGTAGATGATACAGATACAGATAGGAATTTTTTTTGATCCATTTGAAGTAGTATACAACAAAAGAAAAGCTCAGAAAGAAAAAAAAGTCATCCAATCAAATTAAGAAAAAAAAAACAAATGATAAAGCTTTGATCAGTCACTGAAGAATAGAGTCAAAAAATCAAAAGATCAAAAGATTGAATTTCAAGTTTGAGAGAATTGATAAGACCTCCTTAATTCTTCACCTTCTTTTTCTTCATTAAATCTATAAATCGGCCAATCAAACAAAACCCAAACTTTAATAAATCTAGGTAAAGAAGAATAAATCTGATTTGGAATCGGAATGAGAATACTAGTGCTATCTAAATATTCTTTAAATTCATTCCAACTATGATTTTGATTTAAAGGTTTAGATGTAGATTCATGTTGAAGATTAGGAATCGGATGATTTGATTTAGATTGATGTAAGGTTAAGTTAGAGTTTGATTCTGATGAATTGAAGTTAGATTGAAATGATTTAATATAAATCGATTGTTGAATCGGTCTTTCTGCAGTGGGTAAACCAGAGATAAACATTAATAAGAAAGTGATAAAGATCGGTGAGATGATTGAAGCGTAAATTAAATTAGATGAGGTTTTTGAAATTCCTTCATTATGAGCTGATTCAATGGTCTATCAATTCAAAGAAGAAGAAAAAAAAAGAATTTGAGATTTAAATCATCAGTTTGAATGGATTGTGAATTTGAATTCCAAAAAAAAACTTTACCATTAACCAAATCCCCCACCATAATAAAATTTCACCAAAGTAATTCTAAAAAAAATTGTAAAGAAAAAAGGTTTTAGTAAATGATGATGAAGAAGAATATTCAGAGATGATTTAAAGATCACAAACTGGATGTCTACTCCATTTCCAAAACCCATTTCTACAAACTGGAAAAGATTGAATTTGTTGATGATGATCTTGTTGAATTTCTTTCCATTTAAATTTTTCTAAATCACTCAAAGTTTCAATGATCAAACCGGTTGCCCAAAATATCAAACCAATAATATCTGAAGGTCTTCCAAATGATTTAATTTGATTTACATAAATCGAAACTGAAGGTGAATTTAATAAAATAATCGGCCATGATACAAACCAAACCCAAAATAATTGAAAAGTCCAAAACCCTAAGAATTTTAAAAACTTTCCTCTCATTTGATCAAATCTATTATCTTGACCTCTTTTCAATACTCTAGAATGTAAGTATCATTTAGGTAGTACACATTTAAACAAAACAAAACAAAAAGTTAATCTTAATTTTCATTTTCATTTTCATTTTTTGGTTTTTATAATATATATTCAATCAACTTACCTAAATAATAAAAATCCAGCTAATCTAATCGACCAAATCATAGTAGAAAGACTTACGATCCAATTTCGAGTCAGATTAAAAGTTTGATTGAAGGTAAAAGTCACTAAAGCCAAAATGAAGAAATTAGTACCACCTGAGAAATCGGTAATCTTATCAAATTGTAAAACGTATGAGATGATAAATGAGATGAATTGAATGGTCAAAGTGATGAGAAAAGTGATCGATAGATAATAATGATCTAGGATGATGATGGGATTTGACATGTTTGAAGTTGATCGTTTGAGTGATTTGAGATTTTAGAATTTGATATTTTGAAATCCTGTGGCACGGAGTGAACGAGTACAAAGTTGATTGATTAATGAAAAGAAAGGACAAACTCCAATCGATTCGAAGTTGATAAGTCAGTTTTTGGATAATTCGAATTAATTAAGTTGGGTTTTCATTAGAATCTTCTATTTCAAGTAATTCACTTTATTCACTTAGGCCCCGTTCGGTAGCCGTCAACCTCTCAGGTTGACCCAGCCAAATGCTCAGGTGTATACCTGAGAGGTATTTTAAACGGCAACCTGAGTGTTGAACCGTTCGGTACAGGTTTTTCGAAAACCTGTCGAGTGTACACCTCTCAGGTCTACCAGCCAAATCGGTCAACCTCTCAGAGCATCCGCTATCGTTACAGTAAATTCTCTGCAAATTTACTGTAACGATCTGTAAAGTACAGAGTCGGTACGTACCGAACTCTCGAAAACCACTATCGTTGAGGTAAAAACCCTTCTGTACGGTACGTACTGTACAGAATAGAGTTTGTCCCACAATCGTGCCTTCTGTAAAAAATCTGCACAGTTCAAAGATCTACCTTTGGATGGACCGACCGTATTTTGAAAAGGTACGTTCGATGTTTCTTGAAGATGAGTTTGATTTTAATTGAATATGAGTTTGATTTAAAGATGTTTCTTGAAGATGAGTATGATTTAAATTCTGAACTTGGAATGAAAAAAGATGAGATTTAAAAAAAAGGTAATGAAAGGAATGGCGATGGAAGGAGGGCGAAAGAGGAGAAAGGGTATGGAATCGTCTTGGAGTACCGAATTCCCTCGGTATTTCAAGGAAAGTCGGTATATACCGACTCTGCAAAGGTCCTGCAAATTTGCAGGACCTCTGCCGAATTTCTACCGATTCGGTACGTACCGAATCGTGTTTTCGACACGATTGGGGAAATTGGGCTTCGGTACTGTAAAATTTGCTGTACCGAGGCCCTTTACAGAGACGATAGTGGATGCTCTCAGGTTGGCCGTTTTGCGAGAATCTGAGAGGTTGACCTGGCTATTGCCATAGACTTGCCCGACCGAAGTCCTTGTCGTTAGGCTGAAACAGGAGTTTTCGATGCAATAAATTTTGTAATCGATCTATCTTTTTTTAAAAAAATCGCTCGTTTTCAAAATGGCCCAAAAAAAGAACGCAGCTATACCAGATGATGTTACACCAAAAGTCCATAAACCCAGAGTATACGCAAGGTGGACCGAAGAGAACGAGGGGAAGATGATTGATTTTTTATTGAAAGAGAAGGAAGAGGGAAAGATCTCCGAATCAGGTTGGAAGAAGACAACTTAGGAGAATTGTGCAAAGGCACTCGCTGGAACCGAGCCGCCGTTAAGCCTCAAAAAAAGTGCTGACCACTGCTCGACCAAGTTTACAAAGGTATAGTAGTATAGTCTTGATCTAATCTCACCATCTTTAATCTTAAAACTCACCGTGTTGATTTGTTTTGGACCTTTTTTTTGTTGAAGCTGAAAGGGGACTTTAGATCCATCAAGGAACTTAGCAAGTGTAGTGGAATGGGCTGGTGTCCAGTGGAGATGAAGTGTGATACTTCACCAGACGTGTGGAAGTATCTGATCGAACAAGACCCGAGCCGAGCGAAATGGGTCAACACACCCTTTCCACTCTTTGATAAGATGGAAGCTCTAGTCGGGAAGATCCTGGCTTCAGCGGAGGACACTTTTGATCCGACTCAGGCTACATCAGCTCCAGTCACCCGTGAGAATAGTATATCTTCTTTCAAGGATTCATCCGAGCGAGAACAACCCCAATCCTTGGATTTTGATACGACATACCGGCAATATGACAGCCAAGAGGATGAAGAAGACTTCCTTGTGAGTATGATTTTAAGAAATATATTGTTTAAAAATTAACCGATTCAATTTGATTGTCCAGCACCAGATTGACTCTGAAATGATTTTACAATCGGGTTCTGTTCACACTCCAGCTTCTCGCCGTGCCTCTCAAGTCCAACAACCCGATTTGAATCTCACCTCGTGCAAGCGTAAGCAAGACCGTATCGAAACGGAGGACTTGTCCTCATCTTCTAAACCCCTGAACTCTCGACGCCGCCGGGGGAATCATGGAGCAGACGCACTCAACCTTTTTGGCGACAAAATCCTCATGGGCCTCAAATCAACTGTAGAAGAACCCCAGTCAAAAGTTGATACAGCTATGCTTCAAGCGATTGAAAAGATAGAGTCTGATGAGAGCCTTGATGAGTTGGTTAAACCTAAAGTCATAACCATGCTCCTCCAACATCCAACATTGGCTGGTGGGTATATGGCAATCAAGAATCCTACACTTGCTAAAAATGTATTGTTAGAAATGCTTGATCAGCACACACAAAAGAAATGAAAGCTTTGAGTTTTGATTGAATATATGCATAGTCACAAAAGCTAAATGATGAACTGGACTTTTCTGAAATCATTTGAGTTTGTTATTGGAGTTTTGTTATATGTATAATTTATATTCCCAAATCATCATGATCTGACCTGCCTTCCAATTCTCCTGACTTCAGCTTCCTGCTGCTTCTTGTAGTCTGCCCACATTGTGCTTGCAATCTCATCACGCCATCTTACTGCATCCATATCATCATTTTCTCTGTCTTCAACTTCATATATATCTGCCAAATTTGAACCTGACGCACTTGGTAGAGGGTTCTCAGAAAGAGCTTGGAATTCAGGGAACTCGGATGCAAGCTCATTGCTGTCGTTGACACGGATAAAGTTGTGAATCGCACACATAGCAGGAACTAATCGCACTTGAGTTTTGAATGGATAGTAACTTCCATTCTCCATGACTTGGAAGCGCTTTTTGGTCACCCCAAATATGCGCTCAATCACCATACGTGCACTGGAATGTCGAAGGTTAAAGAGCTCTTCTTTATTTGCTGGCCTGGATTGTGAACATAAGTCAGCATTCAAATTTGAACAATCAATGTTTTTTCAAGACATACCTCTTATCCTTTAGTCTAGACCACTCCTGTAGATGGTACCTAACTCCTCGATATGGAACTAGGCATTTCCGACTGAGACTGAAGCCAGCATCTCCTAGGTAAAACTTGCCGTTGGGAACTTCCAATGATCGACGGCATGAGTCGTCCCACATAGAGCTATCTGGCATTGTGCCAGTGTAGCCTGGCATGACATATTGAAACATCATGTTGAAGTTGGCAGCTGCCAACACATTTTGACTTAGATTCGATTTTCGGTCGCGGAATCGAGGTCGGTCATCTGGTGAGACATGTACTGGAAGGTGTGTCCCATCTACTGCACCCACACAATCCTTGAAGTATGGCATGAAGCGTTTGTCGGAGGAAAATGCAAGTGGAAGTGAAGTGTGCACTGTTGGCTGTCGGACCAAGCTGGTGTAAAAACTACAATCATTGACAGCATCAAGAACTTTGTGAAAAACACTGAGTGCATAATTCAAGGATCAGTTACACAGTCACTTGGGGCAAAAAGATAGAAAGAGCACCATACCGTGAGATGGTGTCTGGGGACCTTTGAAAGCGTTCTTCAACTTTTCGGACAGAGTTACCAGTGATGATCGTGAATAGAAAAATTGCCATCTGCTCTTCTGCTGTCATGTTTTTTGTATCTTCAAGAAGCCCTCGAGCTTTCAAATCCTCCACCAATTTGAAGAATATGGGAGGTTTCATGCCCAGTGCATCATAAAGCCGACGTGGATTACTTGATTTCAAAAGCTCATCCAGCCATCCTTGCCCGGAAAGGATAGAGTTGTTCCGTACAGTTGGTGGTCTGCGTTGTAAATGTGACGTATAGTATTGAGCAGCACCAAAGGCTGCAAAAGCAAGCATCCGTCTTTGAGCTAGTTGACCTGCGCGAATAACAGGCATTTTGGATGTGATTGAGACTCGAGAGTGAGAGATATTGAGAAATTCATTGACTCCAGATCAAAATTACAGATGTAAAAGCGTGGCAATCTAGCTATGTACACAAATTGTCAGATCCTGAAACCCATGATCTGATAGGTTTCAACCCGGTCAAAATCGCTACCGAACACATGAAGATGTCATTCAACCCGCGAGGTAGACGTCGTCTACTCGCGCATGCGCGAGTAGACGCCTCTGAGGTGTACACCTGCGAGGTTGACGGCTACCGAACGGGGCCTTACTTAATCGATCGAATCCACACTCGAGTTCAATAAGTACATAAAAGCTGTGGAGGTGAACAAACACAACATCCACCTCTAACTTATGATAATAAACTAAACTTAAACTGGTTTGATGGTCAATCTTATATGCAAACCATGATGATCATATAATCAAATCAACTCATCATCTTCACAATCATCAAGCTGTTATTTCAACTTCTTTAAATCAATTCAATCTTGTTAACTATCTAACTACACATCTCCTTCATCTTCTTTCTCTCTCAAGTTACAATCCATCAAAAAAAACTTCAATTCAATTCAAAAGAGAAAACAATCAGAAGAAAAAATAGGCCCAATTAAAAATGAATTGCTTTTCCACTTGCAGCCATAGCTAATCAAAATCAATCAAAATCAAAATCAAATTCATCAAAAAAAATTGATATCCAAAATTCAAACTCAAATGAAAAAAAATGTTGACTAACCTGCTTCTTTGAATGCTTCACTCAGAGTAGGATGAGCATGACTAGTTCTAGCAATATCTTCAGAACTTGCACTATATTCCATTGCCAAGACTCCTTCTCCAATCATCTCACCTGCATTAGGTCCAATGATATGAATCCCTAAGATCTTATCAGTGTCCTGTTCAGTTAAGAATTTCACCATTCCTTCTGAATCATCATTTGTCTTAGCTCTAGAGTTAGCTAAGAATGGAAACTATTGTAAACCAAAAAATTATAATAATCCAGATGAGTTGTTTTTTTTAGTTGAGTGCTTTAGGCCTGAGATCAAGAGTGTTTAAAAAAGAACTCAACTTTTCCAACATTATATTTCACATTCGATTTCTTCAGATCTTCTTCTGTCTTTCCAACCCAAGCCACTTCCGGATGAGTATAAACCACTGAAGGAATCACATCATAATTCACATGTCCATGTCCATGTTTAATGATCTCAGCAATCGCGATTCCTTCTTCTTCAGCTTTATGTGCTAACATCGGTCCAAAGGTTACATCTCCTATACATTTGATATTCGAAACAGATGTGTTATATTGATTATCGATCACCACTCTGCCTCGCTGATCAAGTTCGACTCCTGCTGCTTCTAAATTCAATCCAGTCGTATTAGGTCGACGTCCAACCGCTACTAAGACCACATTCGCATCTAACTCTTCATTTTTCCCTCCTTCTGATGATTCGACTTGGACCTTACATTCTTCATCTGATACTTTCTCTAAACCAGTGACCTTAGTATTCAGTTTGAATTTGATCCCTTGTTTAGATAAAATCTTTTGAAAACTCTTAGCCACCTCTCCATCGATCCCTTGACCACCAATCGTACTCAAATATTCAACTACCGTCACTTCAGCTCCTAATCGACTCCAAACGGATCCCATCTCTAATCCGATAATCCCACCTCCGATCACAATCATCTTCTTAGGTACCGATGGTAATTCTAATGCACCGGTGGAAGAAACGATTTGTTTTTCATCAATCTCAATCGATCCTCCTGGAAATGGTGAAACTTCAGATCCAGTGGCAATGATGATATTCTTGGCTGTGACATCTTTCTTTCCTTCACCATTTAATAAATCAATCGTGATCGAAGTGGGTGATGAGAATGCACCATGACCTTTAAAGTAATCTACTTTATTCTTCTTAAAGAGACCTTCGATACCTTTAGTGAGTGTTGAGACGGCTTTATCTTTTGCTTTTAACATGTTAGGTAAATTAAGTTGTACATCACTAACTAAGAACCCCCCCACCAACCAAAAACAAGATAGAAGAGTTAGTTTACTTAGGTTTCTATAGATTGAAATGAATGAAAAAGGATATCAATTTTCAAAACTTACCATCGATACCTCTAGCTTTTAAATCATGACAAGTTTGATGATAAATGTGACTATTGTTTAACATTGCTTTTGATGGGATACAACCTACATTTAAACAAGTTCCACCTAAACTTCCTCGTTTTTCTACACAAGCCGTTTTTAAACCTAATTGAGCTGCTTTGATGGCTGCTACATAACCTCCTGGACCTAAACAAAAAACACATTCAATCCAATTCATTCATTTAAAATCAGCTTTTGGGTTCCTGTTTTTCTTTTTTTTTTCTTTTGGGGTGGGGGAGGGGTGAGATGTGAATTAAGTTGAATTATATACCTCCACCGATGACGACTACATCATATTGTGAATCATTAGTTTCAGTGGCAAATCTTCTGGTCCAATTAATTGAATTAAATGAAGATCTTGCATGATTGAAAGTAGAGAGCTGTTTTTGTTTTTGTTTTTTTGGGAAAGAAAGAGAAAAGAAGAGTGATTGAGTGATTTGATGGAAAGGTTTCTTTGAAAAGTTAGTAGTAAGGATTACCTTTGCTGATCTTCTTGATATATGGGATAACATGAAAGCTAATACTTGAGTTTGATTGGTGTTGTTGATTGGTGTTGTTGAGAATGAGAATGAGATTGGGGTAAGGTGATTTTGAATTTCTTGCAGAACTTGAAATAAATCGGATTACTTTAAGACAATACAGTGTAAATTACATGTGGACAAGACCGGGTCGAGTCGGCGATCATCCCTACATTCAAATACCTATCAAATCCCATATTTCAAGGGACTTGGTTAAACTCGCACGCATTGAAGATCGAAAAATCCACCCGAATAAAAATCTCAATCATCTTAAAAAACCTTCGACAAACCCAACACCCCCTTTCAATATGCCCCATAAGCGACCTCCGGATCGCGATGAAGATAATCCTAACGCCCCCCCCCTCCAAAAGTCCGACGATCGACCGTACCCAAATCAACCCAGATCAAATGATGGACGACCTCAACGTTCTTGCTGAGTCGAACTCTCACTCTAACGATGCCCTCCTCCAAAGTATAATCAACATGATGTCTCTATTCATTGAGACCATCAAGGAGCTACGTCAAGAAATTCGGGACTTAAAAAACGAAAAATCGGCTCCTCAAGCGACCCAGGCTCCGATTCCTGCTCATCCTCTCCCTGCCAAACCACACGCCTGGATAAACCCCTACCCAAAACGAAATCAACTGTCACCTCCCAAACCACCACCTACCAACTCCGAGATAAACAACTTCAAAGCAGCTACTCTCATCATACACAAGACACCTGGGCTCGAACCTTTTAAGGGAATGAGAAATTCCGAAATTGTACAAGCTATCAACTCGGCTCTAACGACGGTTAACGCTAAAGTAAATGGTTCACCGGTCAAAATACGTAGCGCATCGGTTCTCAAATCAGGCGACGTCCTTATGAATATGGACAACCGACTCATGAAAAACTGGCTTATTGAGAACAAACACATCTGGACCAAACTCGCACATAAAGACTTTGAGACTTCACAAACGAGATACCCGATCCTGTTCAACTACGTTCCTGCTGAACTTGAAGTGGATCACAAAGATTTCCCTCAAAAACTCAGCACCGAAAACGATATCCCCATCGAAGCGATTCACTCAGTTAAATGGCTTAAACACCCGAAAGACACAAATAAAAAACACGGCACAGTTGTCCTCAACCTACTCGACAAAGATTTAGCTCATAGAATAGGAAAAGGAGGCCTTTATGCGGATTGTATCAGAATAAAGAGCAAGCAGTACATTCAGGGTCCTACACTATGCTTTAATTGTCTAGACTTAAACCATACCCACTCCTCTTGCAATAATAATGCTTATTGCACTAAATGTGGTGACCCTCACAACTCCAAGGAGTGCGCCAACAATGACTCAGCTCAAGTATGCGCAAGATGCTACTATTTTGATCAACAAAATTCGAAAGATAAGATTGACCGTTTCTCTACTAAGTATAATCACTCCCCTAAAAGCCTCAGCTGCCCCTTACGCTACACAAAGTATAAAATTGTCTCTCCCTCACTAACCGAATATGAGTCATAACGACGAGAATTTTAATTCCAACAGCTCATCAACTCCTCAAATACCATTTATGGACGACGACCTATCTCCCACATACGAATCTGGTTCAGACGCCTCTCTCTCACCAACCAACTTTTCAATTCTACACTTCAACTGCCAAAAATCGCTACATATTACCCATGAAGCACTCACATATACCCATTACACGGCCCTCGCTCTTCAAGAACCGTGGTTCAACACCAGATCTAACACCTTTCCATTCCACGAAGCCTGGCATTGCGCATCGGCATACGATTACCACCCCTCATCTTGGTCGGACAGACCAAGAGTGTGTATTTATATATCAAAGCTTATCCCAACTTGTCAAATTTCGGTTTTACCTAGCTCTTCGGATATCATCTTAGCAGTCGACATCAAAGACCCTACCACCCAACGAATTAACTTTAGGATTATATCGTGGTACAATCCCCCTGGATCCCTCAGAGGTTTCCTCTCCCTGGAAAGGTGGCTCAACAAACACCATACTCGCCAGATTCCCACAATTCTAGTCACGGACTCGAATCTCCATCACCACAAATGGAATCCACCTGGGTACAGGATCAACGATACACAAGCTAAAAAACTTATAGCTCTCTTCGGATCCAGAGGGCTTAAGTTGGTATCACCGGCTGGTGTTCCTACACGCTTCTCCGCAGGTACACTCCCCACGACAATTGATTTAGCGTGGGCAAGCTGGAATCTAACAAGGATGATCCAAAGCTGTAAAGTACTAACTAACAGCATATCTTCTGATCACTTTCCTTTAGAAATTTTTCTTGACCTTTCTATTCTTCCACCTGCTGAAACTCATATATCACTCAAGATCACTGACATCCAAACCCCACTTTTTCACGACAGAATAACAAATCAGCTGAACCTTCTCCCACCAGACTATACCACCACCTCTGATATCGATCAAGCAGTAACTACACTCTCCGAAATCATCCTAGGAGCAGCTCATGAACAAGGAAAGAAAGTCAGAACAAAAATCAACAAACACAAAGTCTGGTGGGACAAGGATAAGCTCAACCCGATCCTCAAGAATCGAAACAAGGCTCGACGCTGGATGCTACGATCTAACCTGCCTGAAGCCCACACCTGCTACGCCGAGTGGCAGAAATTCTTTAAAGAACAGGTCCTCAAGGCGAAACATGACCATTGGAAATCTTTCTTAGCATCCTGCTCAGAAAATAACTCTTACAAAGCGTTCCGCTACGTCCAATCCAAAGCCTCGAACAACATAGCACCCCTCAAAAAAATGGACGGATCAGTTGCCACTGATAAAGAGGAACAAGCCTCCCTATTATACTTCGGAACTTCAGTTGCCCATGCAGAGGCAGATCTCTCGAACATTCCTTCTAATCTCTGGGAACGACAACAACCATCGCCTACTCCTTACCCTAAACTGGAAGTTCACGAACTAAGAAAGATTGTCAATAGTTTACCAAATCGCAGGGCGAATGGCAACGACAACCTCTCAAATGAGTTAATTAAACTAGCACTCCCAGCAATCGAATCAGAACTGTGTCGTCTATTCAACGCATGCTTCGCTAAAGGATTTTTCCCAAACGCCTGGAGAACTGCAGTTACAATCATCATCAGGAAGAACGGGAAAGATGATTATTCAAATCCCAATTCCTATCGTCCTATCGCTCTTTTAAGTTGTCTAGGTAAACTTCTTGAGAAGATCATCACTAACAGGATTACTTTTTGGGCTGAAACTAGGAAAGTCATAGCACCTGGACATATGGGCGGTAGGCGCCACCACTCTACAGATGATGCCCTTCTAATACTTACAGCTTGGATCAAGGAAAGATGGCGGAGAAACGAAATAGTCTCAGCTCTTTTCCTTGACGTGAAGTCGGCATATCCATCGGTCCATCGTGAACGATTATGGTTCACTCTTCACAAGCACCAATGCCCTATGTACCTACTCCGACTAATACAAGGCTTCTTATCGGAGAGAACAACAATACTCCGTCTCCAAGACTTCACCTCATCAAGATTCAACGTTGAGAATGGGCTTCCACAAGGATCCCCACTATCAGTCATTTTATACATCATTTACAACTCTTCTCTCCTAGGCTCAACTACCATAAGCCCACACTCGAACGACCTCTCTATTGGATTTATTGATGATGTTGTCCATTTAGTTTCTTCCTCTACTTTCGAAGAAAACCTTACTAAACTGAGTACTCAGGCAGCCAAAGCATTAGAGTGGGCTAAGACTCATGGTGCTTTATTTGACAAAAAGAAAGCTCAGTTAATTCATTTCACAAAGAAAAGGAATCCGGTTTTTCCTAGTTTCTTATTCGGGGATACACTACTTCAACCTAAACAAGAGGTCAAATGGTTAGGAGTCTGGTTCGACTCAAAACTTTTATTCAACTCACACATTCAACATATGAAGAAGTCAGGCGAATTCTCTCTTTATCAACTTCAACGTCTGAACAAATGTTATTCAGGACTCTCCCCAAACGAAGTCAAGAAACTAGTTATCTCAATCTTAGTGCCTAGAATTCTCTATGGAAGTATTGCGTGGTTTACTTCCCGGAATTTCAAGAAGGTCAATAAAATTTTATCAACTCTACAAAACTCTACCCACCAACTCATCCTCGGAGCTTTTCGTGGTACATCAGCCGACATGATGCATCACGACACGTACATGCTCCCTCTTCAATACACAGCCATCCGACGCCACCACAATTTTCTTCTCAAAAGACTAACCTCACCAGATTGTCATCCGACACACACATTCATCAAATTTGAACTTTGCTCAAAAACGACCAAACATAAGGGTCCGATCCGAGATGTACTTCACTTCGATGACTTTCAGGAACTAGCAAAGGAAGAATTAGAAGTCATATATGCTCACCCGTTCCCTCCATGGACAAAAGTCCTAGGTAGCATCAACAATTTAGAGAAATCAAAAGATGAAGCTTCTGAACTAGTTCCTCAACAAGTGAAAGATGAAGAAGAGAAAAACACTATTGTCATTTTCACAGACGGGTCTGTATCCCCAGAGGGTGGAGGAGCCTCAGCGGTCACCGATTCAATTTCTAAAACTATGTCAATCCGCCAACTTAACAACTTCTCCAATCATGAAGCTGAACTGTTAGGTATCAAACTAGCCACCCAATTAGCCAACGAACAACTCAGAAAACAAAGACCCATCGCTTCAGACATAGCTATTTTCAGCGACAATCAAGGGGTTCTAAAGCTAATTCATGACATTCCTAGAGCATCTTCAGGCCAATATCTAACGATTGGTATCCGTACCAATTTTAAAATGTTACCCACTGACGTAAATATCCGTTTATACTGGACTCCAGGACATACAGGTATCGAATTAAACGAACAAGCAGATAAATTGGCAAAAGAAGCAGCTACGAATCACGCTGGAGGGGTAACAATTCCTTCAAGTCTAGGAAGCCTCAAGAAACGTACAAAAGAAAAATTCAATATTAAACACTTAGCGCTCAAACCAGGTAAAAACCAATATCGCACAAAGCCAAAAGACATTTCCAAAACCTTTATGAATATGGAAAAAGGCAGAACAGCAGCTGTTTTCCAACTCCGGGCTGGATACAGTCCACTTAATGATCACCTTTTCAAAAGAAAACTAACCGATTCCCCTTTATGCAGCACATGTAAACAAAAAGAAACTACTGAACATTTTTTGCTTTATTGTAGGCGATACAAGAAGACTAGGAAGACTTTTCGCACTAACCTCCGTAAAGAAGGAATCAGAGTAAATTGGAACAATGCTAGAAAACTTTTAGACTCGCCTCAGGCATTTTTTCTATTATCTGAATTCATTTTAAATACTCATAGATTTGTACATTTCCGATCTTACCTTCAGGACCACACCAACGAAAGACGGTCGCGGAACAAGAGTTTGGGAAGTCCTTGATCCGCATTCACCAGATAGCTTATCATCCTAATAGACCAACAAACTGGACGCCCCACCTCCTTCCTTAGATTGGGGGACGAGTGGTCAGCAGATAGTGGTTTCAACACAAATGGATTCCTCAACAAAGACTATAGTCGATTCCACCTTCTTAACAGAGAAGAGAATTTTGAATCGTTAGACTTAGTTATTTGTTAATGCATACTAAAGCGCTGTCTGGATTGGTAAACAATCGAGGACGAGACACACACGTTACAGTTCTCCTTTCCTTCCACCTTAGATTGGGGATGAGATTGCGAAACTTAACTGTCACTGTTGCTTAAGCCTCTGCATTTGTAGGTTCACTCCGAAGAGAAATATCGGTAAGGGTTAATCACCCCCGAGTATTTATACAATCCCTGGGCTCATTACCTTCCACCTTAGATTGGGGATGAGTAAATGAACCATATTGTTATTAAATTTCTCTAAGTGTTCTCAAAAAAAAAAAAAAAAGATGATGTCCAAACGACAAATGACGATAACTATACAATGCGTAATGATCTAAAGACAACCCAAACTCTTGTACCGACTAGATGACCGTCTTTCTGGTAAACTAGTCCTTTCTCAATTACTTGTTTAGATAGTGTATATGCAAATATGCAATTAGCACTTAAAAAAAAAAAAAAAAAAAAAAAAAAAAAAAAAAATCCCATATTTAAGCTACCCAAAACCCATAAGTTGAACCATTTGAAGTTGAATTGAAATTGACTAAAATTTCAATCTGTGAATACAATTTATGATTTGATATGGTACTTACAATTCAGAAGAATTCATCGGATGAAAAAATGTAAGTGTCAACTCAGGCGGAGATAAACAAATCACTGGCTGCTACTATTCTCTTGTACTCTATTCCTTATCCAACTTTGGAAAGAAGAAAAAAAGAACTAAGCTCAGTTTTCCAAAGGATTATCTCAGATTTCTTTTTCTTTCTTTTCTCGATTTCGAAACAAGCGTTAATCAACAA
Source organism: Melampsora americana (assembly GCA_022264835.1). Lineage (NCBI taxonomy): Eukaryota > Fungi > Basidiomycota > Pucciniomycetes > Pucciniales > Melampsoraceae > Melampsora > Melampsora americana. The sequence goes on from JAIFHY010000006.1 coordinate 1,475,108, forward strand.
TCCACTGAGGAATTCTTCACTCTTCAGTGTGTATCAGTAAAGATCATTATGAAATCATTTAAACAAAGAAAAAGGTTTCATGTGAATGATGAATTGATTGATAAAATTGATCCAAGGTTAAGATTTCAAACAGTAGAATATTGTGAAGAATGTGAAAAGATTCATAAAAGATTTGATTTTGATTTAAATCTTAATCAAAAAAAAATTGATGATTTAAATTATAAAATCTCTAAACTTGTTTATTTATTAAAAAAAACTTTAATCAATCTTCAATCTAATTCATCTGATCTTCTTAATTCATTGAACCTATTTACTCAATCTGATCCTGAACTTATTACTAGTCAGGAGATTGTTGATCATTCTAGTTATGAGGAAAATTTAACTTCATCTTTGAATCAATCTAGAGTTAAACCTATAATCAAATCGAAAAAAATTATTAAAAATTCAAATTCAATCAATCGTGAAAAACTTTCAGAAATTCATGAGGATAAAGACTCTATGATAGAGAAAAGAATATCAATTTGTAATGAAAAACTTTCGATAAATGATGGAGAAATAAACTCATTGATTGAAGAAGATGATTTAATTAATAATGGCAAAGAGATACCAATAAATAATGAAGAAAACTTATTGATCCAAAAAGAATATTTAATAAATAATGAAAATGAAAATTCACTAAATCATGAAGAAATATTAAGGATTGATAAAGAAGAAGACTTGTCAATAGATGATGATGGAATTTCAAGCTTTGATGATGATGATGAATTCTCAAGAATGAATGAAAATGAAAATTTATCATTTGATGGAGAAGAAAACCCAAGGATTGATGAAGAAAGTTTAACAAACAAATCAAGTTCGAATTCAAGTTCATTTTACTCAACCCAATCAAACCCAACATACAACCAACAAGAAGAAGAAGAAGAAGAAGCTTTATACTATCCTATCACATCCCGAGAATTACCCCTAGAGTTTCATCCGATTCACGGTTTACATTCTTCATGGTTGAAGCATTTGAAGAGATCATTCAGAGAAATCGGATTAGTAGAATTACATGAAGAATTAATCAAAAGATCAAATTACGATTATGGTAGAGGAGAAAAGGCTCCATTAAGAGATCCATTAAAAGTGATCTTTCCACCATTTGATATGATTTATAATTGGAGTCATCTTACTCCTTTAGATCAAGTTAAAGTGATTATACTCGGTAATCATCCCACTCCAAAACCTGACTATTCTCATGGATTAGCTTACTCTCAATCTATTCAAACTTCAAAACTTTCAGGTACAATGAATAATGTGGGATTTCTTTTTCAATTTTTCTCGAGAATTGGATTACAAAAAAAAACTAATATGAGATTCTTTTCAAAAAAAATTTGTGATTATCAATTTTTATTTTTATCTTTTTTTTTATCTTTTTTTGAATGAAAACAAAAAAGATTCATCAGAAGATATTTAATGAATTTTCAATTGATCAACACTTTCAAATCCCATCACATGGTTCATTAGTTTCATGGGCCAAATCAGGTGTACTTTTATTTAACATCATTCAAACGATTTGTAAATCTCCTGGTACATCACATCATCAAATCGGTTGGGAAAGATTTACTATCTCAGTTTTAAATTTAATAGATCAAGAAGGTGGTAGTTCATTTCAAGATGGTTTGATCAAAAAAGGTTTAGTCTTTCTTGTTTGGGGAGATTTAGCTTTAAAACATATCAATCAGTCTTTGATTCCTACTGTAAGTCTTCTTTTAAAAAATTTGAATTTGAAAGAAAAAAGAAACAGAATCTTGAGAAATTATCTTATTTTTTTCTTTGTTTTTGAAACAAATAGTCTAATCGAAATCATTTGATTTTAAAATCTCAACATCCTCAACCAAGTACAGCTCATTTAGGATTTTTTGAATCAAATCATCAATTTAATCTTACCAATGAATTCTTGAAAAATCATTATGGAATTAATTCAATCATTAATTGGTGTCAACTTGAAAAGATTGATCCGATTGATGTCTTAAAAAGAAATTAATTAAAGTTGAATTTTTCTTTTCATAAAAAATTCAATACAAAACTTACTTGAATCCATCTCTTTCGTTCTTCTTACGGATTTCTTGTTCTATTTTTTGGAAAAATTCCTTGTAGGAATTTCTCTTTTAATAATAATTTTTTTATAGATACTCATATCTTTAATTTCAGTTAGATTAGCTTCTGAATTATTTTGACTTTATCTCTAAGATTGTAGTTTTCATAGAATCTAATTAAGATAATATTCTTTAGAGGAACAATTCCATTAAAATCGTCATCAATCTTAATCTTCGTTACAACTCAACTTTTTTTCCCATTAATCCTTAATCCTGAATTAGGATTTAAATAATCCTTTCGAACCTGATTGTAGTTTAAAACAAATCTTAATTCATATTCAATCAATTTTACAAATGTTTGAAAAGAAATATAAAGAATACCACAAAAAACACATTCAGATCTCAAGTAATAGTAGCTACAAATCAAAGGGTCACATATGTATTTAAGAACAGAAACTACTTTAGAGATAAGAAAAAAAAATGATGATGATGGTGATGACGATTAAACCTCATCAATGAAAGATTTCAATGAAAAAGATAAATTGAAAAGTTACATCTTGTCAAAATCTCTGAAGGACCAATCTATCCTTTTTCTTCAACCACTATCAGATCCATACCAATCCTTAACAAACGTTCTCTGTGAATTACAAGTAGATCTACCAATTGATCTTTTTCCATTCTCAGCTTGATCATCAGAATTAGTCTTTCTCAATGCATAAACTCGATCCACAATATCCGCATCATGTAATTCAGCCAATGCTAATTCTTTAGCTTTTTTCAAAATCCTTTCTTCACTTTCTTTGGTGTTGGTGGATTCTTTTAAGATTGGTGATTCTTCTAATAAGGCTTCTTTATGTTGTTTTACGGTTACCAACCAAAATAATTGGGGTACTAGAATATCGAAGACATATTGACTCTTTTGTGAATCATCTAAATCTATAAAACCTGGATCATATTCATTCGATTCCTATGACAATCAAAGAAAACATTTCAAATTAGATATTCACGAATCTGACGATTTTGAAAGAGGCGAGCTTTTACCGTTGCATTCAAGTACCGGTCCCTTAAAAAATGTCCAACTTCGACGATCAATTTTTCAGTATACCTACCATATTTGACATCACGTGGAATCAATGCTCTACCTTTGACATTGAGCAAAAACGTTTGATGTTGTGATTGAATTGAAAGATCAGTTGATTTTCCTTTTACAATTAAATCGATTTCAGACAAATGAGGTTTTAAAACTTCAATGAATTTGTTGAATTTGATTTCATCAGTTGTGACTTGTCCAATCTATGAATCAAATTTTAGGCACATCAGCAGAAGAAGGAAAAACAATCAAAAATATTTCAGGTCTTGATAAATCTGAAACAGAAATTCTTACGGATACTTGATGAAATTCAGCTTGATCAGAAGTTAAAAAAAATGATCGAGGAACTTCAATTTGTGTACCGTCACAAAATTTGATATGATAATATTTTTCTTTTCTTGCTTTCATATTCTTTGATCGATTCCCAGGCTGTTTAAGGATCTTGACACCCACATACCCTGTGATTCGAGCAGGCCAATATTGTCCTTTACGTTTGTCTTTCGAAAGTACTACTTCATCATTAATATTGATCTCTGGATCTGGTCCATCATCCTCATCATCAATTTCGATGGTTTTATTATCATCACAAACAGTTGAATCAACTGATCTTTCTTTTGTTTCTTGGGTGGATTGACTTTTCGATACAGCTGATCTAGTTTGTTGAGATAATGGAATCATACAAGTTCCTACATCAGGTAAATCATCTTCGTCTTCATAAGCATAAACCGAATGACATTCGTAAGCTGTTGCATAACTATTGGAAAGACTACGTTCGGTTGGATAATCCCGTGATGATCCTTTAACTTTCAAAATCGGATTGAATTCACGTGGTTGGAAATTTAAATCGACAACAAAAGCTTTGACTTTATTGAAACTTGAGATTGATCGAACTCGATCTTTAGATCTATATTTGAGAGAAAAAGGTGTGATTAGGTTCAAAAAATTCCGAGTGATTTGACTTGAATGAATATCCACCTACAAGGCTTTGGAATTTTTACCCTTTTCCTCAAACAGACGTATCATCATTTGATGATTCTGTGTTTCGAATTGATTATTATTTTCTCTGAAGGATTTTGATTTTTCAATTATACCAGGCCACCAATAAGTTTCATTAGGAGTACAACCAATATCCGCCCAAACGACTTTTCCCACTTCGAAATTGAGATTCGGATCAGAATTCGAATTAAGATGAGATGGTGAATTAGGATGAGAAGATAATGGACTAGTTAAGATGATTGGAGATTGATTTCGTCTTTGGTTCAGTTTTGGTGAAGTAGGATTAGATGGGGAAGCAGTTCTTCTTCTTTTTGAAGAATGTGGTGTTTGATCATCTTTGACTGAATATTTACTCGAACCTTGAGTTTGATCTACTGGTGCTGGACTTAAACTTGATGATGGTCCTGATATTTGGAATTCATTTGGTTCTGTTAACATGACCATTTGATGAGAAGTTCTTGATTAAATCAGGTGTGTTCTTATGATGTGTTGTATATAGTTAAAGAACTTACCTGTCTTTTCGTATTCGATTGATAAGTCACTTTCCACACTTTTTAATCTTTTTGAAGGTATCGAACTTTCTACTTGTTTGTTAGGATCACAGTTTGATTGGGGTAGAATAGACTGGTCATGATCTGTATGTTGATGATTTTGGTTTTGATTTGTTTCTTGATTTTTGACTTCGATAGTTGTTGTTGAATCTGACATGTTGTTGTTGTTAATCTGGATATTTTCTTGAGGATATGTGTTTGTGATATTGTTGAGGGTGGTAGTGGCAGTTTGGGTATTGTTGATGATGGTGGTACTCATCTAAAGTTTGTTTACCCCAAAACCACACTTCAAAAACTTGCTGCTGCATTTTTTTTTTTTTTTTTTTTTTTTTTTTTTTTTTAAAGTGCATTTTTGCTTAATTGCATATCACACTAACTAAACAAGTAATTAAATAGGACCAGTACACTTAAAAGACAGTCATCTAGTCGGTAGCATGAGTTAGGATGGTCTTTAGATCGTTACACAATTTAGTAGTTATCTTTCAATGTTGGTTTTTTTTTTTTTGAGATTAACAGTGACAATGTAGTTCGCTTACTCATCCCCAATCTAAGGTGGAAGGTAAGGATCCAAGGGATTGTATGTTCCGTCGGGGATGTTTACCATTCGCGACAATTATCTCTAGATATCCTATAAATGCAGGGAATTGAGCAACAGTGACAGTCTAGCCCCGCAGACTCATCCCCAATCTAAGGTGGAAGGAAAGGGAAGCTAAAAACGTGTGTGTGCTGTCTATGATTGTTTACCAATCGTGACACCGCTCGCATATGCATCAACAGTGACATTAAGCCTGTTAATCTTGTTCTAAATCTAACTTAGACGGATAAGATTAGCTTGAATGTATGTAAAGGAATTATCTTTTTTTTTTTTTTTAAAATTACCCGCTTTCCGCTGGCCACTCGTCCCCCAATTTAAGGAAGGAGGTGGGGCGTCCGGCTTGTTGGGTTGACCTCTTCGGGAGATAGGACTACGTTGGTTATTGTGGATCATCGACCTCCTAACTCTTGCACCGTGGCTGCTTGCTTGAGTCTACGTCCTTTATGTATGAATGGAAGAAATTAAATCTTTTAGTTTCTAATATAAATTCAGATAGAAGGGCGAAAGCTTTGGGGGAATCAAGTAGTTTCTTAGCGTTATTCCAGTTTACCCTGATCTCCTCCTCACGTAACCTGGCTCGAAATCGTTTTCGTTCTTTTTTATACCTAGAGCAATAAAGTAGGAAATGTTCAGTAGTTTCTTTGAGTTTGCATTTTGTGCAGAGAGGAGAATCAGTTATATGTCTTTTGTGAAGATGGTCGTTAAGGGGACTGTGGCCGGCTCTCAATTGGATGATAGCAGCCGATCTACCTTTTTCTAGACTCATTAAGGTATTGGCGATGTCCTGTGGTTTAGTAGAGAAAGGTTTTGATCCCGGTCTAAACGGAAAGAGGTTAGTATGAAATTTTTCTTTTGTTAATCTCTTTAAACAACCCAAGCTTGCTGGTAATTGGGTATCGGTTCTTTGGGCGTTGGCTGCCTGTTTGGCTAGCTCATCCGCTTTCTCGTTGAGTTCAATGCCTGCGTGTCCAGGGGTCCAATACCACCTGATTACTGCGTCTATGGGAAGAGATCTTAGTTCAGTACGAATCTTTATAATCAGATGCTGTCCCGAGGTAGCCCGTGGGGTGTCATGAACCAGGCTAAGTACACCTTGGTTATCACTGAATATGGCTAAATCCGGGTGTTGGTGTGCTCTACCTCGTAATAGATCTTTAGCTAATTGAGCTGCTAGTGACAGACCTAACAATTCTGTCTCATGATTAGAAAAGAGTTGAGTGTGTTGAAGTGATATGATCTTGTGTTCAGAGTCTGAGACAGCTGAGGCGCCACCGCCTTCTTGATTGACTGATCCGTCTGTGAATATAATGATTGAGTTGTTATCTACTTCTTCTTTTATCTGTTTTGGTATCAGTTCTAATGCCTCGTCCTTGGACTTGTCCAGATTGAGGACTGTACCAATCGGTTTGGTCCAGGGCGGGAAAGGGTGGGCGAAAATTGTCTCGATCTTCAACTTTGTTGTTTGATGAAGCTCATTAAAATGGAGGATATCTTGTATGGGGCTTTTATTCTTAGTCGACTTAAGTGATAATTCGTGCTTGATGAATTTGCAGGTTGGGTGGGAGTTTGGTGCCGAGAGCCTTTTTAAAATAAAGTTGTGGTGTCTTCGCGTGATAGAGAGGTGAAAAGGTGGTATAAAAGAGTCATGATGAAGTAAATCGATTGCTGTGCCTTTGAAAGCTCCTAAGATGAGGGTGAGAGCTGAATTCTGGAAGGATGTTATAATTCGATTTGCCTTTTTGAAATTTCTCGTCGTGAACCACACTATACTTCCATAAAGGATTCTAGGTATCAGTACTGACGAAACAAGCCTTTTTATTTCCTTGGGGGCTAACCCGGAGTAGCACTTGTTTAGTCGTCTGAGTTGGTGCATGGTGAATTCGCCAGTCCTTCTAACGTATTGTAGGTGTGAGTTGAATAGGAGCTTGGTGTCGAACCAAACCCCTAGCCATTTGATTTCTCCTTTAGGATGTAGCAGTTCTTCACCGAATTGGAAGCTAGGGAAAGATTTAATTCTTTTGTTCGTGAAATGGATTAATTGGGCTTTTTTCTTATCGAAGATCGCGCCATGTGATTTGGCCCAATCCAGTGATCTTGAGGCGTGATGGTGTAGTTTATTTAGGTTCTCTTCAAATGAGCTTGATGCAACTAAGTGAATGACATCATCTATAAATCCTAATGATAAATTCGTTGAACTTGGCGAGATGGCTGTAGAATTCAGAAGGGGGGAGTTGTAGATGATGTATAAAATTACTGATAATGGCGAACCTTGGGGTAAGCCGTTATCTACTTCGAAAGTTTTAGATAAAAAGTCTTGAAGTCGGAGATTGGTGGAGCGTTCGTAAAGGAAACCTTGGATCTGTGAAAGGAGGTATTTAGGACAGTCATATGTGTGTAGTGCAAAAAGTAGGCGCTCTCGGTGAACCGATGGGTAAGCCGATTTCACATCAAGTGATAGTGCCGTAACCACTTCACCTTTCCTCCACTTTTGTTTAATCCAAGTTGTGAGTATCAATAATGCGTCGTCGGTGGAATGATGTTTCCTACCTCCCATGTGACCGGGAGCAACTATGTTCCTGGTCTCGGCCCAAAAGGTGAGACGGCTGGTGATGATTTTTTCCAAAATTTTGCCCAGGCAGCTCAGTAAAGCGATGGGTCGGTAAGCATTAGGATCTGAATAATTATCTTTTCCATTTTTACGTATGATGATCGTAATTGCTTTACGCCAAGCCTTTGGAAAATAGCCCCTTTTGAAGCAGGCATTAAAGAGACGGCATAGTTCTTCTTCTATCGCGGGTAACGCTAATTTGATGAGTTCGTTAGAAATGCAGTCATCACCATTGGCACGTCTGTTTGGTAGATTGTTGATTATTTTTCTGAGTTCATGAGGTTCGAGTTTAGGGTACAGGTGTTGGGTCGAGTTGATGAGATTGTTGAAATTGTGTGGGATGTCTGATAAGTCGGCTTCTACGTGGGCAACGGAGGTACCATTGTAGAGTAGGGTCGCTTGTTCTTCCTTATCTGTTGCTACTGAGCCATCACGTTTTTGGAGGGGGGCAATCTCGCCAGAAGAATTAGGTTTGACATATTTGAATGCCTTGAACGTATCGTTATTTGAGCATGAGGCTAGAAACTGTTTCCAGTGATTGATTTTGGCCTGAAGAACTTGATTTTTGAAGAAAGTTTGCCACTCGGTGTAACATTTCCGTGCTTCTGGAAGGCCTGACTTGATCATCCAACGTCGAGCTCGGTTGCGATTTTTGAGGATCGGGTTCAGGATGTCCTTGTCCCACCAGACTTTGTGTTTGTTGAGCTTGGTTTTAACCTTTTTTCCTTGCTCCTGCGCGGCTTCAAGTATAATGCTTGATAGCGTTGATACTGCAGAGTCGATGTTGTCTAGATTGTCGTAGTCTGGTGGGAGTAGGTACAATTTATCTGTGATTTTGTCGTGGAGTAAAGAAGGTTGGATGTCAGCTATTTTTATGGAAATGTGTGACTCAATGGGGGGAATAAAATTAAGGTCAAGAGCGGTGGCTATGGGAAAATGATCTGAAGCTAATGTGTTGGTCAGTACTTTACAGCTGATGACCTTCTGCGTCAGGTTCCAGCTGGCCCAAGCTAAGTCTATTGTGGTTGGAGTTGTGTTTGTGGAAAAGCGAGTGGGTGTCCCTTTTGGTGATATGAGTTTGAGACCAATAGAACCAAGTAAAGCGATTAATTTTTTAGCTTGCGGGTCGGAGGGTGAGTAGTTCGGCGGGTTCCAAAGTTTGTGGTGAAGATTGGTGTCTGAGACTAATAAAGTTGGGATGTGTCGATGGTGATTGCTGTCCAGCCAGCGCTGTAGTGTCATAAATCCTCTGAGAGAGCCTGGGGGGTTGTACCATGAGACAATTCTCAGTTTTGTTCGATTTGAGGATTGGTCTTTGATGTCTATTGCTAAGATGATATCGGTTGAAGTGGGGAGGATTGTGAATTGAGATGTAGGAATTAGCTTAGAGAGGTAGAAACAAACCCGTGGTCTGTCCGACCAGGATGAGGGGAAATAATCGTAGGGTGTGATTCGATGCCAGGCTTCATGGTGGGGGAAGGTGAGTGAATGAGAGTTGAACCAGGGTTCTTGAAGAGCTAGCAGAGTATAATGTGTATTCGTGAGTGCTTCATGTGTGTGTTGGATGGAATTCTGACAATTGAAATGTAGGATTGAAAATGTGTTATTTTCTAGCGAAATATCGGATGTTGATTCATGTAAGGAAAGTTGATCTTCTTCAAAATTAGGTGGTTGCGGGTTGCGCAGTAGGTTGGGTGAAAAAAAATTGTTGTTATGACTCATTTTCGTCGGTTAGAGGGGTGGAAATTGTAAACTTCGTGTTTCGGAGAGGACAGCCTAGACTTTTTGGGGAGTGAGCATACTTAGGAGAGAAACGGTCAATATCTTCAGTGGATTTTTGGCAGTCAAAATAAAAACATCTGGCGCATATTTGGGAAATGTCATTGTTGGCGCAGTCTTTGGTGCTATGTGGGTCACCACATTTTGTGCAATAAGAATGATTATTGCAATTTGAGTGCGTATGATACAAGTCTAGACAATTAAAACACATTGTTGGACCTTGCACATATTGTCGACTCTTGAGTCTATTACATTCAGCATATATACCTCCTTTGCTAATCTTTTGAGCTAATTCCTTATCGAGTAAGTTCAGGACAATCGTGCCGTGGGATTTCTTCGTATCGGTGGGGTTCTTCAGCCATCTGACTGAGTGAATCGCTTCAATCGGGATATTGTTTTGATCGCTGAGTTTTTGGGGGAAATCGTCCTTTTCGACTTCAAGATCCGCTGGGACGTAATTGAAGAGGACGGGGTATTTGGTTTGTGAGGTGACGAAGTCTTTGTGGGCGATTTTCGTCCATACATGTTTATGTTCGAGGAGCCATCGTTTCATGTGGCGATTATCCATATTCATAAGAACATCCCCCGATTTGAGGAGTGAGGCGCTGCGGATGAAGACCGGAGACCCGTTGACTTTGGCATCGACCGAAGATAGAGCTTCGTTGATCTTTTGAACTATTTCGATTTTGGTTAGATCCTTGAAGGGGATCGTACCGGGAGTTTTGTGGATGATAAGTGTCGCAGCTTTGAATTCATTTATTTCTGCGTTCTTGGGAGGGGGTTTGGGAACCGTCAATTGTAGTCGTTTGGGGTACGGATTGGTCCAGGCGTTGGGTCTGGGTGGTAATGATTGATTGGTAGTTGATCGGGCAATCGTAGTCTGGGCGGTAGCATTCGATTTCAACACTCGAATCTCTTCACGTAACTCGTTGATCGTGTTGTTCAGCTGTCTAATTGTCTCTTCAAAGCCATTCATCATTCGAATCATAACTTGAATGAGAGTGCTATTAGAGTCAGAGTTTCCTGATGGTAAGGAGTTCAGCTCGGACATCATGGAATCCGTTTCGTTCGATCGTGGGAAAGTCGGATTTTTCGAGGGCGGGTGGTTCCGATCACCTTCACCGGTGTCCGGTGGACGCTTCTGCGGCATAAATGGAGAAATTGGGGTGTTTGTGATGATTTTTGATGATGATGATGTTAAGTTCAAGTTGCCTAGCGGTGTTGTGTAGTGTGTTGAGATGGTATGTAGTGTATGTAAATGTTGCTGCTGCATACATTTCATCATCTGCCTCAAACTTTGCCATCGTCCCAACTCCCGACTCTCACGCGGATGTCGAGGCCAGGGTGAGCTATCCGAGCTACCGTACCGGTCTGACGGTCTTCTCAATCCTTTCGGATCCCTGGCCACAGAAAATGTTCCGACAAACTGATTTTCAAACTTTTCTAGCGCGACATGATTTGATGCCGCATCGTACCACACATCCTAATCTTCTTTCGCTCCTTCAACCTCATTTACAGCCTCCAAAATGCTAGACGGATTACTTGAGTATTTGGTAACGGAGATGGCAATGGATGGGGAGGAAGGCAGGCTTAGTTTTTTGAAAATTTTATCTTCGAATACAATCTCAATCTAATGAAATCTTGATTTTAGGTTGCTCTGTTGCTAGATTAGATGGATTTATTGAGACCTATCATTCACGTAGATTGGTTCAACATCCTTCAGAACCACCTCAATTACTCGATTCATTTTATAAAAACTTTGTTTGGAAAAAACTTTGCGAACTTGATCAAGTAAGACTTGGAGTGGTTGAAATACCTTCTAAACCTACTCGAGAAATTCAACAATCTGGTGATACCGATCGTCAAGAGAAAGACGATAGCCCTATGGTTGATGAAAGCGTGGGAGAGGAACCTACCGGTCATCATCCTCTTGAACTTCCAACGGTGGTTTCAAATGCTTCAAATCATATGACTCAACGTAAAACTAGACCAAGTCTTTCAGCAAGTCGAAGAAATTTAAATGAAAGACGTTCAAATTCATCACAACCCAGTGGCACACCTGCTTTGAGTATTGGACAACAACGTGCCATTGAAACAGGCAAAGTTCCTAAGAATCGACTTGTGGATAAAAAACAAAACGAGACTTCCAAGAAAAAAGTTAAAGAAATCAAGCCTACGGCTTCTTTGATTTCACGGGAATGGCGTGAACTTGATGCGAATGATACCAGGGGACTAGGAAGAGGAGAGTTACTTGCTTTATATGGGTCAGATGAAGATGGTGAGAGGAGACTCAGGATCGCAGTAGATCCTATGTCATGTTGGAGAGCAGTAGTTGGCACTGATATCAGAGTTTGTTTCCAATTTAAAATCTTTAAACCCAGGATAAACGCGTTAAGCTGACATATGATCCCTTACAATATTACCCTCAAGAGTCCTAAACTCACGCCTTACGTTTATCAAGTGCTTTGTATCGTAGCTCAAGGCAGAGAAGCGGGCGCAACTGTCATCGAGCTTGGTCGACGACTAAAGCATGACCAAAAATCCTTATTTCATTTCGTCAAAGTCTTGACCGATATGGGACTTGTCACTAAATTTCGCGCTTATCAACACAAATCTTGGACCAATCGAGTGGTTCACAAGAGATATCTGGCTACCTCGGAATGGTATAAAGATTTTTTAAAAACGGATAATCCAGCAAAGACTACATCTTCCAGTTCATCACTTCCAACCACTGGCTTCAACTTATTCTTAGATGATCCTTTTAACCCAGCAAATCTCAACTCCAATGATCAATTCGGTGGTTTCGGTTTCGAAACTCAATTCCCCGGAACTAGTCCTTCGACCGCGGCTCAGCTAGCAACCCCTGCTCAGAAAATTAAGAATTTGGTTGATTCTAAGACTGATGGTCAATCAGAGGAAACTCAGGATCATCCGCCCTTGTCTCCTATTACTAAAGAACATTTAGCAGTCAATGAACCTCTGATTCGATCTAGAATTTGTACAGTCCTACGACGTAGCGCTCATCATACTATGGTTCATGCTGATATTATCAAGGCAATCGTACGTTTTTTACCATACAATTATTGGACACAATTGTTGTCAAACACTTGACAAAAACAAATGATCATGAATGACTCTTTTTACAACCTAGGGAATCGCAGTTCCCACCAAAGATGAACGTAGACGACTCAATCGACAGATAGATGCTTATATCAAACGTGGCTTTTTGGAAAAAGTCGTCATCTTGAATGTTGCTGGAAATTCCCCCTGTATCCGTTTGACGGCTACTGGTTTATCATCAATGGACGATACAGCTGTTAAGCAGGTGGCTCCTACCCCTGAGGACCCTTCACCTGAAGAGTTGGAAGGTGAGCTGTGTGCCTTACCATTGACAAGGTCGATTGGACAAACTATATATGGACTCGTGGCAGAAGCCGGTGAGGATGGAATCATATATAAGGTGATTAGCTATTAATTATTTGGGTGATTAAAGTGAAGACTAATGTGTGCTCTTACCTTCAGGACCTATGTAGAAAACTGAACGATCTCGAATTACGTACCGCCGAACAAATCCTCACGAGGATGGAACGAGATCATCCACCTTCACATCTTGTCGACTTGAAGATCACGAGTGTTCTTGAGACTTGCGGACGAGAAAAACGCGTTCGATGGTTTAGTGCTGATGCTTTGAGAAATCGATGTCAGGCAACAGCTATTGCTTTACCCGATGATCTAGAGAAAGAACCTGTTGGAAATGCAGGCGATTTTATGGAGATCCATCCGGTACCGGTCGCTCAATACTTTTATGAAAAAGTTGAAGATTTATATGGTATGATTGTGATTGAACCCAAGGGAGTGTGGGGCAACAGAGCAAAACGACCTGCCGGTGAACCTCTTATCACAGGCCGACCCAGAAAATATCCTAAAGGGATCACAGCTGCTGAACGTAAATCGTTACGAGAAAAAGAAGTTGCTGGATTGGATGTCACCGAAGAACGAGACGCTCTGGCTACTAAATACGCCCAGCATGATACCGCGCAGACAAGCGCTCCTGCACATAAATCTGAAAAAGCACCGGCTAGAAGAGCGTCACAGCCAGTTCCCGTCAAGAGGACTCGGTTAAAACCCGCAACTAAACACATCACACCTGCTAAGAGGAAACGTAATCGGAAGAATGTGGACTCAGAGGCAGAAACAACCGACGAGGAAACGGCGCAGTCATCTCAGTCATCCCAGTGGGGACAGCCAACTGCCACAAATGCCGACATTTCACGTGAAGATGATGACTGGCGGCCAGCTGCAGAAACTGAAGCAGTGACCCCTTCTTTGAATCGCCGGTCTTTGCGACCCAGGCGCTCGAAAGCTAATACCATCACCGTCCCTGTGGAGTCTAATGATCACGATGAGGAAGAGAAATTGAAAGTTGCGCCGGCTTCAGTTCGTAACCGGAAGAAGCAAAAAAGCACTGAACAACCTGCCATCAATCAGCCTGAATGTGATGATTCGCAGGCTGTAGTCACCGAAGCTGCTGCGCCTACTGAGCTAACCCAGCCATGTATATCTCAACCTACGATTACAGCAACCTCTTCAGAAAGTCAGCCATCCACATCCACATCTTCTTCCTTGCCGACCAGTCCTCCAAAAATGATTCCCCAAACCACAAGATCCTCGGCAAGACTTGGTAAGTGATTTACTTCTTTGCTCTGTGACTTCAGCTTACCATGCGAACTCAATTTCCTTAAATTTCTATAACATAGTGGTCGGCTTGTCCTCGCGAAACCGTCAAAACTTGACAACTTTGAATCGAGAACAGCAGTTATTAGAAGCTATCCGATATGCCGGTGGGATAGCAGAAAAGACTCAAGACTTGGCAAAAGCAGTCAGGGACTTGGCTGGTCCGGGTCAACAAGTCAGTGCTGCCAACCCGATGGATAGTAGGACTCTTAACACCACACTGTGGGCTCTTCAGACTCGAGGCGAGATAAAGGTGACCACTGTAATGGTGCCGGATGCGATTGGGACTCCAGTCCGACGTTCAGTGGTATACTTGGCTAGTATTGCTTTGGACAGTCCGGAAATGATCAACTGGCTGGAGGATTTACGAACACGAGACAATATCTTACAAGACAAGCCGTCAAATGTCCCAACCAGGAAGCCGAACGTAGGAGATGGCCCGCTGCCTACTAATAATGCAGCGAGGAGAGAATTGAGGAGGACGCTGGCTGAGGCTTCAGAGGAAGCTCTACACGCTATGTTCAAAACTCAATGGAGATGTGTCGCTCAACTCTATGGCTATCAAATGGGACGTGTGGCACGGGCTCGATCCTTACATCTCTTTCTTCTGAAATCATTTGAACAAAATTATCAAGAGAGTACTTCTAATCTGCTTTTCAATGGTCATTGTCGCATTTTCGCCTGTGGCTTCCTTTTTCAAGACTTGCCCTTAGAGGTCTTCATCCAGATAGTACCGATCATGCCTCAAAGTGATGAATTCGAAGCTTACCGAACAACTCCAGGCGCGATGCAGAAGCCGATGAGTCAAGTACCTCTCAATATCCGACGTATGTTGAAGATCGCACATCAATCTTCCAGAAGGAAAGTATACCAGGCGGTTGAAGTCTTAGTCCATCTGCGTGTATTAATCCCCTTGAGAAAGTCAACAGAACCCACTGATTTTTTTAGATCGGTATCGAATGTTGAGAAAATATATTATCAGCCTTGTCAGATGAATATGACTGTTGGTCTTTTCAGTCTAGCAAATGAAGCATTAATTCATAAGCTTAGTCAATCACCTCCAACTCCACCACCCTTACTCGCGAAGTGGCCACTTAAAAATGTAGATGACGGTAATTGGTTTTGGGCAGAACTTCATCGTGCTTCACTACCGGATCCAGAGGCGCCACCGTTACAACAGACATTTGAAAGCTCGAATGAAGCTGATCAATTCAGCGCATCTTCCGACTCGCATACTTTACTTCAACTGCTGACTGATCAATCAAAGTGGCATAGTGACGTACAACTAACGTGGAGCCAAAGAGAACAAGCTATTAGGTTAAATCATAAACACAAGGATCCTCCATTGGATCTTGACAATGATACTGAAGAAGTAAACCGCTTGGCTCGGATCTTATGTACAACACCAGAAGCATTTATAAATGTGATCAAAGCAAGTAGAGATTTGGCTGGAAAACGAAAGGCAAAGAAAAAACTGCGTAAAAAGGAATCAGATTCTGACGCAGAAAACGATAAACTACGGGATGAAGCAGCAATCAAATTAGCACAAGAAGAAGCAGCAAGAGTCTTAGCAGCTAAAGCCAAAAACGTAGCACAACAAAAAGAAGACGACTATAATTCGATCATCAATCGGTTCCAAGTACGATCTGGGATTGAGAAGATTGATGAAGACCTTCATAAAACTTTACATATCCTCTTTACTACACCTACGCGGGGTATCAATGCTACACAATTGGAATCCGAACTAGCATTGTGGCTAAAGCGTAGAGAAGAAAAGAAAGATGATGAGTCTGATGTTGTTGCTTCAAATAATGCCAATCGACCTAAAGCACCTCAAAAGCCTGGACAACTACCTCTACTACCTTCAGTACAAGCTAAGTTACTCAAGGTGAAGAAAATTAAAGTGGCCCCCAAGCGTCACTATGATAGAGGAACTTTACACAAGTTTCCGGAACGTCCTTTGAGATGGAGTGCGATCGCAGCACGTGCGATCCGACCTCAACCTCAAGTTGAGGTGGGCCTTCGACCACCAACAAGTAAGTCTCTCCCTGATATCATTTTTGAACCAAGGAATGGTTTGATAGTAATTATTTGAGTGATTTTTGATTTCTTTAGCTATAACCGTACCTGGAAAACGAACTCGTCTAGAGTGGACAGACACGTTGGATGAATTTTTACGAGATTTGACAGTCATCCTAAGAGTTCGAGCTTATGCAACCTGTGCGAGTTTATGGCCATGGTCAATCGCAACTAACGTTTTTAAAGGAACCAAACAATCTATCCTAAAGAATCGAATTCGAAAATTAGAACGTGATAAGTCAGACAAGATCTACATGGATCTTCTTACAGATACTTGGAGTCAACTTTATTTTGAAAAACGTGGAAAAGTACCTGAATTACTTGATCCATCACCTTCTATGCCTGCAGCTTTGGATGGAGGTTTGGCTTTAGATTATCTTAGAGCTAATATTGATAAAGAATATTTAAGGTCACAAGTAAATGTACAAGGAGAAGAAGATGTCCCATCTGAAGTTCCTTTACCTGACACACTAGAAGAGTTTGATAAATTATATCAAATCAAACAACCATCTAAGCCATCTGAAAGATGGGATCAAGTTCATATCTCTGCGAATAATGTGATAAGGGAAGATACGATTCTGAGTGAAGCGTTTTCGATGTCTACTGAATATTCGAATGACTCCGTACCCCCTCGACCATCTAGGCGGATCATGAGAGCATGTGAGGCTATCAAGGTATGATGATCATCTTGACTGATAATCTATTATTATTTCATGCTAATGTTCATCGGTCTTTGTTTCTCTTAAGCTTCTCACCTCTACCCCAATCGAAACTTACTCGGAACCAGTTGCCACTCGTCTTCTCTCACAATATGGAGAGAATATCTTGATTGCTGCCACCAAGTATTTACATTCTATGGGTATGATCACATTTGGTAGTAAGGTACACTATAGGAAACGTCTTCCAGGTCGTAGCTATTGTTATTCGGATAAGTGAGTACTCGGTTTGGATTGATGTATTTAAGTTTTTGCTGAATCTCTATTGAAATTTCAGATTGATCTGTCCACCTGATAATCGAGTAGTCCAACCTAAGTTAGATGAAGCGATAGATCGATTACGTTCTCAATGTGATAATAGTTCTGATGCAAAAGTTCAATGGTCTTTGTTTGCCACCGATACAGAAACCGCAGCGCTACTACACGCATTCTCCGAAGACCGAGTGAGTTGGGAAAACTAAACTAAATGACCTCTTCGAATTTGATTTCTTCCTAATATCTAATTTGATGTGATGAATAAATCTAGGTAAGCTTGGAGATCGATGTGTCTGTGAATCGACAGAAACGTTGGAAAGCTGCTTCATTATATCGTACTAGACAATTAGGAGATGATGCATTAGAAAACAATGTGAATGTAATCTTTCGTCCACCTATATCACGTCAAAAGCCTTTTGTAAGAGCTTCATCTCCATCAGAAGAATTTGTAGAATTGGTGAAAAGTAAAGTTCAAGAAGCTGGAATAGATGGGATTAAACCTTTGGACTTGGTGGTTAGTTTCTTTCTATTTATATTCTTCTGAAATCAAAATTCAAGAGTGACAAGAAGATGATAAATGTTTTGAATTGTTCTGATAGTATGATTTATCAAATCGAATGAATCGAGAAGAAATTGGTGAAACCGTTGAATATATGACGAAAACTGAACCTCCTAAACTGTATTGGGTCAATGAACATGAAAATCTAATCATTTCATCTGATTACCTGATCGATTGGGGTGAAAAAACTAAACCTGGATTTAAAGAAATCCATTTAGCATATATGATTCCAAGATTATGGTATGATATTTACGGTGAAAAGGTTGAAGAGATTTGGAATAATTGTTTGGATCGAATCGAGAGTATTATTCATAATTTTCCAGGATTATCTATTGTAAGTCATTTTCAATTTCCGGATCATTTTTTTCTTTCTTTAAGACTGAAGTTGATTCTCGTTTTTTTTTGATTATTCAGAATGAGTTAGATAGATTAACAAAAATGCATTTTAATTCATTAGAAAGATATGATGTTTTAGAAGAATTGATTCTCAAGGGTAGGATTTCGAATTCTCCACCTGGTAAGACTCATTATAAACGTTGGATTCGTGGCTTTAGTGATGATCGGTTTTGGAGTGTATTGTGAAGATTTGCATTGAAGATCCAAGATTGTGATTCAAATTCTTTTTTGAGTTCCGGTGTATTATGTATAATTTTTTTTAATTTTTTGGGTTAAACTTGTAATCAAATTAGACAAGATGAAGTACATAAGTAAGTAGTTGACGATTGATATTCTCTAATATTTTGATACCACATCAATAAAACATTGATGACGTTTTCCAGTAAGACATGGTACATAGATTTTTTGATTTTGAAATCTTGTAGTTTTTCATCTTTTTGTCTTTGAAGGAAGACACGCATAAGCAAACTGAAAATGTAAACACAAATAGACATGCAAATTGTTTGATGGCTGTTTATATATCACAAAATCGGTTAGCTTGGACGTTTGTTGAGCCTTGGCAAAAAAATAAACAATACTTAAAAGTTCTCTTTGGGGAATCATCGAGATACGAAGCATGTCTGCTTTCGAAAGAGAACACATGAATAATTATGTAAAAGGGCTATGATGAAGTTCTTGTAAATCGGCTGAGGAACAAAAAATGACAGAATTGTAAATTTAGCACTTAAACCGAAACTCGCTGCGAACGTGGTCCGCTCCAGCGAGTTTCGGCCAAGAGACTCGGCATAAGAATCCAGTCAAGTCATGACGAAATCAACTGTCCACCGTGTAACCTGCTATGGCCTCCTCTATGATCAATCATATGTTAGATGAAAGAACTTCTAGGGAGGCATAGTAGACTCATGACATGAGATTCTTGTATCATTTTCACTCCCATTTTTTTATCATCATGCTCAGTTTCTCGTATGTATCAAGGCTTTATAATTGTGATATTCCTCATGAATTGGTCTCACTTGAAGATTTTCCTCCGCAAACGATGAGGCTTTCATCTGTGAGATCGAGATTTGGTATGTATGTTTTCCTGATCTATTTAAGACCATATGGATAGATGATGAGCGCTGATGTTTGATTACAATGACTCGATCACATTTGATTCTTACCGCGAAGGCATTGACAATGGTTCTAAAGTGAGGAGTTCTTATGTTTTTCAACATATATTATCTTATCTTTCATATTAAGAAATAAAGACTGAAATACAAAAGATACAACAAATTCGGCGAGTTCCAGTGTAAATAAAGACGAGATTAAATAACAAAAAGGTATATACTTTTCAAATTGGAACGGGTGATCATTTCAAATGATTTGTTTTCGTCTATGTAAATGGAAAAACACAAATATTACTATCAAAGTAAACATGCTTCTCAACACCTTCTAAAGAACTTAATCTCTCTTCAGGATCTTTCTTCAACAATGATTGGACGAGTGAGGAGAATGTAGGAAGATCGATGGGCGAGAACTCGACCTCTGCAAACAGAATTTCAAGATTTAAGCCTGGCAGAGTAGCTAGAGAGATTTCAAGGAGATCTTAGTCAATTTTCACCACAAGTATCAATCAGGAGTTTAGCAAGAAATACATACGATGGTCAAATGGATCTTTGTTCTTCACGATGATGTATAAAGTTATACCAAGGCCCCAGTAATCTACTGCCTTCGTAAACGATTCTCCTCGAATCACCTCTGGTGACTTAGCATAGGGTGTACCACCTGCACCAGTGGCCGTACCAAAGAAGGATCGTTTGGCAAGGCCAAAGTCGGCAAGTTTGATCCGATTGTTAGAAGTTAATAAGACGTTTTCCGGTTTAAGGTCACAGTGAATGATATTGTTTTGATGTAAGAAATCGATCGCTCTCGCTATATCCAAAGTGTAAGCCTTTGCTTGTTTGTGAGTGACAGGAGCTTTTTGTAAAAGTGTTCCGCCAGGTGCAAATTCAAGGGCAATGTGAAATTCGTCTTCTAAGGCATAATGTCCAGCATATGCGATAATGGAGGGGTGATTAAGTTCTTTGATTATATTGACTTCATTCATGATCAATTCATCCTGACTGCACGATTTCTCAGCGTCATCATGTCGTTTGATGGTCTTCACTGCATAGACAAGTTGATTGGCTGTTGATTGAGCTTTGTAAACCGAAGAAAACCCCCCATGAGCTATCAACCTCAAAGCTATATAATCTCCATTGGCTAGAGTGACTTTCGGAATACTCGTTTGAGAATATGAAGTGATATTCGATCCTGGTGGAGGGGTGTCGGAGGTTGGAATGTTATTGGTGCTCATGATTGATAGCGATGATTTCGGTTGATGAAATTTTGTAGAAGAGTTTAACTTGATCTAGAATGCAAGCAAAGATAATAAGTATGTTCGTTGAGGGATATATGAGACGTGAATGGTGTGATGTGTTATATTTTGACAGCTCGAGCCAATGCTGATCCTGCTTGCGGTGCTTATGCTTATGCTGACCGGCTTAAAGGTTTAAAAGCAGTGAAATATACTCAGTAGTCCTTTGCTGAATGAAAATAATGCAAATTTCACTCGTCATGGGCGGACTGTCAAGGTCCGCCAACGATCTTGAAAGAGAGCGTGGATGTCTCTCCCTTGGCTCAATATCAATTTGCATTTTCTAGAAAGCTGGATAGTCATAAGTTGACTTTCCTTGCGTCATAGCATTTTACAAGAAAAGCAGTACAACTTTTGGTGCATTTGAGTGACGCACTGATGATAAAAATACCCATTTGTGCATTAGTCCTTCGCAAAGAACAGTTCGACTAACTTTCTTTTAGGTTTGAGATCACAAAAGGTCTTGTTTACAGTAGCCTCATATTGAATGAGGGTCTGAACCGTCATCAAGTCAACATTTAGGTCTAAAGCACTCTTCATCTGTTGGAAAATTACCACTATGATGTTGAAACATTTTCTGAAGGAGTCTTCGAATGTTTAAAAATGCACACCTTCACCTCTGATATCCATCTCGAACCATAGGAGACATCCCCAAAAGGTGTGATTCGACAAGCATATCAGTGGTTCCAGTGCTTTTGATTTTAGATCTCGAACGTTTTTCTCAGCAGTACTATAAGTCATCAAATCAAATTCACCTCAGAGCGATTGCTGAATTGATTCAGATTTGAGAGATTTGATGTATAGCAAACGCGTGTTCTGTAGAAAAATGTCAGTTTTTCTGAAACCAAAGCCAAGATATCATCAAAACAGTATGGAAGATCTGATGTCTCTAACTAGCTACTTTGTAAACGAAATAATGTATTTGTTTCTGTTTGCATGTTGAGAATGCTTTAACGAGATTTGTTCAAGTTCAGGTGCGCAAAGATGTAGTAATGAACAGTGTCACAATTTTTGAACATTTAGAAGCCTTATGCAGATTGTAAACAAAAAAGCGTCTCTTGAGCAAAATGTAAGGAAGACTTCATTTCTCCTGAATGCTTTTGATGATCTGTTTCTTTGGTTTCTCTCTCTTCAAAGTGCAAAGGCTTTTAAGAGTGAGATCGGGGTAAAAGGCGGTTTCAGTTTCAAGGAAAGTTTTGAACAATAATAAGAATATTTGAAGATGGGCGTAGTCGAATGCATATCGAGATAAATTTTGATTGAAATTCAATCAGGTCATCTATGAATGATTAAATATATGAAAGAGACTCTCACAAGACGATGCAAGAAAAAATAAGCTAAATCATTTTTTTGCGATAAAAGCCATGGACGTCAGACACCCATGGTTTTCAACGATCCCTGCGCGACATAAGCTCCATGCCCTCCATGGCGCATAATCTACTGGGAATCAGTTGATTCATTCATTGGTCAAGAATTAGTTCTGCAGTGTTGTTCTCCCCCGTTGTCTAATATTTTTGTCATCGATTGGTCGCACCAGCGATCGTAAGGCAAATCGTAGTTAGCCGTGGGTAAGACTCTATGCAAAGCGAGTAGGTTTCCAGATGTTTTCCATCACAGCAAAGATGTGTACCCAGGAGTGGATCTACTCGATTCTCGTTTGATTTTTCAAGATTTTCTCTCAGCTCTCTTTTCTTTGAATCTAGCTGAAAACGAGCTCAGTCGTTTTACCTTGGCATTAAGTATTGCAGCATGATAAAGTACAAATCGTGGTCAACATGATGTCTTTTTGAATTTCTTTTGATTGATCTTTGATTGATCTTCTGTAGTTTTTCACACCTCAGACATATGCCTTCTGAGTGTGCCCTCCATTGGCTCCAAAATCGTGCCCAGGCATGCTTCAAACCTGATGATTGTGCCTATATACTGCGCAAGGTCACTGTCGGACTTGGAGTGCGGAATAACTGTTGAACAGAATGGTTTTATGGAGATGCATTTCAATCTTCCTAAACCCAAAGTCGGAAATGCTGAATTTTAGTTCAAGCGCCTGCAGCTTAATCTTCATCACAGCAGACAAGCAAATTCAATGTCTTTGCAGCTCTCTTCCAAAAGACTATCTTTAAGAAAACACCACAAGGAAAGAAAGCGAAAGGCCTTCTTGCTTCTTGTCCCCCTAATGAAAAGGTTCGACTTTAAGCTTTCAATTCGAAGTAATTAAAAATCAAGCGAAGAAATCAAGGAAACCAAATACGTCAATTCCCTTCAAGTTCACATTGACTTCACACGGTTTTTAATCCTGATGAAGTGAGACTGTTCAAAGTCCCAATCTGCATTTACAACACTCAAGCTGTGTGTGGTGGAGGCCGTAAGTAACAGAAGCTGGACATTCCGGTGATGCAAGACTGAGCATCCGGTTTTTAGCTCGGCCGATCTCCTTTGCAGAGTTTTAGTTTGAAGGTGTATGCTTTAGATAGAATTGATAACTTGAGTTTGGATGAGTTTAAATTCACTCAGTGAAGTTGAAACTTGATGATGAGATGTGTGGAAGTGAAGGGGTTGAGAAGAACTGAAGAGAGTTTCATGCTTTGAGTTTACATACAGTCGAAATTCAAACCTCAAACTGTAAAAAGAAATAAAAATAAAATTATCAAACAGAACGAAAAGAAGAAGAAGAAGAAGAAGAAGAAGGTGAGGAAGAAGAAGAAGCAGAAGAAAAGAGAATGCGTTAAATCAAATCAAATCAAACCATTTGTAATCTTACCCTTCATCATCCATCATCATCATCATCATCATCAACTTCATTCTCAACATGTTCATCACCACTACTACTACTACTAAAAATAACAATCATCTTATAAATGATCATCAAAATCAAATCGATCTAAACCATCATCAAATCATCATCCCAAACTCATATCATCAAGACTTAAACTCATTCATTCCTAAATACCATCCTCATCATCATCATCAATATCAAGATTATCACAATCCAACTTCATTCAACCATCTCTCAATTCAACCATTTCCAACTCAACTCAACTCTCTCAACGATCATCCACCATTCTTGATCGATCCTAATCATCTTTTAACCTCAAAATCTCACATCAAGACAAACTCATCTAGTCCTACAAACCGTAAACATTCGACTTTCAATCAATTGTTAAATCAAAACAATCGAAAGTCAAACGTACTTCATCGAAACAAGGCTTGTTTGAGTTGTAGAGCTCGAAAGGTGAGCTTTGGAAAAATAATACGATCACTACTCTTCTTATCTGATCATCGGTTTCTAATCTGACAACCTCACCTTGATTTGAATCTCAGACAAAATGCGACGCTTTGAAGCCTTCATGCACATCTTGTAAAAGACTTGGACCTGATCAAGAATCACAATGTAAATATGATCGACCACCCAAATGGCTTGAATCAGTTGTCAAACCAACTTCTGACCTTCAAGAACGTAAAAAAGTGATTGAATTAGAACAAAAGTTAGATTCACTTCAAACTAAATTATCTCAACTTCGTCTGATGGCCAAAGAAGAAGAAGAAAAACGAACGAATGAACAGTGGTCGATCGCTCATCCTGATCAATATCTTACATCTCAATTTGTCACTCCAATTCCTTTGGGACATTCTATTCCAACTCCACCAAATACAACAGAGTCATATCATCAACTTCAATCTAATAGCTCAATCGAATATCCTTCCCAGGGCTTCATTGGTACTTCTGATGGCCATTTTCCAGTCTCACTTGGCTCTGAAACATACGATCTAAATGAGATGACTACCCCATTACTTAATCATGCTCACGATCAGTACCTTGGCCCCGCTCCGCTTGACCTAGCTCTCACCTACCCACAATTACCATCTTCACAGAATCTCATCAACCCTCAATACCCTATCTCATGGCCTTCTTTAACATCATCTCCCTGCTCGTCTTATTCTAATGATCCTGTTGGCTCCCCTCCACCACTTCCTATTCAACAGCACACAGAGTTACTAGAACAAGGCTGGCCACCACATCTACCATATCGTCGTATCCTCAAGCTTCTCCTTCGAACTGTCTTTTCTCGACCCCTATCCCCTTTTTCATTAATCAATCCAGGATCGGTGCTAAGTCGATTAGATTTATCAGCAAACAACTCAAGATTCCCAGAAATCGGTCTCTTACATTCACTCTCTGCTTTAGGATCTCATTACCTTCTTTCATATCATCCCGATGAATTTAGTAATATACATCCATATTGGTATCCGTCAGAGACAGCAGCCCAATATCATGCAGAATGGGCAGGTCGATTACTTTCGATTCGATTATCTGAGCTTAAAGATCCGGATAAATTATTAGAATTATCTGAAGGTAGTATGATGTTAAGTCAATACTTTAGTAATCTTGGACGTCCTTTGTTGCTTTGGAAATGGTTAGGGTTCTCGATTAGGATCTGTTGTTTGCTCGGGATCAATGAAGATGTGGATCAAGAATCTGATCTTGATCATGATGGTGCTTTGATTTGGGATGATGGAATTAGAGGAACAAGTGATCATGACCCGAACCAAAGGTTAGTTGCTCTCGTTCTTTCCTCTCTCCCTTTCGATATGATGCCTGATAGTTTTATGTTTTGCTCGGGATGCATCCGATAGAAAATTGATGTGGTGGTATCTGTACTGCTGTGAGAGAGTTTGCGCTCGAGCTGGGGGATTTGCTAAGACGATCAGAGAGGACGATTGTACATTGAGTTTGATGGGTTCTCAACCCCAATACTTGAGATTCGATCGGTTCTTTGTTGATCATCAGACTGATGGACACGGTGCAGTACTTCAACTGTTAATCAAAGGTCAGTCTCTCTTTGTAGTAAGAAGGCTAGTCAGTTGCTGATTTTTTTGCGCGTTTTTAGCTAGTTGTATATTAGGAAAAGTCACTAGCTTTGGATATCGAAAATCTCATCCTTGTCAAACTGAAGCTGATTCAGAGTTGAGTCTTATGTCATGTATCACTGAAAGCTTGATCAGGTCACAGAGTTCACTGACGTTTGTATCTATGAATGGAACAGGATGGAAAGGCAAAGGCTAAATAAGCTGATTGGAGACTTCTTTGAATCGATTCCACTTCATTTCAAAGACCCATTTCAACCAAAACTAAACATATGCCGTAAGTTAGTTTCCCTCAAAAGGAACTATTTGAATCAGGTATTGAAGAATTATGATCACAAAACTCGTTAAACCTTTCAGTCTTAACAGCCCATGCAACAGCCTATTCATCCATCATTGAATTAAATGAAGAATTTGTAAAATCGATTGATCTGAATGATTATAGTTTACAAGCTTGTAAACGATCTGCAAGGGTTTTGATTGATTGGTTTAATAAACTCGATCTTGATTTTCCTTCAGTTGATTTCGGGAGTTTATTATCTTCTAATTCTTCACTTAACTTTACCCTGACTGTTGTAAGTTTTTTTTCTCATCATTATTATCTCTAGATTTTCTTCAAGAGGCAAACGAATGATTGATTGTTTTTTGGGGGGGAGAATAGGCTTTGAGAACTCAGTGTAGGTTGATTGGGTTTTATGAAGCTTTAGGAGAAAACGAGGTCAGTAGATCACTAAGGGATGAAGTTAAAAGGATCTTGATTAGACTACAAGGCTCTCGTTCATTACCTATGGCAGGTTAGTGTTTTTTATACTCATTTTTTGAACAAACAAAAGGATTCTTTCATTGATGAGTAAAATCTGTTTTGATTGATTCTTAGGTAAATCGTTGGAATTCATTAAAGAACTGTTGAATGATCCTACGGTTCTGTTTCCTAGAAGAAGTGATATTGATACAGTTAGGTTCTCTATAGTGAAAGCTTTATAATGAGTTTTGTGGGTTGGTTTTGTTGTTTTGTGTTTTGATCTTTGCAAAGTTTGAAGAAGAAGGAAGTGGTTAAAGAAGTCATGTTTTTTGGGTTAGGCAATTTGAATTGTTTTTAGGTCATTTTGAAGGTTTATGAAGCGTATGGTTTAATCGGTTTAAATCTTGCAAGTAAAAGAAAAAAGTGATTGATGATGATTCTTTTTGATTAAGTTTGAATTTTTATGATTGGTATTTTAAGTGGTTATTAAATGGACTCGATTGTTTTTTTCTAAAGAAGAAGAAGAAGAGAAAAAAAAATTGACAATTTTTGTATTTCTTATTTTTTTGATTTTTTTTTCGTTGGACAATCTTCTTTTTTTGTTTGTTTCAAATATGAAGAATAAAGTAAAATTTGTTTAAGTTTTTTCTTTTACTAAGAAGTTTCCTTTTTGATTGATAAATTTGGTATTTGGTCTACATTATATATTTATATATATATATATATCTCGTTTTTTTTGTATTTTTACTCTTTTATCACTTGAAGAAAATCAAATAAATCGTTTGGCTGGGGGGTTTTTTTGGGTCGGAAGTTGAGTACGGTATTGAGGGATGGTGGGTGAGATGTTTGACGTGAAACTTGGATTGTGAGAAATGTGAGAAGTGTCAAGAATGACATCATGCTCTTGAAAATAGGCCCGCTGAAGGGTGTGAACTCAAATCACACTTGTCAGCCATCGTGGAGATGTGATGGGTCCCGTTAGAATCCCAAGGCATCTTGAACGCGTGGCGGGTTCACAGCCCAAGCATGAGTTTCTTTCGATTGGGTTTTTGCCAAGTTTGTGATCATTTGGTTACAGATCAAATTTCATTCCTTGCAGTCTTTGACTTTAAAGACACCTTCGGCATTCTTGGGGACATAGTCAGCAGTGTGCGATGATGGTAGTCAAGCATGATCCACCATTGAGGGTGGAAAGCTTTTCCATGTCGATATATCTTGTAGTAGTGACCAGAAAGTTTGCTCCGCCATTACTTGTCCTAAAACTTCAAAGATCACCCTGAGCTTCCCTAGGCCACTAAGAGTATGCTCTAGCTGAAGGATCGTTAAGGAAAGCGCTCCATGATAGATTGCGATAGTCAAATCACTCTGAGTATCAGCCGAGATAAATATCAGGGCTTTGGGGCTAGAGATTTCAATCAGAAAGAGTAGATAATTTTAATACTAGCTAGTATTCGAGTTTGCCATCTCTTCATCCAATTGCGATGGCTGTCTACGATGCTAGATTTCTTTGTGTTTAAGTTCGAACTCCTTACCTTCTATAAATCAATCCTTCCTCATCACTTCCTAAGTCTGTTTAATTTTCATATCTGTCCTCGACCTTTTTATATTCCAGAAACCTTACCTGATAGGATTTTCAATAAGAAAATGGCTTTCTCAGTTGAAGATAATTACCACCAAGTTGCTTTCGATCCACGTCAATTTCATCGTTCGATCTCTAGATCTCCAAGTCCTGTCACTACTCCACGAATCATCCTTCACTCTCCTCCCGCTTCACCTCAAAGTGAAAGATGTGAATCTCCTGAGTGGGCCGAAACTTCGGGATTTGATCAAGACCTCACACAGGAGGATATCTCTTTATATGATACGCCTAAAAAGCAGTCTTTGGGTTTGTTATCACCTGAAAAACCATACAAGGTTTTAAGTGAAGCCATCACATTACCTATTAGAGCACGTCAGGAGACTGGACCATTGTTAAGATTTGATGAAGAAAGAAATAAGACTTCAATGAACGTTCCATTTGGTCATCAACTTATTCGAATCAGTTCAAAATTAGGAATTCAAGGAAAGGATGTAGGGATCGTGATGAATGAATTACATCGATTAAGGAATTCAAAAAGAAGATCAATCCATACTCGTTCTTCAATTCTTGTTGGTCTTTTAACTTTAATCTTATCTGGTGGTCAAATTTGGATGCTTGTTCAAGTGATCTTGAGTCTTTTTGGACTCAAATCAAATCAAAATCAAGATAATCTTAACCTTAAAACTCATATTCTCTGGTCTCAACTTGGAGTTTATTCCTTTGGGATTTTAACCGGTTTTGCTGTTTTGGTTTGGGCAAGAATGGTAAGGATTATTCAATTTTTCAAAGTCTCTCTCTCTCTCTATATATATATATCCTCTGGTCTCTAATTTTCTTGTTTTTTTTTTCTTACCTCACAGGCTCGACGAGCTAATGCTTTTTCCGATTTCTTACTTATTCTCAGCTCCCTCAGTAGTGTAGCCAACATTGCTATGGCACTCAATAGTTTAATCCTTGTTCTCATTCTCAAACAAGAGACCTCCGCTCGATGCAATTGGGGCTTCGATTTCACCTGGAGTGACACCGATCCAGAGTGTATGAGTTCAGACTCGATGGTCACCAATGAGTTTAAGCCATGGGTGATTGCTAGCAGTCTTCGGGTACTCGTCACCATTATCGTTTCGGTCAGTTTTGATAGGCTCTTTGTGTGTGTGTGTGGTATGCGTTTCTAAAGCGAGCTTTCTAATTCATACAAACTCTTTAGATCTTATGGCTTGTGATCCTAGGCAAGTTTAAGAAGGTCTTATCCACAAATGTGATCATTGAGCCTACCTTATCTTCAAAAGAGGTTCAGAACATTTTGAATGAACATCAAACGGTCATTGTTGCACTCAATGCTGGAGATGATGCAGAAGTTCTTGGATCGAATCTTAAAGTCACTGAATTATTGGGATCAGATCAATTACCTCATATGCCACAACGTGAGGAGGAGAAGGCATATACTCAAGTTCAAAATGGAATGGATGATCCTTATGGAATCAAAAATATGCGAGCTTGGAATGATCATCGACATCACACATGGGCCAACGCAGTCAATAGCGATGGAGCGATTGTTGAACAAACCGAGATTTATATACCTTGGCCATCAAATCCAGAAGATGAAACGGATACGCCTGATTATGAAGAACTTTCAATCCGACATGATTCACCGGCACGTCGTTCGATCTTTCATCATCCCACCACGAACTTGAGTCCATCTTTCTCAATGAGAGCCACATATGATTATGCCGAACCAGATGAAAACATGAGTACTTTAACTGCAAAGGAAGAACAAACGAAATTCAAATCGTTTGTTAAATCACTTCATTGGCGTCGAAAAGTTAAAGGAAATCCGTCAAATCCATCTTGTTTTCAAATGGAACCCACTATCATGATCAAAGATAGACCGAAGGAAGATGAAGAAGGTGAAGAAGAAGAAGAAGAGATCGGTACACCTATTACAGCCACCACGAATTCATCATACCCTAGTCCGGTTTTAGAAAATGAGAATGATTTATCACTTAGACGATCCCATACGATCGGTCAAGATGATCAAGCTATCTTTATTAGGATGAATGATGGAAGACTTGTAAGAAAGTTATCTACCATCCCAAGTGCTGGTAGTCAAGAAATCCATTCGATTTCAGATCGATTCACTTTAACTGATCGTGAAATGAGTCGAAGTAGTGTGATGACGGGTAGTGATTTTACTGTTGGATCTGGTTTTAGTATCTGATGATCACTTTCTTTCTTTCCTTTCTTTCTTCTCTTCGTTAAATTTGAATGAATGAATGAATTTTTTTATTTCTAATTTATATATATATATATATATACCTTTTTAACAATAGATTTCTCAAACTTCAAACTTTCTTTATTCTTAATTTCGTTTTTGAATTTGTATATTTTTTGATTGTATCTGTGTGTTTTTTTTTGGCATAGGAATGCATCTTCTTTACGTCACTAATAAAAACCGGTCTAATAAAACTCTGTTTTTTTCAAAAATCTAAATTGTAATGATGACCTCAATTCGAGCCTGCCATGTTCTTGCAGAAGGTTGAGAAGTTGATTTTGATTGATTGATTGATTGATTGATTGGTTGATTGACTTTCAATATCTTTACTAGCTTTCATTAGCAGGGTGAATCCTATGCCAAAGTTTATCTCTCATTTCCCAATACTTTAATGACTTGACAATTAACTATCTCAAATTTTGCATCCATTGCACCTTGAAAGTTGAAGGATTACATTCTACAAAATATGATCATCTTCACTATTTGAATTTAGAAGACTCTGGAACTTCAAATGAAAAATGATGATTGACTGTAGAAAAATGTTTAACAGGAAGGTGAGATGTGAGATGTTGGTGTGAATGATACTGGGATGTTCTGAATGATCTATGGTCAATCGAAAAGTGTTGTGAAGTTTACATATTTTCTTCCTGAACTCCTTGTTTAAAACTTGTCATCTGTCTCAACTTCACCGTTTAGCACGGCTCACTCCCGAATGTTTTCTTCGGTGAATGTTTACATCATCAGTTTTTCCCCAAGATCCTAGGTAGGCTTAAGATTGCCAATCAATGGCTTTGATTAGCTAATCTTGATAGGAAGAATTGAGAGTGAACGGTGATTACATGATCTGGAACGATGGTTTAGAACTTGCTGAGTGAATTTTAGTTCGATTTGGAATGAAGTTGGTTTAAGATGATGATGTCATGTGTCCCTGAGCACCATTATCATCAAATCATCATCAGTACATCAAACTTCTTTTTCTCAACCAATCCATCAGTTAAATTTAAGTCTAGATTGTATCATCAGGAGTTCTTCAGAGCAACCCAAACTTCATTTGAGGTAATTTGAGCTTTAATCCAATCCATAGTTGGGATCGGGATGTTGAGATCACATCACCTTTACTCAATCGGGTGAATTCTTTCTTGGTTACGGAAGACTAAAAAAACAATATATACATATCCTGTACATTTCGACTCGGATGATTAGCTAATGGTCACTGCCAAAACAAAAAAAAAGACTCATGCCCCCTCGTCATCTGATTTACTTACTTTTTACATTTTAGAAGATTCACCTAATCAAACTCGTCTTGTGCTTTTCCTTCGCGTGTCAAGCTGTAGCTAAGCAACCCATGTGTATGCTATCTCTCGAAAATTGACATGGAATCTGTTTTCTATTCTTGGATCTTCACTTCAAATACCAGAACTCTCAACCATCTTCAAAACATTCACCTTGCCTTTACCTTCTTTACCTTCTTCAGCCCATCCACCAAGTTTAGATTAAATTGATATATCAATCATGCTCGTCATTCCTCATTCTCAAATCCCTAGCTCGCTTACTGCGGGGATAGCTTCTACCACTAATAGCCTACCTGAACCCACTCCCGTCTCAGACTTACACTTAGGCCAGACTTCAATCAATATTGCTTCAACCCATTCTCATTACTTTCATCATCGTTTTCAATCCCACATTCCTGGTGCCGACTTCATCTTAGCTTCATCTGATCAACCACAGTGTTGGTTTGCTATCGATAGTCAAAGACTCTTTGGTACCGCTTGGAGCGCTTTTGAAAAAGCTCATCGACACGGTCGAGAAACTCATCAAGCATTACCCGTCATTCACCTCAACGAATCCCGAGCGGTACTTGAGAATATCCTATTGACCATGGACCCAGAAGCTATGCCTGATCTTGGTCAGACTGACTTCAAAACCATTGGTGAGTTTCTTTTTCCATTTGTTGAACCCACTCATCTCAATCGGCTAATTTGGAATTCTTTACTCCCTTTGGCAGTCTCGACCTTGGAGATTGCTGCCAATAAGTTTAACCTTTCAGGCGTTGAAAAACTATGTCTTCTTGCACTCAGGTAAACTATCATTGACCCTTTTGATGACCATTGTAGCGCATACAGAGCCCGACTTTTTTACATCATGAATCACTGACATCCTGTTCTTGTACTTGATAGTCTACATGTTGAATCTTACCCAATCGAAATCTTCACTCTCGCTCTTCATTACTCAGTAGATTGGTTAGCCAAACGTGCATCTCCGCATACACTTAAATTTGATCTACATGATGTAAAATGTCAGGATATACTTTCACAAGAGAGTCAAGCAAGTTTGGTGAGTTTCTTTTTACTCAAACATCCCTCTTGATGACTGTTTCACTAAACCCTTTAACCCATAGCTCGAATTACACACACATCGAATAGTTGAAGCCAAAAGGATCATTCGCTCTTTGACTCCACTTGTCAAACCGATTTGTCTAGACTGTCAAACGGATGAGTTATCAGCGCATTGGATGAAAAGATCGGAAGAAATGATTCAAAAGATCAATCGACCTGATCAACCTCTAACTCAACTCTTCAATCATACCGTTCTTCGTCCTGCATTCTATGAAGTCACTTGTCCATCTTGTTTGGATCGATTATTAGAGATTGGAAGAGAATTAGAAATTCAATGGAATGGGGTACGAACTCATCACCTTTCAATTGAATAAACATCAAAGAATCAATCTTCATCTTCACCTGTTCATCAGGTGTATTTTTCCAACCCATCTACTTATCATCAAAAAATATCTTTTTTTTTTCCATCTATATATCTATTCATCTCTTTAGGCTTTACTTTATCAATGGTATTTTAAAAAAGGTTTTCATTTTTTGTTTTGGGGTTTTTTTTTTGATTTCTTATGACTTTCTTGTACAAGATTCAATCATTTACCTTTATAATTTTTTTCTTTTGGCTATTGTATCACCAAAAAAACTTTCCGTTCTCTCCAAAGAAACATGAATGAAAATCAATATTATGGCTTTCAGATTGTTAGAAAGCTAAGAATAAAGAAAGATCTTCCGTTCCACATATCATCTCATTTATGGATTTGATCGAATGTTGATGAGAGTTGACTACTTGCAAAAAATAGAGATGATGATCACTTTGTACCAAAATTTGGTATTAAAACTTTATAGCTTTCTTGGATAGGATATTAGGATTAAAGTTGATTGTATATATGTATGTATAATCAAAGACACTGAAGAGTATGACAAATGAGATTGAATAATGAAGGCAATGATGTCATGAAATGCTAGAGAACATGAGTTGATAGAAAGATCACACTTGTTCTCAAGGATCAAAACAATGAACCATTGAAGGAAGAGAAACAATCGATACACAAGGTGGGTACCTAGATTTCATTAAAAGGTGAATTCTGACTTTCTTTTAGCCTAGATTTTTTTTTTGAAAAAACTACAAACCTTCTAGGCTTTGAGGGTCCCCTGCCTACTTATCCCCTCATCACTTCTTATCATCATGCTGTGTGTCAGTGTCCAATTATCTCTGTACTTGAATTTGTTTCAAGCCTCAGTTAAGGTCTCATTGGTCCTTAATTTCACCCCACAAGCTTTGTCTTCTGGTGATGTATGTATAACAAGAGTGAAAGTAGGTGATTGGTAGTGGAAAACAAGAAATCTCATTTTTTCTGGTTGGGGCCAAGTTTTTTTTTCAAAAAAAAGCTAAGTTTTCCAAAAAGGTAGATTCTACCTTTTTGAATTTGAGTACCATGATTGTTTGATTTCTACTTTATCAGGATAATTACTATTGTACTTTCCTTTCTCATTAGAGCATCCCTAATCCAGTGATTAACTGTACCATAAGATTTCTTAGGGAACAACCAAGAAAACTATACCTGAAAACTCAGGAAAGTAAGTGTGGAGAATGAAAAAGATCCACATATCTACTTATGGTTTATATGGATTTTTGTACAAAGAGATTTTAAAGTGAAGCAGTATTTTTTCTCCCCAAGAATTTTGGGTTCCCAGAGTAAAACATATCAAAATGAAGATCTTCTGGATAGAGACAGAAAACATAAATCGTTTCTTGGGTTTGGTTCTGAGATTGTTTCCAAAAATTAACAACATTCCTTGAGACTAGGTTGCCTTGTAGTCCATTGATGTCTTGTAGACAAAGTTACAGGTTGAAATTTTACCATAGCCAGTAAAAAGTCTTGATGAAGAATGGACCACACCAGCAGACAGAATTTGACAGAAGGATGATCTGTAACAAATCATATAGATAGAATGAGATAATCTTGTAGGTCTTCCCTTCAGATGGACTTCAAAACTCTAAGGATAACAGAAAAATATATCAAAAGTCTAAAGGATTCAGAGAAGAATGGATGTATGGAGACACAAAATCTAATGAAATTTCATGTTCACATAAGTAAATTACTCAGCAAAGGAGAGGTTCTTACAATTGGGAGGATATTTCAAGTTCAAGGCTTGAACTGGGTGGCAGATAGATCTGAGGAAAAGATGTTGCATCAAAGTTATCAGTCAAAACATATCTTACCTACAGTTAAAGTACACTTCTTATATCCTCAAAGGTCTTCAATTGCTTGTATCAACAGTACTCAAAGCTACAAGGTAACTTCTGACTTGTTTAAACCTAGAATTGTATTTCTTTTGGCCGTTGAACTGATTTTTCCTTCAGCATTCCTTATACTCATGCCTTGTGTCAGTCAGTGGCAACCTCTGTCTGCAGATCCTGTCCGAGCCTCTAAAAAGGTCACATGGGTCATTGACTTTGCTTCACAACCTCTATGTTATGATAATTTATATACTGATGTTAAAGTGGGTAGTTGACAATAGGGACCAGGGAATATCACTTTTTCTGGCCAGGGCCAAGTTTTCAAATGCCAAACAAGTGAAGTTTCCAAATAAGTAGATCCTACCCTTTACCTTTGGATACTACAATTGCCAGCTTTGTGCTGGGCATGTACTGAACACAGCACATGCACCAGAAAATGGTACCCACAGTCACCAAGGGGATTTCAGAACATCTGATTGATTCAATGATCAGTACAATTACAAGTGTTTGGTAGAAAAGATAGAAAAGAGACACTGAATTTGTAGTGTATCTGGATAGTACTGGTAGAAGATCTGATGCACGGCTTGAAGCTCTTGATGACTGTTTGGCAATATTGATTTCTAATTTACCACCTCACCTTATCATTAAATTTGGTTCAAAGTCTGATCTTCAAGAAGGATTCTAACTGAAGAAATTCATGGATATTTTGAATCATCTATCACCTGAGACACCTTTATCATAAATGAGGCAAAAGTGTAATTTTCTGGGTTCAAACTAATTTAATATTCAGAAAAGAGGATATTTGATGTAGTGATACTATCTTTGAATGAAAGAACTGGGGAGGGAATGAAATACTTTTCTTGAGAACCGGATTTATTTTTGTCTTGTTCATTTAGCGTACGGATACTGGGAGTCGGACTGAGTATTGGTACGGTACCCCGATACGGGTTGTTATCGAAGCTGTATATAACGCGATATGTAGATCTTGAAAGTTAATTTGACTGAATTGGAATTTAAAGAACTTCAACCAATTTCAAAAAGAAAAAGAAAGGATCAAAAAGCTCAGCAAATTCACCACAAGACGGAATACTTGACCTTCACCTCAATCTTAATCCTCATCATCACCTTTCTTTACACGCTTGGTAAAATGGTAAGCTTTTAAATCATTTGTTCAAAGTTTTCAATTTAGATTATGATCTGATAAGTTTTTTGATTTACGTTTAGTCGATTTCAGGCTCTAAAGCACAGAAGGAGAGGGTGATGAGCGAGTTTATGAATCTAACAAACGCAATGTATGTACACGATCATTGATTTTCTTTTAAACCAAAATCATTATTTAAAGCTCATTTATGAAATTATAGACCTGCAGATACTGCTCGGCTATGTAAAAAAGCAGGGTGAGTTGTCTCGAGTTTCAAAACCTATCGATGATGAATTTAGGAGATTGAGATCAAATGGTTTGGGTCAGGTATCGATTAGAAGTAGCGATTGAGATGTTTTATCGGGATGGAGCGGCTCAAATAAATGCTGATCGAGCTGTTAGGACTCGAAAAAGAGCATTGGGTGAAGAGATTGAAGGGCTCCTGAATACTCAATTCAATGACTATGAAGGTGAAGAACAAATACAATGTTAATCTTTGTTTTTTTTAATTCTATGCTGATCATTCATCAATTCCTTTCTTCTATTTTGAAAGATGGTGATGACTCAAAACGAATGGAAATGGAAGGACTGATCAAATACTTAGAGACCCTAGGCCTTTCACCAGAAGAACCCAGTGTAATCTGTTTAGCTCAACTAGTACAAGCTCCAAGACTGGGAATAATTGAACGCCAAGGATTTTGTGAAGGATGGACAAAAGCGTATTTAGAAGAGAATGAAGAAAATGAAATGACAGGAGTTAATCGACTAAAAACTCAAGAAGATTTAATCCAATTTCAAAAATCACATATTGAAAGTTTATCTAATCACTTAAAAGAAGATGAAGAATATTTTCAATTGATTTATAGATATGTTTTTGACTTTGGCAAAGATGAAGGTCAAAAGAGTTTTGGTAAGTGTAATTTATCACTTTCTGATTTAGAACATGACTTTTTTTGTAAGACGATGATCATCTGGTTTTAAGATCTTGAATTCTGATTTGGCTTTGTTGGGTGATTTTTTTTTGCGAATACAGCACTTGAGACTGCTATTGCATTTTGGGAGATGCTTATACCGCTGGCACCTACACCTGATGGGCACCCTTTCAAACATGAGTACTTAGAGTGGTGGTTTCAACTTCTCAGGTCCAAAGGTAAAGCCGTTAGTAGGGATACATGGAATTTGGTATGTTTGTCTAAATAGCTTATTTCTTAATTTCAGTCAAATAAGCAGAAAGAAAGCTGATGTGAATTATATTTGATAGTTTGGTGACTTTGTTGAACAATTTGATGATGGGTTTACAAACTACGATGAATCTGGTGAGGTGTTTTTCACGGATTGACCAAAAAGATGAATTGTTCCAAGAGCCCAGATTTTGACCGAATTTTGGGATTGATGTTTACAGGTGCTTGGCCTTCTATGATTGATGACTATGTTGAATTAGCTAGAACAAAAGTAGGATCTGAAAGTATGGACACATCATGAAGATAATGAATACCAAAACGATTATTGAAAGGAGAAGTAATGAATGTAGGTTGCAATGAAAGTGTGTATGTTCAAGTTGTAGATGAAAACAAAAAGGTTATGGGTTTACTTTAACAGAAAAAGGTGAAGGACTTGAATGTTTGCTTTGGGTCTATAAATTGCATGTTCTATGTTAAAATTAAATTGACAAATGAATATTTTGATAAATTGTATAAAAATTCATTGTTATGTAACCCAAGAAGATGATGATTGAAATTGTTTTCGTGGTTTCTACAGCCCTGGCACGGGGGCTATTATCAGAATATGTTCTTCAACATAGCTCGAAACATGACCTCAGAAGTTCCCCCCAGTGAGTTGGTGAAGTTCAGTGTCCTGACCATACAAAGATCTCCCCCAGACCGTCTGATTTCAACTGTATATGCCATATCACCATTTATTACCCCTATGTTTTGATTGAATTTGTGTGAGGAAATGTATAAGATGTTAATGTTATTTGGAGACTGGTTGATGTAAATTTCAATTCAGTATGTAGTGAGTTTTTCATCTCGATCAGACTTTGGAAAGCACTTGAAAGTTTTGATTACATAAAAACTTAATCAATTCATTCGAATATCAATTATTCTCATTTTACTAAAAACGAGAAGCAAGAAACAAGAACGAGTAAAGGATTATCATGAAGAAATCAAATGTCAAGAGAAGGAAATCGAAATCGATATTAGACGATCAAGATGTTGATCAAGATAGACAGCAAGGTCGAGATGATGAAAACAGTCATAAGGAAACTACTTCTAAACCCACTTATGGTACTACTCCAGATGGAACTCGTTAGTATCTCTTAATCATTCATCACCATTTCTTTATCCTTCTTACTAGAAACACCATGACTGATGAATTGGGATTTGATTATAAAAAACGACATCATCAAAACCAATGACAATACCAATTAAAAGTCTTCAAAATTCCTGAAACTCATGACGTACTCTCTTCACTCTTCAATCCAAGTTTACCAAAATCAAATTTAGATTTAATCACTTTATTCTCATTAACTTTTCAAATCATCTTACTGAACTTTTTTAAAACAAATACCTTACGAAAAGTTTATTTACTTTCATTTGTTTTTTGGAGATTAACTTACAATGTAGGTCTAGGATGGTTATTAAAAAGACAATCAGAAAGAAAATTAATCGTTAAATGGATCTCATCCAATCGTTATTTTGATTCAAAACGTTATCCAAAGTTCTCTAAATGGGTTGAAGCTCAATTGAATTCAAAAATGTCACATTCAACTGATTATCAATTTTCTTCTGTTCCGATTGAGTATAATATTTGGTTACTCTTTCGTCAAGTGGTGGATATTATCTTATTGAACGATTTTCTATCTTACTTTCTGTTTTGTTTCACTTCTAATCACTCATTCGAATTTCATTCATTACCTAGAATCTTGATCGGCGTTAGTTTAGTAGCATTTAATATCTGGGTCAAATTAGAAGCCCATAAAATAGTACACGATTATGCTTGGTATTGGGGTGATGCATTTTTCAAGTCACTTCACACTTTGGTTTTCGATGGAGTCTTTGAGATGGCGCCTCACCCAATGTATTCGATAGGTTATGCAGGATTTTATGGTGCAAGTTTGATTACAGGCTCAAGAATGGTATTTTTTGTCTCTTTAGGCGCTCATCTTTGTCAATTTGGGTTTTTAATTTATTTTGAAAATCCTCACATCGAAAGAACTTATGGTCGTCCAAGACCTCTAACTGCTAAAGATCCATTACCGATCAAACATGAAGTTCAAAATTCAATTTCAATTCATTTATCAGAAGATCGAAAGAAAACTCAAACTTCTTCATTAACTGCTTTTGAACAAAGTGGTGGAGAATGGTCAGATTCATCTCTTGGTGGTTATCTTGGTACGAATGGACATGGACTCGGATTAACTTTAGAATTAGATGAAACTCATCACAGAAAACCTTTGGATCAAATCAATTCAACTCGAGTTTACAATCAAGAGAAATCTTCACCTACTAAAACTAACCAAACAAATCATCATCGAAGACCATTAACTAGACAAGACCTAGACTACAAGTTTTTTAAAAAACAAATGATTGGACTCTCTAATTTTGATCCATTAAGATCGACAGATCTAGCGACCATCTTGAGTTTATTATATTCAATTTGTTTCCTAATTTTCAATCAAAACAAATTAATTGTTAGTTTGAACGCAATTGGGTTTAGATTATTACATAGCTTTGGATTAGGGATTCTGTTGAAAAAACAAAGTCAAACTAGATTTATTGTAAGACATTTTTTAAAAAGGTATCATTATCATCCTGAAATTTTTAGAGAAGTCGTTTTAGAAGATTGTTTTGGAAATTGGATGGGGATTTATAATCTTAGTTTGATCATGGTTTATGGTACGTTCTGCATTTCTTCTAATTGACTTTTCTGAACGAATTCATATGTTATATTGTATGGCTTACATCGAGTTTTCTTTTGGTAGTTTCTTTTGGGACTTTGGCTTGGCAGTTTTATGAGATGAGGTCTGATTTAAGTGTTGGATCTGAATTGTTAAGGCATACATTTGGAATGGTAAGAGTTTTTTTGACTCTTCAATCTTGATTTGTTCTTTTTTTGTGTGATAAAGAATAGAAGAAAAAGTAAAATAGAGAGCTGATCATTGTCTTTTTGGTTGAGTTCTTCTCAACTTGTAGTGTTTGATCGGACTTCATATTTGGACAGCTCGTTCTACATATGAAGTTCTTGGAAACTTTGGATGGTTTTACGGTCAGTAAAAAATATTTGTTTCCAATCTCAACCAAAAATAAACAACAAAGAACTGACTGAGATGGGTTTATACAGGTGATTTTTTCATTGATGATTATCCTAATGAACTGGCTTACACGGGTATCTATCGATTCTTGAATAACCCGGAAAGAACCATGGGAGGTGCAGGTTTGATTGGATTAAGTTTGATGTCAGGATCTTTCTTTGTGTTTGGTTTTGCTATCTTTTCAATGATCTGTCATTGGTGGTTCTTGAGTTATGTTGAAAAGTGAGAACGAGTTTTTTCCCCAAAATCTTGATTTTTAGGGTTCCTTACTGATTGAAATTCTCTTGGATTATAAAAAAACCAGTCCTCACATGAGGAAATTGTATGGAGATGCTATCAGAAAAGAAGCCGGGTTGACTAAAACTATAAGAGAAAGAGCAATGGTCAGATTGAAAAGAACACGTGGGGTTAGAATTGAAGAGAAAATTAAAGAAGTTCAAGGAACATTTGATCATATTTATGATGAAACTGTTGTGGCTTTGGATGAGTTTTTGGAGAAGTGTAAGTTTGAAGATTTCGATTTTTGATTATTATCTTGTCGAATTTGTTGATTTTGGGTTGGGTTATCCAGCTGCTCCAAGGTTATCCGGCGTTGTAAGAGATACAAAGGTCTTATTACAACAATCTGGGGAAAGGCTCATTTTGACGTAAGTCGATGGACCGTTTCTTTCTCTTGATCACGTCTATTGAGAGTGAAAGAGCTTGAAGCCTGGTTTGAGCCCAATCGACTAACAGCCCTTCACTTGAATATACCTTTTCCATCTTTTGGTGGTCGGTTGCTAAAACATTTCCGATTTTTCTTTTGAGGATGTAATACAGTCGAGTAGCCAATGATCTATCAAGTTATGACACAAGTCAATACCAACTCAAGGTCCATCCATCGGTTCACCATGATCCACATTCAAGCTCAAATTTGGATGATCATAGTCTAGCAATGAGTCCCACCTTGATCAAATCACTGGGACAAACCACTCGATTACTCAAGTTTCACGTAGGAGAACCCATCACATTAACCTGGACAGCACCACAGAACCATTCAAGATCAGATTGGATTGGACTGTATCGATGTGGATCGAGTACTTCCAGGTTGGTCACCCGAGTAGCGAGTGCGGGGCGTTGGTTACCAGTGTGCGCTGAGGAATGGGAAGGTGAAGTGCATATTGGTTCAAAGGTAGAAGAATCCGACGAAGATTTGGATACCCCAGTTGGAAAGAAACCAGCAACAGAGGGGACCATGACTTTTACCGGATCGCAATTGGTCTGGAGTGAGGGGTGGTATGAGTTTAGGTATCATCATGATGGTAAACATAATGTGATGGCTATCACTGAACCAATGGAGATTTATAGTGAGTGATTGTTGCTTAGGATATTTTGTTGAAGGTGGTGACTGAATCTTGTATATGTTATTGATTGTAGTTGAAAAGGTAAAAGAAGAAGAAGATCGGATAGAAGTGATGAAAGAAAATGTCCGAAAACTAGTAGGATACTCACTCTGTCTAGAACCAAGTTTGATACCCAAAAGTTTAAAACTTTCGAACTTACACAAAACCGATCCAAAGGAAGAAATGGAAGAAATGGAAGAAGAAGATTTTGTAGTGATGAACTATGATCAGGCACGTAGGATTAGAGATGGGATTGGGAAATCATTTGGGGTTGAATTAGGATTAGATGTGATTTTAGATGATGGGAATGTAGATAGATTAGCTGAAAGGATTTTAGGTGCTAGGAAATTGTTGAGACCCATCTTAGGATTTGATCGGTCTAAAGAATGAAATGATGAGTGTATGTAATTCCGGAACATTTGGTTTTTTGATTGAATGATTTGTGAATGGTTTCTTGGTAGGAATCTGGTTACTTTATCTCTTTTTTTGATTTTTGAATATTCAGGGGAAATGGGATGATCTTGTACTCTTGTTTATGTAGATATAATGGCTTTGTGATGTAAGTTGGACTTGGTTTGGTTCGTTGATTGCTAAGATCCACGTGTAGGTATTGTTTTTTTTGCAAATGGAGATTTATGATTAGTTGATATGCAATGCTGAATGTGCACAAGAAAAATGTGTTTAGAAATGAAATCCAGTTTATCATTTAGGGTCATGGGATAGTGTTAGTTGATTTTGACCCCCATCTTGATTGAAGGTGGTATCAGTATTATTGAGATGGATCCAACAACACAAGTCCTTATTACAGAAGGCTCTGATAGTGGGCTGATTATGCAAGTTTTGAATTGAGTCATCAACGCAAAAATATGCAATATCAACATTTGTTGAATTTGTTTTCATATCAAATGAAAAGTATCACCAGTGTTTGTAAACTTTAAATCCACAAATTTCATTTACATCATTTAACTTCAAGAAATTTACCTTAAAAAGATGTAGTTGGGCTGTTTGGTTAAGAACAATAGTTGTGAAAAAGCTTCCATTCTTCTTGACACAATGGCTTGTAAGAATAAATTGTTTGTAAAGCTTGAGTTGGTCAATATTGATAGAAAACTATCAAGGTCAGTACATCAAAGAATATCTGAACTGGGACTTGCATGCCCATTTGAACCAGGATTATAAAAGAGGTGATGTCAAACAAGGGGATTCATTGAACAGAGAAACATGAAGATGATTAAGTAGTTAATTCAAGCCTGTTGGAAGGTGAAGGGGGACAAAGAAAGACAACAGAAGAATGACACCAAAATTAATGTAGAAATTCATTAGGAGAGGGTGCAAGTCTTGTAAGCTAACACATATCACAGCTACTAAAGGGTTTCATGGCAGATTTCACCCAAAATGATCATGAAGGGACCATGGCCAAAAGGGTTAAAACTTGATTTTTTTTCAATCTTCTTCCATGAGTAGCGTGAGTGAGCTGTCACCATAGCCTCTCCACTAACTTTGACATTTTCCAACATGGCCCTTCCATGGGTTCAATGGAACTTTAATGGAAGCACAGGATTGACGTGCCTATTTCATGGAAGCACAGGATTGACGTGCCTATTTCATGGAAGCACAACAAGCCACCAAGGTCTGGTGATTTGTTCCCTTTGCCCCTTTCCTCTGCCTCCCTTTTATTCCTCTCACATTTTAGATCTTGGTGAAAAATTTCAACCTGTGGCCTATTCTCACTTTTCTCCACTGTTTGTCACCTACCAACTGTTGGGTTTTTTTTACTCATTGCTGCTTCTTCCACATCTGCTCACTTATTGCTTTGCTCCCCTCTTTCTAATCCAAGCAGATGGTGATTCACAGCCCCAAAGTCAAGATAGTGGTTGTCCAGATGGTGCTTTGAGGCATAAACTTTTGTGACATTGTGAACACCCTGGGGATTCAACTCTTGCTCACCTTGGTCCAGCGGTTGTATGATCTTTACCTGACCACTCAAGCTGTAGTAATCAATCCATTGGATCGTATGGCTCAAGGTCCCCCAACGGCACCAGGTCCAGATCATCAGCAGTTTGTTCTTGAGTCCCTGCATGTCGACCCTACACTGTACCTAGACAAGCTTCAATCCAAAATTATGGACAGATTTGAAATCCAAATCTCAAAAATGACTCTTTCTAACAAGCTACATAACCAATTGACCTGGACCAGGAAGAAGGCCCGTACAGTCCGCCTGAATCAATCCATGATGGCACAAGGTGCTTACATCCAATCAATCAATGACATCAATCCCAGATGTCTGGTTTTCACTGGTTTGTTTTTTTAGTTTTTATTCTTGATTTTCATTTCATCTCATTTTATGGGTATCTATATCTGACATTCAATCTCTGCAGATGAAAGTACTATCACAAAGCATCAATTGTTATGAGAGTATGCACAAGCACCCATTGGTCAAAGAACAACACCCCTTCAGAGGCCCACTACAGCAACTTGTTGGTTGGTTTTAGGTGCCATATTGTTGGATGGAGCTGCTGCATTCAACATCCAGT
Source organism: Melampsora americana (assembly GCA_022264835.1). Taxonomy (NCBI): domain Eukaryota; kingdom Fungi; phylum Basidiomycota; class Pucciniomycetes; order Pucciniales; family Melampsoraceae; genus Melampsora; species Melampsora americana. Next base: position 1,519,330 of record JAIFHY010000006.1, read on the forward strand.
TGGGTGGCTACTCTGGGATCAACTTTGAGGACTATCTGGAACACAATCTTGTAAGTCATTTCAGTTTCTTTGAATTTTTGTGCTTTCATGAATCTGACTTGAATATCTTTGTAGTTGCCCGCAATAAATCCTTATCCAGCCCATGACAGCGTCCTGGTGATGGATAATGCCCCTATCCATCACAACGGTTGGTTGGAAGAGCTCTGTGAGGCTTGAGGGGTCCACCTAGTTTATCTCCCAGCCTACAGCCTGGTCCTTAACCCAATAGAGAAAGATCTCTCAATCTGGAAGGCCCATTTAAGAAGGTCCCAAGTACTTCAGAATGCTTTGAATGAGGTCAAGGAAATTTCTGCCATATTCCTAACATGTATGAACCTATTAACTGACTCCCTTTCTGAAGGGCTTTTTTGAGTTTGTGGGTACATGGAAGACTCAGTTGGTTTCATTGGTTTCTCTGTTCTGTTATCAAGATTTGATTCTAAGTTCTGCTTTGAGAAGATGTAACTATTTCAAGTCCTCTCCATGTTATTCTGCTTGTTTTTGAAACTAAATGTGACTCATCACAAATACATATTGTTTTATCTGTCCTGTTTTTGAAATCAATTCTCAAGAAGTGTTTGCTGGCTCATGTAGTGTTGCAAAGAAGTCTTCCTTGGAAGGATAAGTGAAACCTGATCCTCCTATAAATTGTTTTGCCCAAAGTTGATTGGTATACCATGCTTAGCTATAATATCATGAGTGATCACAATCAAGTATCATACCTAATGCATCTCATGTGCTTGAATATTGAATTTTATATGGATCCCACTTGCTTGTATATTAAACTTTATAAATTCTCATACATTATTGATTTTTCAATAACGTTTAATCTTCATTGTGATCAGTTCAATCACTTTCAATTGTTCAATATCTTGAACGTCAAAAAATGGAGCTCAAGAAACTTTTCTTATCTTGATAATTCAGTCATTTTTGGATTCATAATATCCATCAGGCACAAACAAACAGGACAAAAAGGACTTGTCAAGATAACAATTTTTATTTTAAATAGGGCCATTTCAGGGATAACAACATAACAAAACAGAAAGATAACAAGACACTTTTTTTGATATTTTGTGATTTATAGAGAATAATGATAATTTTTGGGTTCCCTTTTTGGGGAGAACAATTTTTTTGTGGCAAATCAGAATGTATATGCTTTGTGACCACAAATTTTTTTGGGGAATAAGATAACGAGATAACCAGAGAACAAAAGGATAAGATAACAAGATAGCATGATTATGAGAGACAATTTTGTTGGAGACTTTTTGGGTGTAATACCTTTGTTGATTTGACTTTTCTGGCTCCTCTTTGAGGAGTTGAAGTTTTTTGGGGTGATGGGCCAGGTGAATTTCTATCTATGTCAGATAGAAAAAAAGGTCAGTATTATGATTGGAAAGGTTGAAGTATTGAAAATGCTTACACATATTTGCCAGTGACAAGCTTGAGCTTGAGCAAGGAGTCAACCTGTTATCTCACGGTCAACACCTCTCAATTCCAAAGTCACCTCAGTCATTTGCAGAGAGGGGATTAGATCTTGCCAACACTCAACCCTAGCTTCAGCCAAGCCAAAGCAAGTATTGAGATCTTCAGGGGCTACACTTCTAGTGTAAAGGAAGTTCTCAAGGGCCGCTTTGTGAGAGGCTATCACCTCTTTACCACTGTCACTACCATCACTTGTATCCAAAGTGCCAGCATCATCTAACACAATAGTGTCCCCTTTGGATCAACCAGTGGCTATAGTGATTGGTATACAAAGAAACAGAAAATGAGAACCAATCAAAAAGTCACATTGGCAGAAGTGGAAGTAGGGCTTACCGTATTGGGGTTTTGGCAGGTTTGGTTTGCCCTCAACAATGTGAAGATCAAAGTTGGAAGCTGGAAACTTTGGTTTAACATCAACAGCTGGGTTGTCAATGCTGGGAGTCACACCTGAAAAAAATTGAAGTAAACAAACAGCAGGTTAGAATTTACATACATCACAAATGAGTATCTGTATCAGAATACAATGCTCACTGTTTTCTTTTTGGGCCTTGGGCTCCATGAATGTCTTCACATCAATCTCTGGATCTGAGTCAAAGATAAAAAGGCAGTTTGCCTGCCCACCAGGAGGAGTTGGGCTATTGCTGTCTTTGGGAGCCTTACCAAAGGTAGAACAACTCAATCTTGCAGCCCTACAAGCAGCTAGGCGCTGTTGCACATGGTCTTGAACGCACATCAAGTGGTGAAAAACACAAGATTTTGCCATTTTGTCCCAGTACTCTTGAGCGTCTGGCGCCATATGGATGGTGGCCAATTTTTGGTCCTAAAGTGTTAGGCCCCGAAAAAGATAAACAAGTAGACTCTTGAAAGTTAAAGAAGAGTCACTCACAATTCCTTTGGCCCACACAAAGGCACATTGGACAGTGAATCCATATTGAAAAATGGATCCCAAGGAGCCACAAGCACAACCCCATCACCTCCATTGGACTACTCAGCATGTTGATGGTAAGTCACAGCCGTGGCTTTGTGTAATTTGGCCAGTTTTTTGGCTTCCTATGACAAGACAGTAAACAATAGGTTTAGTAAAAATTCAAAAAAGATGATAAAAAGGTGAAAGATGTTGAACTCACTTCTAGACAGGCATTTACAACCTCAATCTCATGATTGACCGGTGCGGGGCCTGCAGAAGTAGCAATCAGCGTCTTGGCTGTGCTCTCCTGTTAGATCATTACATGGATTGTAATTAGAAAACAAAATTGTATAGAAGGAAGTGACTAAAAGAAGGGAATAAAGAAGAAACGATTAGATATTGAGAAAATCCAAGCTACTCAAGCAGTTCATAACTATATACTTTTTATTTTCCTCTTTGAGAGTTTATGTGCCAAGTCTCCCTTTTACTGATTACAATTTACCGGAAAAAACAACAAAACAGACAGCTCCAAATTGAGCTGTAATGACTAAGTGATGACAGTTGAGTATCTTACTATCATTTCCATTACTGTACCTGGTCAATTAGATCACAACCCACATGTTTCACCAGATTTGATTTTGAAATGGAACTGACATTCAAGGTTCATAGGTCTCAGGATAACCGGTTTCATGAAAGAAGCAGAGCACTGCAAACATAGTGTATTACTCCATAGTGAAAAATGATTAAAACTAGGAATTGAAATTGTGTGCTTCATTGTGGTCCAAAAAATCTGAAAAAATCAGGTAAGGAAAATTGTGCTATTTTCTTCCTTTTGGGAGACTCTGGCCGGCCTACAAAAATCCAGGCACTCAGCTTGGTGATAATCAAAGTTTTCCAAGAATTCCAGATAAAAATTCACAGCTTGTCCACTCAATGCAGCCCCCAATAGTGACAAGAAAAATCTAAGAAAAATGTGACAAGTGAAGGACAAAACCCCCTTTGTTGAACAAGACATCTGAAAAAATCACCACACATCATAAAGGGCATCTTTGATCTATTTGGCCTTTTCCAGATTTTTTGAACTCCTGTGAGCTTTTGAAAACCAAAAAAAGCTTCAAAAATTGCTTGCTTAGTTGATCTGGAGTAAAGTGCTTCAAGCAACTCTAATAAAACGTTCAAGGGAAAAGAGCATTCTATCTCTCACCAGATTTTCTTTGAAAATTTTGGGCCAAAACTGGGGACTTAATTTTAGAAACAATTTTTGGCCAATGATCTTCCAATAGATGCAATCATTCTTCACATTGGTAAAATCCATTATGCTTGCAGTAGAAGCGTGTCTTACTTGATCGTTCAACTAGAGATGCTCTTCATTTGTCTATTCTAGATAATTGGTGTTGAGTTTCTCACCTGTTTACCTCTTGTCCTCAAATGATAATTTCTTTTTATAAAACAGAAATCTAAATGAATTCATCTTTGTTTCTTGAACCAATCTTGTTCATTCACTATTATTGTTCTGTGATAAACTGAAAAAATATCTCAAAACAAGAATCAAAACAAGAATCAAAACATTTGTGTTCATATATTTCCTCAAATTCCAGATGAACATCCAGGACTAGCTTAAATTTGGATGGACATCTATGTACATACACCAGGTTCTAGAACAGTTTTGGGTGACATTTATTTTACTACCTTCCAGGAGATGAAGCTGTGAATGGCTATAGAATTGAGTACCCTACGTCAATGTGCTCTTCAAGGCCTTTGGATCACAGAAGGAAACCTGGATCCAAATACAGATGGATTTCCTCATGTTTCCACAAGGCATACCTCAGAGTCCAACAATTTGTTAGAAATGCCCAATGCCCATAAAGCGGCCTTGCAAGCAGACACTGCTGAGCTTGTTATAAATATGTAAGGAGATCTCTAAAGTTGATTTGTTTTCAAAAGGAAGAAAACAGAACCCCTTGTTCTTCAATCCTCAGGCCAGGGGAAAAACTGGCATGCGTGGCGGGTCCTAAGCCATAAAAGCCCCTAGATGAAGGGGCTTATTTAAGCTTACCCTATGTCAGAGCTTGTAATAGCTTCAAGCACATGCTACACCCCCTTCGGCAAAAAAAGTTGCATTAATTTATTAATGCAACTTTTACATATCGGTGAGAAAATTTCTCACCGATATGTATGTGTAAAGGTGAGATGGTGAAAATCGTTCGGTAATCGAACGAAAAGTGTTTGATGTTCAATAACAACAGATCACAATGATCTGTTGTCATTCGGTAAACAGGGTAAACAAGGTAAACGAGGTCATTGGGATCAATGACCTCGTTTACTACTCGTTTCATGGATGGATGATTGTAATAAAAACACAATCATCTATCCTCTCTTCTTAATATGGATCATGAACGAGCTCTTCACCATTGGAGACGTCGACATTGACAGATCATTTTCTTTCATTACCTAATCTTAATACTCTCCGCTAGATTCTACTACAATAAAAATGACTTTTGGATTGAATGGATGATAAAAATGACATTCGAATGGAAATCCCGGATTGAATCAAATCGAGCGAGAAATTGAGGCCAAAGAAAAAAGTTAAATTGGAAAAAAAAGTATTGAGTTGAGAACAAATTCGAGGTGGTGAGATGAGGTTGGAAAAATATAAAAAAATGAAGTCCAAAAAAGTCAAGATACATATACGCATTCTTGAAAAGATTCGACCTTTTAGTCGTTTTCAAGAATGCACACAAATTCTACACATATGTGTAAGAATTTGTATAAGTATTTTGTTACATTTTTGTTTACCGAACAACTTTTTCGGGTGACATATGCGACCGAAAATCGATGCAACTTTTTGGTGGTGCACACTCGGTCGCACACGTCACACACACGTTACCGAAGGGGGTGGTACATATGTAGTTGATATGTGAGCGCAACCAATCTGTTTTGAAAATATCCCATGTTTTTCTTAAGACCATTTCTGCTTGTGACTTGTTTTACGTATTAGAATGGTGGCTGTGGAGCGCCAAATGAGTCAAAACCCAAAAATACAAAAATCGCTTATGAAACTCCCCTCAAAATCCCTGTTGAGCCAATTCCAACCCTGATTCCGTGTTGCATTGGACAAAACTTGGTGCTTGTCATCACGTTCAATCTGCGCTCAGTGAACAAGGATCAGAGTTGATCCACAACATTTCTTTTTTCATATAATCTATGAAGTGTTTCTTTAACCTCATTGTATGTAATATCCTATGGAAGTTACAGTAGTATGGATTTTTTCTCTCAAGCAATTCTGGTAGAAAAGCTGAGTTGTTCTGGTTGTTTGGCAAAACAATTCAAACAAATTAATCACAACCTCAAAATAAAACTGTAAGGAAGGTGATGATGATGTCTGTGTGAAATTTTTCTGGACAATACCTGTGATGAAGCTTTCAAAAACTATTATTTGATGGAAGGCAATATTCAATGCAGTGTTTTTTTGGTCGGAGGTGATGGGCTAAGAGTCAGGACAGGCTTGACAGGGCTTTTCAAGGATGTTTTATGTTTTTTTGCACTTCCAGTTTCTGACTCATTTGGCCCTCCACAGCAATTATATTAGCCATAGGACTTAATTGGTATCTATATATTCTTCTTTTTGTAAACCTTCACCTAGCATTACACTTGTCTTCATTTTGTTGATAAGGTTTACAAGCACAATATCCTATGGGAATAAACAATTTGGCAAACCTGGGACACTTCACTTCTAGCTGAGCCACACATTTTAGACCTTACATCCCAGCACCTATTAGAATATAATTGCCAATTCAGAACTAATACATCATGATGACCAGGATTGTGACAGAAATAATGGGTGTCTCACTCTATCCTGTTAAATCAAAATCTCATAATATGCTCAAATTTGATAATTGGTGTCAAGTTCACTACCTGCCTCTCTTCATCAGATAGCAATCTGTTCATCACAAACATTTAAATGCATTCATCTTTGTTTCCAAAATTGGTTTTGTTGTTCTCTTGTGACATTTCTTCACACACTGCAGAAGCATTTCAAAACCAGGATTGAAAGGTGTGTGTTCATTCATATTGCAAAAATGCAACAAATATTCAATTTTAACGTAACTTTGAGTGACTTCCATCCTTAGTTCCTGAAAAGGTCCTGAGCAACACTTACTATCTTTTAAGAGATGAGAAAGCAAATACCTATAGATCCAACTCCTTGGCTGCTGACCAAGTTCCTCTTCTAGACCTTTGAGATACAGATGAGATACCGGATTTGAAAAAAGGCGGGTTCACTTGGGTTTTTGGGAGGCATGTTGCAGGTATTGAAGATTTTGCACAAATTTCTGACGCCCATAAAGCAGCCCTGAAATTGAATTTGGTAGAATTTGTTCAGAAGTTGTAAGGGGAGATCTCAATAACTTTGTGTTCAAACCTTATCAACCAGGCTGATTGACTTTGAATAATTAGGACTGTGGCACAAACAGTGTATGCCTATGAAAGCGCTTTCAGAGATCAGACTTCACCAGGCTCACACCAAGCAGTTTCAGTGATTCACTTCAATATGTCACTTGATGGGTCCAAATACATGAAACACATAGAACAGAAGGTCATTTTGAGGTTTACAGATCCAATGGAGGTTAAATTTAAGAAATACATGAAGACAGGAAAAGACATTGCAATCATGCATGTCTGGAGACTGATACACATAGTGCAAGACAATCATCTTGGTTTGCACAAATGGAATACACTTTTGAAAGAAGAGGCTTTGGAATTTGAAATCAAACCAGAAGGCAACTTAATGACACCTCAGGCATGGAGGTATAGAGGAGGTCAAAAATGATTTTACTTGAGCAAAATAAGACCCAATGCTTTTGCCTTCATGCAACACAATAGCAGGGTAGCAGATGGACATGAAACCAATGTACCAAATGCTTCTTTTACTTTACAAGAAGATTGTGGTAAACCACCAACACAAATTTGTTTTGAGGCTAAAGTTGTGGCAATTATTAATTGCCCACCAATTCCCCACTGGCGCCACCCAGTCAAGGAGAACTTTCAACATTGAAAAAATATGTGAAATCAATTTTTGATCAATCAATTTGTATTTCATGAGGAAATCCCAAAACAAAAAGGTTCAATGAACTTTTGAGTGGTTTGGAATTTCATGGGATCATCCATTGGTTGGAACATCAAACAGCTTCTAATCCTCTTTCATCATTTTGTTGAACCCACAATGCTTTTTCATTTGTCCCATACAACATTCAATACAAATGTTCAACTTTTATATCATGGCATGTAACCAAACCCTGGCCTATCATTTGACCATGATCACCAAAATTTCACAAACCAGATGGATCACTCATATGGTGAGATAGAATTAAGACGGAGCTTAGAAAAAACACACATGATTGATCCAATATTGATCTCTGGAAAAACTGTCCAATGACACCAGCGTACATCTTTCAATCTCTGTCTTTCTCCTCGTAATTTCCATTTCTTTCCCTAAATATATGTCTAGAGTCAGTCATCTCAATATTTCTTGTATTGCACATTACATCTTGTGGATGATTGCACGCTTCACATATTCTCTTCATAGAGGTTCATTTGCCGCTGTGGAGTCTTCCTTGTGGCACGGCCCATTACTGATTATGATATTGCAAGAAATTGAGGTACACAATAGGAGGGATCAGGTTGAAAGAAGTACCGAATTGTAATTGTGTCTGCAGCAAAACGCTAAGGACAACGTTTTTTCCTTTCTCGTGGACCTGACAAGAGAAAGCAAATTACACACAAACAAATACTAAAATGGCAAGAAAGAACACTATGTTTCCCTGAAGAACTTGTATATGTATTAAGAATCTATCATTTTACGAATTCTTTTCAAAACATCGAAGAAAACTGATTTGAATTTTCACCACAGAAAATTTTGCACCATTCTATTGAATGTCTTCTTGATACTTATTTTTTGACTTGTTAGTTTGTTGAAAGAATGATGACATGATCAATCTAATTCTACTCAATAAATTTGGTCTTTTCTCTTCTGGCTCAGTTGTCGACTGAGGGTATAATTGAATCAGATCTGATACAGGGTCAGAAAAGGTGACTTTTTTTTTATCTTTTCCAACTTGCGCCAGAAAGCCCACCGATAGAAAACAACATCAGTGGGTGCAACATCAAGTGCTAAGGTGATCACACATAGGAAAAGATCATCTTGAATCAATCTACACACACACACCTTGCCTGTTGATGTTATTTGTGTCCTTTTTCTTCAGGCAAGATTTGAGTCTCACTTTTATCTCACCCTTCTTTACAGAGAGTCGATTGAGGTCCAGTTCAACGAGTGCCTCACTGGGGTTCTTGGTTTGTGTTCATATACGCGCCAAGTCAGTCAATGTCTTAGCCCAAGATGTCAATAGGATTCCCTTATCTGTTTAGTCAAAAAGAATGCGATAGATAGGTTGATACTCACTTGACCCTTGTCAAGTTTTGGAATATAACCTTCTTTTCCAGCTGTAAATGCATCTTCAAATGTGATACCATGGCTGCCAACATCTCTCACACGACTCGGAGCTAAGCTAGAGACTAGCCCAGGATTGAAGACCTTCAAAATGAGAGAAAAAAGAATAATTGTCTTTGTAATCAACATCATCTTTACTGAGTTGATAGAATCTCTGAAAGACTCAAGTCCGGATTGAGAAGTTTTGATCAGTGAACGGTCCTTAGTATGAATTTATATGGATACGGGCATGAGAGGTCCTCACTTTCCCTCTTTGCTCGTATTATGGATGTGAAAATGAAACAAAATCACGAGGTGGAATAGCTGGACGGAGCACAGTGGTAGAGCTAGGGAGAAATGATGAGCAACAAAACGACAAGAACCTGATATCTCTTAGGTAAATCTATCCACTCAGGAATGAGATTTCCTGGAACGTAACAAGTCTCAGTTGATATCTTTCTTGTGTGGAGAAAAAGAGGACACAAAAAGTTGAAAACTTGTGTCCCTGTATGTAGTTAAATGGAATTAGCTATTGAAATTGATTTCTTAAATCTTATTCCACGAATAGAAATTCTCTGATAAGCTTAAAAACAGATACCGATAATACCAAATTATGAACAATGAAAACATTTGTGCATCTTGCATACAGTCAAGATCCTTCAGATGTTGAGATCTTTTGGACGTGTTGCAGCTTTGGGTATAACACTGTAAGGCTTGTTCCTGTGTAAGACTTCGTACGCAGCCGCGCGAGGGGAATCTATCATATATAAAACAGCCCCACAAATAGACAGAGTCGCATACGAATGGATAACTGATATTCAAACTTAACGGGACTTCTTAAGCTTGACTGGGGACTTCAAACAGTCATGCATTTATGTAAACTTTTCAAGCTCGTATCAATCGCATAGCACGTAATTTAATTTAAAATGGCTTATTCACGCTCAAAACATGGTCACGGGTTTCAGGCTGCAAGGGTGGATTCACTCAAATTGATCACAGGCGTCGTTTTTCCAGGTGAGGCAGAACTCCGACAATTTTGACTCTTGAGCTGCGTCGGTCTGACATTGACAGGGCCGGGTTGAACTCGGAACTTGAATTCGATTTGCAAAAGATATCAGGACGATCAACTCACATGATCTTTGTACCACCTCGTTCTCAAACATCTTTCAATTGTTTGGTTATTCCGTTTATCTTGTATGAACATGAGAATCCTAGACTACATAGTCTTGAATTGCCTCTCTAAATTTATTTATCTCTCTCTTTGTTTGCGCGTCACTTCCAGAACATCTGGTATTCTGCGCCTGAACAAGTTAAACACTGAATAAAGGTCATTACCAGACCTTGCAGTAGATGTAGCAAGAAAATTGTCTTGACTTATAGAAGTTTTGGGTATGGGCATTGCTTTTTCTTGTCGACCAAAAACTGAAGTGGATGTCATAAGAGCAGATGTATCAGACTTGTAGTGTAGCATCACCACCACCTCCTTCTGCCCTCATATTTGATCAAAAAGTAGATCTTGATCTTTTTGAACCAGGTTATGTTCTTGTCATCAATATTATTGGGAGAGGAGTATTGAACGAAAGTTGCTTTGCTAATTATTGCTTGGTGCACTTGTATGCCCACTTATTTGCTCGCGAACCTGACGAAAGAAACAAAACTACCGACAAATTAAGTAGTCACATACGTACTACGATTACAAACAAAATATTTTTCTGAAGACAGGCTTGTATATGCATATATATATAATTAAGAAAAGTCACTTTGAAATTCTTTTACAGAGGATGATTCTGGGACGATTGATTTCATTTTTCATCATCCGACTTTGTCTTGCTTCAACTTAGCCTTGCTACCTTCTTAACTTGGTGCAAAATGGAGGATTCTTCGGAAGAACGTGGGCTTTCGGTTTCAGGTTCCTCTGTTTTTGCAATTGGATGAGTAATTTCCTTTCCTGACTCTACCTTTAGGCCAGTGCTAGACTTTTCAGGCGTTACTTCATAAAATCTGACTGATTTAACTTGAGATGATAGAATTCATTAATAAAGAAAATACTCTCAGTGATTGTCCCATGAAGGTTGGGGTAGCTTAAATTACAAATACATACCTTGCGTTCCGTCCATCTTATCTTTAGTTTTTTTCTTCATGCAAGATTTGGGACCCGCTTCTCTCCCGTCCTTCGTCACGGGTGATTGATTGTTGGCTACTTGTGATAATGATTCTGCATTTGATCCCTTGGTAATACGTCACCCCGTCAGTTGATGGTTTAGTCCAAGGTGGGGATAAAATTTGCTTCTATCTCTGTATATAAGCATATTGATACTTACTTGACCCATGTGAATATCCGCATAGGGGCCTTCTGCTTCTCTAATGCCATTTTCAAACTCGGCACCGTAGGGGGTGCCATGCGCGCGATGGATAAATAAGCTAGAGACCATTCCAAGATTGAGAGCCTTCAAGACGATAGAAAAAAGAAGGATTGCCTTCATAATGGGAATCATATCTCAAAGACCAAAAGCTCTGTTCTACTGAGCCGATGATATCTCTGAATACCTCAAATGCAATCCAAGAAGGAGTTCTCAGATGTCTTTTCTGACTCTGAATTTATATGAATACGGGCAGTGAATTCCCACGTTTCCTCTTGGATCGTATTTAAGGAGGTAAAATGAAGCAAAATTACGGAGTAGAATAGACGGTGGTTCAGACCAGGATGATAAAGGGTCTTATATCTCTTAGCTATAGATATATCCACTTAAAATGAGAGCTTATCAAAGCGTAACAAGTCTCAGTTGATATCTTTCTTGCATGCCGAAAAGACGATACAAGGTTAAAAACTTGTGTCCTTGTAGTTGAATGGAACATAGCTTATGAAGTTGAATTCATAAACTCTTAATCTACGGGTGATAGGAAATCATCTCAAAACTTTGAAAACAGATACTGTCACTGATCTGTAAAAAATTGAAACATATGTGGCTGCGGCGAACAGATTATCTTACATAGCTCAGCAATCAAAATTACACGACCTTGATATAACACGCATCAAAGCTTCGGGTATTTAGCTGAAAACTTAGTCTTTGAGTAAGACTTCCTGTCACCGTCTACGCAATCCATCAGAAAAGAGGAAACTCGTGCTTTAAATAGGAATAGTCACACATGCATCCAAATTGTGATTCTTACACAATTCGGTACTTTGAAAATGTAAGTGAAGTAACTTGAGGATTCATTTCACTGCGAAATGGATCCGCTTATAAGTGTTTTCAAAAAACACTATAAGCCATAAAAGGAAATACAACTTTTATAACTACAGAATCCGAGTTTAGAAGATACAAATTAAGGATTGATCTGATTTGGTAATTAATAAGATAAGATAGAGAAAAAGGAAAAGAGGTGAAGAACGCGTTTTTAGAGAAAGTCTATAACTTTCCTAAAAGCGTTTTGACAAAAAAACAATAATGGAATTTTAAGAATACAAGAGGGAGTTGAGAGTTCCGGAATTACAAAATCTATAAACTCAAAAGTACCTCGTCACTTCTTCACATTTGCCGAACTCGGCCTGGCCTCATCTGTAGCAATCTCATCCGACTTCTCGAGGTTCACCTCCATTTGGCTATTTTTCTGTTATTGTTTCAAGCGTTTTTTGCTTCCGGAACTTCTTCCGGAACCCCATCTGGAATTCCACCCAGGACTCCTTCTGGAACTCCTTGCATCATGCTCAGATGTGCTCCTTCTTCTTTCCCTGCAGTGTTCGCAAGTATTGTTGAACGGGCCCTAGTCATGTGTTATAATGTTTTTTTCTGCTTTCCCTGATCTCATGCCTCCATTTATCATCTTCCATTTCCTGTGATTTGTTTGTCTGATAATTTGACTTGAATGTCCCAATTTGATTCGATTCAAGTCAAGCGTATGTTCATCAATCTTTATGACAATTGTTTTCCCAAGAGTCTTGATGAGCTTTGCAGCCTATCGGCCATGGGATGCGTGTGCTGATGAGTCTTGGCCCTTGGGACGGGGTGAGACAGAATTTTGCACTTTTCAAGTACTTTTGCTCTCGCAGAGCCCCGATTTGCGGTCGTGTCTCCGTGGTTAACCCATCAAGCCCGCTCAACTGCCCATGGTTAGGATTTTTCCTCTGATGATACTTAAATACAAACAATCACTACTCCCAATTCTAAAGTGATAAAAAAAAGAAGTAAAAAAACAGAGAGCGATTATAAGCATTCCAAAGTCAACGGAACAACTAGATTTGACTAAATGGCCGTCTGCCCAAGGTAGAATAGTCTTTACTGTATAAATTTTTGATAGTGTGGTATGCGATCAAGCCTAACTGCACTTTAAAAAAAATAAAAAAGATAAATAACTCGTGCTTCGGTCCCTCGAATAAAACCCATGACTCCTATTGAACGAATTCTATGTAAGTCGAGGCGATAGAATAGAGAACTGGGCAGGTTTTCAAGGAATGTATTCATGCAACAATCAGGTGACATGATCTGCATCTGGGTTCCTACAACCAAAGTGCTTCACAGCAGCTACATTTTGTAATGGATTTAACTTTGTGTTTAACTTGCTTGACTTCCTGATTTGATCAAATCGGTTTAACTTTTGAGCGATCGGTGTAGACATCGGGTGGGGGTAAGAGTTAAATTACCTGAACAGCCTTTCCATTGAAGTGCTGAAGTTTCATTTCAAGTTTCATATTTATTCATTTTATAAAGATTATTACGCCACTTGGAAAACCTTCACAAAATTTGGCAGAACAGGAGTACTCACCAAAAGACACAAATGATAACACAGCACGACCGTCATCGTTGGTATCTTACATTGATCGTTTGTATCTTACATTGATGATACACACATTTTATCACAATTGTAAAGAACTGTGATTTGGGACAAACATAAATTCACGATTAAATTTTGTTCAAAATAAATAGTATGATTGTAGAAACTAAGATATAATGTAAGCCTACGAACATTGATAGAAGACAAGAATTTGATTAAAGGGTCATCTTAGTCATCTCACAGAACCCTCTTATTGACACGTTCCCAATTTTCAATTACCTCTTCACACATACTCATTAACTCTTCACTACAGTTACAGCAACCTAGAGCTCGGATTGAAGGTTTCAAGATCTCTTCATTCAAAAGAAGACGTAGATTGACATTGGGACGATTGATGCGCTTCATCACACGTGTACGAGCTTGTCTTAACCAGTTTTGTCCTAGAAAGCCATGTTCTCTGAGACTGGATTTGTATGAAGAAGAGATAGATTTTTGATCTCTTGAATAATGACATGTTGAGTGAGAAGATGAGTTGAATCGAATAATTCCAACAAGATCTTGAGCTAATTTTACACGAGATCGGTGAAGTTTGACCTGTGAGATTTTGTAAGGGTAAATGTTCATCAGAAATTCAAGATATGGTTAATTCATATAATCAAAAAGTGTGTAAATCATGAAAACTTCAACTGACTAAAGTATGATGAGTGTCGACCATAAGGATGTCTTTGAATTCATCATTCTCCAGGTCGTGAGAAATTGAATATTCAGCAGCGATTCGAGCAAGCCAATCACAAGAATAATGCGAAGCAAGTACGAATACATGAATAGGTTTCTCCTGACAGTATGCACTATGATATTGAGAATATAAGAAGTGAAGGCCAAAATATCAACATTTGCTTTACATATGATCATTGGAATCGATCAAAATTGAATTGTAATCAGGATTCTAACCTGAGTGCCAACAGGCAAATCTTCTCCATTTGAGCTAAATTATACTTATCTGAAGCGACCTCTAAAGCGGAAACTAAAATAAGATCAAGCCTGATGAAGTAAGTACAAGCTGAAAAATATAAACGAGTAAGATGATGGAAGAAGATATCTTACCGATTGTAGCAAACGGCACCTTGTCAAAGTCAGGTAAAGAGTCACCAACCATACACTGAAGTATGAGCTCGATAAGTGATTTTGTTTCCTGAAGAAGATATACGGGTCTTGAGTGATGTAGTCCGATCGGCTTGAAAACTTTATCTGATCCAAAGCTTTCTGGATGACGAGAAAATATTTGAGTCGAATTGATTGCAAACCAACATGAGGTCAAGTCGGCAGAAGCTAGGACGAGATCAGCAGAAGGTGAAGAACAAGGGAAGTTTGGATGATAGTAGTGAGGTGGGTTATTCTGCGATAACTCTGGTGTAGAAATAGATGAGACTGGCGAGAGACTGTCGGATGAGGAGATGAAGTCAGAGTAACTCGTAGTTGATGATCTGTGATCAAAGGCATGTAACATCTTGAATTGTATCGAGGCACACTTGCTCTTCTGCAAAGCCTTTCTAGATGATACGCTTCTCGATATGAATTTGGATATTAATATTTTGTAAAGTATGTTTGTGATTCTTAAGAGGCTCTGATATAAACTGATAAAGTTTTTCTCGACGTAGCCGTTTGAAAGGTAGAAAACTAGATTTACCTACAACAAACAGGGATGATGTGCTAAATCTGTTGGCAAATTGAAGATAGACTGGAATGTAATCCGATGTTAGGAGCAAGAGTATCAATATTTATACAAAAAGATCAGTTTGCAGTGTTGGGTTTCAGTGTGTGCCTTATCTGAGTAGTTCTGGTTGGGATAAACTCGCGCTTTCAAAGGATCAAAACAGATTGATCAATTAGTTTTGTAATTAGCGGGTGCTGTGGATTTGCTATACATCACTGTCTGTCGTATTCGAGCCGCGTTCTTCATTGAGCATCAAAGAAACAAGTTTGTCCCAGCTCTGCGGGATTTTATTTCTCAGACCCTGGCCAATCGACAAAACAAATTTTTCTCAAGCACTTGCTTACAGACTTTCATGAGTGCCACAGCCTTCCCACTTCACAATAAGAAGATCTAGAACCTTGATATCTGGTCATTGAAAACTTGTAACGATGATCCAATATGAAGCACTGAGAAAAGATAAGGATAAACCTCGCAAATCCGACAAGGTCTAGATTTACAAGTATCTTTATCTAAGATATCACAAGCCTTATACGACGTTCGAGACTTCAATTCCTCTGTCAAGCTTTGCGGAAAGTCAAACTACGTCATCACATACTATGAGCTGTGTTTCAGCTTCAAGTCATCATATCTACACAGAAATTCGTCATTGGTGGTTCAAGGCAAAGGTCTTGCTGCGAATGCTCCAGACTATATATCCGGTTCAACAAATTGATCGAACTTTCCACCAGAGATTTGTGGTCGGAATCGAAGGTGTTGAGGGATAAGGAAAAAGAATCAGGTTAACCATGATAGCCATTGCAAATGCTGTGGTTGATAGACGTTTACCTTTCAAAGCTGCAAACAAAAAAACTTTCAAGATCCTTAAATTGTAAAACCTTCTGATGATGAACAGATTGTTCAAGTACATAGACTTTAGAGACTTTTCTGAAGATTTGTCAACATACAAAGGCATCAAAACCCTTTCATCCTTGATTGATTTTTTTCAATTCATCTCCACTGAAATTTGTTTATTTTATGTCGTACTTACACAAATAGTGGGGCTGATAAATATTCAACAGCTCTCCTTTCAGTTATCAATTGCATTACTATTGAATAAGTCTCGCGAGGAATAAGCCTGAATAAGTTTAGTCGGTCATGTTGAATAGTTTATGTGTGATGAAATCTGTACAAGGTTAAAGTCTATCCCCGATTGATATGTAGATTTGATGAATGATGAATGCCATGGATCAGGATTGATGAAGTGAATTAAGAATCAGATATACATTGGACAGTTCAAATTCTTACTTAAGATTAAAAAAGTCTCAAAGGAGAATAAAGGCAAGTAAAAAGGCAAAAAGAAAAGATTACCAATTTAATTAATCAATCTAATCCATTCGATCAAATCTTCATCAAGAAGAGGATCAATCAAAAATGGAGATTAACTCAAATCAAAGACCAATTCCAATTTGGTTAAAACTTCGATCATCTTCAACTTTTATCTTAATCGTAGTTGGATTTAGGTAAATTCAGTTTTGATTAATTTCTTTTAAGTCACTCTTTATCAAAATCAGACAAGAGAAGAGAAAAATAATTTATTTAATCAAATCCAATTCATCTTTCATCCATCAAATCATTTGACTATGTAGTCTTTTCACAGGTTAGTTCTTTTCATCTTTTCAATTCAATTCAATTCAATTCATTTCACTTTCATAACTGACCATCACTCTTCTCTTTCAGATCTCTTTCTCTATGGTCTCATCGTTCCAGTCTTACCTTTCGCACTCAATCAACTTCTAGGAATATCAGATCAAGAAACCCAACCTGTAATCTCAACTCTCTTAGCAGCTCATGCATTAGCAGCTGTACTTTTTTCTCCAATCGCTGGATTGATCTCCGATGCGGGTCAAGGTCGCTTACCTTTCCTATTTGGATTGGTAGCAATGTCGGCTGTATGTCCTTGGTTTCATTTTATATCGTGAATTTCCGATTGAGTCTTTAACTTTTTTTCCCTTTGGTTTCTATATCAGTCGACTGCTTTACTTTGCTTTGGAAGAACGATTTGGATTCTATTGGTGGCGAGAATCCTTCAAGGACTTAGTGCTGGTAAGATTCAGGGAGATTAGGTTTCAACTCTGAATTCAGAATCTACTTCAGAAACCTTAATCCTCCTTCTTGTCTTTCTCCATCAACAGCTATCGTTTGGACTGTAGGCTTATCATTAGTAGTCGATACAGTTGGACCTGATAAACTTGGATCTGCCTTGGTGAGATTGATGGGAGAAAGGAATTGGATCTGTTCATGAAATGAAGTTAATGTTAAGATCAATCTTTCACTTAGGGCTCGATTTATGGTGTTATCTCTGTGGGAAGTCTAGCATCTCCAACTCTAGGAGGCATCGTTTATTCTCGATTTGGATATTATGCGGTTTATGAATTAGCCGGATTCATCTTATTGATCGATATCATCCTTCGTTTACTGGTCATCGAACGTAGTGTGGCTGAGACCTACCATCCGACCGATCAAGAAGTTTCCGTGACAGAGCAAACGAGTTTATTACCAAGATCACCAGATCGATCACACCCACAAACGACGACCACCGCTCATCCGATCCTTCGATCTTTTCCACTTCTCAAGATCCTCTTTCATCCTCGATTACTCTCATCACTCTTTGTAACATTCACTCAAGCAAGCCTTTTAGCGACCTTTGATGCGACTGTTCCGATTCATGTGAAAGCGATCTTTGGAATGGATTCCTTACAATCTGGTTTACTTTTCATTGCTATCCAATTACCATATCTGATCACCGGACCAATCTTTGGAAAATGGGTAGACCGTAGTGGAGCAAGATCACCTATCCTCTTTGGTTCGATAGTTTTGATTCCTACTTTGATCTTACTCAGATTCCCACATGAAACCAAAGAGGAAGAATGGTGGATCCAAGTGATGGGATATACAAGCCTTTTAACCTTTTCAGGTATCGGTCTATCTGCTATCGGGGGTCCTTCACTTGTAGATGCGAGTCGAACAGTTTGTGAATTACATAAATCATATCCAGATTTGTTTGGTGATAAAGGACCTTATGGTCAACTTTATGCAGTGAATAATGTAGTCTTTAGTTTAGGAATGACGATCGGACCGTTGATCTCAGGTGGATTGGTTGATCAAATCGATTATGGTAATTCGATGGGAGTGATGTCTTTACTTTGTTGGATATCATGTTTGGTAGCTTGGTTTGGGATGAAAGATAAAGATTTGATGGGTAGAAGGAAGCGGGATGTGGTTAGGATCAGTTGAAGTGCTTTTTCTCTTTTTCTCTTGTCTTTGATTCATTTGAGTTTGGATTGGTTTTCAATAGATCAGTTGTTTGTTCTTCTTTGTTTTCTTAGTCAGGTTGTATTATGATGAGCTCTAGAATGTGATATGATCCAAGTTTGCTTACTCAGACTCAGACTCAAGATCGAATTTGGATTTAAATTAGAAAGAAGATTAGTAAGATGATTTGAATCATGATGAACACCGCCATCAGATCTCGCGCCCGGTTTTGAGACAGCCAGAGGGATTGATTGCTAAAAACCTTTCACCTCTCTTGACCATTCCAAAGCTGATCCTCACTTCTCACTGCTCAAATCAATCATCTCTTCTGCTGTTATCCTATCAACATCTCACTCTGACTCATCTTTACATTCTGACTATCATTTTGAAAAAAAGTCATAAGGAGTGAATTGGTTAGAATTTTCGTTTTAGATACGAAAACTTTCAACTTTAGGATCTCAAGATATCATTTCATTCAACTTTTTCCTTTGGAACAACAAAAACTTGAATCCATCAAAAAAAGAGAAATTCGAAATGAACTATTCAAAACATTCCAATCATCAAGACTCAAATTTGAGTATTTCAATTTTATATAAGACTACAAGGAATTCTTCTATTACTCACTTCCAAGAATGATATATATACAGAGAGAGAGAGAGAGAAAATGATAAGTTGTAGGTTTGATCATACTAGAAATTCCAAGTTGCAAAAAGAAGATAAGTTTGCAAAATAGATATAAGAAAGATGAGAAAAGATTGATGAGAGAGAAAGTGCAAAGAGGTGGAAAAAGCCAAAAAAAATGTGAACTTGAAGAGATCAAGAGAATGGATCAAGTTGAAATCTTAAATCTCTTGGATGGACCTGGATCTGAACCAAGCTCAAGATCAAGATCGAGGTTAGAATTAGGTTGAGTTGAATTGAGAGAATCAAAAGAAGAGTAAGGATCAAGTGATCGAGATCGTTTATGAGATTTTGAAAGATTAGAGTAAGGTAAGATCAGTGATGGATTTAAATCACTAGTCAGAATTATGGTCTCCCATTGATCATAACCTTTAAAGAAAGCCTGATTATCTTCTTTCATGGGATTGAGATTGAGATCAGGTTGATTCGATTCTTGAGGGTCGGTCATCAGATCAGTTGATTGGAATGAACTTTGTGAATAAACCTCAGGTGAACTTGTTTGGTTATCGATCTGACGATCTACTTCATTTTTTGAAGAAGATATATTGAACATTTCACTTGAATTTGGATTATAAATAGGTGAATTATTTGAAAATAACTCATGATAGGATCTACTTGAATTAGGATTATAAACAGGTGAGTGGTTTGAAAATAATTCATTGAAGATTGAATTTGCATTAGGATTATAGACAGGTGAATGGTTGGAAAAGAATTCATTGAGGATTGTACTTGGATTAGGATTATATACCGGACTGGAAGATGATGTATGATATGTTTGAGTTTGATTAGGATTATAAACAGGTGAATTTAAATTGAATGATTTGTTAAATGTTATCTTTGATTTGATCATTGAGTATAGACCAGGAGTTGTGTTGGTGATAGATTGTAAACTATGACCAGCAAGTCGAATGGGATCGGAAGGAATCAAAGATCGAGGAAAAGGTTGAAATTGATCGCTTGAAAAAGTTGAAACCTGAGGATGGATTGGGGTGAGTTCAAACCAAGGTCCAAGTACTTCTTGAAATGATGTTGGGTTTGGTGAAATCGATGAGGATGATGAATTGATTTCATGTTTAAATTCTTGGCGAAAGGAATTTACTTGTGGTTCAACTGCTGTTGAACAAATCAAATTAAGTAAATCATCTTCAGCTTCACACTTTTTGGATATAGAGATGAGGTCTTATTCAGAACGGGAGACTAACAAGAGGAAAGTTGAACGGTAGCAATTGATGATGAAGCCATTTTCATGATAGTTTGAATGAATTCTGGACGATAGTAAGATGATATGAATTAATAGAGGAGTGGTGATCTCGATGGTATATGATGAATGATGAACGGGAAATCGAAAGAAAAGATTTCAAGTAGTCATTTTAAATATTTTCATCAAGACCCATGACAATCATGTAGAATTAAGGATCATTTGAATTTCTTAGTTTTATGACGATCATCATCTTGAAAACCTGACTTGGTCCTTCCCGTGTGCCTACGCCCTTTTGCCATCATTTACTAACAGCCATTTATTTTGCAGGGCAGTTTCGGAAGAAACTATGAATTGATGTTGAATGTATGTAGTTCATCACGACATTCGATCTTCAAAACCACAACGGATTCGAAAACTGAGTATGTACTTTCTGATTCTCCAGTTCCAAAACTCTCTCAGCCTTTTCACCTTGACGTCAACATTCTCTCACATGAAAACCTCGCTAAAGTTTAAATTCAGCATATCAAGTGGATTTGAGTAAACCGGTCAAGCCCGGTCACGAATTGATTTTTGATCAAGACTACACCACTAGGTCACCGTTACGGTTGGTCAACCGAAGCTACAAACGGTTGACCAACCGTTTTTTTTTTGCAGGTGACCAACGTTTATAATACGCCCTGCGCCCCCCTGGACACTAACCGGGTCTTTTTTTCTCGGTTTCGAGATGGTTCTTGACCCGTTTAAAAACTCAATATGAGTGGTTTCCAAAATACTAGCTGATCGGTTTCAAATCCGCTGCTTACTGGGTTGAAAGACCAAAACATGAGGCGATGAGAAACCGAAATGGGATGTTTTCAAACCGTTTATAAGCCGGGAAACACCCGATTGGAGCCTTTCGATTTTCACCCTGCGGCTGGTTCGAAACCACTTTTAGGCTGGTGAAAAGCCCAATTGATCCTGGCCGCATTTGGTATGCCAATCATAAACTTGGATGATCTGGCATTGCAAGGTGGGATTCATTTTCACTTGGAGTCGCGAGGCCACAACGTCAATGATACAAGATAAGAAATATATATAATAATAGATAGCCATAGAGACACATATGTAATAAGAGATAAGAGATAACAATATGAATCATATATAAGATATGATAATAAAAATCAGAGACACCGACAAACCAAGATGGAGAAATACCCATTGAAATAAGGTGGATACGCAAGGTGAGAGGCCAAAGAGCAACTATCGCTCGATCTTTTGAGTGACATGGTCGACAGAAAATAATTTGTATAAGAGCAGGAGAAAGATTATGTACGCGATGAAGCCAGTGTGACTCAGCCTTAATTGTTACCATCTTCCGGTATCTCGTGTGCGGCTTCGTCATCTTGAACATCCGTGCCAAATGTCTCCATCAAAGTCCCCATAGTTTGCTGGACACGTTCCTTGGTAGGTAAAGCAAAATCGGAACTCGTTTTGAGTTGTTCAAACGTCTTCGTTCCATCAATTCGATCGAAGTCGTCTTGCAAGACCAATATGAAGTATCTGTGTCAAGTGTAAATATCAAAGATGGGATCGAGACAGTGTCAGATGAGTTGAAATGACAGATACTTACGCGTAACGAAACCGTGTCGTTTCCCTGCGCAGGCGTTCCAGGTTTTGGTCAACAACGGCCCAGAAAGACTTGTTCTCATACATATCCCGATTCAGGCCCCAGTGTATGACCTGCATTCGCTAATGAAATGTGATATGACATTGGTTCAGTAATGAAACTCGATGCTTTCAGTCATAGAAAAAAAAAACTCACAAGATATGCATATCGGGTCTCTCAAAGATGGTCAACATCTTCGAGGATTTCTTCACGCACTCGAACTCGGCCACCAATTAAACCTCGCTCCTTCTGGTATAGCTGTAAACATTGCCTCGTTAGTTACACTATATCAGGCAGAGAAGATTTGGTAACTTACTTTTACAATGACCGTTTCGAGCAATGGGACATTGGCGTTGGATAGTGTATTCACTCGGTTCGGAAGTTGTATGTGGGTGAGAAGCTGAGGTATAACAAAGGGTAAGGATCATTTGATTGTCTGAAAGTAGTTAAATACACTCACTAGGCTCTCAAATTCTTTCCGGACTTCCTTCAGGATATTTTTGATCATTTTGCGTAATGCTTTTGCGCATCGAGGGTCGGGATCTCTACCGTATCGCGCTGGCAATAGCCGATTGCGCCATTCGGTAGGGTTCGCTAACATTCCCTTCTACATAGTCCAAATCAAATTACGTTAATTGGGCATTAGAAATACATACTGTACTTGAGATTTCGAAAAGGACTTACCATGACCTGAGCATACAAAGAATAAGGGAGAATGTCTTGATCTCCCTCACGATCTTGAGTGGCTGTGTAAGCCTGGATATTGCCGTTGAGGATCATTTGAGAGGCCAACGATCGTACGCATTGCTTCTCGAATAATATCAGCCTGAGTCTGGTTTCACGTCAATGAAGATTTCCTCCTTACCCTGAGCTCACTCGTTTCCTCCCAGGGTAGTCCTCCCCGACCGACGGCGCTCTCGCGGTTCAAAACAACCATTTTGAGGTCATTAAGCTGGCGGGTGAGTTCTTCGACCTGAGAGGTCATTTGTTGTCGAGCAGCTAATACGGATACCATCAGGGCGATGAATCGATCATCACCCTCGACGACCTGTAATCCTCAGCGAGTTTAATACAAAACAAATCATTGGAAAGGTCAGTCCAGTACCTTCACTTACTGGGCAAAGTAGTCGGCCAATGACCATATGATCTTCATCTAATTGGCCTTGTGTAGCTAAGAGGTTGAATGATCGTAACATCAAACCGGTCATGTGCGTGGGTATCTGGTGATGACGGACACCTCTCACCAGAGGTGTCCGTTGAGGTTGACGTGCTGGACCCAAGGCCTCTTGCGGAGATGGTAAGTGATCGAGTTCACCGTCGTCTTCTTGACTTTCACTCTTCTCGGGGTGGTCGGAATCCTCGTCATCGGTACATTCTGGTGATGAATAGCATGTCAGTGGACATCATTATCTTTGAAACTTCAAGCTTGACTGACCTTGATCATCGCCTTGGTTGAAAAGGTTCAAAGCTTGATTGATATCAGCCTGATTAACATCCGCCTGATTATCATTTGAATCTCCTTGAGTTGCCTCGGAGGTTCGACTATTACTTCGCAAGGGCCATTTGCTCGGTACATTCGGTTGGGAATTTTGACGTGGCCGCTTGGGGTTTCCTGCAGGTGATGGTTGAGCGGTGACGTTGATCGAAGGAGCTGACAAATTCGTTGTGGCAGCTGCGGTAGAGACTGGAGTCAGTGAATAACGACCTCGTCTCGCCATTGGGGTGGAATCTGGGGATTCAGGCTTGATATGGAAGAGCGCGACTGGATTTGGGGAAGATATCGAATGGGCGTTTGAATGAAAGGGGGAAACGTTTGGGAAGGGTTGAACTTGGCGATTGAGAGGAGGATCAATCCCATCTGCAGTCAAGACGGAATGCGTTGGGGTTGACATCTTCTGGGGAAAGTGCTGCGAAGTATGGATTGGTTCGAAAACCCGAATCAAAATGTTCATCTTGTTTTACGTCACAATGATGGACTTGGTCATTTCCTCACTCACCTTTTGAGGAAAAAAACACAAGTCCTTTGCCCTCAGCTTGTGAGCACCGCCGGGTGAGCCATTTGAAATGCAGAGTGTCTGACCATCCACAAGCCCAAAGTGATATCATATCGATATCAAGAGGCTGTGTCACGATATACCTCCCCCTCATCAAGCAATAACAAGATTGATTGCTTGTGATATCTGGTGCAAATAACTCTAACAATACAATTCCCGCCAGAAAGCGGCGTTAATGATACTTGAGACACAAACAGTTTGTTCGACTGGTATTTAATCATAGTCCGTTGTGCAATAAATTTTCTCGTTCCAAATCATTTACCCTGAAGATACGAACTCATAAAGTCATCTCTGGCAAAAGTCGAATGAATAGTAAGTGTGATTATCAACATGAAAATGATTCAGATAGCCGCTGAATCCCTATTTGTGTTCATAGTCCACAATCAAGAAATCCCGAAAGAAAAGGGGCCATTGCCCAGCTCTGCCATCACGGCGGTGGATGGACAATCAGTGAAATTACCACCGAGTTCATTGCGGGAACCACCATGGCTGCAAGAGCCAGGTATTCATTGGTGCCTCGTGTCAGATGGCCCAAAGCCCAGTTCGCTTGATGACGAGGTCCTGGGTACTTGGCATCAATCGCTGGCTGACTTACTCGAATGCGACCCCACTGAGTGTGAGGAAGGAACTGTGCATTATATTTTTGTGGTCAACCCCGATAATAGCACAATGCGCCGCATTACGAAACAAATTATATTTCAAAGACCTTCAGATAACAAGGCAACCTTTGCTGCTTATGATGCGAAAGTTTTGGATATCCCCATGGACAACATATATAAATGGCTTGAATACGAATTGTTTCAGATTCCCGCGTAAGATGAACATCAGGAGTCATCAGTGGCACATCGCGTAAGTTCATTTCGCTTGATTAAATTCGAAGAATTCGATTCGAGGTGGAATCGAAGTCTTCGATTGCTGAGAACTGCCGCTCGCATGACACAGGAGCTTGAGCAATACACTGATTAAAATCTGTTGACACCCTTTCCACTGCAGTTAAGTACGAGAATTTGAGGTTTAGAGGAAAGACAAGTAATATGAATGAATTACAACATTATGCATCCATCAGTCTCGAACAAATTGACCCTCAGTTGAAGGACCTGCAACTGGCTCCTGAGTTTGATTGGGGAATGTCTGGTCATTTGAATTTCGTATTTTTTTGGTTGCACTGTTCCTCTCAAATTTCTCCTTTGCTTTCTGTCGCTTCTTATTAGTAGCTTCTTGCTTTTGATTCAACGTCTCCTCCCAATTGTCAATTCCTTCCTTGACTGCTGTCACCCATTCTTCAGGTTGAACATCAACAAATGGAATTTGCGCCCATGCTCGATGAAGTTCCGCTGAATGAAATGAAGCGGAATTGATGATGAACTTGCCTGTATCCACATGAACAACACAATGTTCCAAGTATTTGGACGCTTTTCTTTCAATCACTACTTGATGAACTTGCTGGACATCACATTGACTGTCGTGGCAATTGTGTTGTACATTGATAACCCCTTGGATGTCCTAAGTTCAGATAAAAATGCTATGTAAGTAAACCAGATGGTGAGTGGACAAGACACTAGAGGAATTATAACCTTTGGATTGATCCAGACAGACTCTTCTGTCTCCGTGATCTCGCGCATTCCATAGAAACTACTCACCCGCCCTACCTTACATCTGGACAATTCGATCTGGCATTGATTCTCCCCGCATCCACCTACTCCCCACACCCGCTTTACCCTGCCGATCATCTTGCCATCCAAGTTTCTCCTTTCCAAAACCTGTTAGTAAACACAAGCAAAAGAGTTATATCACAACGGCTTGAGCAAAAACGAGTGAATTTTGGGACATACTGAAATGAAATCTTTTTCGTGGACTTTTTGTGCATCTTTCAAAGTGACCCCCACTAAGACTTTCCAATCCTGCGCGTCGTGGGCATCAAAGATATGTTTTGGAATACAGTCGATGGTTTGTTCTGGTTGAATCTTGGCAACACCTAGGAAGATCAGAGTGCTGTCAGTTCGATATACATTAACAAAGACGAGTGTGGAAGGCTGACTTCCGTTCTTGAAGTCTCTTGGACAATTCCACAGGCTATTGTAACCGAGTGCCCGTTGAAACACAGTATTAGTTTTGAAGATATTTATTACTTTTGCACTAGCACATATGTATGTTCTAGCGCAAGTGTCATAGAGATGTGAGCCAGCCGTGAGGGATCGCATCAGACGGAGATTATTGAAGGAATTTGCAATGTCGCGACCAGGGCTAAGGTGATTAGAGTGAATTGATGAGAACCTTGTGTTACCATTATAACTTTCGAATTTCTCCGTCGCAAATAAGCAAGCTGGTCCAAATCGCTCAATGGAGTCACAGATATGAATCAGCATATGAAATTTTGGCTTGTTACACCATTGAGCTGATAGTCGAACAATTGATCGCAAGAATATTCTAATAAGTCGATTGCAACTCTTTAAGTAAGATTGCATGTCTGATATCTCTGTTTGAAATAGATAAGGGCCCAGGTGAGCAAGAGAAGTCCATACATCTCGTTCCTCGCTTGACAAGTTGCATTCGAAGAAGATGAACGGGGCTGCTTGAATGACGGTGCGGAATTCTTTACCATTGAGACTGAGGAAGTGGATGATCATAGTTTTAGGCTGAATGGGGGGGATATTCAAACCTGAACAGTTGAATGATCGCCATTGGGCTGAGATACGATTCTTCTCAGTGGGTGAGCAACGATTCATTTGATTCCTCAATAGATACTTTGTCACACCCAAGAGTATCACATGTAGCATCTCAACTGGAGTATCCAGATGACCATTGAATCCTATTGTAGGTCATCGAATAAATCTTAGTCAAATTTGATGAATAAAAGTAGAAATTCAACTCGCCTTTCAAGCGTAAAAATGGATTGAACAAGCGGTCTCCAAACTCCTCATTTAGTCTGCCACATAACTCAGCAACGTCCGCATTAGAAAGGTTGGGCTCCCGATAAAAATCTTGGATTCTTTTGACGAAGAACATGTTCAGAGTGTCTTTAACTCCTAATTTAGACGATGTCTCATCAAAGAGCCCGATGGTTCCTGGGCGTTGGGCCAAGTCCCACAGATGCTCAGTCAACTCCTTTGTATCTGACCAAGTTCGTACTGGCAGTGATTTCTGAAAAGAGGATTAAGCAATTTGTGTCAAAAGCAAACTTGATTTGAGCGCAAGTGAGTCAAAAGTCACCTGACGTCCATCTTCATCTATTCCGACAAAGTCCTCAATATATTTAGTCGATCTTTTCTCTATCATACTTTTGGCTTGTAATTTGCAAATTCGACATGGGCTCAAAGAGCTGCTAGGATTCAAAGTATTTGTAATTTCGGCGTGCATAGGAGAATCACCTAAATGACACAGAACTACTGTCATGACCAGTACCTCAGTTTCCAATTGATGATCGTACGCTACAAAACCATTCGTACTTATATCACTGTATATGAAACAAGTACGGTCAGTTTTATGGAGAAACTGTGATATGAAATCATCATTGCACACTTGATCTCATCCACCAAAGGATCTCCCAGCTCTAGAGCGCCTGCTGTGTTTGAGGTAGTCAGAAAATGGCAATTGTATTCCTGGTTCGCCAATTTAGGAGGCAAACCAGCCAGAGTAAAGTAATAGGCTATGTGTTTATTCCATCTTTTAGAGATATTACCTGATAGATCATCACAGTAAAGAACCAAAGGCATGTGACGGATGATTTTACCATCTGCCTTTGCTCGCCACGGATTTTTGAGGGGTACTTCCATAAAATCACCACCTCTCATTTCTGATATTCCAAAATGGTTTGAGCTATTGTACACAATGTAAGAGTGAATCAAACAGTATCCTCAACTCACCATACATATTAACACCACAATAGTTATTCATTAAGAGGTTAGGTCTCAGTTCAATCTGATCAAACACTCTCCAGAACCTCTTGATGTTGATCGTTGAGAGGAGTATTGAATCAAAAGAGGAAACCGCACGGTACTCAATCCGCACATGGAGTTTGCCATCATCACCCTCTTTGCATATTTGATGTGCAGGCACGCACTTCGCAAGAACCTCATTATCCATCTTATAGAAAAAGATGGGAATGACAATCTTTTGAGAGTATAGTTGAGCAGGTTCATATAAAAAGAAATGGCCATTTGGCGAGCTGACCATCTGTACACGCAAGTTGCGATCAAGCCCTTCTCGCCATTTTTTGGACTGCACAAGACAGTTGATTTTACAATTGGAATTAGGAAGTGTTGGGATGAACTCAAGATGATCCATAACATATGGATTAGCTAGCTCCTATCAAAGCATCCACATGATCAGTTATTAAAAAACATTAAAGATATTGGAATTGTTACAGAGGTAATCAAGCCCATACCTGACTTAAGACCTGCTTGATCTTCAGTCCAAAGCAGCGGTTTTCCAAAGAACTCACGCTCTCAGATACACCAAAATTCATTTTTTTTTTCAAGTGGCGGCGACAGTTCTGAAGGCTTTTGTATCCGGGCAATTTCACCCCAAGAAGACTGACAAATGATCGCACTCTCTCATATTGAAGGAGTGACATCATTGTCCTGCCAGAGCCCAGCACCAGCAAGCCTACGAGTTGCTGAACAAAGTAACGAATCAGAACCGCACCCTAAAAACACACTTTGAGGTTGTTGAAAGAACAACTACCTCTAAACTCAAAAACGGATACCATGACGCATCATTCACGTCGTTGAGCGGATGGCCTTTCGGTGTACAATTGTCTGAAGAGTGTGATTGATCGTCATCACCGCGGCAGGTCTCTGTATCACTTGGATGGCGATCATCATCCTCCGGGCCTTCGCTGCTATGGACACTTGCAGTGGGCGAGGCAAACAACCGTGAGTGGTTTTTTGTCCAAAGATCCACCAGCGCTTGCCTTCGCTGTGCCCAATCCGCGTTGTCTGGGTCTGATTCGACTTCAGCGAATTCGTCAATTTGATGACGTGATTCAACTGTGTCGGCTTGAACATCGGGTATTGGATCGTCAATGAACGACATAAAATTCGACGCAGTGTTCTGACGAGCGAGCCATCGTTCGTAATTTTTCTTGTGACTGGGCAATCTGCGATGTCTTTTGATAGACTCCAGTTGCAATGATCTATCTCCTGGACAAGCGATGCAATGATAAAGCGGAATCTCCGCGCCACGAGTCTTTTCAACAAAGCCTGGCAAAGATATGGCAGATCAGCCAGTGTGGTTCGATGATAGGTGATTAATATCTTCCTACATTCGTCCAGCGGCTGTGAGCTGTGTGTTTGGGCCATGTAGAGAAGGCTGAGGTGCTATTACACTAATAATACTTTATGAGAGGATAATGCGATCAAGATTATAAAGGCGACTCAACCTTCCTTCGGTGTTCGAAGGGAACCGTTGTTCGTCTGGGGGAACAGCAGGCTCAAGCGGCTGGATCATAAGTGACCAACCGCTTTTAAATGATCTGTCGGGAAGGTTTTGGGACACAACGGGTTGCCCACGCGTCATGTCAGACCCAGTTGATCAACCACTTCCAAAGCGGTTGATCAACTGGTACTCATTCACTCTTCGTGAATCTGGTTATACAACTGTATAACCACTCGGTCATTATCCGTCTCTCACCGGTTGACTTGAGTAACCCCCCGACATCGGTTTCTCAACAAAAAGCGACCTCGTGGTGTACAAAGTCTTTCTCTCTCTCCAAAATGCACAAAGTCAGAAGAGCGAAAGAATTTGTCAAGTTTGCCTTCTCTCTGTGATCAAACTTTACACCTTCAATCCTTCCTTTTTCAAAATTTTTAAAACCAATTCCTAATTCAAATCCGTACACCTACAATTCATATACAAAAATGCGATGAAAAAAAGTCGAAATCAGAATGGCAGGATTTAATGACAGATGATACAAAATTCAGTAGAAGTAGTACAACTGTGTAAATGATCAAATGTCCTACATAAACCACGAGTTTGACAAATTACAAAAAACCGGCTTGAAAAGAGCTGTGGCATTCATCTGGCCAAAAAGCTGAGTTTTCGGCCCAATATCAGCCAAAATCAAACCTTGGATCTCACATTCACTTTGGCATTTCTTTGATTCTGGAGCCCTTCCGCGAACCTGATCAGCATTTGCATCCTTGCCCACATGTGGTGGATCACTTGGTTATAGAAAAGTCATTTCTGTATCTTCATGCAGCCCAACTGGAGGCCGCCAGCGAGTCCCGCCGCATGACAGGCGTACATACTCCTGGCCCTCTTCAGGCGGCCGTCAACCACCAAGCAGATCTGGCCGCGCGGCGGTTATTTCCCACACGGGTGGTTTCCCTGAATGACCCGGTGGTGTAGACCAACAATTTGCAGAGACAGGCACACGGAATCTGAGCAGGTCCTGACTGTACAACAAGCTCAGGAGAATTGCTCACTTGATGGAAATCATGATTCACAAAATGAACGGTGTCATTGAGGCATGTTGAGTTTCATGAAGAGTTGAGAAGAATGATTGCATATTTTGGAGATTTTTATCACATGCTCAAAGGTGAGAAAAGCTTAGCATATGACCCAGTCTAGGATTCAACTCACTTTACTGTGCTTTGGTAATTGGTTACTGGCTATAATCAACTTGATGGTCATTGGCTATGTGAATGGCTTTCTAATTACAATTCTCAAGAGATTGGTTGGTGTAGTTGAACCTCTCAGGGCATTTCAATGCTACAGGTGCCCAAAGAAACAACAGCACCTGTATAGTTCTCAGGCTGGGGGCACGTCCCTCTTTCAAGAGGCGCACCAACGCGCCTTGGTCTTGATCAGGACTGCACCCAGGCGCCACTGGGCGCGTTGGGCATGTTTTTTTCAGCAAAGAACAACTCAATTCTATCTCTTTTTGAGATTTGTAGACAAGCTTTTGTAAAGGCTGGTATTTGTATCACTTAACTACTTAGATGTGAGCTTGAAGATGAAGCAAAATCATACTAATCCAATTGCTTCTTCATTCAGCTTTTACCGGATGTTATCTTGCAATTTGTGCATGACCTTGGGCATTCTCAATAAAAAAAGTGACAGTTCATGTGATACTAACAACAACCTCAACCAAGTAACCAGCTGAACCCATTATAGTAGTTCTGGGCGCATCTACCTCCTTTTTGTACTTTGTGGGCACAACCTTTGGCGTGTGTTTGACCAAAACACCCCCAGCCTGATATAGTTCTATAAAAGTAAAAGATGAGCAAAGGATATGTCAAACCCAATCCACAAGAATACCTGGTACCAAGATCTTTCCCAACAATTTTGTTTGGGAAACAGTTCTGAAAATTCAGAATCCCAATAATTTCAAAGATCCATTCTCATCCCCTTTTCCACCTCGATCCTTCTTCTTCAAGCATAACACAAGGTAACAAATAGATACAATCTACATCTTTCAATTTTCTTTGACCTCCCACCCATCCCTACACCTTAGAGTGGGTAAAGTCAAGGATGTGTAACAACTCTGCCTGCAAAAGCCTTTAGGTCTGAAATTTTTGAGGGTTTTTCTGAGAAAAAATAAATTTTCAATCTTTTTGGCCTTCCTGGATCCCCTGGAACACTGAATTTTGAGATTCCTGGGGCCAAAATTGCTCTTGAAGAGCAATTTAGGCATCATCCTGAGTCCCTAGCTGATCTTACGTACTCAGCTACCCACCAAATTCAGTGCTGGGAGGTGCAATGTCTAAAAATATGATGCCAGTTTTTTTTTGAAAATACATTTTTCAACATGTCCTCCACATATTTGGATCAAGCTCAATGAGCAAATTTCAGTTGTCTAAGCAATCTAAGTTTAGTTGTGTATCATTTGGAAAATAAGTGAAATTTGGTTTTGCAGGCGGGGTCATTACACATTCTTGACTTTACCCACTGTACCACACAGAGATCCTACCCAGCCACAAGACCTGTAGCCTGCCAGCCCTCCCCACACATGTTGTTGTGATTTATGATATAGGTTATAATTTACATATGCTAATGGTCTTATGTCTAAGTAGACTTTTTGTAACATATCAAACATAGAAAAGAAAGACACGTAGTTACTGTGAGAAGGAATGTCGTTGGTGGGTTTCACGTTGCTGAAACGTGATGATCCCTGTCACTTTCCAACCAAATTAAATTTTCAATTATCTTTCTTTCACAAAAGCCCAGCATGGTTCTTATTCAATCTTTCAAATCCATTCCCTCTGATGTACCTTACAAGCCACGGCGGTGCTTGTCTGCTGTATACACAGCTTTTCACATTCTTTAAGGATACAATATTTATTTCTTTCCAGTGAGACCTTCTGCATTGTAGATTTGATTCCCTCGACTTGTCTCAATGTGACATAATCACAGGGACATCCGTGGCATCGTCAGGGAAGCTTAAATCGTTTCATTGAGAAGTAATGGAGAGAGTTCAGCCCGTTTCATTGGAGAGTAATGAAAACCCTTACACCAAGGCATGATTGCGATGTATTACGCTGCAGCAATTATCATTCTTTGTAGGTCGACCAATGCCGGTGGGTGATCCATCTTTCAGTCACTACGTGCGTGGCCCTTCATCTTTATACGCGTCAATTTACGGCGTTGCATCTTTTTCAAGACCACTTCAAACTTTAATCCATTCTTGAGAAGTGTTTATCATTTTTTACTCTGATCGTATCTGACATCTTCAAAAACATACAGAGAGTTCTTGAGAAGTGTTTATCATTTTTTACTCTGATTGTATCTGACATCTTCAAAAACATACAGAGATTATCATTTGATGTCTCGCACTGCTAACAGACAATTGTCGCATCCGTGCCGTGTTAATTATTTCGGTCAATGTGGTAATGAAGTAAGTAACCATAATTTCATTCCATTAACAATGTCCATTAATCTTTAAATTCTGTAGGGGCCAGCTCCAAAAGAATGTAACAAAGGCTTTTTGTCTCATTATGGCGCAATTACAACTTCAGGCATGAACGGCGGAGAGTCTTTTGCCAATGGGCTGTTTTTAACTTCATATGGTAGTCAAGCAGACTCATTGAGTCCTGGTGGTTTATATGCTATGACCTGCAAGATGATTGGCACCAACGACTCCAACAAAGATCATCTTCATTTTGAAAATACCAACCGCATTAATTTAGGGCCAGTTGAACAACATGCAATCAATGTTACTTCCGAAACAATGGACAAAGTTACTATGATTGGATTAGGGATTATTGTAGGAAAAGACGTCATCAAAGATCCATTGTATAAGGGAAAACCTACCGTAATTGCTACATTAAAACACACTGATTATGATCCTTTTGTAAGTCGCGGATATCACTCTTTTATACTTATTATGTTGGTTGACATTCTATCAATTCTTAGACGTGTATGTCTGTCAGTTGGTGTACTAAGCATTTCATTCCACCTATGAAGAAGATGGAAGCGGTGCAAAAGTTGTGTGTCATTGGACGTGAGGCGCTATTCAGTGGTTTGATAAAGGATTATGATGCTGAAAAATACATGTGGGAGTGTGAGGTACGTTTTTTTTTGGTTCTGATTCTTTGCAATTGATTAATGAGAATGCAACATAGACCACTTCAATCAGTATTACGTCTGGCCACCTCAGCAAAAACGTCCACAAAACCGTGCCGGCGGTGGGCAGACCGGCTGGCGGAAGAATTCCACTTACACCATGTGTATCAACTTATTTGATTAAGACTAAGACTCCTATTGATATTTGGCCGAGTTTAGTCGACCACAGATACCGTTAAAGGTGCCCACTGATGATCCACCGACTGATCCTTACACAGGATCCAGTGTCGCCGGTGGATCAGGGTCTGACGTAGGCTCCACGTCTGACGCACCCGCAAGTTCTTCGGGTCCCAATGCGACCAATGTTATTAAGTCAACCCCACCTCTGCAAAAGCAACTTCGACAAGATTAATTTGCAGTCATAAGATGCCAACATACTAAGAGTACTGCCGATCATTCTTTGAGGCAAAAGAAGTTTAAAAATAGTTTTGTTTAAATCAGAGGTTGTTATTATGTCAAATTGTGGCATCTGTGTTTTTTTCTCCGCCATGAAGTCATTATAAATGTTGATATAGTTGTTGTTGTAAATCAAGATTGTCAAAGCCAGTTGTTGTTGTTGTACATGAATATTAGTGCCAAAACCCAAAAAAAATGCTGTAAATAAAACAAAGTGTTTGTCGACATAGAATACTTTAAAATTGCCACAAATGCACTGCTGAATTTAAAAACGTACAAGTTCACTCCGGTGTCAAGGGTAACACCTTGCCCTTTTTAGATATAGTGAAGAGAGATCGCTTTAGCAACATAAATTGAACGTTGCATTAGCAATATTTTATTGACGCTATCAGCGTGATATGTATAGAGACAACAGAGTTCATTATCTCAAGTCAAATGATGATATCATTGAATTTACACGTTATGCAGTTCCAGAGCAATGACAACACGTCGTGGTATTTCCTGGGCATAATAAGTTTTGAAAGTACCCAAAAGATTTCATTATATAGTTGTTCATTAATATCATTCATTTATAAACAATCTTTCATAACAGACTTGAAGCTCGGCAGTTATAGAACAATTTCATCAATTAGAGAAATAACTTTTTCCACGTTGGTCGGCTTCACATTTCTCTTCGAATACCCAGATTTGATTGTTCTATTTGACTAATACTACTCTTTTTTTTTCAACCACAGCTAAATCATTGAATTCACTTCGCAACTTAAAACAAGCTTTGTCAATCAACAGATTTTGTCACTTCGATGATAAAAACCACCGAGGAACAAAATTCCACATTAACACAAGACATAACAAACACGGAGGCAACGCAAAATACTACATCGCAGGTTTCTATGATTGAATTCCAGAGTCGAGGTAGACCACACTGTCACATTATTTGCATTTCTATAATAATTATCACGCTGCAATCTTCCAAAGCACCTGAATTAATTG
Source organism: Melampsora americana (assembly GCA_022264835.1). Classification (NCBI taxonomy): domain Eukaryota; kingdom Fungi; phylum Basidiomycota; class Pucciniomycetes; order Pucciniales; family Melampsoraceae; genus Melampsora; species Melampsora americana. The sequence continues at coordinate 1,554,548 of JAIFHY010000006.1, forward strand.
TTCAAACAGAAAGATTGCAGTAGAAAGTTTGATTAGTGATGTAAACAACTATCTTGCATCAATATAGAATAAATTCTTATAACAGCAGGGTTCTATTTCCTTTTTAGGCAGTTTGTCCGCGCCCCATTTTTTTGCGAAAGCGTTAATATAATGTTGCAGATAAATGTGTCGCAGGAGGCGTTGGTCACGAAAATTTTATACTATCAGTGTATCCTTCAGCATATTCATTGCACAATTGGCATAATCTCAACGTACAGATCAACAGCATAACCGGTAGTTAGCGATTTTTTTTGTCTTGCGTTTCTTTCAACCACTGCCAACAAACTCTCTGCTATGCAATACCAGCAATATTGCGTAGTGAAAAGTTTTTTGCGTGCCCTTCTTTCAGTCCCTTTGCCCACAAGCTGTGAATCATGACTAAATCACAATTCAATTACTATACAATTTATATTATAATGTAGTTGAAGATAATTGCAGCTTTGCATAATGTGGTCAAAAATCATTTGACAGCTAATTACACAATGAAGCAAATGTTTGTTGAACATACATGATATAAAAAAATGACACACTTTGATGCTCTTTTCAATGCAGGACCGATGCACGACTTTTACAAGGATTCAATTAAAGTGATGCATGGTATATTCAACCCTTAAATAATCAACGCAGTGGCAGTTAACTTGAGAACCAATTATGACGTGTGACAACAACAGTGTCCGCATTGAAGGCGTCGATGCGGAATAGCGTTGATTGATGCGATGCTAATATTGATATTTCAACATTTTAATTTATCTCTGCTACATTGCAACGGCAAATAAGTAATCACATCAGGTTGATACTTTTTCTGTCGATTCTCATAGTATTAACATTAAGGTAACATTTTTTAATCCCTTTTGTATAAAAACCTTTTATAATGCGAAATCAAAGATCTTAAAACACGTATTTATTACTCATTATTCTTCTGCAGTTTTCACATCATGCCTAAAATTGCGGTTCGTCATCGAGATGAGAACAAAGAGGAAATTATCTTGAAACAATTCAAGCTCGAAATTCCACACCGCATTGGCAATATGGACGACGTTTGTGATCACTGTGGTGCTTGGCATTTCCGGAAGGAAATTGTGAGAGGGAGAGGAGCTTTATGTCCACCACATTACTCAATGTGTTGTCGCGGTGGAAAGGTAGAATTACCTCAACATTATTTCAACTTTCCACCAGTGCCATTGTTATTATACAACCTTTTAACCAAGAATGATTGGGGTAAGTGATCATTCTTCAGAAAACCTTTTACCTTAACTGAAGTTTTACCAGATGGAAAACATTTTAGGAAAAACATTCGAGCTTATAACAACGCGTTAAGTTTTACCTCTCTTGGAATCAAACTAGATTTTTTGGTGAACGGCAAAGATGGTGGACGGTGTTTCAAAATCGCTGGTCAATTGGTACATAATTTAGGCTCTATATTACCTGCTAGAGAAGGAGAATATCATTTTGCCCAAATTCACATGATGGCTCCTGATATTGAAGATGAAGTTAAACATTGTGTCAACGTTTCTGGAGGAGTAACAGATTCAAGTATTATGAAAGCATTAATGGAAATGATGTATGAATTTAACCCATACGCGCAGCAATTTTGAACAGCTTATGACACAATGAAAACAGCCACAACGACGGCGATATGCCTTAAAACAATAAAGCCGTCCGTTGAGAATGCTGCTAAACATGATATTAGAACCTACGCACGGCCATCAGCGACTGAAGTTATGATGGTTATTGGTGATGACGATGAAATTGGAACTGCAGATAGAGATATCGTTTTATATTCCACTGAAAAAGAATGGAAGAGAATTTCTGATTTGCATACGGGCTATCTACCATTGCGTTATCCTCTGCTATTCCCTTTTGGTCAACAAGGATGGAATGAACACTACAGGATACCTGGAAGAGAAGGTATGTTTTTTTATTTTGGTTTTTATTACCCATTATCTAACATGTTTCTTAGGCAAAGAAGCAGCGGTCACTTCTTTAGCGTGGTTTGCATATCTACTATTTGAACGAAAGCACGAATTTTCAAACATAATGGCATCGCGGTTCATTTTGCAAGAGTTCACAACTGATTTATACGCTTGCGTTGAACACAGTTGCTTAAATTATTTCAGAACACACCAAGAAGAAATTTGGTCAGAGTTGTATTCTGGTGCCATAGAAGCTTTAGGCAGGAATGATTTTGTGATTGGACGCCGAGTGGTATTGCCAGCATCGCACATTGGAGGACCACGAGCAATGATGCAATGGCGTTGGTCCGACATTTTGGTCAACCAAGTTTTTTTTATAACTATGACAGCCAACGATTACTGGCCGGAAATCCAAGATAATTTAAAATTTGGTCAAGCTGCAATGGATCATCCTGACTTAGTGACACAAGTCTTCAATTTGAAACTCAGTGCGTTGATGGAGGATATCACGGATAAAGGGAGGTTGGGGAATTGCATCTCACATATATCAACAATCAAATTTCAAAACCGGGGAAGACCGCATTGTCACTTTATCCCCATTCTCACAAGAGAAGAAACACCACGAACACCGGAAGCAGTTGATTTGTTGTTCGAGCAGAAATACCAGATAAGGAAAGTGAACCATTACTATACGATTTGGTCACGAAACTGATGTTGGACGGACCGTGCAGTGAAGGTAGTTCCTGCTGGCGGAATAATCATTGTCGCTTTGGTTATCCAAAAGAATATGCTGAAATTACAACGATGACAGATGATTCATATCCAACTTATCAAAGAAGAAATAACGGTGTGACTTTTGTAAGGAATGGTTACACCTATACTAATAAAGATGTTGCTCCATACAACACCTATCTTTTAATGAAGTATAACTGCCACATCAACGTGGAGGTCGCCGTCAGCTTTCATGCTTTGAAATACCTCTATAAATATATAACAAAGGGCCATGACCGCGCATCTTTATCAATGGTTGCTGAAAATGAGATTCAGACTTTCGTAGATGGGCGGAGTTTAACAGCCACTGAGGGTAAGTAGTTTGATAACACTCTCACAAAGCCCGCATCTAATTGATTAAAATTCTATCACAGCATGTTGGCGGCTGTTCCAATTTCCAATGTCAAATTGGTATCCAGCAGTTCAGAGGTTGGAATTACATCTGCCGAAAGAAAATCCGGTTTACTTCATCACGAATGAAGCTTTAAGACGTCAAGTTGAATCCGGGAGAGCGGCAAGAACAATGTTAACAGAATTCTTTACATTGTGCCGTAATAATGTCAACATCAAAGTAGGCGAGCGTAACATTATGATTAATACTTTAACATATCCAGAAGTAGTTAATTATTTTGCTTGGGACAAAACAACCAAAACTTGGAAACCGAGAAAAAACAATACAAAGACGATTTCTCGGATACATTTTGCAAGTTTATCTCAAGGGGACCGGTATTTTTTACGGTTACTCTTATTCCATGTTAAGGGTCTGACTTCTTTTGAAGATCTACGGACAGTTAATGGAGTACTTCATCAGACATACAACAGTGCAGCGGCTGCGTTGGGTTTGCTTTTGAGTGATGACCATTATATAGCTGTGATGGCGGAATGCGCCTTGGTTCAAGGCGGTGGGCAATTACGACGGATGTTTTGTATTGTATTGGAATATGGATCGCCGGCTGATCCAAACCGAATTTGGAAAATGTTTCAATCCAATTTAACAGATGATTGTAAGTTTGCAATGAAAGAAATCCATCACGACATTGAACCCACGGCTGAAATGGTGGAAGCGTTGGGTCTGTATTCCATGCAACAAGCTTTAGAAGAGGTTGGACTGCAATTGCAAAGCATATCCATGCCAAAACCAGATTTGATTCAATTGAGTGATTTCGCAATTTTACTCTCGACAGACAACGAGAATATGTTCACTGCGGAAGCGAGCTATCAATACTTAGAAGGAGCGGTTTCGATGATGAATGTCGAACAACAGAACATCTTTTGCGCTTTCAAAAACGCTGTGGCCAGAGGAGAAAGCAAGATGTTTTATTTGGACGGTCCAGGTGGAACAGGGAAGACTTTTGTGTTGAATGCTGTTCTCCATTACTGCAATTATTTGGGATATGCCACAGTCGCTGTAGCATCTTCAGGAATTGCTGCTCTCCTGTTATATCAGGGAACAACTGCACATTCGGCTCTAAAAATTCCATTAGATTGCAACGAGGAATCTGTGTGTTTGTTTTCGAAGAATGACAAGGACGGAAGAAAATTGAAACAATGTCAAGTAATAATATGGGATGAAATATCAATGCAGAATAAGAATGATATAGATTGTGTAGATAGATCAATGAGGGAACTGTGTGGCGTCAATTTACCCTTTGGTGGAATCACAATATTATTTTCTGGCGATTTCCGACAAACATTACCAGTGATTCCCAGGGGTTCTACGATACAACAGGCGGAAGCGTCTTTCAAAAGATCCTATTTATGGCCCTTGATTTTGAAGTACGCGTTGATAACAAACATATGTTTGTCAAAGGATGGAACAAATGCGACAAGTGCAGAGCAGAATGGTGCTTATGCAGAATGGTTATTGAAACTTGGGTCAGGTGAATTACAAAATGAAATTGAAGCCAACATCAATTTAGAAGGCTTGAACGTCACATGAGTGCCACATAACATGATATACAAAGCATCAATGGCAAGGAACATTTATAAAGAAGCAAATACAATGGTTGAGAGCGGCACTTGGTCACAGTTAGCTACATACTACGCAGAAAGAAGTATTATTACTCCACTCAACAGAAATGTAATGAGTATCAATGAGGACCTTTTGGATATCATCAGTGGAAGAGTTTACATATCAAGATCTATTGACAACAATGACAACAGTACGACATGTGAACCTCTAACACCAGAGGTACTGAACACTTTGTCAGTCCCAAACTTCCCTGTGCATGAGTTAAGATTTAAAAAAGGGAGGCCGTTGATTCTGCTTTGGAATTTAAACATGAAAAGGGGACTGTGCAATGGAACAAGATTATTAATTACCGATGTGGTGAGCAAATCTTATTATATCAAGGTTAAATGCAGAGGAGGGATTATCTTATTGGATTCAATACTCAAGCTCAAAGCTCAAAGCAATTAGTAAATTGTTCATCATTTAATTATTCCAATTGCAAATCAAATTACATCACCAGCTCAAAATTTACAACTTTAGAAGTTTACAAATTGAAGAAATTAAAATTGAAAGAATTGAAGATCAAAGAAGGATTAAATTAATTAAAGATTAAAATTAAATGTAGTGGAAAGGAATTATAAACATTAATTAAAATTGAATTAGAAAGTAAAAGAATATTCCAATTTGAAACTAAAGTCAAGAAAGGAATTAAAAATTAAAGCATTAGATAATTAAAATTAGTGATTTATCAATTGGAATATGGAAAGAGGAAGGGAAGGTACTTACTGGTATGTTTAGATGGAAGGATTGGAAAAAGAATGGCTGAAATCGAATTTAAAAACAATTAGAAACAAAGGAGAACATGGGAGGAAGCATCTCAAGTTTAGAAATCAATTCAAATTGATGAAATTCACTTAAAATTAAATTAATTAACAATGAAAGTAGTCAAACCCAAAAGAGTTAAATTAACAATGAATCAAATGAACCAATTAGAAAGGAATCAAATGATCAAATTAACATTCATGAGGTCATCAATAATTAAATTAGTAATCATCACATCATCATCATCATTTCATTTCCTCATTACCTCATCTCATCATCATCTCAATTGATAATTAAATAAACCAATCATTGAATTATCAAATATTAGAACATCTAAAACATCAAATTAGTAATCAAATAATTAGAAAACATTTATCATTCAACCATTGCATCATTTAAACTATCTATTAATGCAAACAATCAATCACCCAATCAAATCTCATAGCTTCTCAGCTGTTCAAATTTCTCATTACATGTTACAGGCGCCCAAAGGCACGACGGTACCTGTATAGTTCCATAGAAAGATAAGACGAGCAATAAGATAGAGAACCCGGTACACAGGTACCGGGCCCGAGGAGCGACTCCCAGCTCATAGACAGGAAGCTGGGAATTTGAAATTTCTTCGAGAGTAAGAAATTTTCAACTCATTATTATCACCCCTCAAATAAAGTCAAAATCTTCACACGATTTGTTAGAAAAATGTTTCTTAATAAATAAAAAGATACAAAACAAAATAAGATGTCTGCTCAAGAATACGCAGACGACTTGGCTGAAATTGAACTCAATACAAGAAGTACTAGTGTTAGGAATTCAAGCCCAAAAGGAAAGAAAAAAACGAGATCGACAACCAGAGGACGCAGAGCTGGCGCCATCAATGAAGAAGGAAGAGTTGAAGACATTGGGGATAATAACAAACGTACAGAAAGGGAAAGTGGTAATACGGGAGAAAAGGAAGGAGGTACTGTAGGAGAGACACAAGGAGTTAGTAACGAGCAAGGAAGTGTTTTAAAAGACTTTGAAGGGGGTAATAGTAGAAGTATGAACAATGAACGAGGGATAGAAAACCAACACCAAAACCAAGATGATAGAGAAATAGAAATAGTTGATCAATTGATCAACACACCAGTTAATGAGGGAGACATTAATAGAGGACGAATGACTGGACTAGGTGAGATTCTTACGTTTCAATTTTTAACCTTTTTATATTCCTATCCTTCTATCTACTTTATATTCCTATCCTTGTCTCTACCCCCCCCCCCTTCCCCTAGTTCCTTTCCAACACATCTTCAATATATTTTCCCCCGACCTCTCCCCGCTTTACAAGTTTACATGCGATAAACTTTATCGAAGTAGTCAGAGAACAAAAGGGAAATCAGCAGATTAACCCGTAACAAATAAGGGAAATCATATGATTAACCCGACTAATCCTAGAACGGAAATTTTAAAAAAAAAAAAAATTAACCGTATGATTAACCTACTATATAAAGGAAATCAATCAACAAACCAATGAATAAAGGGAAATCCTCGGATTAACCCAAGCTAAGAAGGAGGAAATCTAAAAGATTAACCTTAAAAAAAAAAAAATTATTAATAGTGACTTGTCCTACAAATCCAAAAAAAAAAAAACTATAGAATGGAATACTTACATATCCAAAAAAAAAAATTTTTTTGCTTTGGTTCTTGATTTACTTTAGGTCGTTCAACTGAATCGATGAATGAACCGGTGTTAATAGAATTAACACATAAGAAATGGATCCATAATCTTCATTTGTTAGCTTATCAAGGAGATGTGGCTAGATATGACTTGATACAACGAGAATACGAAAAGTGGTGTCGAAAGAATCAAACGCAAGTCCGTGAGATAGATCTATTCGAAATGGATGTGGACTCGACACCATTACCAATATCAACTGTAACTGATAAGCAAAGAGAGGTGTCAAAGCCTAAAAAGGAAACTAATACAAAGATGGAATTCGGTGAATTACTAGGGAATCACATGACAGGATTATCCCCTTACTGGAATGAGATCATGATAAATAAAAATATACACATGCCAGTTTTGATTTTTGATCCGACCTGGCTGCTACAGGACGCGAACTATATAAGACGGAAAACTAAAACAACCGCTTGTCAAACCGATACATCGATTTACACGGGATCACCAGTAATGAACGAGTATAGGTTGACCTTTGCAGAGTGGCTAGTTAGATTCAACCTAATGATAAAATACCAGGAATTGAAATATGATATTTTAGAAAATCAGAAGGACTCACCGATTGCACCAAGATTAATTGCACACAGAGATAATTGCTTGCAAATTCAAATTGATAGTTGGGGAAAATGGCCAACAGCAATGCGATACGACATAGCTCACCGTAGAAATGTATGGGAAAATCGACTGAGTAACGGAGGTATGGCAGATGTGGGGACCTTAGATAAAAGACTGTTAGAACAGGCAGAAAGAGATGCCAAGCACTTTGGCGATTACTATTACGTCGATAATCCGTATGCGTTCGGAGGGCCAATGCAACATGTGAGCCCGTTAGATGGAAACATCTACCCAGAGAATAAATCTTGGGACACAGCGGGAGCATTAGTTGATACACATATAGATATGATATCGGGGAGAAACCTACAAGTGTGGAATAATCATACGACGTTACATAGTAGTTCATTGGTTGAACGTTCGAATGCTGGGGGAACGTCTAGGAAACCAAAAGGTTATCATAGCCAAGGACAAAATTTCGACCCGAACTATCATAAGAGACAGAATGTTAGCTCAAAGCATTACAACCAGAGTAACCATAATAATAGATATCCGACTTACCCATATCAAAATAATTATTACAGAAATAACCAAAACCCATACCAAAATAATGAATCTACCCAAAATTATAATGGTGGGAAAGGATATTACACTCACCAAGGGGGTGATAGGCCGGCAATTGGCCCTGGAAGCTTCAACCAACCTAGAGCAGAGGGAAACCCGAAACACGCTGATCCGACAGCACCTGTAGCATCAGGTTCCAAGTAAGTAAAGAAAAAAAAATGAAAAAGAAAAATGACGGCCGGAAAAAAAAAATATGCTCTTTTGTGTGCTTACAATATGGTCCAGGCTATAAATAAAGAAACTGATTTTGTGTTCTGTTACCTCAATTGTTGTCTTTTGTTTTTATTGTGTTCGTGTTGAATGTTTTGTCATGAAATTGAAATTGGAAATGGATTATAGTCATGAGTCTTTGCCTACTCTGAATCTGGGAACGGAGAAGACAAGAAACAAACACCTTGTGATGGAGAGGCAATCACAAACGAATGTATTAAATGTGAGTCATGAGGTATATCAGGTTGACTCACGAGAATCGATCCTAAACTGGCCGGAAAATTTAAGATGTGAAATGAAATTAGAAGAATGGAAAATATTGTTAGTGGAATGTCAAATAGAGGACAAATGGGAGAAAGTATGGTTGGGTTTGAATGAAGGCTTCGACCAAGGGATACCTCAGCACCGACTAGGAGATTGGAAATGGTTCACGCCGGACAACCATAAGTCAGCGCTACTAGTACAAGGGAAGATAATGAAAAATTTATTTAACGAACGAAGACTAGGGCAAATTTTTGGTCCATTTGCTCACGAAACGGTATTCCAACGCTGGGGCTTCTTTCGTTGTAATCCAATGGGTAGTGTAACCAATAATGATGGGTCATTAAGAATGATTAATGACTTGTCATATCCTAGGCAAACACATGATCAGTTAGAGAGAAGTGAAAAGCGAAGTATAGAAGATATTAAAGATGACGAAGAGGTTGAAGATAAAGAGGAAGATACGGAATGCGAGGTGAGTCAAAGTGACAACTTCAAATTTCGAAAATTGAAATTTCAGAATCCGCGGGTGCAAAACTGAAAAAACCTGACAAAACTTCAGATTAAACTCAAATACTGGACTTAAACCACCTGTATTTGGGCAAAAACATATGTTTTTGCCACTTTTGCCACATTTTCCAACCACAAGTCAAAATTTCACTTGTTCCTTGTCACTTTGACACAAATAATACCATAAAATTCTAAAAAAACAAGTTTCGCAAACACAATTCACAAAGACAACAACTCAAAACCTCAACCGATCCACAAAACATTATTTGTAAATACCACAAGTCAACCATTGAACAACAAAACTAGCACGTAGCTTCTTCCTTAACTCCGCACTTCCAACAAATTTGCCTTGGATCAAAAAATTCAAGATATCCTCAGCTCCAAAACCTTGGATAAAACCATTCCAAAGGTTTCATCTGAGGTATTGTTTGAGGCATAAAATTGCCTTGGAAAGGAACCCTGGACAACATCTGTCTAAGGATCTTTGTCCAAAAATGCCTTGGATTCTACAACCTGAGCAAAAATTGTTGGTGCTGCTGACATCCATTAATTAATACCAACACTCCTCATCCGTCTTTCTTCACAGTACATCACTAATATGGAACTCACTCCGCACTTTTCTGTGTTTGCAAATCAATTGCTCAGCAGTTCATTGCTGTGCAATGGCCCTGGTGGCCCTGCGCTCCGCACTTTGTGGTAGAAAAACTTCATACTGCAGTGAGCGCTGCACAACAGGCCTGAGCCAGGTTTCTTTTCTATATAGCGGAGCGTAAGAAGGAGTAGTGCAAGAGCGGATGGGTTTATTACAGTGCCAAGAGATTCACAGTATGGGATTAGACAAGGGATCCAGAGTAGTTAGATCAGATTCTCCTCCCCCTTATTTTCCTTTTCCTTTTCTTTTTAGTTCTATTCTTATCATCTCTCTTCTGTTTGTTTCTTTGGTTAGCTGGTTTTCTGATTCTCGAGTGCTGGATTAGTATAATTGAATAAGGGGTTTTAGATAAAACCCAGCTCTTGCGGAGCCAAGCCTTCCCTCTCAGAACCAGTGAAGGTGGAGAGTACACTTCACCTTACACGGAGGAATCTTGACCAGTGGAAAGTATGTTGATTATTCTTTTCTCTGTGAATTCCATTTAGCAACCTTTCCCAATGATTTACAGTAATACAAACATCACTTTTGAACCTTGTCAAAGCTTGCTTGAGATCACTTTTCCCTATTTGCTACCCTTTGTGTGTGCAAGAGTCCTTTTTTGGATGCTGACAACATCTGTTTGCGTACACAAGGTTCAATGGTTTGTAAGAATATTGAAAACACATAGGTGGATCTCAAGCCCCGCTCAAGGAAGGCATCATACCCAAAGGGCCTTTTGAAGCAGCAGGGAAGGAAATTGAAGCCAATACAGCAAGCTTGATTAAGAATTATGCATAATGGGTTGTTTTCAATTGCTGTTATATATTTATTTCTCTATATTACATGGTCACTTGTTCTTTTTTTTTTCAAATTATTATCCTCTATCATACATTGCCACCTCATTTTCTAACCCCTAATCACACATCCTCAAGTCAACGCTGGTCCAAATACTTCTAAGAGGGGAGCTGCATGGAAAGAGGATGGAGGAGAAGTCACAGGACTTGGTGATGTGTGGATCAAGAGGCTAGACTGGTAATCGGGGGTACCCTCAGTCACTTATTCCAACCCCTGATCACACATCCTCAAGTCACTGGATGCTTCCCTTCCACCCTCTCACTATGAGCTCACCATCAGAAGTGGAGCACCAAGGAAATGATGATGAAGCAATACCTGGAAGAAGTTTTTGAGCAGACCAAAATAAATGGACTTGAGGAATTGGTTTGGGAAATTTGCTACAAGATGACCACAGATCTTATAGAAAACCCACCAAGGTCCAACTTGTGGTTTGCAGATAATAGGTTTGTTCATGAAAACACACAAGGTGCAACTTGTGGTTTGCAAATGACAGGTTGTTTGATGTATTCATGAAACAACAGCAGGTGTCATTTGCCATGGTACTATTTCATTGGCACGGATCACGCACTTGGAGCAAAGTTATTATATGTATGTTATTTGATATTGATATATGTCTTTTGTTATATATAAATGCTAATCTTTCCAGTAATAATAAATCAATGTTTTGGAAGATATATCTATTTCTTGAACAGATCTTTTTATTTTGTTCAGGCCAACTCCGCAGTTGATTGGTCATTGATTGACTGTGGAGGTCACCTAATTTATCCTAGGTTGTAAACCTTAAAAGGGAGACCACCTAGGCTATTAGGTGACCTCCACGGTCAATCACTGACTGAACAACTGTAGAAAGACCGTAGTAGGTGTCACAACCTTCCTGCCATAGTCTTTGAGTGAATGATTCACCGTGACAGCCATTGAGGAGTCTGGGTGGTCTTCCTTTTAAGGTTGACCCCCTAGAACACCCTGGGTGGCCTCCACGGTCGCTCACTGAGTGTGCAACTGTGGCAGGAGGTGACACAGGCTTGTGACATCTCCTACGGCCAATCTACGGTCGCACACTCAGTGAGCGACTGTAGAAAGGCCTCCTAGGAGTCTAGGAAGCCATACAGACTCCTAGGAGGCCTCCACGGTCGCTCACTGAGTGTGCGACCGTGGCAGGAGGTGACACAGGCTTGTGACACCTCCTATGGCCAATCTACGGTCGCTCACTCAGTGAGCGACTGTAGAAAGGCCTCCTAGGAGTCTAGGAAGCCACCCAGACTCCTAGGAGGCCTCCACGGTCGCTCACTGAGTGTGCGACCGTGGCAGGAGGTGACACAGGCTTGTGACACCTCCTACGGCCAATCTACGGTCGCACACTCAGTGAGCGACTGTAGAAAGGCCTCCTAGGAGTCTAGGAAGCCATACAGACTCCTAGGAGGCCTCCACGGTCGCTCACTGAGTGTGCGACCGTGGCAGGAGGTGACACAGGCTTGTGACACCTCCTATGGCCAATCTACGGTCGCTCACTCAGTGAGCGACTGTAGAAAGGCCTCCTAGGAGTCTAGGAAGCCACCCAGACTCCTAGGAGGCCTCCACGGTCGCTCACTGAGTGTGCGACCGTGGCAGGAGGTGACACAGGCTTGTGACACCTCCTACGGCCAATCTACGGTTGCACACTCAGTGAGCGACCGTAGAAAGGCCACCTAGTAGTATAGGTACCCTCCCTTTTAAGGTTCGCTACCTAGGATAGACTGGGTGACCTGCCACGCTGTGCGACCGTGGCAAGAGGTGACATAGGCTTGTGCCACCTCCTATGGTCTATCTATGGCCGTCCATTCAGTTATTGACCATTGCGGGACCACCTAGTAGTCTAGGTAGTCTCCCTTTTAAGGTTTGCTACCTAGGATAAGCTGGGTGACTGGTCAACTGTGGAGTTTGCCTGAACAATATGATAAATATATAAACAAGAACTGGATATATAATTTCTGGATGCACTCTTGAAACTTCAGCAGTAAAAGTGTAAAACAATGTTTTGACACTTCCAACAAAGATACCTTGAATTGTCAAATCCACGGTGTCCGTGGAAAGCAATAGCCTTGGACTTGGAGTCCAAGTAACTGATCCAAGCCTTCTTTCAGGGCCAAATAAAGCGGTGAATCTCTTTTGCAGAAACCAACTCCGAGGATACCTTGGATGCAACAATCCAAGGTAATTTTGGTTGGGGTTGTATTTTTATGAATTGAGGGTTCTTGTCATTGAGCTGGGGCTTGCTATGCAAACCTCTTTACAGTTGAGAAGCGAGAAACTTGGGATGGAGTGACGGACTATGAGGAAAGATGGATGAGGAGTGTTGGTGTTATGTAGTGCAAGATGTCAGAGTTAAGGAAGAAGATATGTGCTAGTTTTTTTGTTTGATTGTTGACTTGTGGCGGTTGTGGTTCTTGGGTGTTGTTTGGGTGATTTGTGTTTGCAAAATTTGTTTTTTTGAAATTTTATGGTATTATTTGTGTCAAAGTGACAAGGAACAAGTGAAATTTTGACTTGTGGTTGGACAATGTGGCAAAAGTGGCAAATACATATGTTTTTGCCCAGATACAGGTGGTTTAAGTCCAGTATTTGAGTTTAATCTGAAGTTTTGTCAGGTTTTTTCAGTTTTGCACCCGCGGATTCTGAAATTTCAATTTTTGAAATTTGAAGTTGTCACTTTGACTCACCTCGCATTCCGTAGGAAGATAATCAATTGAAGCAAGATGATGGATCGAGTGAATTATTAAATAACTTACAATATGATAAAGGAAATAATGACGTACTCGACGTACCATCAGTTAACTCCTTTGTCGATAAAGACGACTTTATGACTACGTGGGATGATTTTAATATAGTAGCATCCTATTTTAAAGAAAATATGTCAGTAACTTTATGGCTGGCCATAGTAGATTGGGAAAAGGCTTATAGGCAAGGTATGACTCACCATTCACAATGGAAATTTCTCACAATTAAAGATTTTGAAGGTAACATTTGGATAGACACTCGAATCCCTTTTGGCGGAGTAGCAGGTTGTGGTACGTTTGGGTGGATGGCAGACGCGTGGAAAGAAATACTCATGTCGATATTTAAGATAGAAAAAGTTTTTTGCTGGGTAGATGATAACATGTTTGTAAAGAGAGAGGGCGACCAATTGAAGATGGAAGATATCTTGAAAATATCGAAATCACTCGGTGTTCAATCTAATGGAGAGAAATTTGAGGATTGGGCACTAGAACAAAAGTATTTAGGTTTCATATGGAACGGGAAGGAAAAGTCAGTACGTCTACCAGTAAAGAAGATGGAGGAAAGATTGGGAAAAATAGCCGATTTGAGGAAGGTGGGAAGGAAATGTACTAAAAAGGAAATTGAAAAGATAGTTGGTCAGTTGAGTCATATGACTTACCTTCTGCCAAATATGAAGTGCTACTTATGGAACTTGTACCGCTTCGACAAATCCTGGTACAACCACCGAGCCTCAAGGGAACTCCCGAAAGGAGCAGAAAGTGAATTAGAGGAATGGGAAAGTCAGTTGCGACAGTTTGACAGATTAAAACTTAATCCCAATATCCCACCGAAGGAAGTTAACTGGGTAGGAGATGCTAGTACAAGTTTCGGCCTTGGGATACTAGTAGGGGACCACTGGTGTAGATTTAAATTGATCGAAGGGTGGAAAACCCAAGGACTGTCACAAGGAAGTCGCAAACGTGATATCGCTTGGCTTGAAACGGTGGCAGTTCGGCTCGGCCTTCTAATGGTAGAAAAACTTTTCACTACTACATCAAATCGGTTCTTAATCTACACTGATAATACAACAACAGAAGCAACAATTAATAACAGAAAGTCAAGAAATAGCCTGGTGAATGAAGAGTGGAAAATAATACAGAAGGAACTTACGAGGTTACAGTGTGATATCGTCGCAAAAAGAGTGTCATCCAAAGAGAATATTGCAGACGAACTGTCCAGAGGAGAGAGGAAGAGTGATAGAAAAGAATTCAAAGTCTTAATCGAAGTCCCAACCGACCTAAAACTGATATTGCAGAGAGATTAAAAAAAAAAAAAATGTTAATGAACAAAAATAAAATTAAATACTTTTTGAAAGATAAACATGGGTAAGGAAAAAAAAAATGTTTTTGCTTTAATGACTGTTGGTGATGTGGCTACAATAGACTAACTCTTAACTTGATTCGTCTGATGGAAATAGGTCCTTTTCATGGAGGTCTGATCCAATTAAAATAAGATTGTTGAGTGGAAGTTGGTCCCAGGCAACTCTTGAAAACTATAGTTCGGCTATGGCTAAACTAGAGCAGTTCGGAGACGTAAAAGACATAAGAAGAGATAAGTTGCTACCTCTTGACCAACGAACACTGTGGGAATTTGTAGTGTGGGCAGGACGACAATGTGATATAGATATAGAAGATGAAGAACCAAGACAGGAGTGGAATGAAAATCATAAAATAGCATCAAAAACTCTTACAAAATATATAACGGGAACCCGGTCATGGCATCTATTTCACGACCTACCCTATCCAGCAGAAAACAATAAAATGGTAAAATTGTTATTAAAAGCATCAGGAATGGCAGACGCGGAAAAGAGTAGCTTACCAAAAAGGAAAAGTCCAGTTATGTTACGACACTTGGCGGAACTTGCGAAAGAACTGTTGAAAGGAAGTCAAAAGGAACGAATCGCCTTGACCGTCGCACTGGTGGCCTTCTGGGGAATGGCTTGTTTGGGAGAGTTGGTATCAGATAATAAAAAGAAACGATTAGATTCTTATAAGGATATCATATTGCATAATCAAAGTTACACGAAAATAGCGCTGTTTAACGCTAAGACAGCAAAACCTGGAGAGGTGCAATGGCTACACTTAGATAAAATCCCCTCACTCCTATGCCCTTACGCTGCGATAAAACAAACAATAAATGAGTCGACCTTACCGACAATCCACCTCCCTTTGTTTTCGTACTACAAGAATAACAAGTTAACCACCCTATCGAAGTCGTCGGCGATGGCTATATATAAGAGGGTCTGGGCAAAGTATGATAGTAAGAATCAATTGTCAGGACATTCGTTTAGAGTAGGAGGGGCAACGTTCAAATGGAACGACCGACAACCATTAGATGATGTGATAAAATTCGGGAGGTGGGAATCCAAGGCATACAAAACTTACCTTAGGAAGTATACCAATGAAGATATAAAAGATGCGGAGTATATCTGGAATTTGATGAAAATTGAAGACGAGAAAGGAGGAGGAAAGAAGGAAAAAGAAGATGAGGGATAAAAGGGGAAAAAAAAACATTCCGGAAAAGGGCGACGATGAACTTACAGAGTGTAAATAGAACGTTATTGTTTGAGATAGAGACCTATAGGAAAAGGAGTCACCGAGTTCGAGGCGAGGAATCATGGTGCGAAAAGATTAATTAAGCCAGATATGATACATGCACAAATAGCGAAGTATCCCGCGAGGAAAATAACCTCGAAACTGACCGAGAAGGCTCTCCGCGGGCTCCGGACGATAAGTCCTGAGGTCTGGGAGCAGAGAACCTACCCGGTTGAACAACTCGCGGCCTACCGGCCCCCCCCACACACGTACTGTAGCTTGATTACAACAAAAGAGTTGAGCCACAGAACATAGAGGAATTTGACCATAGTAGAATTTCTGTATAGTAGTATGTTAAGTTAAAGGAAATTAAAGAGAGAAAAATAAAAACACTTAAGAGAGATTAAAAGAAAAAGAAAAATTTCTCTAACAAATTGTGAGGAGATTTCAATGGATCAATAATCAACTACAATAATTCAATACACATCAAATCAAATTGAATTAATACACATCAAATCAATTATCTCATATCAATTAGAACATCAAATGAACATTACACAATCAGCTAATTACCAATATCAAATGAAGAAATTACTAAAATTGAAACTACACATACTCAAATGATGATACCATTACCAATTACTAAAAATCAAATGACTAAACCATTGATATCATGCAATACAAAACTCAATTACTCAAATGACTAGTTATCAAATTATCAAATGACTCAATAACAGTTCATCAAACAATTGAATATTACTTAAAGATGTGAGAATTTACAGGAGGGGTGAAGTGAAGCAAAGTTATCAATTGGTGTGAAGTTTCTCATAGTTTCTTTTGTCTCTTTTCTTGTTTTCTTTTACTCCATCAACTCAGTCTCAGTTATGTAATTGGTACAGTCAGGGTGGATTCTCAGTTTCTCTTTATTTCTCTTTTCTCTCAGTCTCTCTCAATTCAATTATTTATTTGGCACAGTAAGGAGGAAATTACATATTTCAATTGTTTAAAGTTTATTTATATTAGTGGGAAAGTGAATTTTGGAGCAGCATTGGAAGTTGTATATGTACATAATTGTGGCTCTTGTTTTCTTTTCTCACACTCTATTTTTCTCTCATCTCTCTCCCTCTCTCTTCATATGTGACTGGCAGTGTGTATATAAACTCAGGTGTCTTGCAGGGAGGATTTGAGAATTATCCAGAAATTTATCCAGGAAAGTTCCTATTAGTTTATAGCTCATTGGCAGTACCAACTGGCCTATACTCTTTTTTTATTTCTGTGATCACTTCTTGCCCTTTATATTAAGTTGATATAAGGAGACCTTTTCATTGCTCTCTACAAAAGTCTGATATTCTATTATTTTAACCTCTGAATCTTAGTGTGTGGTATATCCTTTAGTCTAGTTGATCCATTGAGCTCTATTATTCTATCATACGCTTAGTTTGCTTCATTGAACACTTCTTCTAGAATTCTAACATATTAACCTAGGTTTTGAAAGGCTTAGAAAAGTATAAGGCTACAACACATTGGCCAATAAGTTGTTGGACAAATACTTTGTGGATGGTAGTAACTTATAGCTTTGTCAGGTTTTATCTTTCATCAGTCTAGTTCTTAGTAGAGGGTAGTCTGTCTGTTGATTTGGTTGCAAGTGGTATTCAAGGGGGTAGTCTGTGATAGTTCCTTTGGGATTGATCTTTTCACTGAGTTATATTTAAACTATTGATTGCTTTGGGGAATCTTAGTCTGAAGCAGTAATTGTAGTGTAGCCTCTTTTTTTTGTGTTCAGTACACACCCTCATTTATTTACAGGTCTTATTCATTTAAGCACTTTATCATTCCTTATACCCTTATTATATCTCAATATCCTCTACTCTACTTTTTTACCCTCATCTTGTATCTGTAGTACTCCTCAAAGTATTATTATTCCCTCCTTCTTCTAATCTTTTGGCTCTCTAAAAGGCTCAGGATTCTTTAGAGTAGGCTAGTTAACTCTATCCAAAGTTATTTTCACACCTCATATACTTCCTTTTGTGTGTGTGTGGTGGTTCCTTATTTCTTTGGCTCCCTACTCAGTTATTGCTTGCTAAAACTCACATTTTCAGCAAGAGTTCCTACACCGACGTTGGAGATTATATCTTGACGTGCAAAATAATTACAGGACCTTACAAAGGAAATAATGAGGTGATTCCTCGAATTTTACTTCGACATAAAGGTGATGCAAATTGTCCACTGAGCTTCTACAGATTTCAATTTCTGGTTTCATCAGCGTTCTGTATGACAATAAATAAGTCTCAGGGGCAAAGTCTCAAAGAAGTTGTTGTTTTTTTGCCGAGTCCTGTGTTTGCACATGGACAACTATATGTCGCATTATCACGGTGCACTTCTTATCAACGGATCAATGTCTGCCTGTCAAAGTCAGAGGCGTCGTGCAGTACTCATAATATTGTTTACAAAAGGATTTTGGCTGAATGAGACATTTTCCATGTTGGCAACATGGGAAGTAGAATAGCGTGATAAACCATTTTCAACTATTTTCAGATACATGGTAATAATCATGTAATTTGACTCCACAGATGTATATTTGAATCTCTATAATAGAAAGATCATGTAGTAATTGTAAATAACTTAGTAAAAGTCTCACTTGATCAAATCGTTTTTGTGGTATATCATAATCAACTATCGAACCAATGAATGATGAATTGACGGTGCATTGTTCTGTAGCTAAGATTTATGAGGTAATACAGATACAAACTTCAAACTTATAAAAAAAAGGATGATATAAGATTAAAAAGGGATTTTCGTCGTATCAATGCAGGAACAATAGCAAAGTGGCATATCGCTACGAGTTCAAAAAGGGTTTTGTTTTAACTGGGTTACAAGATCATTGGAACTCTAATGGTAATTTGATGATAATATCGTGGAGATCCTCAAAGAAGATAGCAACGAGTAAATCATATGATTAAGGTACTGTTTTCAGTTTAGACGACGGCTGAAGTTTTGTCAATAAAAGTACAGTACTGAAGCCCCTGAAATTGAGGGAATAATCGATTTGAAAATTAAGGGTCATACTGATTCCTTTTATGAGAATTTATAAAATGATTATACGGGTCCATGTAAAAGAAAAAAAGAAAATAAGTATCAATGGTAGTATAGTTAGCGGGGGTTGCTTATATAAACAATGATACGATCATGGATGAATTACAACGGAAGAAAGAACCTGCGTTGCTTATAACAAATCATAGTTTGATATCCACCTGCTACGTTAATTTTGAATAAGCTACAATCTTCACATCATTACTACTTTCTATCGTTCAAACATTTAAATCTGCTTTCACGTTCATTGAGAACAATAGAATGGCACATAACATTCGAATGCCATTATTGATGCGAATAAATGGAATCATAAAAGTGGAACAAAAGGTATGTTTGTTTAAATTTGTTGTCGATATTACAATATCTCAATTGTCATTTAGGTCGATAGTTCAGCGATACAAGATTCAATATTGGAAATGTATCACACAAGGGTGTGGGTTAATCAAGGAAATGGCAACGGAATCGAGTTGCTGATTGCTGCAAGAAAATATGATCAGCCTTTGAAGGCACAACATTATTATCGCTTTGATGGGCCAATCATCTCACGTCAAAACGCGGAGGTAACAATTTTGTTTCCTGAAGAAGATTATACTGTTGATGTTGGACCGAACTTCATTCAACCGGTATCTTTGGCGGATAAATTGAACGTCAATAGTCGTGGTATTATCACCAAAATAGAACATCATTTCAAAACGGACATGTTGTATCAAAATGTTGAAATCACGGTATTACATTGTCACTGGGATCCAGCGGTAAGTATTTGTTTAATAAATAAATTGAAGTTGACTGCAGCTGATCAGTAGATAAAGTCAGGGAGAAAAGAAGAGTTTTATACAGATTACATAATCAGTCCGGTGTTATTACTGTCTGTATGCGCAGAAACTTTATCTCTTGGCAGTATTTTCGAATTCAGGGGAACGGTGACAGGGTATTTGAAAGCGAAAAATCAATTTATAGTAAACGTACGTTGCAATCCGGTACGTCAATGTTTCACAAATCTAACATTTGTTCGTTACATAATTTTATAGGTATCAGACTTAGTGGCTGTAGTTTTATAAAGAGGTAAATACTGTGAAAAATTGAAAAGAAATACTCAAATTAAACAGTATGTTCAACTTTTATATCACTGATTTATCAAATTTGAGTGATTAAATATTGTGAAAGTTATTCATAAAATATCTGCAATACCACAATAAGAATTAGTTGTTGTCTGTATTAACAAAACCTGTAGTAAACTGTTGTGTGGTGCGGTATATGGTGAAACCTTTTACATATCTAAGAGAGGGGTAACACAGTGGCTGTAACACCAGCGATATGATAGCCGATAGGGCGGCAGGCCGCCCGCGTTGCGCTAGTACATAAGAGATGAAACATAATAAAAAGACTTAGGGCGCGTTTGGTTGCAATTATTTTTGGCAATTAAATAAATTTGGGTGTTTGGTTGCCCAAATTTGGTAATCATCATAATGCATTATTTGGTTGATAATTGCCCAAAACTGCCGTAAGTTCACAATTACCTTTTTGGCAATTATTTCCAGATAATTGGCAGTAGATTCATACATGAAGAGGGGACTTGTCAAGATTTTGACTTCTCCCATACCTCACTCCTCATAACCTCCCTCTTCCCTTCCACCCCCCCTTATCTTGTTTCTTTTGTTTTATTTTAACTTCTCTTTCTTTCCTTCTCACCTCTTTGTTTCTTTCCCTTTGATTCCAACTTGCATCATTACATTTTAAAGATCACAGCTTGTTTCACCCTCAGCAGAAAGGATTTCTTGAGAATCAATGGTTGTGTTTTCAATTTCTGCTAGGAGAGCCTCTCCATATTCATCATCTTCAAGAATTTCTTTGGTTTGGATTGTCATGATGGAATCCAAACCATTGATAGACACTGCTGGCAATTAGTAATTGGACATGATGATGGATGATGGTGGTTAGAAGAATAATGTACAACTTGTCAAGTTTGGATCAAAATGGTTTTGAAATGCCAAACAATTGTGGCTGAAAACCACAGATTATTTTTGTAATGTGGTTCAATTGCTGTTGTCAACCTTTCCCGCATTTTCAGGTCACATAATGCAATTCAATTTCAAGGTACATTAAGCATCCGTCTTGACGGGCTACCTGAAGAGCACAGCTAATGTGTGCTCTGCCTTCAAATCCTGCAAGGATGAAGGTAAAGCTGCCATCAAAGTCGCAAGCAGCAAGCACGTTTTGGCTGAATGTGCCTTTGTGATTACAATTTGGAGCCTGGTCGGCCTTGGGAACGATTGCTTGATTATGGGTTCCATCTATAGCTCCAACACAGCCACAAACCAGGGATAAAGGACTGGAGTACTGCTAATAAACTGTGGGCTTGGAGCTCCCGGATTTGGCTGGATGGTCAACAAGATTTTCGACTCACAAGAGCCAAGAGGACGTTGCTGTAGTATTGTGAGATTATTTCTCCAGAGTGCTGAAACCTCTCTGAGGCAAGAGCGTTTAAGCCAGTGTTTCCGTTAACAAAAAGAAATATCATCAATTGTTCCATGACGGTGACATGTTTGGTATCCTCGAGCTCTCCTTCAAGATGTCTCAATAGGCCATTGAAAGCCACTTTGTTCATTTGACACAATCCTCGGAAGCGTACTGGGCTTCCTTCGTAAACCTGACGCGCATACATACCGCCTGTAAGTGCCGACGTTTGACACGGAACTTTTGGGCCATTTGCTAGTTCAATACGGTCTTGAGCAGCACCAATGAGCATGACTTCTTCATCACTGTGTGATGAAGGTGATGATGATGAGGATGAGGAGGTCCATTGATCTTTGTCGGATGAAAAATCGGAGTCTGACATGATTTTGGGATCAAGGTGTTCATTTTAAAATGCTGGTCAACAGAGATTATGATGATCAAAGTTGATCAAATCTGATCAACTTCAGCCAAACGTCAACTGAATTATAAGAGCATCAGCAGCGGTGCTCGTAAAATGCGGGCTCTCGACAATACAGGAGGCAAAATCATCAAAAATCGCTACAGCAGACCCCGCAAAATGCGAGGTGGGTGGTCGAGAGTCTCCAAATTTGGGTGGTCAATCGAGACTCTTGACGTCATGTGCATCCCCAGTAGTGGCATATGCCACTACTCCAAAACCTCCAATCAAAGGTGATCCGCCTTCCGTCATTGAATCATCAAGCAAACAGTTGACGTCAGACCAGGAGATTCCGGTAAGAACAATCCCTTTTTTTTACCTTTTCTCATTACTAAAAACTACGCTGAAATCATCCTTTTCTTCCGTGACTCTAGTTACTTTCTTTTTTGTGAACCTTCCAGCAAACACCCACCCTACAATCATCCGAACAATGGATATAAAAAGTCAACCAACCTTTGAAAACTTTGTCTTTCCTCAATTGTTTTTTCCCTC
The DNA here is from genome assembly GCA_022264835.1 of Melampsora americana. NCBI lineage: Eukaryota > Fungi > Basidiomycota > Pucciniomycetes > Pucciniales > Melampsoraceae > Melampsora > Melampsora americana. Next base: position 1,577,221 of record JAIFHY010000006.1, read on the forward strand.
TTTCACTTGCGTTCAACGTCGGCTACAATTGACCCTAACCTCAATTCTGTTATATACCCCTTTCATTTGGTTGATCTGGACCATCTCTACTCAGCACCTTCAGCCACTCAGTCAATTGCTTCACACCCCAAAGAAGAACGTCCAAACGCCACCAACAGGAGCAAGAATTGGACTTTGAATGAGGACGTTGCTCTTTGCAAGGCTTGGGCGAACACTTCGCTTGACCCCAAAGAAGGAGACTCACAAAAACGGCCCCTTACTGGGGACGTATTTTCACAAACTTCAAGGAAGATGTCCAAGAGGCTAGTGGTATGGAAACCACTTGAAATCAATCAGCTTGTGAACGCCGTTGGGGAATTATTCAACACGACGTCAATAAGTTTTGTGCGGCATATGATCAAGCAACATTGACGCACCTCACTGGACGTGTACAACTTGATGTGGTAAGTTCCACTTTGTTTTTGGCGTGTGTGCAGTGTACTAATTCTGTTCGTTTCTTGGTCATTTTTTTAATTTGTAGCTTGAGGTTGCACACCAAATCTACGCTGCTACCAACGACGAGAAACGATTCACACTCAAACATGCCTGGGCCATCCCTCGCCAGCATGTAAAATGGTCCTTGTATTGTAGCCAGCTTGAGAAGAACAACAAAAATGTCAGCGTCAAAAAATCAACAAAGAAGAGACCTACCACCAGCGACTCTATGTCTCCCAGCCCCAATCTAGGCCGAATTCCTCTGGATCAAGAGCGACCCTACGCTCTTTCGACCGACAGCTCAGACACCAAGGAAACTTCGCGACCTATTGGCCGCAAAGCTGCCAAAGCTTCCACAGCTTCCAAAGCCTCCAAAAGCAAGAAGCGATTGAAAGATGTGGGGGATGAGATTGCCGCTGCCAACATGAAGCTTGCCAATGCTTCGGCGGCAAAGGTCAAGATAGCTGCATTGGCTGCTGCAGACGATTGTCAAGCTTTAGACAATAAGATCATGTTAAATCCCCCTCCTCAAGATCTGGATGAGATACAAATGGAATACTGGCGAGAGAGACGAGCGCAGATTACCAAGAGACTTCACCAAAAAACAACTGAGGTAAGCACTGCGTTCTGATTATATTCATAGCCTTTATGCATTATCTGATGTACCTTTATGTCACCATTTAGAATTTGATTTCAGGTGATGGTGTAGATGGGAATGCTGAATGAGGTTTTTTAAAAGTGTGAACCATTGAAGACCAAGTTTCAGATGGGTAGTTTGATTTTTTCACATTTTATCAGCTGTCATTTCAAATAGTCCTCCTTTATATACCTTTGTGAGCGATGAGTTTGTTCTGTTTTAGCCCTGGCAATTATGTCACTTGTGTGTTTTGAAATATATCATGAATAATTGATTTTAAAAAGTATGAAGTCACATGGAATGACTTGTTCGCACAATTCCAAGACATTGATTATTTAACCTTTTGGTCAACCTGTGCATATTTAAGAGGTGAAAACAACTTGATTTTCATTTCTTCAATTTCATTTGGTCCTATCGGGAAAAATTCAATAAAGAAAAATTGTTGTGATATACTTATATGTAAATCTTTTTACTATCTCAAACCGCTCTGGTATGTTTTCTTTGTCTTGGTTACCCAAGTTTCACTCGCTATTGTTGGCATTCAACAAAATATATATATAATTTGGCTCAGTAATGTTGGCAATCAACAAAATATATATATATATTGGTATCAAAGAAATTAAACCAACGTTACAAATCATCAACACTGTGAAGGTCTTGCCATCCCAAATAAGAGTTCAAATCAATCAAGACACATTAAATTTCATCTTATCATGTATATTTTCTTATCATGTATACATTAAATTTCATCTTATCATGTATATTTTATATCTAAACCAAATAAACCTATCTTTCACTATTTGCCATTGATTTCCTGCGGTTGATTGCCCGCTTCGTTCCAAACATGTTTGATCAAGTCTCGCAATAGTGCACGGTGTTGTCGTTTCTCACGCATCATGCGAATTCAAGCAATATAAAGTTGATATTGAGCCCACGAGTCCGGTGTAGGTTGGGGTGGTGGTCTTGCATCATTGAGGTAAGAGGGGATTTCTTCTTTGTGGTGTCCAGTGATTTGATTCTGTTCGATTTGCATGTTGTGCAGGATTACTGCACAGTAAACGATTGTTTGCAAGTCCGCTTCCTTCCAAAGTCTTGCTGGGCAATTCAGAATGCCAAAACGAGCAAACAGAATCGCGAATGTTTGTTTGACATCTTTTTGAATGGATTCCTTCGAGAAATCAAAGTGTGTCATTCATACCCGTTCTTTTTGATTACCATTGGTGACACTCTTGATTAAAGTTTCCCAATCTGGATATATTCCATCAGCCAGATAGTAAGCCTGCTTGTAAACATGGCCATTGACGGTAAATTCAACCTCGGGAGCTTTTCCTTCCATGAAATCATGGAAGAGTGGGGATCGATCGAGTACACTGATGTTGTTGAGAGTCCCAGGAAGGCCAAAAAACGCGTGCCAAATCCAAGTGTTGTATGAGGCTACAACCTCCAAAACTAGAGTACGCACCTTTTCTTTTCCTCGAAACATTCCGTGCCAGGCAGTGGGACAATTCTTCCACTCCCAATGAGTGCAATCAATAGAACCGAGCATTCCAGGTAAACCCCGTCGACAAGCCTCTTCAAGCAACCTTTGAGTATCCTTGACCGTTGGTTTCCGGAGATATTCATCCTGATACAAACATACGACATCTTCACAAAATGTTTTGAGGCATTGAAGAGCGGTCGATTTGCCAATTTGGATATATTCATCCTGTCCATCAGCCAAGGTTCCAGTGCCCATCTGGCGCATTGCGGCGGTGATTTTTTGATGAGGTGAAAGTCCAAGTTGCTTCGCCGCGTCGTGTTTCTGGACCCAGTAAGTATTGTGAAGTGGAAGATCATTGATTAGTCGTTCGACTATCACTCGATCCACTCAATAACATCGTCAAAATTGATCTTCAGTATAGGAGTGATTCATAGAAAAATATTGATTGAAAATGATATCATGAGCAAGTTGACAATGTCGAGTAATTTCTTGACGAGGCTTCTTTGGATTTCCTTTGTCCAGATTTGCTTCGTAGTACCAGGCTGCTGCTTGTGCAGCAGCAGCCTCTTCTTCATGATCGTTGTAGAACTCTTTCAGAACAGGCTGAAAGCAGAGCCAAGAAGGGGAAGAATGAAGTGTAGAACAACTCAAACACACACAAGAGTAAAAATAAGTCTTGGAATGGTGAGTGGAAAGACTTCAAACAAAAAGAAATGCCCTTCTTAAACAGGGACTTTGATACCAATGAATTAAATTTAAGACCTACAAGTCTTTGGATTAATAAAAACCAGGCTGATTGAGGACAATAATTTCAATAATAACACTATATAGGCGCACTCAGGCACCAAACCCAATGAGCAAATGAGTACCCACTCAACTAGAAATTAATTAAAAGAGAAATAAGGGTCTAACTATTATAAAATTCCAACTTTCACTAGTTGTTACCTGAATAATAATAATAAAAGATACAACTTATTCTGATAATCTAATAATAATTTTTGCTGATTAAAAGAGGGACAAAAGTCCCTTCAAAAGATACCAATGTATATAAGAAAAATAAGAGCACACACAAAGAGAAATGTGACAAAAATCAACCCCCAAACTCGAAATTCCACTTCAACTAACTTTTTCACAAAGATACTCCTTATCAAACCCCAAATTAAAATTGATAGACATATTCAGCGCACACACATTGATCATTGACAAATTTTCAAGCACACAGATCACACTAATACTTAGCTGTTTATCACAAAAACCTGATATTCCACCAATTTACCCTAAAAGCTGAAATAAAATTGAAATGAGGGACCATAAAAAAATTCTGAAGAGACAGAAATGAAGAGAATTTCACGCTCTTCAACTTTGCTCAGCCAAGCTAGTTTGTATCTTCAATGGTTGTACCCTAAAAAAGCAATTGAAAATAGGCCAAAATCTTCGAAATTGGGATTTACCCAGTTTACCACTTGATAGTACCACTAATGATGATGAGTATGATGAATAAATCAATTTTGGATGGTCACATGCGCCAGTAGAATCTACCCCAACCTTTATCTACCCTTGAAGTGTGCTGTGGTACCCTTGAATTACATCATTGTGATTGAAAATACAACTTTCTCAGATTTCGAAAATGATTTCCAAGTTTCGAATTGACCAATTCCATATGAAGACCTTATGTTTCCAACCATGTGGTTTGTGAATCATTTGAAAGTGTCTTTGTATCATGCCAGTCCCTATTCCCATTTCAGTTTACCACCCCCAGTTTACCACTCATGCCCCAATGTATCCATATCTTCAATTTTCGAAATTTAGCCTCATTTAAACCCATAACCAATGAACCCATAATATACTGTATAACTCCTCAAATCCATAAATAAATTAGTCACCCATGTTAAACCCCATAATTTCGAAATTTCAACTTCAAACCTGTACACATGTCATAACCCCATATTACATATCACTACACTACACCAAAAACCCATAATTTCGACTTTTTGCTTCAATTCCTCCATTACCACATAACACATATCTCATAACCCATAAAATAAAAATTAAAAATTAAAAAAAATAAAAATAAATTCAATAAAAATTAATTAAATTAAATTAATTAGAAATAGAAATAAAAATAAATTTTATTCGGACCATTGTGGTCACTTTTGATCACCACATCGTCTTCGGATAGGTCGTTGAGGAATGCTGCAAGTTGTTCTGGATCCATGATCGGTATGAGTGAAGTTTGATTTGATGATAGGACAAATGGAAGTTTGGAGTTGAAGTCAAGTGGATTGTATGTGTTTTGATAGAAGTCAAGTAGATATGGGTATTGAGTACAAGCATACAAAAAGACCTCAATCGAGGGATTTCCGTACATTTAAGTGCTCCGCTGGGGAAAAACTGACTTTGTACAGATTTTTTCTTAGATCACGTGACCCGAATTTCGACTTCGCCAACTCATTCTCCTTAACTTTTTCCGCCCCCTCCCCTCCCATCGAACGCCGATAACTAGCGCAAGATGCCACCTGGCGCGTCCGACACGGGCCAGATGGTCGAGGACGACCCTCTCGTTCGAATGGCCGATGGAACGCCCGATATGAACGCGTCTAGTCAAGGTAATGACGCGTTGACTTCTATTCCGGACGATTCGAACGACTCTCTCCCCCCAGCCGAGATACTCTCAGACATGATCGATGTCTTGCCCAAACGAAACCAGATCCCTCTTCTAGCCGAGTTTTTGAAGAAGAAGGCTCGTACGTCCACCCCAGGTGTGGACGGACAGGATTCTTCTGGACACGCCCCCACCACACCTCGATCCAAAAGGATGTCTTGCATGATCCCAGGAAGCGAGGACGACCGATCTCTCACCGCCTTGCTCACCAAACTGGTCTCAGTCGCGAACTCAGCGATCCAGCTCCCAGCACGAGGCCGACTGCCTAGTAGGATCCAGGTCGATGTCGAGTCATGCGCCGACATCCTTGTTCTCATCAACGCTGCGTTTGACCGCCACCAAATCGACAACACGAGGAAGGCCCTATTCCATAAACCGGCGTCCAGCCTCGAATGCCCCACCAGGGCGGCTGCGTCGTTAGAGACCTCGGCTTTGAGCCCTACCTTGAGTGAAGATTCCCAAATTGCCTCACTTGCTGAGAAGTTTGATGTTCTAAACGAGAAGGTTTCCTTTCTCGTTTCCTCCCTCCCCGCCTTATCAGGCAACCCCCCTCAAAATCGAGCGGTGGCCTCAAACCCCGACTCGTACGCAGCTAGAGCGTCCAAAGCACCTCAAGACAGCGCTACGGCGCAACCTCCACGTCCTCGGGCAAGCCCTAAAGCTGGCTCCTTGCCCTTGGCCAAGAAGAAAACGGCCAATACCGTTACCTTAGCCCAGTTGGACAAATCCCAGGGGGCATTGAGTGATTTGTCGATCACACAGCTCATCCAAGGCTTCAACAACGCCTTTGGCCTCAACAACCTGCGAGTGAACGACTCGGATGACCATACCATAAGGGTCAAGACGGTGCAACGCCACCCGTCGAATGACCTGGTTCTTCATTTCGAAAGTGCAGCTCATGCCGAGAGAATCAGGCTAGCTGAAAAGTGCTGGCTCCCGCCCATCACCACTAAGTTACAAATCAAGCCTGAACATTACAATGTGCTCGTTCACGGCATTCCCACATCGTTCAACCCCGATATCACCAACCACAGGGAGGAGCTGATTGCTTCCAACCCCGATCTTTTACAAGAAGCGGCTGTCATCCGGTGGCTCATTCCCAAGCTACAAGATGACCCGTCCAAACGCTATTCCACCTTGTTGATAGGCTTCAACACCAAGCCCCTGGCTGATAAATGCGTCAGGGAGAAGGTTTGGTTCGGCAGAGGCCTGCACAGAACTCAGCATGGCTGGGATCCTCCCAAGCGATGCTACAACTGTCGCACGACAGGACACACCACATCCTCATGCACGGTCAAGGCCATGTGCCCGTATTGTGGTGAGGAACACCACGCCCATATGTGTCCCCAAAAGGGCACAACTCCTATGAAATGCACTGCGTGCATTCGAACCCTGTTGAAGCTGGAGCCAGCGGCATCAGTCAAGCGCCTACTGGAGGCCGGTAACAACGACCTCCTCCATTCCCCTTTCAGCCCTCACTGCGCTACGCGCATAGCTGAGACATTACCACCGCACAACCCAAGCGCATCCCCTAGGCTGGTTGTCACACCTGAAGCCGCCGCTACTAACGTCCAATGTTAGAGCAACTCCGGCAAAAAATCACTTTACCTGACACAGCATCAATTCTCCAACTGAATTGCCGCCACTCTTCTGACGTTTCTAACTTGCTCTTTAATTCTGAATTCACCAATCTTTTCTCTATACTGTCATTACAAGAACCCGCCATCAACAACATTGACTATCTGCCACACGCGCACTCCAACTGGACTCTCATTAGTCCTACTCCCGTTGCGAGAAACACAAGTGCTCGACCTAGAGCGTGTCTTTATATCCGAAAAGACATTAATTTACAGATCAACCCCCTCCAGTCGACGTCGCGTGACATTGCGGCTTGTACAGTCACCTTCGCATCCGGCTTTGTGCTGCTTGCTATCAGTGTGTACAACGACCCTGAGGTTTTCTCGGGCTTCTCAGCCTACGACGAGCTGATGAATAGCCTGCCCTTAGATATTCAACTCTTACCCACCATTCTTAATACAGACTGTAACCTACACTCACCACTGTGGAACCCATCCCACATCTCTACCCATGACAGTGATGCAGAACGGCTCATGGACCTCATGTCCAACTGGGACATGAGCCTGAGGTCCCCTAGTGGGATTGCCACGTTCGGTGTGGGCTCCCGCACGACACTCGGCACATCAATCGACCAGACTTGGGTCAACGAATCACTTGACGAATCCATCATCCAGTGTTCCATAGACGAAGATAGCATTACCAGCCACTTCTCGGACCACCAGGCCCTGATCACTACCTTCCTTATTCGCCGCGACACGACGACGCCCGCTGGCAATGCGGCACAAACCCAGAAAAACTGGAAGAAGGTGGAGCGGGTTGCCCTCAGAAACGAGGTGCAACTCAACCTGCCAAAGATCCAGCCCTTGACGAGCCGAGCTATGATTGAAGACTTTGACCGTGCTCTGACGGACGTCATCACCTCAGCCCTGGACAACAGCTCCCCGAGGAAACCACCACCAGGTAAGCACAAAAAGTGGTGGGATCCGAAAACACTCGAACCCCTCCGTAAAGCAGCCGCGAAGGCGGAGAGGACCATGAAGAAGACTTGAAACAACGACGACCGCCTTGCCTTCAAGCAGGCGCGGAACAGCTTCAAAAAGGCCTTCGACAAGGCCAAGGAGAACAGCTGGAGGACTTACCTCTCCACGCTGACCCACGACACGCTCTTCCAGGCGAAGAAATTTGCCTCCGGACGACAACCCTCCCCGGTGATCAACACCCTAATCACCTCGGAGGGAATTACCTGTACGTCCAACGCTGAGAAGGCTGACGCTCTGTTCAATGCCACATGTGTAGCGACGGCCCCATGCAACTTGGACGACACCACTCCCCTCCACTTCCCGCTGACTGAAGACACCAAGGCCAGCCCTTCGACAATGCCCAGGCTCCTGTCATCGCTGACAAAGGAGTCCCTCACGACCATCGTCGACGCGAGCCCGCCCCTCAAGGCGCCGGGAAGGGACGGCATCCAAAACTGGGTGCTGCAGATGCTGTGGCCAGTCATCAAAACCCACGTCCTCACGCTCTTTCAATGCGTCACGATCACCGGCCTTTTCCCAACGCGCTGGAAGGAAGCGCGCACGGTCATGATACCAAAACCGGGGAAGTCGGATTACACTTCCCCATCTTCTTTCCGGCCCATTGCCCTCCTTAACACCATCAGCAAGCTCTACGAGAAGCTGATCACCATTCATCTCTCCCAACAGGTGGAGACGCTTCATCTTCTCAATCGAGGCCACTATGGTGGCCGTCCAAACCGATCTAGCCACGAGGCCTTAGTCCACCTCATCGCCTTCATTCGAGGCGAGTGGGCGAAAGGCAACATCGTGGGAGCGATGTTCGCAGACGTTAAGTCGGCGTTCCCCTCGGTGCACCACCCGCGGCTCCTGGACACCCTCGAAAAGAAAGGTCTCCACTCTGAGACCATCAACATCATCAACGAGGTCCTTGTGGATCGATCCACCCGCCTGGCCTTCAACGGCTTTGAGTCGACGCCTTTCGAATTGACCCATGGTTTACCACAGGGCTCACCCCTATCTCCGCTCCTCTATCTTATCTACAACTCCTCTTTGCTAGACATCGCTAACTCTGTACCCTGGGCTGAAGCTTTGGGTTTCGTAGATGATGTGATCCTTCTAGCTTCAGCATCGGACCCTCACCAACTTCAATCCAAAATGAAAACACTCACCTACCGCCAAACGAAATGGGCCAAACGCCACGGGGCCATCTTCGACACAAAGAAAAGTCATTGGATGATTTTCAGCACCAAGAAGCGCGAAAGGGACGACGACGACCCGCCCACCATTGACTTTGGCTCTAGGAAAAACCTCACTCCTCACGACAACACCAAATGGCTTGGCGTCACACTGGACAGCCAGCTCACTTTCAACCAACATCGTCAGGACGTCTTTGCAAAAGGAAAGCAACGGTCAGGTTTTATAGCCTCCCTTACCAAATTGGAATGGGGCATACCGCCACACCTGATGAGGACTCTCTTGACAGCCACGGTACACGCCGCGACCGACTACGGCGTTGCAGCATGGTTGCCGTTCGACCCCCCCAAATACTTCATGGAGCAGCTCGCGACAGTCGACAACACGTGCTCCAGAGCCGCGTTGGGAGCACTCCACACCACCCCAAAACCCTTCCTCAGGCACGACCTGAACCTTCTTCGACCTGAGACACGGCTGAGAGCTAAGTCCATGAACTTCATTGCCAAATCTCTCACAAAGCCTAGACATCACCCCCTCTTTACCTTCATACAGCAGGCTCAGACCTCGAAACCACGCACTCAGAGCATCTCCAACGGTGCCTGAGTTCTAAAACTCGTACAGGACCATCTGTAAATGTACAGACCGCTGTATTGCCCCGGAAAAATGCAGACACTCCAACAAGCAAAAACAAGCCCCAGAACAAGGTCCCGCCCCTGCCAAATACGCCCGAGACGTGACCCAATGAAGACAAGATGAGATCATCTTTATCAATGAGATGGTGAGTACTCTTGATCGTGGTGATATCAGATCACCACGATCAATGTGAGCGAAAATCTTCACATGAAATGAGATTTGTTGAGTGTGTTGGTCAAACATGGTCAAACGAGAGCACCACGAGCCCCCAGTTTATCAAACGTGAGCACCACGAGCCCCCAGTGTGATTCGTCGCTTGATATATGGACTGCTTTCCTGCCTATACCCTTTTTCTTAATGTTCTTCTTTCATCGGCTTTTGTCTATAACACTGTTCTTCTATTTCAACTCTGTGCAAAACAAGATAGTCAACCCCATTATCGCTCAAAACATGAAGAACTCACTTTCTCTGATGACTCCTGAATTCTTAGCCAAATATGCTGTATTTGCCGGCCTCCAAAGAGAGTTTGTTGCAACTCTGTCTAACTATTCCCCAGAGTTGCAGGCCTACCTTTTGGTCTTGCATGTTCCACGCGGCCCTCGTGGATCTTGTCCTGGAAGAGCCCCAAACCTACCCAGGAACGCACCCCAGGGTAATATTGGTTTGATGCGGGACTACTTCGAAGTGACGCCGGTCTTCAGCGAACTAATGTTTCGAAGACGCTTTCGAATGAGTCGCCGGTTGTTTTGTCGAATCGCAAAAACACTAGGTGAAAATGATCCCTATTTTACTCACAGAAGGGACTGCACTGGTATGTTTTGTTATTTACGTTATGATTGTTTTTTCGCTGACATCCGATACAATTTGATCTAGGCAAACTTGGTATATCACCATACCAGAAATGCGCCGCCGCTCTTCGACAACTGGCGTATGGAACTTCCGCCGATGCACAAGATGAATACCTGCGAATCGCCGAATCCACAGCCATTGAAACTCTCAAACGTTTTTGCATGGGGGTCATTCGGGCTTTCAAAGAACAGTACCAACGGAGGCCAACCGCTCAAGATGTTGAGCGAATTCTTGAAGTGAACGCACATCGGGGTTTTCCGGGGATGCTTGGGTCACTTGACTGCATGCATTGGGAGTGGAAAAACTGCCCCAAAGCATGGAAAGGTCAATATACGGGTAAAGAGGGTACCCCGTCGCTGGTCCTTGAGGTTGTTGCGACTCAAGACCTGTGGATATGGCACTCGTTCTTCGGCCTACCTGGAAGCCTGAACGACATTAATGTTTTGGATCGCTCAAAGTTATTTCAAGATTTATCCCTTGGAATAGCTCCAGCCTGTCAGTATACAATTAACGGGAACAACTACCAGACTCCATATTACCTTGCCGACGGCATTTATCCAGAGTGGTCCACCCTAGTCAAGACCTTCAGCTGTCCTCAAGATGCTAAGAAAAAGGTGTGTAATTTTTTTTGAAGGCGAACCGCATCAATCAAGCTCACCTCATTCTGATTCTGTACTGTACTACAGATGTTTTCTAAAGTACAGGAAGCCACTCGCAAGGACGTTGAACGTGCTTTTGGCGTCCTTAAAGCCCGATTTGCCATCATCCAAGGTCCCAGTCGAATGTGGCAGCCGGCTCACTTGGAACTGATCATGAACTGCTGCATTATATTGCACAACATGATCGTTGAAGACCAGGCAAGTGAGCCACGGGGTGCCAATGATGTGCACATCTTTGACCCCCCACCACCACCACCTGTTCGACTTCCTCGCACCTATATACGCTTTCTAGCAGGCCGAACCGCTTATCGCAACCCACAAGCGCATCGAAGCTTGCGGGATGACCTAGTTGAACATATATGGAATGAATTCACCAACGATGAAGACGAAGATCTACTGTAATTATTTCACTGTCTTAACTTTCTTTACTTATTCATTACCTTGCACTACGTTCTTTACTGCATCGTGTCTTTGTTCCTCACTTACTTCTTGTCTCATTGTCTCTACTCTTTCTTTACTTTCTACCTTGCACTACTTTCTTTACTGAATCGTGTCACTTCCTTCTTGTCTAATTGTCTCTACTCTAGTTGACTCGCCCCATCCGATTTTGTTAATGAATAGTCACTCATTTCTTTCTTTCTCAATCGTGTGTATTTTCCAAATGATTTGCGTATAAAGTTTTGAACATCAACTGTGTATATTTGTCAATTTATAAAGTTTTCATACATAAAGCCACTGATAGAAAAGCCACCGATAGAACATGCAAAAACGAGCTTTTGTGCCTCTTGAGACCAACACATGAGAGTGTTTTTGAGCAACACATGCAGTATACAGACAGTATTCAAAGGTAACAAGCGAGTGAAAAAAGAGAAAAGCAGACAAGTGAAACTTAAAGGTATGCAGACAGACAAGTGAGACTATTCACAAAAAAGAAAAGGTAATAAGACGAGTGGCACTACTCTAAAAACCATTCACGCGGATTTGAAGCCAATGCCACTTGGCTCGGTCATCAAAGGCATCAACAAACTCCGCGCCTAAGCCTCCGGCACGTATCAATTGTGCAGCAACGGCCTTCTCACCCGGTTTTTGCAGGTAAGGGCCAGTGTAATGATACACTTGACGAAGCGCTTCGCGAAGAACACGGAACTCTTCGCGACGCTTATTTTGAATAATTTTGATGATTCGGCGGATTGCGTTTTTGGATTCCCTTTTTCGGTTATATTCTGCTACTCGCTCCATCTCACGCTGAGCTCTAGGGCTCAGGTTGTGAACAACTGCGTGACGTTTCGACCGTCTGGCTTTTGTTTACACAAAAATATTCATGTCAGTTTGCGGTAATGTGGTATACACATTAATATGGTCAGCTCACGTCTATCCGGCGTAGAGTCATTGCGATTCGCACCATCAGTGCGCTGCTGAGCCTTAGCGACAGCCCGGTCGTCAACGCTGTCCAAAAGATTCCGGTAGGTTAAAAACCGGCGCGGTGAAAAACCTGTGTCGAAGCTGCTACCAAGCCAGTTGACTGTATAACAGGTATATGAGTTTGGGAGATAGATAGGCCGGCAGTGTCGGTTGTTACTTACCTTCGAAAGAATCATCGGTTCTCGGAGTGAATGGTTCACGACGAGGAAATAGCATCTTGAGTTTGTTTGGGATGTTTTTAGAAAACGAGCGTGGATGTGATGTAGTTTCAAGGTAAACTGATTATGCTATGGACAAAAAAATAGAACAATATCGTGAGGTGTATATCTTGAGGTGAACGAGTGACAAAGAGGAAACATAGGGACTATATAAGGGAAAAAGATTGGCAGAGTACAATAACCGATCACACAAGTGGCTCATCAGAGCGCAGGTAACAGGTAATTACAAAATGCTTGCCATGGAAACAAGATCACCGCTATAAACAGTAACAGTGAGCAATCAAATAGCGCGTAAACTTTCGTTTTTGCTATTGATTGCATCCTTTGCGGCCTCAATACTTGCTCGCGTACGGTCATCCAGCTTAGATGTGTCTATCATCAGAACTGACAGATTGGCCATTCTTTCGACGGCTGCGGCGGCCCTCTCGCCTTGGTCAGCAATCCGTTCAATCACACGGATCTGCGCCGCTTGATTGACCACGATTTGAGGTTGGATTTCGTCCGGCTTCGCTGAAGTGCGATTCTTTTTAGCCTTCTTATTGCCTTCAGGTCGTTCCATCAAAGGAATACGGTCGAGGTCGGTATTGGTACTAGATGAAGGGGTGCCGATGTCAGACGTAAGTAGGTGGGGTATGACAAAGTCTTGATCAACTCCAGCAATTGGACAGTGCTCGAGCACTGTCGAGTTTAACTTCCATTTGGGAGAATTCTTTACAATGTCATAACAAGTTGTGAACTTGAATTCGCTACCACAATCTTCCTCGTACAAATTTAAAGCATCTAAGAATTGGTCGTGCGGGCCTTTACCAGTCTCCCGAAGGAACTCAATTTGTTGAAGACATCCGGCGAATTTAGCCATCGCATGATTCAAAGTGCCCCAGCGAGATTCGAGTGATTTGAGAGTGCGGATATGAGACTTGGGAACTCTGCTATTAAAGTCTTCCATGATGCTCTTCCAGAACGAGCTGCCCTTTTGATCGGTTCCTGTGATAGGGTCTTCTGAGATGTTGAGCCACGAAATGCACAGTTGCTCAAGCGACCCCTTGCTGAAATTAGAACCACGACCACCGACAGGAGCAGTAGATCCAGCACGAGTGGAGGCAGTTGAAGATTTAGCTGGAGCGTCACGCATTGACACTGTTCGTTTGTTGGAAACCGACGGCTGGGTAAATGGGGTCGACTGTTGTGTATTGGTTGGGAATGGATCGAAATCCGGATTGTTCGAAGTGATTGAGCTTGCACGCTGGGATTGGGACAGTTGACGGTGTTCACTACGATCGTTAAGGTGGTTGGCGCGGTACTGGGAAGGTGGAGGAGGCTCAGAGATGTTGTTAACCTGGTCTCGTTGAGTGATTGAGCCGCCGCGATCGCTATTATGCAGAAAAGGTCCGACATGGGGGCCAGCAGCCTCATTATGGCCGTACAATTGACGTTGGACTGGTACGATTTGATGAATGAGCAATTTGAATCATAAGAAAGATATGCTGAAAGGAGGCAGAATGACTTACCATGAGCGGGTGCTCTAACATGGTCAGAGTATGTTAGCCTATTATGTTCAGCAGGCACACCTGGAGGTCCGTTAAAAGAGCTGTCAGTCAGGATCATCAAAATCAGAGAGCCAGCCACATCTTTAACTGACCACCAGGAGCCTGATTGCCTGATTGATCAAAACCAGGATTGCTTGACACGTAGGTGTAGGTGTTTCGCTGCATGACTTGAAGGCACACTTTGATGTGACGGTTGATTATTTAAGCAAACAACAATATTTATTTTTTCAATGAAAGGATGTTAAAAAATGGAAGGGTCTTCTGGCAAAATGGAACGATCTGGCCTGTCTGGTATCATATCAATCCTGCTTGATATAGTGTGGCCTATTGCCCAACGTGTACTTGGTGAGGGTGGTGACCTACACACTATGATCATTTGGGCAATCATCAGTGCTTATTTCTCCTCCAATGGGCACGGAAATGGGCAATGAGGCCCATGATTGATCGAATGATCACGATCTTCCCTCATTTCAAGATCATATATAATTAATGTCAATATTTTGGGATCAAAGAGGGAAGATCTGGGATCATGGTGTCTGAAATGTCACCAATACCGCATTCCTCTATTTTCCAAATGACCCTGGGTATATAAAGGTCTCGACATGTGATACCCGCAATCCCTCTAAATGAGGCTCACACGGGTGGTCACATGTGAGAATTCTGGTGACCGGTGGAGGGTCGTTTTTTGACCAAACCCGGTAAACGTAAAATACACCTTACGTATCGTTACGTTTACAAGGTGCCGTTGCGGATGCTCTCATCGCAACATCTTCCACCAGTTCTTCCAGCATGACCTGGGGAAAGAGTTCGGCGAGTTCACCACACAACTACCAGTCAATCCCTCGGCAATCCTCCTGCGGCCGTCCAACCTGTCGACGATAATCCAGGATGACGAGGGCGTCGCCATCTCAGGGACCAAGAACCTACGACATTCAGCTGAGCACCTCATCATATACACTGATGGCTCGCGCATTCCAACTAAAAACACAGCCGCAGCAGCATGGTGCCAGAACACCAACCGATCAATCGCCCAGCACCTAGGAAAGGCCCGCCTCCATGGGATCTACCAGGCCGAGTACAAAGGCGTACAGCTGGGCCTAACGATCGCCCTACGAGCCGCAACCGACCGAACCAAACGAATCTCAATCGTCCTCGATAACCAATCGGTTATCAAGGACCTGAGCAACTGCCCTCCCACCATCGCCTCCCTCCTTGACAGGAAGGAGACATTCAAAATCCTCTCTTACCTGGCAGTGACCTTCGCTAACGCGAGGGTCACGATACGGTGGTGTCCTGGCCACCGCGG
The DNA here is from genome assembly GCA_022264835.1 of Melampsora americana. Taxonomy (NCBI): domain Eukaryota; kingdom Fungi; phylum Basidiomycota; class Pucciniomycetes; order Pucciniales; family Melampsoraceae; genus Melampsora; species Melampsora americana. Next base: position 1,592,899 of record JAIFHY010000006.1, read on the forward strand.
GGTGAGAGGTAACGAGGTGGTGGATAAAATCGCCAACACCTTGGCTAAACGTGACTTACCTAGTACCTTTTCATCTACCCCCACCCTTGCAGGATTCACGTCTGCGATTAAAGAATGGTCCAAGAAGGACTGCAACAACTTCTCGGACGCCGACATCAAACGACTCGGCCACCCTCCCTTTGCCAAGAAACACCTCAGGGCCATCAGCAACCTCCATAAGCATGAATGCGCGACAATCACCCAGCTGCGTTCCAACCATATCCACCTTCATTCTTACCTCTTTAAACACCAACAACGTTTCGACCCCGTGTGCGACTGCCAGGAGGGGGTCGAAACTATTGACCATTACCTATTCATCTGTCACAGGTACACCCGTCAACGGAAAGCCCTCTCCGGCGCTCTACACGAACTTCAACTTCAAGAGTCGACCTCAGCTCTCAAAAACCCGCGTGCATATTCCTGCATTGCCAAATACTGCAACTCGACCTGGCGGTTCAAGAACCGTTGGGTCTGGGCCTCCATCACGGAAGAGGTGACGCCCAGCAACGTCCCCGTGCCACCTGCCTAATTTAGTTTAGCCATCCCTTAGCGCCCCATTTGTACCCACACAACACTTGTAATACCTTAAACAGCCAGCACGCGTCCTTTTCCCCACAGGGGTTTTTACCGGAGCGGAGCACAAGTAGTTACAGTGCCTGATAGCCTTTGGCTCAGGAGGCACTTAAAGCAATGCATTAAAAAAAAAAAAAAAAAAAGTGCTCCGCTGCACACACACCCATTTTCAGACCCCCTAAATTTGGGAATTGCTTTCGGGGGTCTGTTTCCGACCTCGCATTTTTCGAGCACCGCTGCTGATGCTCTAAGGCACATTAATTACAAAAATTCAAAAAAAAGGAGAAAAATCGAATGGAGGGGGATGATCATCATCTACTTATCATCATCGTTGATCGTCTTGTTTACCACTTTCTTCAAAATCAACGACGACAAAGTAAAATCAAAGCATTTGAAACCATCCAAGCACCCCGATTCAAGAAATGTCACCATTAAATCCCATAGCCAAAACGTCAAAGTTGATTAATCTTACTAAGGAGGATTTAAACAAAGAATTAAGATCGATAAGATATCAAAATACTTTTCAAAATTGGGCAGGTAATATCAAATGTAAACCAAAATCAATAATGAAACCTATCAATGAAGATCAAATCAAAATGATTATTGAATTATCAAATCGAGAAAAAAGAGAAATTAGATGTTTTGGAGCTGGTCATAGTCCATCTGATTTAGCTTGTTGCGAAGATTATATGATCAATTTAGATGAATTGAAAGGTCAAATCAGCGTAAGTTTTGAAAGTTTTATATCCTCCTTTCTTGAATTGATACCTATATGATTTATAACTTCGATTTTGAAAACAGGTCGATAAACAAAAGATGACGATCGAAGTGTTTGCAGGAACACGATTGAGAGATTTTCATCAAATAGCTAAATCTCATGGCCTTGCGCTCGGAAATCTAGGATCTATATCAGATCAATCAATTGGAGGTCTAATTTCAACAGCTACTCATGGATGTGGAGCTCAATTTGGAAACCTATCAACCTTTGTGATTTCCCTTACACTTATTTTGGCTGATACAAATCAAATCTCAGCTTCAAATGAAGAGAGTCAAGACATCTTCAGAGCTACACTTTGCGGTTTAGGTACGACTGGAATCATCACTAGAGTTAAATTTCAATGTGAACCTACTTTCAATTTAGAAGAGATTGTCACAGAGTTAGGATTTAATGAATTTGTTAATCAATATGAAGTGATTGGTAAGAGTGCTGAACATGTTAGAGTTTATTGGTTTCCCCATCTTGATAAAGTTAGAATTGAAAGACTCAACAGAACACAAAAGGTAAGCAATTCTTTCAATGTTAAAGACTTTGCAAAAAAGGACTGATCTTATCCATATGGCTTTTGGCATCATTCTAGGCTCCAACTTCAACTCAAAGTTTTGTAAGATCAACCATGATGTATGGATATAATCATTGGGTTCATCCTTTCAACCTTTTACTTGGACGAGGTCTTCCTAGTCTGATACATTACCATGCAGCACTATCTTATCACTTCATCCACCAGCCAAGCTCCTCAGAGGATCTTTCCATGAAGGATCAAGATTCGAATAACAACATAGGAACACAACGAGTAGCTGACAGTGTTTCAGTCTTCAACTTTGATTGTGGTCCATCTCAGTATACATACGAAGGAACCGTACCATATGAAAAGACAACAAGTGTACTACAGGAGTTGAACCGATGGATGAAAACCGAAATCTCAAAAGATGGTAAGAGACGACTTCATTTCCCAATAGAAATCAGACCAGTGGCTGCCGATGAGATTTGGTTATCTCCATCATATAGTCGTTTATCTACTTATATTGGTATAGTTCAATACAAGTAAGTGCATTCGAGTGATCTTTTATAAGCTTGATTCCTTCTATTCTATATTTCAATCACATCATTCCATGATATCTACCCTCCAAGCTCAGTAGAACGCTACTAAACCCATCGCACTTTTTTCCTGTTTTCATAAAAGACCCTTTGGACTTCCAGTATCATACAAAGAGCTGTTTGGAACGTTTGAAAAGATTTTATCAAACTTTGCTGGTCGACCGCATTGGGCTAAATCACATCAATTTTCAATTCTAGACTTGCAAAAAACGTATCCAAAACTCACAGACTTCTTAGAATTGAGAAACAAATTAGATCCGAATGGTAGATTTCTAAATCCGTATATCAGAAGACATTTGTTAGGTGAAATTGGTGAAGCGGTCGATATGCGTAGGTTCAAAGCTAAATTATAAACTTTTTATTTTTATTTTTATATTCCAATCATCATTGTGTATTAAAAAAAGAAAATGTAGACTTAATTGTAACGGACGGATGGATCTGAGTATTATTGGGGACATTATGATACGTGTAGCATTGAAGAGAAGTCAAAAATTTCTGTATTCCTCTTGTATGGCTGGTTTTTCTATCGTTATATTGGTCATTTATGTACTTGCCTCTCCATTATTATCAGCGTGCTCAAACATTTGATCCATGTCTCTTGTCCTTAGTCAGCCTTAGTCTCTCTCCGTCTCTTCCTGTCCCTTTTTTCTAGGATAAGCAATCAAGTCTTCAAATTGGTCTTGTACTCATCTTTCACATCTCCCAGAAATGATAAATTTGATGTTCAAAAAAAGGTCCAACCTGGTCCTACTGTAAAGAGTTTTACTACGGCAAGTTGGAGCAATTACTGACATGTGTGGCTGAGCTACTTTAACTCCTATAGGACTTAGAGCATCCCCAGCGGACTACGGACTCTTGGAGCTCCGATTGTGGCTGAGGACCCACCACCAGGCTGATTGGGGCCCGCCTTTGTCAGTCAATTTGATGACTGCACAGCGGACCACCAAAACAGACCTACAACACCCGCTATTGGCATCACAATATGCCAATAGACAGCTGACCCAGCCGGTACCTATATCTGTACACATGGTTACTACATGTGGCTCACAGCACGTGGAGGGCAGGACACGTGATCTTGGAGCTCCGACCAGACCCCCCAGATGTGCAAACTTAACAAAGTCCCTCGCCAACGGCCCGAGGCTCGAGCGAGGGACTTACCTCAAAAGGAGGAAAGCTCGCTTGAGAAGTAGCCTGTATTTTCTCAAAATACGCTACATCTCAATTACAAAAAAACGGGTCATTAATGACCTTTTGGAGAAAAGAAAAGAAATGACGGCCGAAAGGACCTACATACGCTCCAACTTCAAGCCAATCCATCTGTGGCCTGGAAGTCCCGTTCTGCGGAGGTTTAAAGTAAGTCCTTTGCTGAGTGGTTAAGCTCTATGTACTAGTGCTATGTGCTTATATCTGCTGCGGGTTTCAGCAAAATGGTTTTTTGAAATTCTTTGGTACAATTTACCACTTTCTGCCGCCGCAGCTGTTTTTTACTTCGGTTTGGGACATCAGATCAACTTTCACTCAAATCTCCACTTCCAGGCCACGGATGGATTTGCTTGAAGTTGGAGCTTATGTAGTTCCTTTCAGCAGTCATTTCATTTCTTTTCTCAAAAAGGTCATTAATGACTTGTTTTTTTCTTATCGAGTTGTAACGTATTTTGAGGAAATACAGGCTACTTCTCAAGCAAGATTTCTTGTTTTCGAGGTAAGTCCCTCGCTCGAGCCTTGGGCCGTTGGCGAGGGACTTTGTTAAGTTTGCCAGATGTGGAGAGTCTCGACAAAAAATGTCGGAGCTCCGACCCCTGACACCGGAGAATTGGTACACCACTAGGTCACCGTTACGGTTGGTCAACCGAAGCTACAAACGGTTGACCAACCGTTTTTTTTTTTGCAGGTGACCAACGTTTATAATACGCCCTGCGCCCCCCTGGACACTAACCGGGTCTTTTTTTCTCGGTTTCGAGATGGTTCTTGACCCGTTTAAAAACTCAATATGAGTGGTTTCCAAAATACTAGCTGATCGGTTTCAAATCCGCTGCTTACTGGGTTGAAAGACCAAAACATGAGGCGATGAGAAACCGAAATGGGATGTTTTCAAACCGTTTATAAGCCGGGAAACACCCGATTGGAGCCTTTCGATTTTCACCCTGCGGCTGGTTCGAAACCACTTTTAGGCTGGTGAAAAGCCCAATTGATCCTGGCCGCATTTGGTATGCCAATCATAAACTTGGATGATCTGGCATTGCAAGGTGGGATTCATTTTCACTTGGAGTCGCGAGGCCACAACGTCAATGATACAAGATAAGAAATATATATAATAATAGATAGCCATAGAGACACATATGTAATAAGAGATAAGAGATAACAATATGAATCATATATAAGATATGATAATAAAAATCAGAGACACCGACAAACCAAGATGGAGAAATACCCATTGAAATAAGGTGGATACGCAAGGTGAGAGGCCAAAGAGCAACTATCGCTCGATCTTTTGAGTGACATGGTCGACAGAAAATAATTTGTATAAGAGCAGGAGAAAGATTATGTACGCGATGAAGCCAGTGTGACTCAGCCTTAATTGTTACCATCTTCCGGTATCTCGTGTGCGGCTTCGTCATCTTGAACATCCGTGCCAAATGTCTCCATCAAAGTCCCCATAGTTTGCTGGACACGTTCCTCGGTAGGTAAAGCAAAATCGGAACTCGTTTTGAGTTGTTCAAACGTCTTCGTTCCATCAATTCGATCGAAGTCGTCTTGCAAGACCAATATGAAGTATCTGTGTCAAGTGTAAATATCAAAGATGGGATCGAGACAGTGTCAGATGAGTTGAAATGACAGATACTTACGCGTAACGAAACCGTGTCGTTTCCCTGCGCAGGCGTTCCAGGTTTTGGTCAACGACGGCCCAGAAAGACTTGTTCTCATACATATCCCGATTCAGGCCCCAGTGTATGACCTGCATTCGCTAATGAAATGTGATATGACATTGGTTCAGTAATGAAACTCGATGCTTTCAGTCATAGAAAAAAAAAACTCACAAGATATGCATATCGGGTCTCTCAAAGATGGTCAACATCTTCGAGGATTTCTTCACGCACTCGAACTCGGCCACCAATTAAACCTCGCTCCTTCTGGTATAGCTGTAAACATTGCCTCGTTAGTTACACTATATCAGGCAGAGAAGATTTGGTAACTTACTTTTACAATGACCGTTTCGAGCAATGGGACATTGGCGTTGGATAGTGTATTCACTCGGTTCGGAAGTTGTATGTGGGTGAGAAGCTGAGGTATAACAAAGGGTAAGGATCATTTGATTGTCTGAAAGTAGTTAAATACACTCACTAGGCTCTCAAATTCTTTCCGGACTTCCTTCAGGATATTTTTGATCATTTTGCGTAATGCTTTTGCGCATCGAGGGTCGGGATCTCTACCGTATCGCGCTGGCAATAGCCGATTGCGCCATTCGGTAGGGTTCGCTAACATTCCCTTCTACATAGTCCAAATCAAATTACGTTAATTGGGCATTAGAAATACATACTGTACTTGAGATTTCGAAAAGGACTTACCATGACCTGAGCATACAAAGAATAAGGGAGAATGTCTTGATCTCCCTCACGATCTTGAGTGGCTGTGTAAGCCTGGATATTGCCGTTGAGGATCATTTGAGAGGCCAACGATCGTACGCATTGCTTCTCGAATAATATCAGCCTGAGTCTGGTTTCACGTCAATGAAGATTTCCTCCTTACCCTGAGCTCACTCGTTTCCTCCCAGGGTAGTCCTCCCCGACCGACGGCGCTCTCGCGGTTCAAAACAACCATTTTGAGGTCATTAAGCTGGCGGGTGAGTTCTTCGACCTGAGAGGTCATTTGTTGTCGAGCAGCTAATACGGATACCATCAGGGCGATGAATCGATCATCACCCTCGACGACCTGTAATCCTCAGCGAGTTTAATACAAAACAAATCATTGGAAAGGTCAGTCCAGTACCTTCACTTACTGGGCAAAGTAGTCGGCCAATGACCATATGATCTTCATCTAATTGGCCTTGTGTAGCTAAGAGGTTGAATGATCGTAACATCAAACCGGTCATGTGCGTGGGTATCTGGTGATGACGGACACCTCTCACCAGAGGTGTCCGTTGAGGTTGACGTGCTGGACCCAAGGCCTCTTGCGGAGATGGTAAGTGATCGAGTTCACCGTCGTCTTCTTGACTTTCACTCTTCTCGGGGTGGTCGGAATCCTCGTCATCGGTACATTCTGGTGATGAATAGCATGTCAGTGGACATCATTATCTTTGAAACTTCAAGCTTGACTGACCTTGATCATCGCCTTGGTTGAAAAGGTTCAAAGCTTGATTGATATCAGCCTGATTAACATCCGCCTGATTATCATTTGAATCTCCTTGAGTTGCCTCGGAGGTTCGACTATTACTTCGCAAGGGCCATTTGCTCGGTACATTCGGTTGGGAATTTTGACGTGGCCGCTTGGGGTTTCCTGCAGGTGATGGTTGAGCGGTGACGTTGATCGAAGGAGCTGACAAATTCGTTGTGGCAGCTGCGGTAGAGACTGGAGTCAGTGAATAACGACCTCGTCTCGCCATTGGGGTGGAATCTGGGGATTCAGGCTTGATATGGAAGAGCGCGACTGGATTTGGGGAAGATATCGAATGGGCGTTTGAATGAAAGGGGGAAACGTTTGGGAAGGGTTGAACTTGGCGATTGAGAGGAGGATCAATCCCATCTGCAGTCAAGACGGAATGCGTTGGGGTTGACATCTTCTGGGGAAAGTGCTGCGAAGTATGGATTGGTTCGAAAACCCGAATCAAAATGTTCATCTTGTTTTACGTCACAATGATGGACTTGGTCATTTCCTCACTCACCTTTTGAGGAAAAAAACACAAGTCCTTTGCCCTCAGCTTGTGAGCACCGCCGGGTGAGCCATTTGAAATGCAGAGTGTCTGACCATCCACAAGCCCAAAGTGATATCATATCGATATCAAGAGGCTGTGTCACGATATACCTCCCCCTCATCAAGCAATAACAAGATTGATTGCTTGTGATATCTGGTGCAAATAACTCTAACAATACAATTCCCGCCAGAAAGCGGCGTTAATGATACTTGAGACACAAACAGTTTGTTCGACTGGTATTTAATCATAGTCCGTTGTGCAATAAATTTTCTCGTTCCAAATCATTTACCCTGAAGATACGAACTCATAAAGTCATCTCTGGCAAAAGTCGAATGAATAGTAAGTGTGATTATCAACATGAAAATGATTCAGATAGCCGCTGAATCCCTATTTGTGTTCATAGTCCACAATCAGGAAATCCCGAAAGAAAAGGGGCCATTGCCCAGCTCTGCCATCACGGCGGTGGATGGACAATCAGTGAAATTACCACCGAGTTCATTGCGGGAACCACCATGGCTGCAAGAGCCAGGTATTCATTGGTGCCTCGTGTCAGATGGCCCAAAGCCCAGTTCGCTTGATGACGAGGTCCTGGGTACTTGGCATCAATCGCTGGCTGACTTACTCAAATGCGACCCCACTGAGTGTGAGGAAGGAACTGTGCATTATATTTTTGTGGTCAACCCCGATAATAGCACAATGCGCCGCATTACGAAACAAATTATATTTCAAAGACCTTCAGATAACAAGGCAACCTTTGCTGCTTATGATGCGAAAGTTTTGGATATCCCCATGGACAACATATATAAATGGCTTGAATACGAATTGTTTCAGATTCCCGCGTAAGATGAACATCAGGAGTCATCAGTGGCACATCGCGTAAGTTCATTTCGCTTGATTAAATTCGAAGAATTCGATTCGAGGTGGAATCGAAGTCTTCGATTGCTGAGAACTGCCGCTCGCATGACACAGGAGCTTGAGCAATACACTGATTAAAATCTGTTGACACCCTTTCCACTGCAGTTAAGTACGAGCATTTGAGGTTTAGAGGAAAGACAAGTAATATGAATGAATTACAACATTATGCATCCATCAGTCTCGAACAAATTGACCCTCAGTTGAAGGACCTGCAACTGGCTCCTGAGTTTGATTGGGGAATGTCTGGTCATTTGAATTTCGTATTTTTTTGGTTGCACTGTTCCTCTCAAATTTCTCCTTTGCTTTCTGTCGCTTCTTATTAGTAGCTTCTTGCTTTTGATTCAACGTCTCCTCCCAATTGTCAATTCCTTCCTTGACTGCTGTCACCCATTCTTCAGGTTGAACATCAACAAATGGAATTTGCGCCCATGCTCGATGAAGTTCCGCTGAATGAAATGAAGCGGAATTGATGATGAACTTGCCTGTATCCACATGAACAACACAATGTTCCAAGTATTTGGACGCTTTTCTTTCAATCACTACTTGATGAACTTGCTGGACATCACATTGACTGTCGTGGCAATTGTGTTGTACATTGATAACCCCTTGGATGTCCTAAGTTCAGATAAAAATGCTATGTAAGTAAACCAGATGGTGAGTGGACAAGACACTAGAGGAATTATAACCTTTGGATTGATCCAGACAGACTCTTCTGTCTCCGTGATCTCGCGCATTCCATAGAAACTACTCACCCGCCCTACCTTACATCTGGACAATTCGATCTGGCATTGATTCTCCCCGCATCCACCTACTCCCCACACCCGCTTTACCCTGCCGATCATCTTGCCATCCAAGTTTCTCCTTTCCAAAACCTGTTAGTAAACACAAGCAAAAGAGTTATATCACAACGGCTTGAGCAAAAACGAGTGAATTTTGGGACATACTGAAATGAAATCTTTTTCGTGGACTTTTTGTGCATCTTTCAAAGTGACCCCCACTAAGACTTTCCAATCCTGCGCGTCGTGGGCATCAAAGATATGTTTTGGAATACAGTCGATGGTTTGTTCTGGTTGAATCTTGGCAACACCTAGGAAGATCAGAGTGCTGTCAGTTCGATATACATTAACAAAGACGAGTGTGGAAGGCTGACTTCCGTTCTTGAAGTCTCTTGGACAATTCCACAGGCTATTGTAACCGAGTGCCCGTTGAAACACAGTATTAGTTTTGAAGATATTTATTACTTTTGCACTAGCACATATGTATGTTCTAGCGCAAGTGTCATAGAGATGTGAGCCAGCCGTGAGGGATCGCATCAGACGGAGATTATTGAAGGAATTTGCAATGTCGCGACCAGGGCTAAGGTGATTAGAGTGAATTGATGAGAACCTTGTGTTACCATTATAACTTTCGAATTTCTCCGTCGCAAATAAGCAAGCTGGTCCAAATCGCTCAATGGAGTCACAGATATGAATCAGCATATGAAATTTTGGCTTGTTACACCATTGAGCTGATAGTCGAACAATTGATCGCAAGAATATTCTAATAAGTCGATTGCAACTCTTTAAGTAAGATTGCATGTCTGATATCTCTGTTTGAAATAGATAAGGGCCCAGGTGAGCAAGAGAAGTCCATACATCTCGTTCCTCGCTTGACAAGTTGCATTCGAAGAAGATGAACGGGGCTGCTTGAATGACGGTGCGGAATTCTTTACCATTGAGACTGAGGAAGTGGATGATCATAGTTTTAGGCTGAATGGGGGGGATATTCAAACCTGAACAGTTGAATGATCGCCATTGGGCTGAGATACGATTCTTCTCAGTGGGTGAGCAACGATTCATTTGATTCCTCAATAGATACTTTGTCACACCCAAGAGTATCACATGTAGCATCTCAACTGGAGTATCCAGATGACCATTGAATCCTATTGTAGGTCATCGAATAAATCTTAGTCAAATTTGATGAATAAAAGTAGAAATTCAACTCGCCTTTCAAGCGTAAAAATGGATTGAACAAGCGGTCTCCAAACTCCTCATTTAGTCTGCCACATAACTCAGCAACGTCCGCATTAGAAAGGTTGGGCTCCCGATAAAAATCTTGGATTCTTTTGACGAAGAACATGTTCAGAGTGTCTTTAACTCCTAATTTAGACGATGTCTCATCAAAGAGCCCGATGGTTCCTGGGCGTTGGGCCAAGTCCCACAGATGCTCAGTCAACTCCTTTGTATCTGACCAAGTTCGTACTGGCAGTGATTTCTGAAAAGAGGATTAAGCAATTTGTGTCAAAAGCAAACTTGATTTGAGCGCAAGTGAGTCAAAAGTCACCTGACGTCCATCTTCATCTATTCCGACAAAGTCCTCAATATATTTAGTCGATCTTTTCTCTATCATACTTTTGGCTTGTAATTTGCAAATTCGACATGGGCTCAAAGAGCTGCTAGGATTCAAAGTATTTGTAATTTCGGCGTGCATAGGAGAATCACCTAAATGACACAGAACTACTGTCATGACCAGTACCTCAGTTTCCAATTGATGATCGTACGCTACAAAACCATTCGTACTTATATCACTGTATATGAAACAAGTACGGTCAGTTTTATGGAGAAACTGTGATATGAAATCATCATTGCACACTTGATCTCATCCACCAAAGGATCTCCCAGCTCTAGAGCGCCTGCTGTGTTTGAGGTAGTCAGAAAATGGCAATTGTATTCCTGGTTCGCCAATTTAGGAGGCAAACCAGCCAGAGTAAAGTAATAGGCTATGTGTTTATTCCATCTTTTAGAGATATTACCTGATAGATCATCACAGTAAAGAACCAAAGGCATGTGACGGATGATTTTACCATCTGCCTTTGCTCGCCACGGATTTTTGAGGGGTACTTCCATAAAATCACCACCTCTCATTTCTGATATTCCAAAATGGTTTGAGCTATTGTACACAATGTAAGAGTGAATCAAACAGTATCCTCAACTCACCATACATATTAACACCACAATAGTTATTCATTAAGAGGTTAGGTCTCAGTTCAATCTGATCAAACACTCTCCAGAACCTCTTGATGTTGATCGTTGAGAGGAGTATTGAATCAAAAGAGGAAACCGCACGGTACTCAATCCGCACATGGAGTTTGCCATCATCACCCTCTTTGCATATTTGATGTGCAGGCACGCACTTCGCAAGAACCTCATTATCCATCTTATAGAAAAAGATGGGAATGACAATCTTTTGAGAGTATAGTTGAGCAGGTTCATATAAAAAGAAATGGCCATTTGGCGAGCTGACCATCTGTACACGCAAGTTGCGATCAAGCCCTTCTCGCCATTTTTTGGACTGCACAAGACAGTTGATTTTACAATTGGAATTAGGAAGTGTTGGGATGAACTCAAGATGATCCATAACATATGGATTAGCTAGCTCCTATCAAAGCATCCACATGATCAGTTATTAAAAAACATTAAAGATATTGGAATTGTTACAGAGGTAATCAAGCCCATACCTGACTTAAGACCTGCTTGATCTTCAGTCCAAAGCAGCGGTTTTCCAAAGAACTCACGCTCTCAGATACACCAAAATTCAAATTTTTTTTCAAGTGGCGGCGACAGTTCTGAAGGCTTTTGTATCCGGGCAATTTCACCCCAAGAAGACTGACAAATGATCGCACTCTCTCATATTGAAGGAGTGACATCATTGTCCTGCCAGAGCCCAGCACCAGCAAGCCTACGAGTTGCTGAACAAAGTAACGAATCAGAACCGCACCCTAAAAACACACTTTGAGGTTGTTGAAAGAACAACTACCTCTAAACTCGAAAACGGATACCATGACGCATCATTCACGTCGTTGAGCGGATGGCCTTTCGGTGTACAATTGTCTGAAGAGTGTGATTGATCGTCATCACCGCGGCAGGTCTCTGTATCACTTGGATGGCGATCATCATCCTCCGGGCCTTCGCTGCTATGGACACTTGCAGTGGGCGAGGCAAACAACCGTGAGTGGTTCTTTGTCCAAAGATCCACCAGCGCTTGCCTTCGCTGTGCCCAATCCGCGTTGTCTGGGTCTGATTCGACTTCAGCGAATTCGTCAATTTGATGACGTGATTCAACTGTGTCGGCTTGAACATCGGGTATTGGATCGTCAATGAACGACATAAAATTCGACGCAGTGTTCTGACGAGCAAGCCATCGTTCGTAATTTTTCTTGTGACTGGGCAATCTGCGATGTCTTTTGATAGACTCCAGTTGCAATGATCTATCTCCTGGACAAGCGATGCAATGATAAAGCGGAATCTCCGCGCCACGAGTCTTTTCAACAAAGCCTGGCAAAGATATGGCAGATCAGCCAGTGTGGTTCGATGATAGGTGATTAATATCTTCCTACATTCGTCCAGCGGCTGTGAGCTGTGTGTTTGGGCCATGTAGAGAAGGCTGAGGCGCTATTACACTAATAATACTTTATGAGAGGATAATGCGATCAAGATTATAAAGGCGACTCAACCTTCCTTCGGTGTTCGAAGGGAACCGTTGTTCGTCTGGGGGAACAGCAGGCTCAAGCGGCTGGATCATAAGTGACCAACCGCTTTTAAATGATCTGTCGGGAAGGTTTTGGGACACAACGGGTTGCCCACGCGTCATGTCAGACCCAGTTGATCAACCACTTCCAAAGCGGTTGATCAACTGGTACTCATTAACTCTTCGTGAATCTGGTTATACAACTGTATAACCACTCGGTCATTATCCGTCTCTCACCGGTTGACTTGAGTAACCCCCCGACATCGGTTTCTCAACAAAAAGCGACCTCGTGGTGTAGTCCGCTGGGAGCGATTTTGGGACTTTCAGCCCCAAAATCCTTCGGAGCTCCGAGAGTCCGTAGTCCACTGGGGATGCTCTTAAGATAAGTCCAATGTTACTAGCTGGTTTGGCGGAGAGCACCACCCCACACCCTCATTAATCTTAAAGGATAGGCATAGAAATTTGGCCAAAAAGACTGATCCATACCTCATGTATTGGATTCTTGGAGTCATTACTTCAACTCTTTGATATCTGCTGATGTAGAGCTTCAAAATCACCTGATGATATATCTACTACATATAAATTGAGATATACTCCAATTCTCGAACAGCCTTTCTGGATATGCTGATCACCAACAATATAATCGTCCCGTGATATTCCATCAAATTCCATGACGTAAGGAGGTGTAGCCGTCACATCTCCAACTGAAGATCTATGATTGTTATTTACAATCACAAATGCAGCAGAAATGAACAACGGGTTGAAGTCCTCTACATAAAGTTCAAACTTGACAAAGTCCAAGCTTGAATTGAGTACACAACAACGTACATAGATGTGGCCGCGTGGAGAGTGCTTTGTCAAGCTAAAGCTTAGATCCTTGGCTTATCTTGGTCTGTCTCACCTGTCTCCCCTGATCATGGACCATTGAAAGGCTATTGTATACTCGCAATATAGATACAGCCAATCCAGAAAAGCTTGACCAATCTTGCCCGCAAAACTCGAGCAAATCGGCGGGGAATTCATGACAAGCTTTTCCGATTTTGCTGTAAGACAGGCTTGGACCAACACCTGAAACCTTCCGTCCCTCTTATTTTTTACCACTGCGCAATGATTACACCTCAGATTCGATAGAGTCGTGATCTCTATTTCCTTTATTAATCTACAATTGTAGCTCAAATCATCAAAAAATTCACCTATCCTTTCAGCTGGTATCTTACACTCTCTCGAGTTTCACGGTCAACAGAGCCTCGGTTCGACAGACATTCGATACTCAAGGAGACGCATGGAAGTCGGTGATTTTTAAGCGCACAGCGTGGCCCGAGCCAGGCTGAGCGGTAGGGTAGGTAGTCCAGGGGTAGGGTCTTAAGCTGTCTTAAGGTCTCCTAAGTGGTGTTTTAGAGGGTGGGGAAACCTGGGGAAATCGAAATTCATCATACACTACCCCAGACACTGACGTAACTTGCAGTAAGTAAGGAAATCGACTGATCGATGCAGTACATACAGACCTCGAATAACTGATTGAAGAAAAGTTCAATGAATTTCAAAAGTTAAGAGAAGTTGTTTACAAGGATAGAAAGCAAGTTCAACAGATATCAAAGATTTCAACTTTCAGTCAATCACAAAGCAGCATAACACTCCAGGATGTCTACATCAAATTCACCTAAACGTGAGATTCATGACGTTGATCCATACTTGATTATCTAGGAATCAGCACTGATGTTTGATTTATCTTATCTGGTCCAATAACAGCTTTACCTTTTATTTATACTTTTTCGGCTGGTAAGTGATTGATATGATCGCAGAGCGTAGGAAGAAGACAGAAGCTCAAACCCATGATCTTTCCTAATCCCGCGGATTTCATTGATCCGATCACTGCACCTTCGCGCGTTGGTTATGACGACTTACACGAATGGATAACGTACGATAGGCGCGATTGCTGGTGTCACGGAGTTGTTATGTTTATATCCATTGGGTAATCATCAATAGGTTTTTACAGACTTGTCTTCAAATCATTGATCCAATGTTTCGCGTCCGATCATTGATACTTTATAGATGTGGTAAGTTATTATAAATTTCGCGTAGAACTTGAAAAAGACAATTTCAGGTAGTTTCATTACTGAGATCGCTTGCTCCTCTTCTATCACAGGTTAAAACTCGGATTCAACTACAAGGGAAGGTGACTATCGCTGGTCAAGATAGCTATAATGGGATGATAGACTGTTTCCAAGTATGATAGGCTCGTTAGACTCAATCATATCACATAATTACAAACTCTGAATTATCTTGGATTTCATTTGACAGAAAATTATAAAAACCGAAGGGTACACAACTCTCATTGCGATCCAATTCGACGTAGCGGCCTCTAACTTATATCTTTTAATAGGTTCGGTCGCTTATATCGTGGCTTGGTACCTCCCTTGATGCTCGAAGCCCCCAAGAGAGCTGTGAAATTTGCTGCAAACGATTTTTGGGTATGTAACAATCAATTAGCTAGCTAAACCTCTTGATATTAGCCTAAATTTATCATCATGATATACCTTAATTGGGGCTTCTTATAGGGATCCACCTATCGAGGTCTACTAGGGACAGACAAGATGACACAAAACTTATCACTGTTAACGGGATTGAGTGCTGGTGCAACTGAAAGTATTGTGGTAGTCCCATTCGAATTGGTGAAGGTAAAGATAACCAATGTGATTTGGAAACATGACAAGATACTTATCTCAATCTCGATTTCTCGTACATCATAGATCAGGTTACAAGATCGAGTATGTTTCGAGTCCCAAGTAGAGCATGGTCGCATTGTCTAAAATCTTGTCTCTCTCCAATTTGAAAATAATTCAATTATCAGAACTCGACTTACAAAGGGCCCTTGGATGTAGTGATGAAGATTGTCAAAACACATGGAATCTTTGGACTTTACGGAGGACTTGAGTCAACTTTTTGGCGGTAAGTTTTCCTTTTGTGTTGTGATCCTTTCATCTAATTATATGTAAAAGATGAATTTCAAGCTGATGATCTGTTTTACTTAGACATGTGTTTGTTTTTCATACATCATTTATCAGATTGGCTTCGCCATATTGAATACATCTCTTTATTGACATTCACGACTTTTGACTCGTGATGATTGTTATTCTCGTCTTTTAATCTAACTTCTGTTTTGCGATGAAGATGGTGGAACGGTGGCTACTTTGGTATGTATGACCCTGTGACAACCAATTTATAATTTACTTACAGTCTTCAAACCTCTACTAATCTCAATTTCTCAATAGCTTCAATCTTCAAGATCAAAGCCATGATGCCTAAGCCAGACGTATGTGAACATGTCTTTTGCCAAAATAAATGCTCAAGCTCATGACGTGTATCTGGCTGTGATTTATTAGTCAAAAAGTCGTGAAATCATGAATAACTTCATTTCGGGTTCCATCGGAGGTTGTATTGGAACGATGCTTAATACACCATTTGATGTAGTCAAGTCTCGCATTCAAAATACTTCTGTTTTACCTGGACAAACTCCCAAGTACGGCTGGACATACCCAGCTATCGCTCTGATTGCTCGAGAAGAAGGCTTCGGTGCACTTTATAAAGGATTCATACCCAAGGTAAGTCTCAGAGCTTCATTCTCAAGCTAACATTTGTACAATGTTGTTAAAATTGATTATGATGGACTGACAAATCTGTTATATGTAGGTCTTGCGTCTTGCTCCAGGTGGTGGAGTTCTACTGGTAGTTGTGGAAGTTGTCACTGGGTTCTTTCGCAAGAAACTTGGTCCTCCTTACATAGCTGCTTGAAGACATTGATTAGCTCATGCTCATGCTTGGTTAGTTGATGATCATGATCATTGATGAGCCCTCCTTGCTTGAAAGTCCACATACCTTGTAAGCAAACCAAGATCAATCTCCTCATGGATTTGCTTTTCTTGACCATTCTGGGTCTAGAAATCAAATCAACCAGATGTATTGTGGTTTGTTTATTATGACGTGCCTTTCCAAGAGTCTCTTTTGACAGGGGTTCCGTGGAGCTGCTCAATATCATGGTGCACACGTGCAAATACAAGTCCTATGGGAATCATATCAGCTGATCACGGTTTATGGTCGATTCAGAACACAAATCAATACCTAAACCCAGTCTGAGATCACTTTTGATTATCCAACTGACGGCCACTAGGGTCGCATGATAGCTTGGAGTGGAATGGCTGTCATCTGCCATCATGCCATGTATCTGAGATAAGACCCAACCTGAGTCTAGTGATGGTTCCATCCATATATATATCCATATATGTGATCAAGTTGACTTGCAGACTTCAGCAAAGCTGCGGTGAACCATTGCAAGGGCTATCAAAGTGCTCAACCTTAGTACTTTCCAGCACCTAAATATCACTCTGGCACTTGAATGGCTTTGAAATGGATCATTTGGGAATGATCTTTGTGGCTCACATATGGCAAAGAACTGCAATATATATTTGGGCTCGAAGATTCAGTACATCCTCAGACAAGTCTAGCCTGATCACATTGACCCAGATATCCTTCAGAGGAGATTATATTTTAGAATTCGCGATGACGTATGTAGGTTGAATATGTTATAGTATACAGGCAAGTCAAGGGTAAACGGTTCATATATTTGAACATGATGGTTTGAAGATAGCACATTTACAAGTACAACTGTTTTGGTCTCTTTTGCTCTTCAAGTTATTGACAGAGACTAAGAGATTGTAAGATTTTCTATATTTGAATGACATTTGACCCATCATTTCTCCCAATTCTTTACCTCCATCTGGATCAAACCAAAACATATCAGCAATTGATCTAGTAGTGTCAATAAGCAAAGAAAATTGGATTGAATTTGAGACTTACAGAACTAGGTGGACGAGTTTCAACCTTAGATTTCTTGACCTCATTCCAATCTGTACTTAAAGAAGTACCATTAGATTCGGTATAACTTTTCATCATTGCTCTTTTTTGTTCGTCTGATGCGTCTCCATATAATTTTTGAAAGAGTTTGTTTAAAGCTACATCACCACCTGCGTTCGGATCCCTTTTTGAAAATAAAAAAAAATCAATCTGGGCGATCCCGATGGAAAAGAAAGAGAATCAGGTCACTCAACTTGTCCTTGGAACCGTCTTCTTCTTCCTCTTTTTCGACTGTTTTAGCTAGTTGGTCCCAGTTAGTTTTTCGACGTGATGATGATGGATAGGCACTTGAATGGTCTTCAGCTTTGATCGCCGGTTGGATAGTAGCTGATTAAGATTGCAAGCTGATTAGGATGGATTTGGAAGTGACATAGAAGCATAATTTGAGACTGACCTGTTGGAACTGCTTCAGCTCCTTCATCTCCTTCAATTACATCCCATTTTACTCCCGCTGTCTTCTTCTTGAGCTTAAGCCTTTAGACATGAAACACCAGATACACAGAAAGATAAGTACAGACAAAATTCTCCATTGTACCTCAAAAGAAAGACCTACTCGATTTTTGAAGAAAGAGACCTCCAAGAGGATTGATCGGCTTGGATCTCATGCCTGAGTGGATCAAGAGCGAAACATCCTTCAGAACCAGCTTGCAGCGCGTAGTTGACGGTCAATGATTTCGGTTGAAGGTCTACTTGAAGTTCCTCTGGTTTGGTGTTTTTGATGAAGATTGAGACGACCACTTCGCTATCGGTCTGATACCATTCGTGACTACGAAAGTGGTTTGGTTAGTTCCTTCGTTGGTGTGTTCAACTGAAAGTTGAGATAAATGAATATTTACCGTATTTTGGGAGTTGGCTGATGTTCTGACATGATTTCCTTGGTATATGTGAGAATATGATATAAGTTATTTGGATATAACTGTGGTGACCAATGATGATGACTAGTGAATGGTTTTTGATATTTTGAATTTCTTGATCCTTTGTTCTCGAATCATCTCCACTTCACTCGTCTTTCCTTCTTGGATGTCTGCGGTCCTCGGACCGATTATGGTATGCCTTACCCGATCGGCTTAGTCTCTTGACTTATCCGTATGATCCCGTCATCATTTCTTCATCAATTCGGGTTCAGGGGCGTTCCTTTGATTGCTTGATTTGGGTCACCTCATCGGAACATGAACAAATCAGGAATAGGTGGGTCCAGACTCAAGAGCAATTCACCTCGGAAGTTCACGTCCGCGCAGAGAGGACTTGGATCAAGCTGACCTCAGAAGCAGGTTTCCTGGGAGATGGGGAAATTTTACTAAAGACGATTGTCTTCAATAATGATAGTTGCTTCTCTACGTTATGATGTTTAGCCTTATACGATGACAGCTGATATTGGACAGTGCAGTATGTCAAGTCAAAGCGTCACAAAAAAGAGTGTCTTGATAAAATTTCACCACTTCCAAATCTTTTTTTGGTTCCTCTCAATGAAGACATAATTATGCCTCAAACTTTTTGGGTCTTTCAATGAACACTCCGCCTGGCTCGCTGACTTATTTTGATTGTTCTGTAGGTTAACTTGAAGATATCTTAGGCTCAAAAATTGTATCATTATCAGATGTTTAAAATCTAGATATGAATGCAAAAAGGGTCACTATAACAAAATAGACAGGGAAAAATCTTCATCGAAGATTGAGGTCATAGTATCTGGAATGATCCAAGAAGTAGAGGGCAGCCAACCTTTATTTTTCAGCTTTCCTTTTGAAAGATCAGTTGGAAAAAACTTGTCAGTATCAAACTGATTCATCAATGTTTTCAAGTTTATATCTTCAAGACCCTTGTAAATATTTTGTAGGGTTGTAATTCTATTACCATTTCGACCCGCGAAGTTATATCTAAACGGATCTGAAATTCTCTTCCAGTCGATGTCATTTTGGAAAACAGGGACCAGAAATTTATCCGGGTGGATTGATACGCGAGATTTGTCGACGTGCATCAGAAACTGACAAAAACGATCTAAGTTTTGAATATTTGAGTCGGAATTCTTCTGGTGGGCCTCAAATGTTAACTTCTCTCCCGCTTTGATGACAAAGGAAAACATTTGATTCTGCATTGGTCGTTCAACTTCTTTGGACGCCCTTGAGAAATGAGTCTCAATGAACAACTAGCTTTGGATTCAATGTCGGGTTTGAGCATGATTTCAAGCTCAACCAGATCTCATCCACATTCCATAATTCTGGGTGAGACTCAGAGTGCAAATGTCCGAAGATGCGTTGTGAGTGTACCTCACCAGAGGCTGTTGTGGGATGCTGTTGCTTGTACACTGTGTGACTAGATAGTGAACAATTTTACGATTGCACGAATCAGTTTATTTCTTTCCACTTCTCCAACAGTATATTTACAAACTTACTATTAAGCAGTAGTGTTTGAATCCGTATGGGTTGCTGTGTCCTGCACTGTTTGGCTCGATATCACCAGAAATCTCAGACCTCGTGTAAAATTTTGTAGCTTGTTTCAGTTTATGTTGCTTTGTAGTGATGCGGTCAAGACCTGGTTTGGTGATCTTCTAAAATACTATCATCAGAAAATAAAATGTGATAAGTTAACTCCCGGATCTTTACCATCTCAAAGTGCAGATTTGATGAGTAGAGGAGACCCACACAGATTACGGGTCAAGTGATCAGAAGTAGTGGATTTTATTTGTTGAATTGTTGTGTGATCTACATGTATCCCGACATGTGGAGGGTAGCTTATATAGCCTTTTCAGTACGAACTACTACATAGACATCGTGCTCCAGCACCTATCATCAACGTTTCGGACACCTGAGTCTGAGCCACCATTCATTCTTCTCAAATCTGGTGAACGGTCTTTTGATGAATGATGGAAGCGCCTAAGAGAGGACAAAAGTCCATTTTACCTTTATGCATCTTACGAATTTCCCAACATGGATAGTTACCATCTCGTCGGATCCCAATCTTTCCAACGAGGGCTAGGGGTGGATGTAAGTCTGTTCGATGATAGAATTTGACGCCTTGGAAGTATACTGTTCATCAGCATAAGCGAACCCAGTCAATGGAGGTGGAGATACAGCCTGATATTAGCTTAACAAAGCCTGATGCAAGACTCAGACCTGAAAGCCGATGTCAATTCTCTCTGAATCCTAAAAGATCACTTAAGCTGAGCCTATCAACGAATATGCCTCAGATTGAAAGATCTTGATCATGTGTTAAATATTGCTTTCGAACACTGGAGAAAATTGGCCCGACATAAGGATCCGAGTGGGAAGCCGGCCCGAGAATTTTAAAATCAAAACCCACTGGCAGGCTCTGTCGGAGGCGATGTTTCCGTCGCCCGAGGATCACCGAATTCGGATCTTTAAATCCGAAGGATTTTCGCTGTGCGTAAAAGCTCAGCATCACTTTTGACGCATTATTGTTAGTCTATCTTTAATCTTGATGGAAGGCTCTCCCATGAGAAGTTCCCCAAAACTCGTCTGAAATTCGGCACCAAGTGATCCATATCACGGTGTTACAATGCATCATCAACATTTTGGTCATGCTTGTGTTGAGCAATCATGAAAAGCCCTTCGATGGACAATTGATCACAAGCGATCAAAACTTCGCGACCGTAGCAAAAAAACGGTTGTTGGTGGTCCTCCGAAGGAGTCTTCCGACCGACCTCTAGATAGAGCCTTTGAAGCCCAGTGATGATCATGAATGACGTGCAAGTCTCATTGGAAAAAATCGCTGTCGGATGACCGCATGTCACGGGAGCCATCGTGATTTGTCGCTTGGTCGGAGTAAAAGAGTCCGAGAATACCAAGACGATCGCATGTAGTCTGGGATGGACTTTGAAAATCCATTCATGGATTGAAGTCGATATAAAACCCCTTTGATCTTGCCAGGGAAGGTCATTTCTTAAAATCGAAAGAACAGTACAATCCAAACGTTTGTCTCCAAATGGCTTTTATCAACGATTATCAATTCAATTTGAATGTTTTCCCCTTCAGCTCCATCAATCTTTCACTGTTGGTCACTTTAAGCTTCCGACCTGTGCCAGCTCAACGTACTGACAAGCTCTTTTGCAACTTAGTTTATTGGGTTCCGTGGTCATTCCTTGGATCATTTACCTAATCTTCCTTCGACCAATGCTTTCGCCCCTCTCTCGACTCCCTGGCCCCAAGAATGAAAGTTTAATTTTTGGAAACTCGGCGGTGCCGGTAAGTTGAAAGTTCTAATTGGAGCCACCGCTAGTTGAAAACCGGAAACACGTCTCTTTTGAATAGCTCGGGCCTGAAGCTGGGTATGGCATACGTAAATGGCACGATCAGTTTGGTCCAACAATTCGTGTCCGAGGTTTTTTTGGTGTAAGCCCTTTTTGCTCCTGGTTCCCATGTCATAATGATGATTCGGCTTGCCTGCAGAAAACTTAGCTTGAAGATGGTCTGACCAAAATCCTTCATGTGTGCTATCTCTCTCCGAAATAAGACAACTCGTCTGTGCACCGTTGATCCAAAGGCTCTCCATCATATCTTGGTTTCGAAGGCCTACTCTTACCCCAAACCACAAGAGAACCGCCGCACGCTTGGTAACATGATTGGGCGCGGTCTCTTGTTTGCCGAAGGTCGGTCTGTCCTTTTCATTCTTATCATCCATGACTACCCAATCCTCCCATAGGTTCTCGAATTGATGCACTATACATGTTTATCGTTGATTTTTAAGGTCAAGCTCACAAGCGTCAAAAAAGAATGTTAGGTAAGTTGCACCGCGTGTCTGAACATCGAGAAGCTTTTGAACTCATTTGTCTACCAAAGGACCAACCTTTTACCCTTCACATATCAAACAGCTGGTTCCGATAGTGTACGAAACTGCTTACCTGGTAAGCTCGATCTTTGTAAACCTGACATACATTCTTTTGGATCTTTGTCTCTTTGGCCGGGGTAATATTAAAGACTGGTTCTTATAATTCGGGTCTTTGGCTTGGTTTACTTCAGTTACGACAAAAATGGACTGATTTGATAAGCGCATCGGAAAAGCCTTATCTTGTCATCGATGTCATGTCATGGTTCAGTCGTTCCACACTTGACATTGTGAGTCCATACATTCCTCGCCACCCTACTCCACTGCAAAGCATGAGCCAGCCCTGGTATGGACCGATTTGGTAACAGTACTCTGCAGATTGGTTCGGCAGGTTTCGGCTATCAATTTGGTGCATTGGAAAGTGACGAGGAAACTAGTAAATTGGGAAAAGCTTTTCAAAGACTAAAGTGAATGGAATTTGAACCAATTTTCATTTTACCATCAATTTGCTAATAATATCTGAATCGGAACAGTGCGACCGGTGCGAACCAGCGTACTCCCTTCACCACGCTCATTTCCCAAATGATTCAATTGCTTCCAGCGCCATTAATGATCTACAAGCCGGCCTTGATGAAAGTGATTGATGCGTCTTTGATAACGATGCGAAGCGAGTGTAAAGCTTTGTTGGATGTCAAGAAGAAAGAAGCTGCGGTCAAAGGTGCAGCTGGAAAGGATCTCGTAAGTGTCCTGCTTCGAGCTAATAGGACGATCGACGAGAAGGAACGTTTAAGCGACGAGGAAGTCATTGGCCAGGTCTGGAGATTTGCACTGTTTTATCATTGAGGATCGGTTCATGCTGAATCTTGACTTCTTCTCACAATAATTTGATGCTTCAGATGACTACTTTTCTCTTCGCTGGACACGAAAGTTAGCCCTTCATTGCTTGGACATGTGTTTTTGGTCCCAGTTGCTGATTTTTTCAAATTCTATCTCCCTTAGCCGCCGCAACTACGCTCGCTTGGCTCTTCTGGACTCTTGCGAAGAATCCCAGCGTTCAGGAAAAGTTAAGACAAGAACTTCAAGAAGCAGGCACATGGAATAACGATGAAGAGGATATTTCATTCGATAGACTCAACTCTTTGCCATTCCTTGAAGCTGTTTGTGTCAGTCAGGATCTATCCGATGCTTATTTTACAACATAGTTGACTGTTTAAACTGATCTCTTGAATGTATAGCGTGAAATACTTAGAATCCATCCACCCGCCAGCCAAGCTGTGAGGGAAGCGGCTGTTTCTGATGTGATCCCCGTCAGCGGGGATGCAGAGCCTATTCAAATTGCAGCTGGTGAAAAGGTTATGATCTCAATACCCGCCTGTAATCTTTCACAGGCTGCCTTTGGGCCGGATGCAGATCTTTTCCGTCCTGAGAGATGGCTCCAAGATGCTCCGGCAAGTCGTTTACCAGGAGTTTGGGCTGGTTTGATGAGCTTTTTGGGAGGGCCAAGGGCCTGTATTGGGTATCGCTTTGCTATCATGGAAATCAAGGTCCTGGTCTCAGTGATAATCCCTCAATTTCGATTTGAGGAGCGCGATGGGCAAGGAAATGGACCAGAGATTGATCGGGTACCAGTGCCGGTAAGTCATTTCTCTTCCACTTTCAACTCATGCTCTTGGTTTTTGAATGGAAATGTGTGCACGATCGTGTCTCTCTCCCTAGGTCATGCGCCCTATAGTCAGAGGTGATTCTACGGGACCTTCGATGCCTTTACGTGTCAGTCTGGTATAAGGATGTGTACCGATTACATCCTTGATTTCCTGAGACAATCATATGACACGAACTATAGTCCCGGTTATGTTTTTCATCTTACAATACCAACTCCATGTATCTAGTATCTTACAAAAATTGAAGCTTTAGTTTGCTTGTATCTGAGTAATTTCTTTTGATATGAGGGAAAAGGCTAGAATCCTCCTGAGATCAACAGGCTACAGGATCTCAAGAAATGAGAGCGCGTTAAGTCAGATTCCAGGCAAATTGCGGGATATAATTTCAAAATGAAGTCACAAATATCTTGTAATGTGACAAAATCTCAGTGTAAGCATCTTGCAGAGGGAAAAAGTTCTAGATAACTGCGCAAACCAACACATGCATCCAGTTCAATTCAGACATGGAGGTATCACAAAGAACAAAACTGGGTTTAATTGAGTAACTAGGAACCAGATGAAGTGTATGTGTTTATGCAACATGACAGCACAGCACCTGATGGGCATGGTATCAATGTTCCGCATGCCTCCTTTGCTATGGCAAAAGATCCTCCCAAATCATCTCAAAAAAGTAGTATAGAGTGTAGAGTAATTGAATTTCTTGAACCACCTGCATCAGAATCACTTGAATTAAAATCACCTGGATGTGAGCTAACACTACTTGACAGATTGTTCCAACAGTTTTGCAAGATTTCCACACTGTGTGACCAGCTGAACTCATGAATTTTTTACAAAAAAATCAAGAGCAGAAACTCAAATACTTTCTACCCAATCATACAAAACAGTAGCAATCAAATTGTAAAAGGAACATCTCACAAAATCTCAATTCACTGGCTTTTCTAACTAAAGTGCAAATAATTGGGATCCCAATTGATGGGAAGATTCATGGTTTGAGAGTGTGTGAAAATTGAGTCTCTAAAGAATCACATGAATACAAATCTTGCAGCACTTATAAGTATTTTTGATTTCTTGAAGTTGTCAAACCTATGCTTTTTGTTTATTGGTAAAGATTTCTCTTTCAATTGTCAACCTCTTCTTTTAGCAAAATGCTACATAAGTCTCTTCTTAACTGATGGGAATGTTAGAGAATTGTGGATTTACTCATGTGAATCATTTGTTTACATATAAATGTTCTATGTATGTGTGTATTGGTTCTCTGAATATGTTCTTGCTGTGTTGATATCTTTTTCTGCTTTACCACTTAGCTGTTCAATGTATTTGCCATCCTATTCTCAACAATTTCTTAGTTATTCACAGCCTTGGTCTCATTCATAGATTGTGGAATCATTTTTCAGCTTAAATTCTGATGGCTGTTTTGAAATTCTGTCCCATCAAAAGTGCATCACAATTTATCACCAAAGATAAGCATCATGTGACTCAACTGTGTTGAACACAAGGAATTCCGCAGTCAATTCATTGAGTGTAACACAAGCATTTGGGTAGTGGATTTTGATCAATTGTTTTAAGCAAATGTATGTACCACCTCTACGTGAACAGATAACAAAGCAATCTCAATCTTTCTGCTTCAGAAAACACAGCTTCTTTCCTGGTTCCTCAAAGGATTGGGATGGCTGCTGTGGCCTTGCAAGCCAAAGGACAAAACAAAGAAGCTCAGGTATCTGAATATATATGAGGTCAGATATCAGTCTTGACAAGAGACTGATGTATTGTTTAAATAGAAATCACAACCTAAGAAATGAGTTTGAGAAAACAATTATTAAGTTCAATGAAAAAACGAACAACATATGGGAAAGAAGTTGTTCATATATATAATGTAACCATCAAACATAATGATTGATGTCATGATTCTAGAAAGAAAAATAATGTAAATCTATAAAGTGCATATTATCACGTGCATCATGCAAAGGATGAGACATCATTTATACAACTCTCAAATAAAACAAAATGAAAGTCAAGGACATTGTGTCTTAAAAGATACACACACCAAATGATCAGAAAGATGAAATCTTCACAAGAGCCATCTTGATCACTTCATATTCTTTGTTTGCATCCAGTTGCAACACAAATTTATTGAATTGGTATGCACGTTGGCAAAGCCTTATCCAAGTCATTGATGCCATGCCATTTCTGACTTGTTTCACACCAGACATTGTGAGATCAAGCATCTCTCTCCTCATTTTTGATCCAATCCAACTCCCAAAGTTTAAGCCAGTGTTGACAATATATGCCTATTTGTTACACTGAACTAAGATCGGTACAGCAGGTTTTGGGCACAATTTGACACAATTTGACACCTTGAAAGGTGTAGATTTTAAAAAGCTAAGGTTAACAGGATATTGATGTCATAGCATATTTCACACTCAACTTTCTAACACTTCACTGCAAACATCAAACAACTTCCCTTTAATTGAGCAGGGGAAAATGATTGGAAGTCTAATTGGTCATCAAGGATTGATTACTGCACACTGGAGCCAGAGCACCCAGACTACATATGTGCATCAGGATAAGCAAGTCAGGAGCTATCATGTACATACAGAGCTGCTCAGCTAACAGCTCATCTGAATGAGTGAATCATATGTGATACTACCTGTAATTTTTTCCAGTATTTACACGTCATTCAAAAAACTGACCACATACATTGATATGTAATTTTGGTGTAATTCCATCAACTAAACTTCATGTAACACCTTTTCTGTTACTGTTGGATTGCTTCTAGATTAATGCCTCAGGAGCTTTGGAATTATATGGGGTCATTTTTTGGGAGGATTTTGTCGAACTGGAAAAAGTTACACATTGTATTACATATGATTTACTTGTTCAGATGAGCCGGGGACTGAGCAGACCTGTATGTACATGATAGCTATTAAATTACTCAGCTTGTTGCATATATGTAATGGTGGTCATGTGGCTCAGGTGTACATTGATTAACCCTTTATGACCAATTACACTCCCAATCATTTCCCCCTGCTCAATCCAAGGGAGGTTGTTTAATGTTTGTAGTGACTTCCAGCAAAAATTATCTTTCTCCCTGAGCTGTTGATTGTTTACAAGCCATCCTTGATTGAAATCATTGATATTTCTTTGATAAAAATGCAAATCAAATGCAAATATTTTTTGGATGTAAGGAAGGGAAAAGTGGCAGTCAAAGGTACAGATGGAAAGGAACTAGTTAGTGTCATTGTTTGAGCTAGTACACTTATTGGCAAGAAGTAGCTAGCCGGGTCTGGAGGGGTCTGTATACATTCTGTCAAGGTTTTATTGACATAGTGTTTTGCTGCTTTTTGTTCCTCCATCCCAGATGACTACTTTCCTCTTTTCCACACAAAAGGTTAGTGTATCCTTTTTATACTAGGTTTTTGGTCCCTGAAGCTAATTTTCTTGATGTGGTTGCTTTTAGCTTCTATGTCTACACACACTTGGCTGCTATGTACCCTGGAAAAGACACTCAATATGGAGTAGAAGTTGAGAGGGTAACTTTATGAAGCCAGAACATCTAGCAATAGAAAGGAAGATTTATCAATTGATCAACTGAACTCTTTAACATTTCTCCAACTGCTTTGTGTCAATTACTATCTCCTCTGGTACTTACTATAAATCCTATTTATTTTTGAAGACTGATGTCTTGGATTAGTAGTGTGAAATACTTGCGTCTTACTCACCTGCCACACAAAGTACTACACAAGGGACCATCTAAGATGTGATTCCCATCAACAGGGATGCACAGTCTATTCATACTGTAGCTCTAAGAATAGTAATGGTCTCAATTCCATCCTGCAATCTTCCACCACCTTCCTTTGGGTCCAATGCAGGGCTTTTCCATCCTACAAGGTGGCTTGAGGATGGCCCAGTACGGTGTTACCTGGAAGTTTGGGATGGTCCTATGAGCTTCTTGAGAGGAGCAAAGTCCTGCTTTGTTCATTTCTTTGATATCATGGAGCTCATGAAAGTAATCATATCCCACTTTTGGTTTGGGATGCACAATGGTGATGGAAATGGGCCAGAGATTGAGTGTGTAGCAATGCTGGTCAGCCATGTCTCTCCCATGTTCTAGTCACAGTTCTTGATGCTTCAATTTGAAATATATGTCTTATCATGTCTCTTCCTACATGATGCACGCCATGGTCAAAGGGGCTCCTATAATCCTTTCACTGCTCTTGGATACCAGGTTGGTTCAAGGATAGACACTTATTACAAATGTAGCATTCTTCTGTAATGACCTGATCATATAAATTGGCTCTTGGCTAGCCCCAAGATGTCTTCATTTTACAACATACTAGGCCATTGGCGCCCCGCCACCACAGAGGCATTGACATGACATGCAGGGACATGTCACTGGCTTGACGCCGGTATAGTCTTGCTGGCATTCATAAAGATACATGATCATTGCCTTGCCGGGTTGTGCTATCAAAAACCCTTCAGCAATATTATTGAACAATGGTAACATTGATAAAAGGAGTGTGATGCAGAGACTGTGATTGATGGAATAAGTGTAAATTGTGGGCATGGGCAGTTTGGTCCTAACAAATGTATCTACTTTATACTAAAGATCGTCAGCACCCAAAAAAGTTGGGGTGTCAAATTTGCAGTGCAAGTTAATTGGACATCTGTAACACTGCATAATCACATACACTGTGATCATATACCCAATGATTTTCTTGACGCATGGGGGTTGCTATCAAGATAATGAGACATATAATGTCAAAATGACAATTTGAAACTATGCTTTGCAAATTGCACATTATGCGGTGCCAGTTTTCAACTTTGAGTATTGTTAACAAGTCTTGTTGGGAGCTACATATAATGAATGTCATGGACAGGGGACAATTCAGAGACAGACAAAACAAGACAAATAGCTACTTAAAATAGTAAGATTTTCATCTATAAGCCTATCTTGCAGAATTGTGGTATACAAATATGTTTTTCCGTGAAATTTCAGATGATTTGTCAGAATGTATCCCTCTGTCATTCTGTTTGTTATTTCCCTGTCTGAAAGCCAACAGCACATTTTTAACCAAACCCCCTGCAGCTGCAGCCTTCCTTGCAACCCCCACCTATTATACATATCCTTCATGATCATGGCCTATCGATTAAACAACAAAAAAATTCCCACATCCAGCAAACCAGGTACTCCACAACAGCCATCAACACCCTTCCTAACACCCATGGCTTTTCAACACCGTTTGCAAGTCCACCCCTTTGTCCTTCAGGCTCTTCAATTGGACTTGAGTTTACCAAATCTCTATCAAACTTGGATTGGAATGAAGGAGTGAAAATTGTTTGGAAGAATTCAATGGATTTGTTTCAACTTGATTTGCTTGATTAAGGAAATGTAATATCTGGTTGTATACAAAGATCTTTTGTAGTTTTTTTGAACAAATTTTACAAAAACAATTTGAGAAGATTGAAGAAAAGAAGTAAGATAAATTTATGATAAAGAAAAGGGCAAGCGGTTTTGAACAAACAACAATGAAACCAATTGATTGATCTCTGCATGAACAGAGTCTTTCAATGTTCAACATCAACTTGTTCAAACCATATTGGTTATTGAGTAAACTGAGGTGAACTTTGAGGTGACTTGAAGTGGAGTGGTGATTCTCAGGGAGATGTGAAGAAACTGAGCAATGATATGTCCGATCACAAGTGAGAAACAAGCTGTGAAAAAAACTCAGTGAGTAGGTGACCAGCGGCAATATTGAAAGGGGCATACAAAGTCTCGAGAACAACAGAATGACAGATCCTGTCAAATCTCAAGCTTCTGGTATTCTGTGAAACACTCTGACAAATCATATCAAGTTGAGATATTTGTGTACCATAAATGTAGTTATGATTACCACTAGCACTTGCTTTATTAAGTAGAGAAAAACTGACCTTGGATGCCAGAATTCAAGATGACCACAGCAGGACTGAAAACCATAAACAAGACAGAGCAAAGAGTAAATGTAGCACAACCATAGATCAGGAAAGGTCACATTTTTGAGTACTACCTTTGCTAAAAAGGATGACCGGGTGACCGCCCGATGAAAGTTAAAAAACCTCAAATTTGGCCGCAGCCTGCTGCGCAGCTGCTGCGTAGCTCACCAGAATCGAAATCCGGCGCTGACCAAAATCGGAATGGGGGGCCGGAATCACCGTACGTAATCACGACCCCCTCAACCATCCTCTTTTTCTCGACCGACTCAACCTCTTCTCCATCCCTTTCATGGCCTTTCGACACTATTCAGCTGACATCAAGGTGCTGGCGGTGTGTTGGCGACTACGTGGACTTCCCATGTCAATCATACGACGACGCCTCAAACGGCCCATATCTGAACGATCATTTCGGCGATGGATGACGCTTTACCGCCACACTCGAGCAGTCATAAGAGACCCTTATGACTACGAGCAAAGGGGTCGACGCCGGGTTTTGAACAACAACGACCGACAATTCATGGAAGGAATCATCGAAGAGAATCCCTCTCTATTCCTGGATGAGATACGGGAAAAGTTATACGACGCACACGGGAAGATGCCTTCCCAAAGCACTATTCAGCTGGAGCTTCGATCTCGCCTACTAATTAGTTTAAAGAAAGCCGCAGTTAGCAACGTTCGGAAGAACATCTGGGCCAAACTCCAATGGATGCATGAACATATGAACATCCCCGCGCATTTTATGGTCTTCACCGGTGAGTACCTTCTTTCTCTGCTGTCTCATTTTATTCGTTTGCTGATTTTCTTTGATGATACCTTGGCCAGATGAGAGTGCGATATGCGGCCGAGATCTACTACGAGTCCGTCAGCGAGCCAAAATTGGCATGCGAACGAGTCGCAACGTCCCCAAGATCCACCGAACTCGATTCTCACTTCTCCCGGCCATTAGTTACCGCGGCATAGTGGCGCTATCAGTGGTGGAGGGTTCGATCAAAAGAAAACGCTTCGAGCGGTTTCTCGAATTCAATCTTGTACGTACCTTTTTCATCTATCAGTTCACCCCCCAAGATCACGTCGCTGACTGCTTGCATCATACTCCAGCTGCCCCGCATGAATCCATACCCGGCTCCTAACAGCATTCTTGTGCTGGATAATGCCTCGATTCATCATGGGGGACGCATACGCGAGCTTTGTGACCGATCTGGTAAGTTTTTTCGGTCCTTATGAGTTCTCTTTTTGTTCTACCCTTCGACTGATCCCGGTGGGCGTTAGGCGTTCTCCTCAGACATCTACCAGCGTATTGTCCCGAGTTGAATCCAATTGAACTTGGATTCAACGTGCTGAAATACCGACTCCGCCGATCGCAAATTCTCTCAGGGACGAGAAACCCGAAGGAACCCATACGTAAGGCAGCCATGGAAACTTTCCATGCCACCTTAACCAAGAAACTGTACCATCGCTCTGGGTATCGCATGTCAGAAGATATCCATGTCTGACTTCTTTGTCTTTTTTTTCGTCTTTTTTTTTGTACTCCTGTATTTCTCTTCTCTCTCTTCCGGGCTTGGTCTTTTTTCACTTGTGGAGTTTCATCTTAAGCTTGTTTGATTTGTACTGACCTTGCCAGTCACAATTGGATTTACATTCCAATAAGACATCTTTAAAAAAATCTCTTATTTTTTTTGATATGTAATTCAAATCATAAAACAACTATAATCTTACAGAGTGATTGAAATGTGAGATCCAGATCCATGGTATCAGAGAGAGACTCTTTGAAGTTTGAAATGAGTGAGAACCAAAGATTTCTAGAAAAGGTTTGGTTCAATGAATAATCCCCTTTGAATCTTCATTGACTACTTTTCTTCTGTCTCAAAGCAGAATTTCAATCTTAGCTTGAAGGGCTTCAAGCTAAGATTGAAGGAAATTTAAACAAGACTTGAGCTCATTTGAAGATCACAGATGTGAGTTGGTTTGGTGGTGATTGATACATTGATCATAATTAAATTTGTTTTTTATTACGCATCATCTTGCTCAGTCCATGTAGAATTGTAGGTACAACTTTTAAAGTGACTACAAGTATACCTAGTGTAACAGCAAGATAAGAAACTTAAACGAATAAAGTGTCACACCTATGGATAAAGCCTTCATCGAGACTGTCGCGCAAGTCTTCTTTTGGCGATGCACCGGCTTTTGTACTTGCTAGCGTTGGTGTAAAGGGTGTTGATCGCGATTTTGTTGAGCCCTTTCGCTGTAAGTTCTTCCCGAGGCAAATCTTCTTTGTTGATATGCCTGTGATCGCTAACTCCTGCATCAATTAAGAGCTTCCTGGTCTGAGTATAAATATTCGGGGGCAAGCGACAAAATTCGAGGAAATCGTCGATTCCGTTGGGTCCCGAAGGGTCGTAGACAATCGGCGGTGAAGATGAGGCGGGAGGCGAGGCGGTCGTAGTATGCGCTGGTGGGTTAGAAGGCCCCTGAATGTGATCTGGCTCCTTCACAGGAGTCGCACTCGCCTTTTGAGGTGAGTGAGCAGTGGCAATGGCGCCGACCACACCTACCAATAGATTGGTGATGGCCGAGGCATCGAACGCCTGGCCACTCGAAGCTGGGGTGCCTTTGGGCTCCTTGTCCACCTTCTTGATTAGGTCGTATTTCATATGGGCTGGGGGATGGTCAAAGTCGACCTCATCGTGATTCTAAAACAATAAAATGAGCAAATGAGCTCATTGATGAGATAAGTGTAGATGAAGTCAAAAGAAACTTACGCGGCATTTCGCCCACTCCATCGCTTTGGCCAGTGTCAAAGCGAAATAACGACGGGGGTTTGTTGGATCGACTATAGGGGCGTAGTTGTCGTCGTAATTCACGTCGAGCTTATGGTGCTTCACCAGCTCGCCTGCCCAAGCATTGTCAGGACACTTCTCAGAGTCGACGGTTGACTCTGAGTTGCAATCGTCGGTGAAATACTGCGTCATGGAATCAAATCAGCCATATCCAGCGTGAAATTTGTACTTTAACGAGTGATTGGACTTACATTCCCAGCGTCCTCTTTCTCAGACTCAGAAGCGTCCGCCTGCTTGTGGCTTGAAGGCCTCAGTTTGCGCTTGCGCTCCGCTCGATGCGCTTCGTTGCGCTCCGCCAAGGCCGTAATGGCTTCAACTCGAGCAGCCTGGAAAGAAAAAGGACATGAGTAACATCCGGATGACAAATCAAAATAAAATGATACATACTTTCTTTTGATTCGCTTTGATTTTGTCCGGATGAAGTGCCACATAAGAAATCCCAGCTTCT
This sequence comes from Melampsora americana, assembly GCA_022264835.1. NCBI lineage: Eukaryota > Fungi > Basidiomycota > Pucciniomycetes > Pucciniales > Melampsoraceae > Melampsora > Melampsora americana. The sequence goes on from JAIFHY010000006.1 coordinate 1,626,323, forward strand.
TTGAGTGGATAGTTGCCATGTGCTTCTTCAACCCAAGCTTGAATGTTCTCGGATGTGATCAATTGGCGAGAGTTGATTTTACCTTTAGGAAAGGTCTTCGTTTTACTGATATAAGCGGTCCACTTTCCGGAGTCCTTCGATATGGACTTCCTGATCACGGTCGTCATCGACTTTCCAGTAACGTCGTTCTTCGCGGCTTTGGCACATGCAGCCATAAGTGCTTTCAAGTCGAACGCAGTCGATTCCCAGTTGACCTTGCAGTGGGTGCCCTTGAAAAGTCCATAACCCGACTTTTCCTCCTTGTCAGGTACATAGAATTCGCTGTCGAAGTAGAAAACGAAGTTGGGGTCCTTCTCGGAGTCGGGTGGGGCTATGTCAGGTGCCATCGGTGACTTCTGGGGAAAGATTGTGAGATCAGCAAAAAGGAGAAGGAAAAGATTGAAGGAAAAGAATGAAAAAATTGATCCGTACCTGAGTCAAATCCACCACTTGGTCAGGGTCTCGAGGTGGTGTTGATTGACGTTGAGAGGACATAAAGAGGGGATTGATGTGCTCATTCAGAACCATGTTGATTTGAGAAAAAGAGGGACGGTGATTCCGGCCCCCCATTCCGATTTTGGTCAGCGCCGGATTTCGATTCTGGTGAGCTACGCAGCAGCTGCGCAGCAGGCTGCGGCCAAATTTGAGGTTTTTTAACTTTCATCGGGCGGTCACCCGGTCATCCTTTTTAGCAAAGGTAGTAAGACAAGAGTCAAATGGAACAACTTGGTTTCCTCATTGTTGATATTCATGAAATCACGCATGGATAGGGAGGAGTGTATGGAATATCTTCACCAACTGCCGCCTCATGAAGCCAAATCTATTGAGACCAGCTGCAATACTTCCCACCTTTTTTCCAGTAGGAAAGATGTCATGCAGGCCTTGTCAAGGTTTTTCTGTATATGCTCCAAGCTTTCCTTTTTTCTTGTACCCAAACTAATTGCATGAAAGGTTGATTGATGGACAATGTTGTCAAAATGTCTCAGATGTGCTAGTGGGTCTTGATTAGATATGTCAGCAACGCATGGTGAAGGCTCGATGGCAGCAATAAAGCTCTGTTTGACCTTGAGGTTCTGTTAGAAACTCGCGATCCGCTTCTGATGCCCAGAACCGTGTCACTTGACTTGAGCCTCTTCTCGAGACCGACGGGTAACTCAAGTCGACTCGCCAGGTGTGACCGCATGCACGCCGGGCGGCGGGTAGATCTCTCGGTGATCTTATTGAAGTCGCAATCAGATAACGAAGATCGCAACAGCAAAAACGAATAATCACCAAAGATATCAAAACAACATCGCACAATTTTATCATGTCACACCTTCAACAAGACTCATCAAAAAAAGTAAGTGAGATTAACCGTCACAAATGTTCAACTAATCTTATTCTATCCCAACCAATCAACGCTCATCAAATTCTTTCCTTGTTCACATTCAGTTTGTTTTTCCTTTGCCCTTTTTCTATTCCTTAGGTCTTACTCATGGGGAAATCAGGTTAGGCCAATTCATCACAATCGAAGAATAGATGATAACTAATGATCAAGAAAACTCATAGGATCAGGAAAATCATCAATGCGTAATATCATCTTTGCTAATATGGCAGCAGCTGATACTAGGAAACTGGGAGCTACAATGTACGTAGTAGTTTGTTTTCGAAGTGAAAGATGATAAGAACCGAAAGAACTAGCCTGATTTGAGAATTTGTGTAGTGATATAGAAACTACTTCGATCAAGTTCTTAGGTCATTTCGGGCTCAGATTACTAGATTGCGGTGGTCAAGATTGTTGAGTGTGATATGAGCCTCATCCTCAATGTCTTTCGCAGATTCAAAATGAACTTATTATTCTGATCTCGTAACAACAGCCTATATGTCAGGATTTCTTTCGTTACCATCTGTCAATCGAAGATCAGTGTTTACACACGTAGGATGTCTTTTGTACGTCTTCGATGTGGAAAGTCCAGAGTTTTCAAGAGTGGATATGATTTGGTTTTCAAGAGTGATTTCAGCTGTCCTAGAAGTCTTAGATCAGGAGTACTTAAACCTTCCTACTTTTACTCATTTCTATTTAATAAATCCTAATCATGATTTGTCTTTCCTAGTATGGGCGATTTCAAATTACACGTCTTGATCCATAAAATGGATCTCGTTCCTGAACCAAATCGAGCTGCAGTCTTTGAGCAACGTTCCAATGAAGTTCGAAGAAAAATTGAAGATTATTCAAAAGGTAGAATTTCTGATCAAATGGTTCAAATCTTTAGTACATCAATTTGGGATGAAACAATCTATAAAGTTGGTCCTTCCTTTCGATTCCTTTTCTCGGGTTTTGTATGCGTCAAAGCTTGTTAACAGTCATTTTTATCTTTCTTGGTGGTTTCTTCTTAGGCTTGGTCAACCATTGTTCAGACACTGATCCCTGAAATTAGTTCATTAAATAAACCTTTGGAAACCTTTGGTCAGTTGTGTTGCGCTTGTGAAGTGATCGTGTTTGAAGTAGCCACTTCATTAGTTGTTGCTCGATGGACGGATGCATCAATGCCCGATCAGATCGGAGCAGTGGATGAGCGTCGGTTTGAGAGGGCTTCAGCAATCGTAAAAGCTTTCAAATCAACATCTGCGTCAGTGTTTAAAAGCAAAGATTTCCTCCAGTTCTTATATACATATATATACTGATCTTTGTTTGTTTTTTGCACCCTACCGCCCGGACAATGCAGGCGAATAAGGTCCCCCTTCAAGTCGATGGAGATTACACATCCAATGTATACCGCAGTCTTAGACAAACTTACTGATACCGCTGCCATATTGGTGGTTGCAGTCGACCCTCAAGTTGGTGAGCACACTTGTGGATTGGTATTCTAAAAGGGTAATCTCTGTGATACTCACTGTCCATTCTCTATCATGAAAACATGTTTTCCATTATGGAACCATGAGTTTAGTCCCGGCTGCCATTCACCTCAATATCAATCTCTCACGTGCTAGTTTCAGTAGGTTACCAGGTCTGACGGCTAGGTCAAGATAGGAGTTCACCTTCATCTTAGGCGAGCCTGTTCATTGGTAATGATGATGTTGCTCAGATTGGTACTTTCTTACTTTCTTCATTGCTCAAAAATTGAACCTTGTCAATTGGTTATAGTCATTCAATCTTCTTGGTGTTTTTCACCTCTTGTTTTTGTAAAGATAACCCATGTGTGGATGTATTGATTGATTTGATTGATAGGGATGAGAACTGAAATCTGATAGACTCTATTTTTACAAATGCTATCAATTTGCTTTTTTGAGTGACTCTACAGTACCAAAAATGATACCTCATATTTGAAAATCTGGGGTGTCCTTCATTTATGAATCCCCATGCACCATGGTTTTGAAGTTAGCCTCCAAGAGTTCCTGTGGCCTCAACAAAAGCCTTTGATACCTCCAAGGCTACACCACGAACCGTCTTTTTGTTGGAAAACGGTTCTTGGGGGGTTTGAAGTGAAGCCAGTTGAATAACTGTTGGGATATGGTTGGATAATTGGGCTTTGACCTGCTTGACGCCCAATAAATCATATATGGGTGTGTAACCACCCTGGAAGTCGTCCATAAACCGACGTTCGAGAAACCGAGCGTTAGTCCGTTTCCACCACATCCAGATTCTTTCCGGTTGATGAATCACCGGATGTGAACCTGGTTAGCACCGGTTGGACATCCGTCAATTGGAGGAAAGAGGAGGAAAGATTATGATGGGTTGAACCTCATGGTTTTTGAAATTTAAGATTCAGTTGACCGATTTCCAAAAAAACTTATCATCAAAACTTCAATCCACTTTCACTTCCACTTCAACCACTTCCACTTCCAAATCAGGTTCGATTCTTTTACTTTTCAATTCTAAATTCACTTCTCTTCATAACCACTTCCACACACCCACTTCAGCTCTTCTTTCACCCTTCATCATCCATCCTGAAGTCAGTCTAATCTATCTATCTAACTCATTCTTCTCTCACTTCACTCACTTCTAACCCCCCCCTCTCTCTCTCTTCTTTTGTTAGGAATTTAGGTCAAATGGAAATTTTAAAACCCAAAAATCAATCTAGTCTTGGCGCCAGTATCGGATCTGCTCTCAGCGGAGCAGCTGGTACCAATGGCGCCATCACTCCTACTTCAAATCATCATTGATTGATCTCAGCAACATCAAATCACAAGAAAATCAATATGCCTAAGCTCAATTCTAACTCACCTAGACTCATAACTGTTTTGAACCAATTACCAGTTACTATCACAGCTCATTCATCAGAAGAAACTACAACTTCAAGCTCCAATACGAACTATAGCTTCAAGATGAGTAGCGGTGGCCTTGTGAGCGCTCTTAGTGGTTGTAAAAGACAAATGTCATTAAGTTGGATAGGTTGGAGCGTGGCGCCATCTTCACCTCCAACTCTCCATCCATTGATCTCACTCTGCTCATGAAAAAATTGAATCGATGACTATGTTGGACAAGTGGGCAGGGTATTTGCACTAACGTCGATTTGGAAAAAATGTGTATGTCTCTCCTTCACTCTCAAACCCGCTCTTCTGTTTCTGATCTTGATCTTCAAACTTCCAAATCCTCAATCTTTCTAATCCTTTCCTCTCTCCTCATCTCTTTAGCTCCTGATGACCTTTTGGGAGGTCGCAAACACCATGTGAGAGATGTCACCCCGCCTTTCTTTCAGAATCCTAGTTGTACCCTTTTTGTGTCAATTTCAATGTCCAAACAATGTGTATCTTATTGTGGTTTTTCTCGTTTTTGTGTTTTAAATGCGCTTCTTTACATGTGTATTATCTTTTCAATTGTGCAATTGAATTTTTAATTTATTTTGAACGTTCCAATGCTGCTTGACCAAAACCCCTAAAAAATTTGCACGGCCAGCATTGTTGATCTCAACCAATCATCAACCAGGCAGTACCGGTCCAAATCGGGCTGAAGATTGGTTTGAAACTCGGTTTGCAACAACTGGTTTTTAAACGGGTGGTACAGGAACGTTTTTAAAACGTTGGTCACCAGCAAGGAAAAACCGGTCCGCAACCGGCGGTCAGCCTTAGTTTTAAAACCATTCTGAGGGGTTCGTGGTGTATCTCCATCTGATGACACCCCAGATCTGTGAATCCCTTTTTGGCAGTCTTGCTTGCTAAGAGGGGTTTTTAAGTTTTGGTGTTACAAACATATGGCAGCCTGTGTCCAGCCCTGACTGCCCAAGTGTACCCAAGGGTTTTCTAGCTTACTTGAGGCCAAGGGGCCCAAGAAAAACCCTGAACAAGCCCTGAACCAAAGAGTATTTATCTTCTTTTCCAGCTCAATGTCTCATGATGCTTCCTCACAATTGAATACTCATCCTCAAGGGAGTCATGACACTCAAAATTGTGCCACCATAGATAGTGGCAGCACTTTGGGACTTCTACCAAAAATAGGGGGTATATCCTCAGTGGCTGGTGCACAGCCCTATTTGGAAACAGAAGTTTCCTGTAGTGGGTCTTGTGCAGCACTCAAGCTTGTAGGTAGCATGTCCACTGTCATAGTGGTGCATATAGAGCACACTATGACCTGTATAACCCCATGTCCAACACACCCAAACATGTAAGTATGTCTGTGCCCTTGGACCTTTGCCCCAACAAGCCATTCTGACTCTATACATACTAGATTGACTCTATACATACTCAATTGACTCAATTCATCACTCAAAATCAATCTTGTGATCATTATCATTTTCTAACTCTCTCCCCCACCAATGTACAAGGACAAAGGCCATGAAGAACAAACATGGGCGCATGGATATCCACACGTAAGTACAAGGTTGATAGATTTAAAAGAGATCATTTTGATCAGTTCTATTACTGGCCTTTTGACACCTTTATCAAATCAGTGGTTATCAATGTTAGGAATTTTTTACTTACTTCATTTTTTCAACCACCCCCTCCGTTGACTTTATATTCATTGCTGTCTAATTTTGTCTTATCCACCACATTTTATCCATTTGCTCTCAATTGTTACTGCATGGCATTATGTTGGACCGGCCAATTTGGTCTAATTCTTGGATTAGTCTGGCCCCACCATCAACAGCTCCAACCCTATCTCCTTTGGTACGCTCTCTTTGGCGAAAATCACCTGGTCAACCTTAGCCTGGCTTTGTATCTGTGTCAGCAAATTCTTGACAATCTCTTCAGCTTGCAAGCCCCACACTGACTTCAACACCTGGTCCCTCCAACACAGACTGTTCTCCAATTGATGGGTTTCTTGCAAGCTCTGAAGAGAAGAAACAACTCTACCCACCTCCATCACCATTAACCAAGAAACAAGCCACTTGTCAGATCAATCCAAATTTTGGAAAAAAAAGAAAAAGATATCAAATTTAAGACAAATTCCCTTAATTCTGACAGCTGTCATTCAGCCTCTTGAATCAGCATGTCTCAGCATGAGGGACTTAACCCTGATGTTTGTTTTATTGCCTGAGACCTAAGCTTCTGTTGACTGAGAGGTTACTTTTTCCATCTTTTCCATGAGCACACCAAGGAACATGATCCCACCTTACACCCAGACGTGCGCTCAGCATATCTACATATTGTACACATGAAATAATTGTGATGCACCCATTTGTTGTTGAGCTACCCAAGTATCAGTTAGTGCTATTTGAAAAGCGACGAATTCCGTCGAGTGACCTGAATCTGAATCCCAATGACAGATACCTGAGGTGAGTCTCAATCACCTCCTGTCTACTACTTGACAATAACTAACCTGAATCCCAATGACAGATACCTGAGGTGAGTCTCAATCACCTCCTGTCTACTACTCGACAATAACTAACCTATAATAGGTTTGGTCGAGAAAGAAATAAGATATAGGGAAGATAACGACGCAATGCGTAAGTTATGATTCTTTTCCTTCCGTATAATGACGGATTATATTTCACCTGAATCCCAATGACAGATACCTGAGGTGAGTCTCAATCACCTCCTGTCTACTACTCGACAATAACTAACCTATCACATCATAGAGAAATAACACGCAGTGAAAGAAAATAAGAACAGTTAGAGATTGAGAATGAGATAAGTGTGGAAAACTCTATCTGACCTATAATAGGTTTGGTCGAGAAAGAAATAAGATATAGGGAAGATAACGACGCAATGCGTAAGTTATGATCTAGCGTCGTCATGGAATCAGATGAAAACATAATATGATGATAAGATAATTAGCAATTATGAAACATGAAAAGGAAAAGAATATAAAACAGATCATATAAGGAATTGATGATATATTTTGAGAAGGGGCGTGTGACTTACTCTTTTCCTTCCGTATAATGACGGATGAGGAAAAGAGTGTACACGCGTCGTGGGGGAGGCGCAATTTAAATAGGGATGATATTTAGGGTTTTGAATTGAGTTTAATGTCATAAACCTTAATTTGAATTATGTGGCTTATGTGATGATTGAATTGAGTGTATATGTATTGATTGCTATCCGGGTCATCTGGAACTTTAGGAAAGAGAGACAGGGTGTCTCTCAACACACCCCCTGTTTCAGATGGCCTTTTATGAGTTCTAACCCAATTTGGTTTCGTAATTCTTTGAAAGGTCCTGGGTGAAGTGGTTTTGTTAGCGCATCCGCAAACATGTTCTTGCTGCTGATATGACGTAATTTAATATTCTTCTTTTCTACTTGCTCGCGTATCCAATGGTATTGTACTTCAATATGTTTAGTACGAGCGTGAAATATTGACTTCTCAATTAAAGATACAGCACCCGTATTATCACTACAAAGAATCGTAGGTGACGTTTGAATGAGGGAAATGTTGCTTAAAAGTCCTCGTAACCACACAACTTCTTGACCGGCTTCGGTTGTGGCTTTGTATTCAGATTCGGTGGATGATAGAGATACAGTAGGTTGAAGGCGGCTTTTCCAGCTTATGGCAGCTCCGTTCAATTTGAATACGTATCCTGTAGTTGATCGACGTGTGCTTGGATCTCCTGCCCAATCTGCATCTGTATGGCATTCTGGGTAGTTCCAGCTCTGATTTCCTTCAATAACTCCATCTTGACCTGAGTATGTCAGTCCTATGCATTGAGTCCCTTTGAGATACCGTAGGACATGTAAACCCATCTGCCAGGCGGTCAAGGACGGCCGGGAAAGGTGTTGTGAAAGTGCACCAACAGCATAAGCAATATCAGGTCTTGTCCCCTGTGCGATATACATCAAACTTCCTACTAGACTGTTGTATGGAAGGTTGGATTCTCGGAATTCGAGCAGGTCAGAGTCGCTGGCTTTTGTAATCTTAGCTCCTCCCGGAAACGGTGTCGATGCCGGTTTGCAATCTTCTGATTTGAATCTCTCAAGGACTGTCTGAATGAAAGATGCTTGGCTTAATGAATACCCTCCATCTTCAGTTGAGTTGATTTCGATTCCAACAAACAATGGGCTGGACCTAGGTCCTCCATTTTCCATTTCAGTTTCAAAAGATTTTTGATTTCATCTACTTTGTCTCCGGTGATTGCCATATCATCGACGTGAAGGTAAAGCAACGTTTCTAATCCGTCCTCATCTTTTCCGTACCACAGGCATGCATTGTGAGGATTCTGATGTAAACCAATACTGATTAACTTCTCTTTCACCTCATCACTCCAACATCTTGCAGATTGCTTCAGACCATACAACGCTTTCTTCAACCTTGCTACTTTCCCATTGGCGCGCTCGGCGTCATAACCTTCTGGTAGCTCTAGATAAATTTGTTCTTTGAGATCGCTGTTTAGAAAAGCAGCGATGGCGTCCATTTGCTCGATCGGCCAGCCTTTTGCGGCTGCTACAGCACACAGTATCCTAAAGGAAGCCAGTCTGCCTGTAGGTGCAAAAGTGTCGTTGAAATCTACGCCTTCAGTCTGGGTATAGCCTTTTGCTACATATCGGGCTTTGTGTTTGGAAATTCTTCCATCGGGATGCACTTTGTATTTGAAGATCCATCTACCACCAACGACTGGGGCATCTTTGGGTCGGTCAACGATTTCCCAAACTCCCATGTTCATTATGTTTTGCATCTCTTTGTTGCAAGCAGCTTTCCATCGCTTTGAGTCCGACATCTTCATAGCCATCTTATAACTCTTTGGTTCAGCTCGTGCTTTCATAGCTTCACGGCATTCAAAAACATTCAAGGCGGTGTTTGAGTGAGATATCTTTGGCACGATGGACCTCATCGGAAATGGTTTGATCGAGTTGGCATCACCAGGAGCATATCGTTCAACTGGTCGACAATCACAACCTGATCGTCTAGGTTGGTTTGTAATGATTTGTTCATTTGGTTGTGTTGTCTGTTCAGTTGGATGATTCTCAACATTTGTTTCGGGTTCATTTGATATAGGTTCAGTTTCTTGGGTTTGTTCTTGTATTGATTTTTGTGGTTCAATGATTTTTCTAGGATTGAGAATCTCCTGTAATAAATCATCATCTTTGTCTGTGAGATTCGAAGGGACTTGGTGGTCATTGTTGTTGATGGATGCCTCATTTGGGACATCTTCTAATGGACCATCTTCGATGAACATCCAGTCTGGATTGTTCTCGGCATCCTTCATAAAGGGAAAAACTAGAGGTTGAAAAGTCACATCATGACTTGTGTGTATTTGATTTGTTTCAAGATCGAGGATAATGAAATTGTGATTATCCTCTGTTGCTCCTAGAAGAGCTCCTGGTTGGGAAACTGGCTCGAATTTCCCATTACGAATGTCTTTTCTGATATGTCGATAAGCCAGACATCCGAATGGTTGGAATCGTTTAAGACTTGATTGTCTATTCTTCCATACAGAGTGAGTAGGCCGTTTATAAATTCACCCCCTCCGTCAAATGAGAACATTTTTAGTGTCTCGCCCGTCTGTCTTTCAGCGAATGCTATGTAACGCTTGAAGCACTCAAAAACTGTCTCAGCACTTTTGTCGGGAAGACCAAATGATACTCGATAGCTACTAAAATCATCTGTGAATAATATGTAGTATTCTTCACGGTTCACAGAAGTTGATCTTATGATTCCACTTAGGTCAACATGGACGTTTTCTAGGAATTTATTGGCTCGAGGTCTGGTCGAGGAAAATGGGAGTCGGTGATTCTTGGATAATGGGCAAACAGGACATTTTAATATTATTTCAAAATCTTTAGGGGTAACATTCTTTGGAAGCACATCATTAAAGTATCCCAAACTCCACATTCTTCTTAAATATTTTTCGCTTGGGTGACCTAACGAATAATGTAATTTTAGAATGGTGAGTTGGTTGACATTTGATATTGATGATTTATGAGATGAGTGACTGACTGATGATCGTAACGCCACATACATCATGCTTCCTTCACCAATGAACCGTCCAATAAAAAGTTCTTTTCTCCCGTGGTCGATTCTGAAATTTGGATCTTCTAGAACGGTAGTTATAGCTCCTGCTCTGAGTAATCTCCCTCCAGCGATCAAGTTTCGTGACAGGTCTGGGACGTAAAGGCAGTCTTTGAGTTTGATTGTTTCTCCTTTTGAATTCAACAGGTTCACGTTTCCGATTGAGTGAATATCCAAAGTAGCACCGCCACCAGCAAGATTTAATTTTGCTCCGGGATCATGATTTTCCATCAATGTGGCACTCTCAAAGAGACTAGCATCATGAAACATATGGTGTGATGCCCCGGTGTCGATGAGTGCTACTGAGTCGCACTGATCACCAACACATGCTAGTTGAGGTTGAGCTGAGCAAGAGAAATGACCGTCTAACTCGACATTGTAGCTAACTTCACGTTCTTCTAATCTAAGATTGTTGAAAGCAGCTTGAAGATCCTCAGAATTGGGGTAGTCAAAATCGACGTTGCGGCTGTGAATCTGATTTGGTCGGGAACCCCCTTGACCACGTCCTCTTCCTCGAAAACTTCCACGATGTCCACCACGAGAACCACCCCGGTCACCCCTTGAGTACTCGATCCATTTGCCGGCTTCTTGTTTCGATCTTTTCCAGCTTTCCATCTTTCCAGCGTTGTTTGGATGATGGTAACATTCTGATTGATCATGCGGCTTTGTAGGGTGTTCTCGACCCATGCATCGATTCTTACTACAAGTCTGCCATCTACTTCGATTTCCTTGGCTTGATTCAGAGGTTTTGGCGATACGGCTGGATTGCTGGCGATTAGATGAGAACATCTTACGGGTTTGATATGTTTTCTTCATTTCGGTTTCAAGATTTCGAAATTTCACATGTCCAGCATCCAGTAAGTCACATCCTTTTTCAGCCCATTCGCGATTGAGTGATTTGACGAATTGTCTAGCTTGCTCTTCCTCAGACATCTCGCCGTTTGATCCGAGATAGGCATCTACTTTAGCTCTGAATAGATTGATGTATTCAAGTAAGTCTTTAGTAGTACCTTGAGATAGATCAGTTATTTCACTGCGTAGCATAAGTTTAACTGATTCAGAATTGCTTATGTGATAATCGCGAATGGTCTTCCATAGGAGTGAAGGTGATGGCGGGGTGACTTTGATTCCATTCTCAAATTTGGAAATCATAGATATAAATCTAGTAGACTGGGTTGGCTCGATACTAGCAAGTAACCAATGAAATAATACTTTCTTGGTTGCTAGGTGAACATCGGCATCAATGCCTTGGGCTCCTGCTTCTTCAGAATCGAGATAATGGTCATAAGATGCGGCCATTAAACCAAAACGGATTCCATCCGACCAGGTGACATAATTTGATGTCGATAACTTCGTGCCGATGACAATTTTATGGAGGATAGAAGTGACTTTGATTGATTGGCGCTGTGCCGGGGTATCTGTATCGATGGGTATCGTGGTCGCCATTATTTGGTTAGGAAGAATGGGTACAGTGGTGTGGGCGGAAAGGGCAGTCTCGTCTGAGCTGGAACTATCTGACTGATCTTCAGTCGTCTGAGGTTCGACGTTATCCTCGTCGCTCTCTCGAAATGGAGCTGGGGTGCTGGCAGGTGTCGGTAGTTGGGAATCTTCAAGATCTTCTTCTCTATTTGACATAGAATTCTCGTTTCAATATGAATAACTAAGAGCTGAACCAAGCTCTCGCTACCATGAAAAGCGACGAATTCCGTCGAGTGACCTGAATCTGAATCCCAATGACAGATACCTGAGGTGAGTCTCAATCACCTCCTGTCTACTACTCGACAATAACTAACCTGAATCCCAATGACAGATACCTGAGGTGAGTCTCAATCACCTCCTGTCTACTACTCGACAATAACTAACCTATAATAGGTTTGGTCGAGAAAGAAATAAGATATAGGGAAGATAACAACGCAATGCGTAAGTTATGATTCTTTTCCTTCCGTATAATGACGGATTATATTTCACCTGAATCCCAATGACAGATACCTGAGGTGAGTCTCAATCACCTCCTGTCTACTACTCGACAATAACTAACCTATCACATCATAGAGAAATAACACGTAGTGAAAGAAAATAAGAACAGTTAGAGATTGAGAATGAGATAAGTGTGGAAAACTCTATCTGACCTATAATAGGTTTGGTCGAGAAAGAAATAAGATATAGGGAAGATAACGACGCAATGCGTAAGTTATGATCTAGCGTCGTCATGGAATCAGATGAAAACATAATATGATGATAAGATAATTAGCAATTATGAAACATGAAAAGGAAAAGAATATAAAACAGATCATATAAGGAATTGATGATATATTTTGAGAAGGGGCGTGTGACTTACTCTTTTCCTTCCGTATAATGACGGATGAGGAAAAGAGTGTACACGCGTCGTGGGGGAGGCGCAATTTAAATAGGGATGATATTTAGGGTTTTGAATTGAGTTTAATGTCATAAACCTTAATTTGAATTATGTGGCTTATGTGATGATTGAATTGAGTGTATATGTATTGATTGCTATCCGGGTCATCTGGAACTTTAGGAAAGAGAGACAGGGTGTCTCTCAACACTATTTTGACATGTAGCTCCACTAAGTCATGGGACATAGTCCCATGACACTCCAGCAATTAAACGGCTACAACAAATCTACCAATTGTACTAGATTTCTACATGAGGCGCTTTTGCACTGTGACCTTGTTAAATAAAAGTTTCATCATGATTGCAAGGCACTCTGATCAACTATATTGATTGTTGATGTAATCTGTTATATGGAATTTTGCTAATCAGGATGGAATACACCTGCTTATAACAACTTGCCAGTTTCTGAATAAGGTGCTTTTGCACTGTGACCTTCTAAAGTACAACCTTTATCATGATTGTGAGGGACTCTGATCATCTATATTGATTTTTGATGTAATCCATTACGTAGCAAAGGTTTAGAGCATCTCCAACAGGGGCCTGCAAACGTAACATTTTGGACACTCACGTAAGCTGTATGTTATGTTTGCAGGCCGGGGTCACAAAAAGGCCCTCCACCACGGTCTGAAAATGTAAAAGCTCACCATGCGTGTGAGCTTCATTTTCCAGCAAAACCCATTTCACACGGTCGGTCCTTCAAGTATGAAGGACCAACCGTAAACTTGCAGCACATTGTATTAGACACGTATTGGAAAGGTTTTTGGCATGGGTGAGTGTATCCATATCATATCATATCTATCTTTACTCTGTTTGTCTATTTTGTTCTTTCTTTTCATAATTGATTGCTTGATTTGGAATGGTTATGGCACAACGGGCATGGGTAGGAACTCAAACACCCATGCCTCATGTGCGCGTTGGAGAAACTGGACTCTGCAAACGCAACACAGCTGTTTTTATGTTTCCAGCACCCCTCTTTGGGCTCTGTATTTGTTTTACAGATCCAGGACCGTTGGAGATAATCTGATACAGTCAAACCTGCCCAAATGCATAATTTGGGGCAACCAGTTTGGCTATGCAATTAGACAGGTTATACTTTAAAGAGATTAAGGTGTGTGGAATTCTGATAATAATATAGATCAGATATCAGTCTTGAATGAGACTGATTGATGATCAAAAGAATCCACAATCTAAGGAAACAAAGATTGTAGGAAAACTAATAATGAGTTCAATATTGCATGATAGAGAACTAATGAATAAAACAACTACTAACACCTGATAATAATATAGATCAAATATCAGTCTTAAATGAGACTAATTGATGATCAAAAGAATCCACAATCTAAGGAAACAAAGATTGTAGGAAAACTAATGATGAGTTCAATGAGAAAAAGAGAACAACAATAGTATATAGAGTAGTTCCATTATATGAATCACTCAAACACTTTAGGATTGAAATCATGATGTAAGCAAGAGACCTCTTCTATTATACACATTATAACATACGCGTCCTGCATCATAGCATGATTTTGCTATGCAACGCTCAATTACTTTTGGACCTATGCCGCCCAAATGCATAAAATCATGCATTTATAAAGTGGGCTATATTGCATGATTTTAATTAAGGCAGGTCTCATATGGCACAATTGAGTGTGGAAGTTAGAAGCTCTGAGTAGTATGTATCAGGTATAGAAAGCAACAAAGCCAATTGGAGGCCATTGTTGTATTGAGTAAATCATATGTATATGTATAAAAAGCAACAAAAACACCTCTTTTTGAGGTTGATTTTCTATTCAGTATGATTGTATAAGGATGAGATAAAGACAAATTTTTGGGAGAAAGCTTTTTTAGGAAAGATACACAGAGATTCAAGGATCAAAGATAGGAATCTGTTTGAAAAAATCTGTGATGGCCACTTGTTTTTTGTTGCCAAAAAACAATTCTCACTCAAGCATCTTGGCATACTTTTGTAAGGGATAGTCTAATTTGAGACTGACAGCTGTACCAGTCCCCTCAAGATGAGATAAAAGGATGTGGACAGCTGCTAAAGCATCAGCAGTTGTAGGTACAGGTTCAGGCTCCATCATTTTTGGCTTTGGAGGGATTGACTAGAGCACAGACATCTTCTGCAGTTAAAGCAGTGGAAAAGTCAGGGGCTTTGTCTTCAGGATTCAATAGCTTGGGGAAAGAAATTTGGTTCCTGGTGGAGAGAAGATCTGCATCTTGAAGATGTTGAAAATCTTCCTCAAGGTTTATGCCATCCGGAATTGACAAATTGTCTTGATTGTTGCCAGGCAGGCTATATGTAGTGTACAAACAAGAAGATGGTCAGAAGGAAGCAAGAGAGAAAGAAGCAGAGAGAAGACTTACACAACCTTGTCTTTGAAGTTGATGATTCCAGAATGCGCCCAACAGTTTTTGATTGTTTTGCGAGTAACTGAATGCCAAGCAAATTTTGCAATGCGTGCAGCCGTGAAAATGTCAATTTTATAAACCTTCTTGGAGGTTGTATTGTCATTGTGATATCTGAAGGCTTGATTTAAGAATCTCTTGCAAAAATGGCATTTAAATGCATGAATGATGCCCATGTTGAGTGGTTGGACATGTGCAGTGAGATTTGGGGTGAAGAGTTCAAGTTGGATATTTGTAAGAAGGTTTGCTGGTACAGTGTGACCAGAAAAATTATCAAGTAAAAGCAGTATGGGTCTCCCTTTGGCTCAAAGGTTGCGATCCCACTTGGTAATCCATGTCTCAAAAATGACAGAGGTCATCTATGAGGTCTTGTTGTGATAGTAATTGATTCAGAGGTTGGATGGCAACTTCTTGTTGAAGCATCACAGTGATTTCCATGGACAAATGATTGTAAGGTGACACTTGTTTCTTCCATCAGCATTTGCAAAACATACAATTGTCAAACAAGCCTTTGTTCCTTTTACACTGGCACTTGCATGAGTTGCCAAACCATGATTGGGAGGCATCCTGAATGCAAGAGGACAGATAGAAGATTAAGAAAAGTAAGGAATAGAATTGATAAGTATGAAAGGTATCATTTTTAAAGCAATTGACTCACGCATAGAATAGTCCTGTCTCATCCATATTATAAACAGCACCTGGTTCATACATAGCAGTGATCTTGCAGACATGCTCTTGATCAGCTTTGACTAACTCTGGACTAGCTGATGCAGCCTCGCTGTGCCTTTGATTTGTCAAAGGTTGTGTCAGGCCTTGAAACCATTGAGCCATCCATTAGTCAAGGTGAGCCAATTTTTACTCTTGATCTTTTCAAGCCGGGCAAACTTGTTCCATTTCTCTTTGATCTGGTCTCCAGTCACAAATCGACCACTGTTTTTGCATGCACGGACTCAGGTTACAAGTAGTTCTTCAACGTTAGGAAACTTGACATCCATTTTACGCTTATTTTTTCCACTGACAGTTGAAGCTATATCTTGGATCCGTGTTTCATCCTTGAGCCACCGGCTTATGTTAGGCTGACTGACTCCCATAACTGGATACAATAAAGAGAAATGCCTGAACGTCTTAGTTTGATTTTCTCCTTTGGCGTGATACCATTCAAGTACCTCAACACGCTGACTTTAAGTGAGACTTTGCTTTGAACTTGATTCTGTGCGGTTGGATTGTGCAGATTGGACTGGTTTGGCAAGTTGAGGTTGTGCCTTGAGTATTTTGATATTATTCTTACTGTTCATCTTTTTTTTGTTAGCATCAGAGAGGATAGACTGGTAAGACATGATGATAGATTGTAAAGCTTCAAACTGATAAGAATGCATGAGACATTTTGTTCTTCAAGGGCTAAAAAACCATCTACAACAAGCTGCTTGGTAATTAAGTTTCCGTTATCATCAAGCTATTCTTCGTCTTCACAACTCAAAGTTTTGCCAGCTTCTTGGCGGGATTCAAGATTGTCACTGTGTTGTTTGGCGTCACTTTTAAGCTTTGTAAGACCTTTCTCAAGGAGATGTAATTCATGCTCTTCTGGAACCAAGTCTGGCGGGAAATCGGCACGCTTAAGTGGTGATGGTGCGAGATAAATTTTGTTGCCAATACGTGTGGCATGGATTGAAGAAGAATTGTCAAATTTGAGTGATTGAATGCCCAGGGAGGGTTCATCACCTTCTGTAGCAGACATGACAAAGAAATGCAATTTATAGGGTCAAAAGCCCAAGTGATGCGGGTGATATTGCTTTTCATTAGTGATTCATGGTACCCTGCTTCTTTAATTTTTTGTCAGTATCACCAGCATATTCGTGGGTTTTGCCTATGCATTCCCACTTCCAACATCTTATTTTTTTCCTAAAACCTTATGCAGTTAAAATCTATTTTAGCCCGCACCAGCTGGGTGGAGAGCAAAACCTATGCATTTAGGCTGATTATGCATATGCGCGGGTATACATTTGCGCGGGTTCGACTGTACAGTATTTTCCTCTCAGTGAGTTTACATAATAGGAGTCATTCGATTTCTATTTTTAATTTAAACAATTCTCATCAAAACTTTAATTTTCATCAAACCAAAGGATAAACGACTCTAGGAAGCACGGTAAACCCATTCAGCTCTCTATAAAATAATCAAAACATCTCAATCAAATTTAACTACCATCTATGACTACACCAACAGAAACCAGTCAACCAGCTCGTACTGAATACCTCGATGAAAACGATGATCAAATCCCTAGTTTACTATTTGCTATACCATTTCCAAAACCTGCAAACCATCACACAACCACTGAATCAAGTCCACCTTTCTTACTTTAGTCAGTTGTCTGTCATTGTCAATTTACCCAATTCATTCAATTCTGATGATCCTTTTGAATCTACATAGCACATTCCCTCGATCAGTGTACGAGAAACCTCCAATAGATCCACAAACTGGAAAACCAGGTAAAGAGAAACTCATCAAGAAAGCCGAAAGAGTTTGGCAACAAGAAGTGAGAGAAGGTGAAGAAATTAAGCGAGGTGAACATAAAGATGCAGGAATGTGGAAAAAGTTTAAAGGTGGAGCTGCTAGGGTTGAGTTTTTTTTCTTGATTTTGATATTTTTTGATCTTAATTTTATCAATAAAAGCTCATTTCATTCTTTGGTTTTCTAGACTGCTTCTAGCGTAATTAAATATATGCCTAATAATACGATGGAAACTTTGAGTAGATTACCACCTAAGAAGAAACTCGGAACAGTTGAGTCAAAACCCCCTACAATATTTTTTTGCTCGATTTAATGAGTTTTTACAATCAAACCTTATTTCATAAACTCGACCGTGAAAATAGGTCCAGATCGTCTATCCTGCTAATAAAGACGTATCTCCGTCCCTCAACATTCCTCAATTAACCGAATCAGAGATGAAGGAGAGCTTTACGAAGATGCTACAAATCGCTAAGAAAAAAGCTCTCAGACAATCTATCATGTTTGTCAAATCTCTTTCTTCGGCCCATTCTTACAATCTTTAGTCTTTGATCCAAAGCTCACAAAATACCCTCTTAATGGTTTTTCCAGCTCAGGATTTTTACTTCCTGTTACTGCTGCCATGTAAGTCCAATTTGCTCTGCATTCGATTTCGAGTTTGATACTTACTTTTTGACTTTTTCACCCAGTGATTTTTTTGTAATCATACCAATCTTTGCCTTTGAAGTCAATATCGCCTATTTCAGCTTACAGACTAATGGTCAGAATCACCTCTACATTCTCTAAATCATCTGAACGATGCCTATTCGGTTTTGCTCAACCGATGCATAGCAAAATCTTGCACATCCTAATCTGATTTTGTTTCTTCACAGGCGCTCGTAAGGTAACAGCCATAACTAATGCAGAAAGCCAAGCTGCTAAGAAAGGAAAAGCGACTAATAGTAATCAGGATTCAGACACGCCTGATAATACTTCGATCTTGATCTTCCAACAAGCAACCCCAAACACATTTTCAAAGACCATCAATTATCTATATTCTCAATGTTCTTTAATTGATGGAACTAAATTTCCTACATTAGAAGATATCAACTTACCGAATTATCAACCTGATAGAAATATAGTTGAAGGCATGATCTCTGAATTTCAAGCTTCTTTACCTGAAAAAGTCATTCAAAGACATACACTTAATGCTGATAGAGCTGCTGAAGACCTTGCTCGAAACTTGAGAAAAGCTGCGAAAGAATATGTTAGGACACTTAAATGAAGAGATTTAGATGTCTTTTATGATTCTTTTTGGATTGTTGGCTTTTATTTTTATTCAGGTTTAAACAAACTTTTATGTTCCATCCAGGTTTCAATGAATATATTTGCAATCTCTTTTTCTTTGCTCATCCACTCTTATATCATCTGTTTTTTTCAATTGTAATATTTTTTAGTGGGGATGTTTTTTTAATTAGGATGTTTCCAATCTGTAACTGAATTCTATTTTTTTCTCCATGTAACCTTTGAGCACATTTGAATTATGATCCCTAACAATGTTGGACTCGTAGCACTGCAAATAGCTGCAGCGCTGAGATAGTGTAACGCTACAGGCCCTGTGTAGCGTAGCGGGGGCAAGCTAAGCTATGGGGCTGGGGAGAACTTCATTTTATTTTTGTGCTACGCTACTGCTACACAGCTGGTTCCCCTGGAACAGCAAGCTACGCTTAGGTCTGGTGCCCCACTTTGTAGTGGTTACATGGTCTTGATAACCCTCAATCCATGACTGAAAGGGATATACTTCCACAACTCCCCTTTTGTCCTTCAACCACCCCTTTACTTGGCAATCCCTAGACGTTTTGCACCCTAGGCCTCCTCCTATCACCAAATTAGCAAGAACTGTGCAGCAACCACCACAATTAATTCAAAAGAAGCATCATGGATCAAAACTCAATCCTGACTATCTGGATGGTTTCACCTATAGAAGGTATAGATCTCCCCCTCTCCTGTCCTACAACACCCACCAACAAAGATTATTGACACATTTTCTTCCAAAATGACTACTCTTATCACTGCACCCAATCACTGGTCACTGGCAGGCCAGGAAGACCAAAATATAACAATTTTATCACACAAATGTTGATCAAGTATCAATTAATTATGAAATGGTTATTCAACTAGAATTGTAACTTTGTTACACAAATATTGACTAGTCAATGCAGAGTTATAATTGTTTTTTCTTTCTTTACTCTGAGATTTGATTTTCTTTAGAAATTGGCCTCAAGTGCTGGCTGTACAGGACTTGAGGCCAGTACAATTCCCTCAAATTGGCCCCAAGTGCTGGCTGTACAGGCCTCAAGGCCAGTTTGACTGCCTGAAATTGGCCCCAAGTGCTGGCTTACAGCACTAGTCATGGGTTCAAACCCAGACAAAGTTGAATTTTTTTACAATTTCGAATAAAATCAACAAAAATTTGAAAACTTAATATCTCATCTGTACAACCTTTTACAGGGTTGTAGCTGGTGCTAGCAGAATCTGTGAAGCGCTGCACATTCAGCTGCGGGGATAACCTAGGTTTACAGGAAACTTTGAAAGTTGAAAGAAGGAAAATTAGAATTGTCTCATTTTTTTGGAAAGAAGTTTCAAAGGTTGAGGGCAGCGTAACTGAACTTGATTCACCCGTCCTCTCCCGGGGTCACCACATTCCCCTGTCCAGCTCAGCCTATGCTACATTGTGTAGCAGTTCTACATTGGTGCCATTCTGCCTCCTTGAAAATAAGCACCTTGCCCATGCGGATTCTTGAGTTCAGCTCAATAAATTGGTTGCACAATCTCAAGCAAATCAAAGGAACAGATTGATGAAAATCAAATCATCAATAGTTCAAATCAAGGACTCAAATCAATAAATTGATTGGTTGATCAAGCAGGACAAAAGAAAGATGAAGGAGAGGATTTACAGAATAAGAAAATAGAAAGAACCTACCAGTTGGAAATTTGAAATCTAAGCAATCAATCTGGAAAGTTATAACAAAACGCAAAGAAGACAATCCAATCAAGAATACAAATAAGACAAAAAACGTAAACAAAAACAAAACCAAGTCATTCTAAATGGATTTAAATAGATTGGTCAAATCAATCAATCAAAGTAGATAATCAAAAAGAAGAAAAGGAAAGCAAATGAGAAAGAAAGAAAGTTACAATAAAACTCTAAAAATCAGACATTAATTGATCTCAGACTCAATCAACCACAGACAATGAAATTGTAAGATTGAACCACATCAATTCGAATTAGTACATGAATACAACATAGAGGAATCAGAATATCAAAAGAAGCAAAAGAAATCAAACAATGAGACCTTACTAATTGAAATTTAAATTAAAACCAAGTGACCAAAATCAAACAAGAAGTGTTAGAGTTAATCAATAAAACATATCAGTAAAATCAAATCAATTCAAGGAATTAAAAATAAAGAAATTAAATAAAAGAAGAAGAAAGAATAGAAAACAAACATCAAATTGAGATTTGACTTAGTAAGCAGAGGTTGGAAACCAAAGAGAAAGGATAACATCTTGAGAAATATGACAAGATGAAAAAAAAATAACAAAAACTCAAGAAAGTAAAAACAGAAAAAGGAGTTTATTTCAAACACTTTAAAGAGTTGGTTGATGGGTATAGAGAGAGGGATTGTTAGGGTGATTTTTTCTGTTCATTCTGTTTTCTATCCATCAATTTTTGTGTGTCTTATATATAGTGTTGAAGTGTTTTTTTTAAAGTTTGAAGTGGAGGACTTTCAAAAGGGTTGTTTTCCTCTTTGATCTTCAGAGTTAAAGTCTATTAGTGCAAGTTGTGTGTGAAGTGTCTGCAAAGGTCAGCATGTGTAAAGAGTCTTTTTTTGTGTTCTTCAATCTCAAGATCAAGTCTGAAGGTGAGCTGGTTAAAAGGCCCTTGAAAGATGGAAATGGATGACTGAATATCACCAAAACTTCATTACTAATCGAGAGGGCGTCTTTGTCCAATGTATCTTTGGTAGAATTCTGAAATGAAACATGTTGTCTGTTTGATTGTCATGCTTAGTGTTAATGTCAAGGCAATTACTAGTCAGTAATGTTGTAACAACTTCTTCTGAACTGGATAGTAAGAAAAACACAAGCTTAATAATTGTGGCATATTGGTTCAATAAAAAGATGATAATTGGGTGATCTAAGTGGGAGTTACAGGCCTGCCGGTGACCAGTGATTGGGTGCAGTGAATGGAGTACAGGAAGTCCAGAGGTTCTATGTTTATCCCGTAATACTTTGAATTACGCAAGACTTTTCAAGATTGAGTTGATATGCTCAAGGTTTCTGATGTGCTATACCCAATGCTGACTCCCATGTTGAAGAAGACTCATGTGTATTTGAATGAAGTGGTGTCTTGTGACGTATTGGTCATAGTAACACTCCTTCATCCTGCCTTTTGCATTTGATTATTTCACTCTTTCTTTTGCAAAACATCATCTGGAGCAATTCAAGCCGTAGCTCATTTTACTCAATAATTCAAGTCTTATCAACTCAATAATTTACATAAGGTACGTGGAAAATCACAAGGTCCAACAATTCAACCACAAGCTTCAAGTTCAAAAACATTGTACTTCAACAATTACAATGATGAAGGTGAAGATATGGGCAATGACAAACAGCTCACTGACTACCTCCGCAGATGTCATTAAATGAGGGACAATGATTATGATCTGGATGACCCAAACTCTGCGCTGGAATGGCGGGCAGTGAGTACAAATACCAACTGTCAATCTGATAGTGAAATTGCTTACCTTAATGCTTGCACTCCAGGCACATTGTAACCAATACCCTGTGGTTGATTAAATGGCAAAAGACTACTTGTCATTCTTGTTTTCAACTGCAGCGGATGTATGCATGGGAAGTCAAGGAATGATAGTGGTCATGTTAATTGAGAGGCAGGTGTCTTGCAGCTTTGGCGTGCTGAGGGGGTTTTTTTAGGCAAAGACTTAATTGAATTGATGGAGACATGTAACGTTGCTGAGTACCTTGATTATATCAGGACATATAATCTCCCCCTTGGGTAATTACAAGTTTGACCGCACTTCTGTATCTTGCAGGTTTATTTCACTTATAATTTTTTTAGTTTTTTGTACAATTCAAATTTGTTTCTCTTTTTATTACAATTCAAATTTCTTCCTTTTTTATAGATTTCTCTACTTTCATTGAATAATTTTTTTCAATTTTTACCTCTTCGGTGCGCTACTGCAGTGTAGCAGCCGCTACCCGCGCTACACTACCAAGTTGCTGTGTTATGTGTAGCAGGCAACCGCTACACTAGTGATTGTATCACAGCGGTGTGAAGCTGCGCTACACAGTGTGAGATTGACTGTAGTGGGGTTTGTGATACGCTTCTGCTTATGATGCTGAAGAGATGCAAAGTGTAGCGGGTTCAACATTGTCCCTGATTGTTCATTTATAAACTTGAACCATGTACTTTTTTTCATTGCAATAAACATGAATCCAATTCACTGATCTCAATTCTCATCTCCTTGTCTATTCTATGTTCATCTTCTCATCTGATCAACTATCTTGCATTCAAGATCTCCTCATCTTTCTTTCCAAATTTAGTTCATGCTTTGGATATGTACATTTGATTAGGAAATGTTATTGTACAAAACTTCATGACAAGTCCTTTTTCCAATTTCAAGAATTAAATGCCAGTGCTTATTCCAAAATATGTATAGAAGTACATCAATATATTCAATTATCATTCTGCCTACATATTCCTCAACATTCCGCCTTGACTATGAAGAACACATCCTTTTGTATGCAATCAGAAATTATATACAGAAATACACTCCATACAGGCCATCTGTAGGGAGAGAAAATGTGGAGTGGCATATGGTGTCAATGGTTCTTGGATTGAATCTGTATGTAAATTGGAGTGTCTTGGAGACATGTATTCACCATTCAAGTCTTGTGTATAGTACCAAAGTGGTATTTTTCATCCAGGTTTTTAGTTCTTGAAAGCTTAATATCTCATTCATTTTCAATGATGAAGTTCAATAAACTGTGTATCCTTGGTGAGAAAATGCAGGAGCAGATTAACACAGATTTGTGATGTCAAACAACATCATCTCACTTTTAGTGGTATTCCATGTTTGGCTGAGGAAGAGCTCATATTTTGTTGAGAAGATATTGATGACAGTTGTACACACTGGTGTGCCAACTTCTATTGGAGTGCTCAACATTGGATTCACTGTTATTCAAGGATTAAAATCAATAATTCACAGGATGATGAAGGGCAAAGAATCAAGGAAAAAGGTCCTGGTGCCAGAATTGATGATATAACTCATCCCTGAATCATACAATGTTGCTTGATAATGATAAAAATAAAATTGAAATAAATAAAGAAGAAACCAAATTGAAATCCATGCAGTTCTTGGGGCTTCCATGAAAATCTTCAACCTCTCACACTACATGTGCATCAAGATTTGGGTACATGGGAGATGACTGAAGGGCATTCCAACTATACAAACTTCACCAACACTGGTGTTCATAAATAGATCAGCGGGTCCTTGTCTTGATGCCCTAATCAAAATTTGTTGAGGGTATGGTCCCCATCTGGGTGTCCAGAGAGGAGTGATTGGGAGCAGGGCAACCAGTCAATGTACCTGATGTAGTGCTACCTACTGTCATGCTACACTATGAAAGCACTACATAGCACTCTGTATAGCACCTTAAGTTGCACTATTGAGTGCCACTTAGCGCTATATAGGCTATCACTCCAATATAACCAAGTGCTGGTTCCACCAGATATAGCAATCACATCTAGAACTTGTTATGTGGCACTGTAGCACTACACTACACTACTGTATTGCTATTGATAGTGGAGTGGCTTGGTGTAGGGTCAAGCACTAGAGTCAACTGTGTCACACATGAATTTTTCAGGGGTGCAATCACACATGTTTTACATGTTATTAAAACAACAGGAGCCACAAAGCACTGCCAACAAGGATGCCTTAGAGTCAAAAATCTGAAGTATCATTGGATGTCAATAGCCTTAGACATACTGTCTGGATAATTTATCAAAGTCTTTGGTAAGAGCTAAAGACAGCCTAAGATTATTCCTTTGGACACATTGTCCAAGGGAATCTACAGCTGATGGTACATTTTGGGTATCTTGGCTACCAGTCAAGCTCATAGAATTTGATGTGATGTTTAAGTGAAAATCATGTGACACATATCAATGTCTTTGAAACATCTTTGAAATGAGGTTGGAGATGGTATCAAAATATGCAATTTGATCTAATCACATGTAAGAGATATATAATATTCAAGCTTTTTGTCAATTGAGTAGGATGTGTTGAGAAGTGTTTCATACTTGTTCAATATCCTTACTTAAAATCTCTCCTCTGGAAGTAGTGATAGAGTTGATCTTTTAAGACCAGGCTTAATCAAATTATTTCACTTTCCAAATTTCAGCTTCAGCTTTTCAAGATGACAAAACTCACCTATTTTGTGGTAGTGGTATTGTGGACCTCCATCCAAATGGCTATTTCTATGAACACACACAAGTATTGTTCAAAGAATCCTCATGAAATATTTGATAAAGAAGAAATGGATTTAGAATATCTACTTCTTGGGCCCCAAACTGCAACACACTCCCATGTTAGTGATATGAAGAGTCAGGGAGATTTCACAAGAAGTCCTCTTCAAAAAGGAAGGAATGGAAAGGCTGCAATAACAGATTCTCATCAACAGGAGTACAGATTGCAACATGCATTCAATCCAATTTACCCTACATTCTCAGGAGACATACATCCAACTTCTGAAAAAATAACAGGAGGGATTGATATACAGAACTTTCACTCACATATTCCTGACAAAATGTGTTCAGCTGCTGCAATTCATTTCACCCATGATCTCATCAAAACTGTCTCAGCCAAATACAAGCATCACCCAAAGTCACTTAACCATCCTACTTGGGAGGTGGCAAAGTATGTATGGACCTCAGACACATTAAATCCATTTGTATATTTTGTTCTGGCTTGCAATCCAACCATGAAGGTTTGGAAATTTATCAAAAGTCTTACAGCATTTATCTTCAAGACCTATCACAAGTGGTCTGTCAAAAGAGACACAATTTCAAATCAAGAGAAACTAACCCGATTTGTCCTTTGGTATACAGAGGTAATTTACCAAATCTTAAAATTAGGTCCACAGAGCAAACCATCACAAGAAAGCCACATGAAAAAAGTCATGGATGTCCCTTCTCTAAGACTATCAACACTGGCCTCAATGTTCTATATGGTTCATGCTGATTGTGATAGTTTTGTAATCAATGCAAGTACTGGGCTTATCTCAGAACAAAACCTTGTTGAAACATTTGAAAGAGACTTTGAACTTGGTTATCCAACCAGAAGAATTTGCCAGAATGGAGATCTCTCAGTTTGGGAAAAATGGAAAATCAAATCTGAAGAAATCAAAACTGCAGCTGAAGATGTGCGCTGGCCAGAATTTTTTGATCCACCAAGGAGTGAATCTGAGCCAATCCTGTTTGTAAATGAGGAAATTGAAAATGACCTGAGACTAAATGAAGATCCTCAAGTGTCCAAATTTATTCACCATTGGAAAATGGATTTCATGGAAACAGTGAGATTCATCAAGAATTCACAATCTGAGAAGACAGGTTTTTACCCACACACACTCAAGGACTTCTCCCAAGGAATTCATTTGTTCTTGAAGGAAAACCTTCCTGGATCATCAAATTTTGCAGTCACCCTGTTCTCTGAATTCCTTCATCAAGATTCACATGATGAAGTTTTTGCAGATTTTTGGGAGGTTTTTAGATTTAAAATCAGAGAATGTCCAGGATTCAGATGTTTGAAAAGGAAAAGACAAGCAAGGGTGGAGCACATAAACTGAGCTCAGTCTTTTTGTCTTAGTAGTGTTGCTCATGTGGTTTCATGTAGGATGTATCTTTCAGGCCCTTTTGAACTTCTGTATTTGGTATATGTGTGTTATATAGTTGAACAGGATTTGAGATGATGAGATGATGAGGCTTGTTCCTAAGTTACTGATCATCATGACAGAGATGGACAGCAAGACGCTCCCTTCACAATATACAATGTTTTTATTGTCTTACAATCTCTATCTATGTGTCAATTTTTCTTATCTTTTGAAATTTCTGGAGAAGTGTACTATTCAAAGTTTGATCTCACACTGATGTATTCCATTTATTGTAAATTATCTGTTGTGAAAGTGAGGTGAAATCCAAGTCCTAAGTTGAAAATAAATGAGATGGAAGAAGTTAAAAAATGGGACCAGAAGACACCCCAAGCAAGGAGATATCAATTTCTGATCAAGCCTTGCTTACATCACAGAAATGATTCTGGGGATAGGTGCTACTGCTTTGCTAGCCAGGTGTCCAGAATGCAAGAGCATTTTGATATGGATTTGGCCCAGAATTCTAAGTGCTATACTGTTTGAAGATTAACTCTCTCTTTTCTCAAGGGACAAAGACCTTTTCAAAGTAAAAAACCAGGGTTATCAATATGCAAGTTTTTATATGGTAACTTGAGATTTTCTTCTATCAAAACCCTGAGCTAGATCAAGAGACTTCCTATGTTTTTTGTTCAATGACTTGGTCCTTTTATCAAAAAAACTCAGCCAGGGTTGCTTCCTTGTTGCAGAACCCTGAGCTTTTTTATGCAAGGTTTCTAGGTATCTTGTTATGTTGAAATACAATCAAGACAGTTGTTACAACTTTCAGAGAGATGTGAATGGTGATGGTGAAATGTGTTGAGGTTTCTTTTTGTGGGTCTAATATTGTGTTGTGTGTTGCATTTGTGTTAGTGTTATTTCCCAATAAAATTTGTTGCTGATCATTCCCAACATGTTAGTGTTGATGGTGATTTAGATAGAAAGTATTCTCCTCCCACTTCTGACTCTCTCTCCTCATCTCTTGGAAAGAGAGTAAGTCTTTCATTATCATTTATGATTGTAATACCACTAATCTTGTTGCACTATTAAAAATTCCGTTAGATCACTTGTCTTGAGTAACTTTTACTCATCACTTTTTCTCATAATTTTTCATTTATAACTCCTAAAACTTGGGTTAGTGCCAAGACTGCATATTTGTGGAGTAGGAGAAGTGTGCTTACAAACAGCACAACATTATCAGATATGCAGGTGTTCTCAGCCATTTACATACTATAATGACACTCTTTAAACTCAAGTGGTAGTGTTGTATGTTTTTATAATGAAACATACATTTTATTATTATTGTTTTTAATTAGCTGGTCAGATAAGATTTTTTAATACAAGAATATTCTGCCCATGCTGTTAAAGTAAAGTTGAGCAGAATATTTCAACCTTCTGCCCCCAGTTTGGGTGAAAGAAATCCCAACCTGCCTCACATCAGAATGTAGGGATATTGGATATTGGAGTGGAGGAGTATGGGAGATTGGAGTGAGGGGTATCATAGATTGTAGCAGAGGAGTAAGTATCAGAGGATCCTCCTCCAGGTCAATCTCTGATATCTGTACGCTCCATTACAGGGCAGGGGGACTTTCTTCCACCTAAACTGCTGTCAAAAACTTGGCGCAGAAGGTTGAGATCTTCTACCCAGCTGTACTTTCCTAAAGTAATTCTTTTGAGCTGAAGGTTTCTCCTGCCCAAATGTATTTTTTTTACAAAAAGTGGTTGTGGGCAGAAGAAACCTTTTGCTCAAATGAGTGTTGCCAGGGGGCAATTAGCAAAAGCCTTGCTATGAGCCAAAAAACAGCTTGGATCAAAACCTTGGGCATTTTGTTTGATCCAAAAACACAAAATATGGTGGCAGTGCAGGCTTTAAAGGTTTCCTTCCACCATCTTAATTTTCTTGAAGTTCTACAAACCTTGACCTAGAGATACAGGATTGTGGATTGTGGAAGAGGCAAGTTTTTCCAATAAACTATATATACTCCCAACCTTGTCTTTTGGTTTTGCACAACTTGGAGCATTAGGGGTAGGTGGGTACAGCAAGTCTTTCTAGGCTGAATATTCTTGGTGTGAGTGGTGTGCCAGCTGACACCTGAGTGATCATCTAAGCTCAAGGGATGCTCATACAAGATGAAGATGAAGCAAGTTTTGGCCAAATTAAGGGAAACATAAGTATTGAAGGCTGGGCACCTCAGCACAACCAAAATTGGGAACTGAAAGAATCTTGAAAAATTAAAACCTTTTTGGAGATATCAGAAAAGACTAGAGTGCTCACCTCTATGTAAGCTTTCATTTTGGCTCCTGTGATAAGTGATTTGTGAGCCCAACAGAGTTTGAGTGTTCTTAGTGACAAGTCCATTCACCTTTTGGCAGAAAGATGTAATGATAAGTTGTATACTGTAAATAAGCTTTCATTTTGGCTGCTGTGATAAGTGATTTGTGAGCCCAACAGAGTTTGAGTGTTCTTAGTGACAAGTCCATTCACCTTTTGGCAGAAAGATGTAATGATAAGTTGTATACTGTAAATCACTTCAAACCCACAGTGTCCTATACAAGACTATTCCCTTCTTCAAATGATCACAAAACCTTTTCCATTTCTTAATTCTTTCCTTCAATCAATGCTTATAAATTTCAATGAAAAATACAACACCATAATCCTTACAGACTTGCAACAATAACTGGAAGAACAAATGAAAGGTGATCAAACTTGTTAAAACAAACTTCCAAAAAAAATCTCAAAACTGCCACTTTAGTACAAACAACAAAAACAAAAAAAAGACCACTTCAACATACTTCCATCTTTCCCCACATAATCTACAAATGATCTCCCTAACTTTAATAAACCTATTTCCAATGATAATCATTTCTATTCAAACATTTCAATAACCTATCCTCAATCCCTGCCTCTTCCTTCCTCATAACCTCTTCTCTCAATTTAATTCCAACAC
Organism: Melampsora americana; assembly: GCA_022264835.1. NCBI lineage: Eukaryota > Fungi > Basidiomycota > Pucciniomycetes > Pucciniales > Melampsoraceae > Melampsora > Melampsora americana. Next base: position 1,655,958 of record JAIFHY010000006.1, read on the forward strand.
CTTCCAACCTATTCAAAACAACAGAAGCCAATTTATCTTCAATAGGTCTAATCACTCCTCTCTCTATCATTTTCTCTTCATCTAATATAATCAATGCTCCAATCCCAATTGGACATCCAACAGTTCTTGACATCGCTTCACCTTTTTCTTCTAACCATAGTTTTACTCTTTTACTTTTCCCTTCTTTTTCTATTCTCAATTCATGATTCATCAAGACCATATCTCTTTCTCCTGGTTTGTACTTTAATCTTTCTGATAATAATTTACTTAACCATTCTATTGGACTTTGATTACTTTGATCATCAGGAACTTTGAGTTTTCCTGCGTCTAATATCTTTAACCTAGATGAGTAAGTTTGTATCAAGTAAGTCAGTCACCAGAAAACCATCTTGTCAGAAAACATCGGTTTCGTCACTCAACTCTTCTAAGACCTTCAAAACCTTGCCACCCTTCAACTGTGCCGCCATTTTGATCTTATCAACACTTGGCCACTCCTGATCACTTAACAATCCCAGTCCAGCTACTACTTCCATCACTTCACCAAACCCTTCATACCTTAATGTACCTCTCATCATAGTATCCAAACTCTCAGATTGCAGTCCATATTTATCGATATAACTTATTGAATCACGATTTGCTAATCCTTCTAGTCTATAGCGTCTATTGAATAAACTTTTACCAATCTTATCAAACCTTTTCTTAATCAAATCTGATCCTTCAATCTCATAAGACTATTCAAACATCAAACGAATCTCAGATTGGTAAAACGGAAGATTTGAAAAGCAATTGAATATAATTCTTACCTTTCCCATCAATTTAAACTTCGCTGGATTCTTCAAAGCTTGCAAAACCCCTCTAGGAGACCAAGAAAATCGATACCCAATTAAATCATCTTTAACTTCAGGTAATCCACCACAAAAACTGACAAAGGACTTGATTTGATACCCTTGATCTTTATATTTATTAATCAATCTGATCGCACTCATATGATCTATACCTGGATCCAATCCTAATTCATTTAAAAAGATCAAGTTTCGTTCTTTGGCTTCTTCATGAAATGCTTCCATTTCTTTTGATATATATGAAGCTGTTACTAGATGAACGTTTGAGTTTATACAATGGGTTGCTATTTTCGGATGCATTGGGGCTGGTAAAAGGCTATCGAACAGAATACATATATTTATCAACATTTTGAAACTTGATAAAAGAAAAACCTTTGAAAGTTTTGGAACATTACCTTACTACTACCCTTGCACTTTTTACCAATTCACTTACACCCTCTTCATCATTCATCACATCAATCTTCACAACTTTAATTCGATCAGAAGTCTCTGCTCCACAATTTGATTTTAATTCATTGGCTTCTGTTTCGAATTGACTAGCCAAGATCACTTCCACTTTTGGATCACTCAATAGAGTTTGTATAGCAGGTAAAGCTACCATTCTAAAAAGAATTCAAATTGTATCAGGAAGTGGTGATTAAAGACAAAGAAGACACAATGTTTTGAATACGGTGCGTACCCTGATCCGAATAAGACTACTTTTCGAGGCATATCATCTATTGTGATAAAAGGCTGAAGAGATTCATGAGCCGGTTCGAGTTTCCCATCACTACAGATCGTAGCTGAATCAAGTCGAGCATTCAAATCCTGATTCTTTTCTACAAAAGCTTTGACATAAGGTACAACAGCCTTGGAAAATGCAATCGAAGCATCTTTGGCCAACTCAGTCGGTAAAATTTCTGTAAGAAGAGGAACCGTGTCAGAACATTCGATCGAGATAAGCTTTGAAAGACTTGGATGATGGACATACCGATTGAGATCAATTGAAGAGTTGGAGCAGGATGATTCCAAGGTACTTCTTCTATTCTTTGATTATCTTTACTTACTCCCAAGTAAGCATAAGGGTCTTCAATAGATGTAGCTCTTTCTACAAACTCTAAACCTCCCTGTGTAAGATGGGAGATATGAGTTTGAAATCGTCAGGAAAAGAAAAGTAGTGATTAAAAATTTTTAGGTATGACTCACCTTGAAATCACATGAAATATCTGTCACAGACCACATTCTATGAATTTTCTCATCTTTCAACAAATTTATCAAATCTGATGAATTCATCAGCCTAGGAAATTCTGAACTCCAATATGATCCATTGATCAATAAGTTGGTCCAGGGAGCGACCTTTTTCAAACCCCCGAAACCACGATATCAAAAAATCAATACATGAATGCAGAATAGAAGTGTGAAAAAGTGTAAACTTACAGTCTTTGAAAATGTTGAACGAAAGAGTTCTGGTGATGAATTGTATGTTTGACGATCAAATGGTGAGTTTTGGTCATCGATTCGAATCAAATGATCTTCCAATCTGAGTTTATAACCAATAATCTTATGTTGTCTATGATGACCCATTTCACCTTAGAAAGAAAAAGCAATACATATTTAATCGATTTCAATTGATATTTTCAAATGAAGTGAGATTATGATTTTAGACTACCTTTAGCCATTTCACGAAATTGATTTAAATCAGTTGCCCATTGAATTCCAACTTGATCTAACACTTCCACCGCTCCTTTACCTACCCTTCCAGTTGAACCTGTAATAATCACACTGATTGGATGATCTCCATTATAACCTTCATGATTGATTCGATCTTTTAATCTTCCTATTGCGTTCATTAATTCAACTTCGGATGTAAATGTATAAGGTCTTGCCAAATTCTACAAATCATATCAAACGTTTGGGAATTGTTTGAACATATTGGAATTGAGGTATGGATGAAGTGACTTACTAAGAATGGGGTTGAGACACCGTGTCGTAAACAAGTTAAACCTAATCCTGATAATGCTTCTGCTGCACCTACCTATAGATTTGTAAATCAATAGGATTTTAAAATTAGTGATTTGTGGTAAACCAATCAAACAAGAGAGATGAGTTTTGCATCTGTAGTGGGGAGAGTTCTTGCGTACTAAACCAGCCAATCTACCAAAAGACACTGTTCGAGATCCAGAATGAGGATCTGTGAGTAATTCCCAATCAACGAACTTATCACCTGAAGAGACCATCTTCTGTAACAATGGAATATTATAAGATTGCCCTTTATGGGTGTGAGAAAAACTACAAGGATAAAGTGAAAGTGTTTCAGATCTGTTTAAGACAGGTATTTCTGTGAGATGTAGATTGAGAAACGTACAAGCAGTAGGTACGTTGGTGATTTGATTTAGTTGATGAAGTTGGATTTAAGTCATTGACTGAAATCTCTTTGATTGCTAATATAAGGTCTGCATCACCATCAGCTGTACCAGGTGGAACGATTTGGGCTCCCACCTGAATATGAAGTTGATTAGATAAATCCAAGGATCAGATTCGGAATATTTAAAGAGTTTCTTAAAAAGTGATGAAACTAACCTTTTCATAAGATTGATCATCAAAGACACGTTTTTGACTTGATTCCAATTTGATCTTGATTGAATGTGAACCTAATGAATCCAGGAGATGAGTGATATCATTAGGTACCAAAGGTGTTCTTCTTTCCCAAAGACGTGAGTTCGCTTCAGCTTTGATCAGTAATTGAGTTGGCGATTTGTGAAGCTGATGGTAAGTGAGAAAAGTTCTAGTGTGTTTGATCAAGTTTCTTGATTTTGAATTTAGTATCATTTGAGGTTTAAACGAAAGCATTCTCAACTCGAATGCTTTTAAATCCTCATTTATCACACTTGAATCTGAGATGGTCTTGTTTATAAGTAATTTAGTTTCAAAGATAAGGAAAGCAGAAGGATCTGAAGGTTAACCTTGATCGTCTATGTACTACGATCGAAACTTGAATCTTCAATTTGATAAACAAACATTCTCATCAACATGATCCTCAAACAGCCTCGACCGCATTGGTTGTCTCACCTGACATTCCAAATCAAATGATAGCAACAAACATCAGATGACCTTTGTCTGATCTCACAGTATGTCTTCTACTAGATTGTGAAGAGCACATTGACAAGACTGAGCAAAATTCAGGTAGAGTTATGGTACTCAAACCTGTGCAAGAATCGTGCAAGGCTGACGTGCAAGAATTTCTTGCACCAATCTTGCTTAATCAATTTTCTCACAACCCCGCCAAATTTACCCATTTCTCACCGATCATGCCACACTTCTCATCTCGAAGACAAGTGATTCGAATATTCAAGCGACTCGCCAATCAAGACAACTCTTTTAGCTCTCGCAATCTTGTCCTCTGGACAATTCCGGTCTCTCCACCTTCTCCCAGCTACTACAGCTCCCTGAAATTCAAGCGGTATTCAGTTGTATTTTGAACAAGTATCTATTGGACCAAGATGAACCATCACTACCAGCAAAAGGTAATCTCCCTGTGAGAAAAGAAATTGCATTTAGAGCAACAAAGGGCCTCAAATGCAGATTCAATGCTGAATAATGCAGATTTACTGCATTTTCAATCCTTTGTCACTCAAAATGCAATCTCTTTTCTTGTGGGGAAATTACCTGTTGCTGGTAGTGCATGTGTATGCCAGTATATCATATCAACTTCAGTTGAACCTGAGGACAATCACATTTTGGATGAGATTCTAGAGGACAATGACAAGGACACATGAATGTGTGTATTTTGTAATTTTTGTAATATGTTGTAAAATTTTTTTACTCTTCTCATTTTTTTTGCAATGATATGATCTCATTACAAAGATATTCCCTGGTGAGACTAAATAAGCTAATTGAAATATATAGAAAAATTCAATTTTGATATTTTCGATGACTTAAGACAAAATTCAATATTTGTAAGAGTTACGACAAAGCTGAATCAAAATATAAGTGAACATTTTCCAAAAAAAAAAAACTAATGAGTTATGAAAAATTATGATATCTTTAATGAGTTAAAACAAAGCCAAATCAAAATAAAAGAAAATACAAATTTTGATTTTGATTTTTTTTGAGGAGTTAAGACAGAGCCTCATCAAAATAAAAGAAAACATTTTATAATTTAAAATCTTAATAAAAGAAAAAAAAAAATTCTCTTTTATTTTCTCTCTCAAGACCTCCTATCAGAGTATTTGGTCTGATCAGGATTGCCCAAACAGGTGTTGAAAGGATAAAGAAATAATTATTCAAAGTTGACTTACTTTGAAGTTGTTCTTCTGCCTCTTCAACTTCCTTTTTAGCTTCCTCAATTGACTTACCCATCGCCTTGTACTTTGCTAACATAAATAACTTGCATTCACTCCTTGCCGTAATGAAATCTTCACAACTGCGCGCCAACTGAGATTCAGCAAGATCTAGTTGCACTTGAACTTGCTCAAGTTTCAGTTGAGCGCATTTGGCACATTTGGCTTCATCTGCAAAATCCTCTACACCTGAAAGGTGGCAAGAAATGGTGTCAGCCAGTTTGGCTTGAGTTTGGAGCTCTTCCTGTTGTGCTTCTTGCTCAGCCTTCATGTACTTTTCCTCAAGATTACATTGATTCTTCTTGAGCTTGGTCCTCTCCTCTTTTTCATCTCTTGTAGGTAGTTGATTAACTAAAAGGTTGTGTACATATGATGCTGAGCTCTCCTTTGACCTTATACTTTGATCTTTTTTGATGTGAGGTAATCATGAGTTCTCCAAAGGTCGTCTGGGTTGGTAACTGCTTACTATCTTGCTTGAGTTTTCAGGAGTTGGTGAAGCTCTGTGGGCTTGGGAAGGTGAATCAATACTAGGACCATCCAACAGGTTGGTGAAGTCACAATCTTGGGTAAGCTCTAAATAATTTTCAATTGGAGTTGACAATGCATTGCTGATTGGAGAGTGGCTGCATGCGCGCTTCATAGAGGGAAGAACAGGCTCTTCATCTAAAACATCTCCACATTCACGTACAGAATGGGGTATGACATTAGTCCGTGTTGACATGAAAGGTAGGAAATTGTAGTGGTATATTATAAATTGTTGGGACACAAGCTCTGTATGAGAGTGAAGGTCATAGATCAGTATGCAAGCATTTAAAGTATGCCCATTATAAAGGTACTTAAGGTCAACCTTTGATGTATTTGAAAGCTCCAGTGCCTGCCACTCATCACTATCAGTAGAGTATCCCATCTTGAGTGTCTTGTTTTGTGCTTCTTGCTCAAGATTGTAGAAGATCCCTTGACCAGTTCCATTTCAAAAGTCTTGAGCAAGGGTGAAACTTGATCAAAGGGTATGGATCTAGATTGAATTGGCAGGTACACATGTTAGCCATAATTTGCAAAGGAGGTTGTGCATTTACTGACCTGCGTCTCCACACCTTTCCCATATTTGCCTGGTAATCCTTGCTCAGCCAAGTACTCATCAATCTTTTCACTAACATCTTTTTTACTGTAAATTGTTTGGATGTCCACATCCATCTTTCCCTTCCACCAATCATATGGTGTATCTGTTGTGATTGCTGTTTCTGTCCATCAAATTATAAGAGCAACAACACATTTACCCTCAGAATTGACGTCTGATTGCCACAAAGTGTTTTGTTTCATCATTTGATTCTTGTGACACAGAAGCTTGCTTCTTTGATTTATCTGATTTTTTTGTTGTGTCTGAGATTGTCCTCCTTGTGTATTTACGTGTTTTTTGGTGCACAAGCACTTTGATCTTTTTGACCGTAGAAATTGAAACGGTGGGATGAGAGCTTGGCCAAGGATTGGAGTTGGGGTTTGTGACCAGTTGGCTGGAGATAAGATTTGTAAGGGGGAGGTGGCAGTGGTTGATTCAAAAATGTGCGGCAACAGTACTTGAAGGTTTGGATCCAGATGTATGGGAGTTAAGGAGGATTGACTCGCAGGCGGGGATGGTGAATCAGCCATTGCTGTATGTCTGCTGCTCCTTTGCAACAAGCTGAAGAACGCTGATGTCCTTTTCATGTATTTTTTAAGTTAAGTCTTAAGTGTACAAGCTCTGTTCAGGTTTGACTACCATAAATGGATTGAATGAATACAGTGAAGAACAATATGATTTTGTCAAATTCAACCTTGATCAACTTGTTACGTTGCCTACTGCAATTCATTTAGTTTGATTGAAATAAGAAGTAATCTTCAGACAAGAGAGAAGGGATCATGGATGAAAACAATCTCCAAAGTTAAACAGCAAAACATACATCAAAAAAAATCGAAATGACATCATTGATGAAGAATTTTGATTTATTCCAATATGGAGCTTTGAATTTCTTTCTTTAAACATTTGACTACGAATAAAATTCCAATGTAGACTAGCTTTTAGCTCAACCTTTGGGCTGGGATTCGAATTCAGTGGTCACAATCAATCTATACATACAAATAAGCTTAACTAAGCCCCTCTCACTGTGACTGCATCCACGCCTACAAAGAAGTGTTTTGTTTCAGACTGAATTCCTCTCGTTCCCTTTTTTTGGCATATCATACATTTCCTATCTGCATGGAAATCCTCTATTGGTACATATGTACCCAACTAGTTCTGTGCTTGAAACACCTAAGAATTTGAGTTGAATTGGCTTCCTTGTGGATCTTTTGAGAGAGGGCTGTGTATGTATTCCAAGTCTTTGTTCAATTTCTTACAGGCTTGTGGCAGATGAGGTCAAATAGTAGAAAAAAAATAAGGCTGACTGAAGCATTACAATAAAAATGAATTAAACCCAAACATAGTATACATACATCAAATGAAAGGAATGAAAAGATATGAGGAAGTAAAGCATCTTTGAGGCATGATACGTATCATGAACATGAAAAATAAGTAGTCTCCAATATATGTAATAAAGCCTTGAAGAGTAGAGAAGGAGAGAGGTACATTGACTAACACATTAGGTCCACATTGAAATAATTTGATTACATTGACCTCAGAAAGAAACTCTTGATGCATCACGAAAACCCCTTCAAGTTTTCCAAGCTCAGAGTCAATGGAACAATGGACAAAGTTGAAATTAAAAGAAGATCATCTGAGAAGATTTATCATCGTTTTGATAGATCAGTGATATCAAAGTGTATCATCCCATACTGAATAAAGAGACCGAGTGATATCACGACTAGTCTTCATAGGTACTGAAGAATTTAATGGTCGATTTGGCCAAGCATTAAGTAAGCCATCCCATAATTCAACATTTGAGAATGATACTGATTGAGGAAGAAAATTTGGGTTTGGGTCATTGAGTTGTTTTGAGTTAGAAAGATGATTTGAATTCTTCATAGATTCATTTTCCTGTACAAAGAAAGAAACTGAGGTTGAATTCATGAGCCAAGGGTAAACTCGGGTGGTGATAACTGTTTGATCGTTTGCGTATACTTCCACAAGACTGTTGTCAACAATGATGGTCAAGTTAAGGGATTGTAAAGAAGTGGTGTTGGTTATTCGGTCTTGAATTGGCCAAAGTCGTAGCTTCCCTTCCTCAGTGCAACTTCCGTCTAGACAGGTAGAGGAAAGAAGTCAATGTTATACTCTGATATAACATGATTCACGTGTTGAATGGTTTTCGAATGAATTGACTTACAAATTTTTACCAAAGAACTGTGTTCGCGAGAAATAACAAGTGATTCAGATAAATGGTCATAGTAAATATCCGTCCATTCACTCTCGCTGGCCAGAATTCTAAAACCACCTCGAACCATGCTCTGAAGATCTATTTTTGTGGGGTCAGACAGGTTGGGGGTCAAGCCATGAAAGTCGAGTTGTGCGGTGATGGCAAAATATCGATCTGATGGCTGTTTTTCAAATGGTATCAAATTTGTTAAGGGTGTTGTGTTGGTACTTGCTGCTACCCCAAGGTCCAAAGTACGGTCACCAAGGATCGAAATAGTTGACTCTTTCTTATATGCCGTCAGAGTCTCCGAAACAATCCTTTGTCCAAGAGTGACCACAGATATAGAACCATCTATCTCAGTCTTGATGGTCCAACTCGGGTCTTTCTCCTTCAAATATGGAGAATTAGGTGACACGTTCCTGATAACCTTTACAAATACTTCCCGAAACAAGGTGAAAGCACCTTGATAACCCTTTTGAAAAGACAGTACGTTTTTTTCATCGTCCTCCTGTGATGAAAGATGATTAGCCAAATATTGAAATATCAATTTATGAACCAAGAGGATCTTACATAACACCATCCAATGAGAAGCTGTCGACCTTTGTCATCTGGAAAGGTAACATACGCATATGTCCTCCCCCAATCAATGATGCCTGAAAACTTGATACTTGCTGTCAAATTTAGATCTTGATGACCATAATCATATTCAATAACATTCCAAATTGGCCAATGACCTGCATGAGATGGTCTAGGAGCTCCTTCTATTCCGCTAAAGAACACGTCAAGACGATGCTGAGTCTTGTTAGAATCTTTATCTATCACCCGGCCTCCCTCGTTGATACTAGCTAATGTTCCACACTCAAAGTTCACCCCATAAGGAGGACGCCAAGGACTACTAGAAGTTAACTGGTATGGTGCTGTGAGTAAAACGCCGAGGTATGTCCAATCAAGTACATTTCCTTTTGTTGTTTGACGATAGAGAAATAAACGAGGTCCTGCATTGATCGGATCAAGATCTGCACGAATACCACTACTGATGGCCAAGAAATTCTCGCCCGTCAAATTTGCACTACTTCCAAGTGTTAAGTTGGAATAATAATCAAGAAAATCAGGAGATTTGAATAAGAATGGATCTCTAAAACTTGCAAGATTTCTCGCTGGCCAATGATCTAAGGTTTTAAGATGAAGGATAAAAAGGTCAATAGATGATAGATTATATCACTGTTAGTGTTTTGACCAATAAAGAAGTAACTAACACATCACTGGGTTTCCTCCCTCTCCAAAGTCCAGTTTTGTCCACGTCGTACCATCATCTTGAGTATATGCAATACTTAGAGTTTCCTCACCTTCTTTTTCCGGCGCCTGACTGTCCCATCCCAAGGAGCCAGTATAAGTGGATGTGTACATCAGAGAAGGGTATCCATTCCATCCATCCTGGATTACCGTCCCGTCCAACACTCCACGGATGTCGTATAGTTGTGAAGGGGCCTAAATGAAAAGAATGATTAATTATTAATCCAAAACAAAGTATGAGATGATATATGCGACGAGGATTGTAGGTTGGAAATCTGTTCAAAAGTTCGCATGATCAATGTTTCAGTTGAAAGGTGACGTACAAGCGTAATAGGGTCTTCCCAGCCTTTATCTGAAAACACAGGAAGAAGTGCGCCATGATCAGCCAAATGCTCTCAACAGCGAGTCATGAGAGATTGTCTTGCGACCACGCTAAGCTCTGGGGTGTGTAGAACACGCCCTGAAGAACACTGCCGTCTTCCCAATCTCTGTATTGAGGATCAATGAGGATGTCCATGGTAGGTGAGCTTACTATCATTGAAATATGTAAAGTCAGATGTTAATGCCGAGCATTGAGACATATTTCCATACTAAAGAGATAAGAAGCAAAATATGTTAGGACAATGAGATTGAAAAACAGTAATAGATGATGACTACCTACCAAATAATTGTTGGGTTGGCATTGGTAGCCTATATGCCATGTTCCATCCTTATTTTGATCTAACACAGCGGAAAATCGAACAGTCAAATTGAAGGCTGCTAAAAGACTAAGGAAGAAGAAGTGCGCACAGATGCCCATAGGATCATTCATCCAACCATGTGATCCGAGCATCCTTGCTTTAGGACGCCAAACGTTGAATAGGGAACTGTTCCAGCAGGCCAGTAAATTCGATATTTGGGGTGGCTCGTTGCGAGAGATGTTGCATCCAATAGATCGAGGATCGGTCGCATTGCCATGATGAGAGTCGGAATGCACTTCGTCTCTTTTGTTAAACTGAGCTGGAAGGTGAAGTATACTCGCGCGACATCCCGAAAGGTCGACTACGATGGCGAAGATCACACTGAGACAAAGCCATGGTGAGTGATTAGATTTGAAACTCATGTTTGAGAGCTTTACGACGAGCTGTACCATTTTGACCGTCCTTACTGTTCGATAGGATACAATGAAATCGGCGAAGATATGAAAGAAATATAGAGAGGGTTGCAACACCATTCGCAGATGGGTGACTCCATTTAAGCTCAAGTAACTTTATTCTAAGATCAGACCAAATCCGAAATATTCAATGCCCCGCTGTCACATGATTGGCTTTGTCAGTGTATGACTCTGGGACTTCCTCCGGCTTGTTCCGGAGGGAAGACGTAGCAAAAGTTGTAGGATATGGAGCGGAGGCCATCTCGACCTTGGAGTGTATGCAAAACTGTAGAAGCTCATATGACTGAAGCTGGAGATTCAAGAAGGCGATCAGGTGCGATTGGTCATGTCGATAACAAGGGATGTGGACGTTTGGTGGAGGGTGAAGTTATTATTTTTCTCGACCTCTGCTGGCTGATACAAAACAACGAAATCTCTGTCCCGAATACCGAACTGCTTCTCGCCAAGTAGCCCTAGAGTCAAAGGTCATGTGGATTTCTTGGTCACGTTGAAACTTCTTCCCTCCAATAAGCCAGGTATCAAGTCCTTCTGCGCTGATTTCCTCGAGGTGAAGCGCATGCCAAGTTATTTATGATGTTTCATCTTTTGAGTTTGTCTTTGCCCGAATCTTACCTTCCCAGCTGGGTCGCGCTCTACACCAATCGTGTCAGGACTTCTCTCAACTTCTCCTAAACTGCAAAGTTTATCAATGGTCGCACAAGTTACAATGTAAACAAAAAAGAAGATCATTTATACCAAAGAGGTAATTATTTTCTTCCAAAAAGACACATGTAACCGAGTGCACATAGATCGACTGCGACCAAAAAACAGCTTCTTTCCAAAAGAGCATATATATTCAGTTGTTAGTGTCTCTTTACCATCTTCCTCCACAAAAAAATCATTCACGAAAGCAGTGTGTCTACATGTACGTGAGAGATTTAGAATTGGTCGAGTTTTGATGTTTGTTAAGGAGATTTCAAAAAATTGTTCAAAAAAAACAAACATCTCAAATCTCAATCAAAGATCTTATGTGAAGAAGAAGAGAAAAATTGAGGATATCAAATCGAAAAAGAAGAATGGATTAGATTCCTTAAATTCAAGACACATGACCATCAAAATAACAATTATTTTCTTTTCTACCTCAAGAAAGTGCATTTGCACATACAGATTTAAAACTGAAAGGATTTCAAAAACGGATCAAATTGAAACTAACCATCAACACGATATATACTTGTACAAAAGAAGATATGTAAAAGATAGAGAAAAATGTCATCTTTTTCTTTATAAAACAAGAACAAACTTGGTGAATGAAGAATTAAAGATCAGTCCAAAGATCATAAAGAGAACTAGTGAGATTCCTACTAAATGTTCCAGGTAATGAACTATCTTTAGGTCTCTTTGGCCAAGAATTTAAAAGTCCATCCCACAATTCAACCTTAGAAAAACTAACTGAATGAGGAATGAATTCGGAATCCAAGTTACGACGTCGTTTAGATTTGTGACTTGGATTCTTTGATTGATCATTCCCTTGTACAAAGAAAGATACAGATGTAGAGTGCATGAGCCATGGGTAGACTCGTGTGGTGATGACTGTTTGATCATTGGCGTAAACTTCTATGATACTGTTATCAACGATAATAGTCAGGTTGAGAGATTGTAAAATGGTGGTATTCGTCATTGGGTCTTGAATCGGCCAAAGTCTCAACTTCCCTCTCTCGGTTTCATTCCCGTCTGAAAGGATTAGATAGAGATCGTCAATATTATGGATTTTGATATCACAGATCTTGAATTGTACTTTGTTGAACTTACAAACTTTCACTAAAGAGCTGTGTTCACGGGATACAACAAGTGATTCAGATGTAGGGTCATAGTATATATCTGTCCATTCACTTTCGCTGGCCAGAATTCTGAAACCACCTCGAACCATACTTTGAAGACCAAGATCTATAGGATCAGTCAGATTTGGGCTTGAGCCATGGAAGTCAAGCTGAGCCGTGATGGCATAGAATCGATCCGATGGCTGTTTTTCGAACCTCGCTAGGTTTGTAAGTGGAGTACCATCGTTAATGGCTCCTACTCCAACGTCCAAAGTACGATCAGCAGGTTTCGAAACAATAGACTCTTTTTTATACGCCGTCAAAGTTTCAGGAATGATCTTTTGTCCAAGAGTGACAACAGAGATAGAACCATCAGACTCCTTTTCGATGCTCCAACTTGGGTCTTTTTCATGCAGGTAAGGTGAACCAGGTGAAACATTCCGGATAACCTTTACAAAGATATCTCGAAATAGTGTGAAAGCACCTTGATAACCTCTTTGATAAGTTAACACATTCTTGACATCGTCCTCCTATAATTGAACGAAGAATAATAATCAGCAATGAAAAAAACCCCGTTTTATGATTGAGTAGATATAACTTACATAACTCCAACCTACAAGGACTTGACGTTTCTTTCCAACTGGAAAAACAACATAGGCATAGGTGCGTCCCCAATCAATGACACCCGAAAACTTGATCTTAGCTTTTAAATTTCCTTCACGGTTCGAGTAATCATAATCCAATGCACTCCAAATCGGCCAATGATCATCGTGAGATCCATTACGAGCTCCTTCTGATCCAGTAAAGAAAAGATCAAGGCGATGCTGCGATTTTCCAAAAGTTGAGTTACTTCCATTCGTATTTGTCACTCTACCATCTTCTTCAATACTAGCTAATGATCCGCATTCGAAATTCACTCCTGAAGCACCACGCCAAGGACTAACAGGCGTTAAGACTTGTGGTAGTTCAATCAAAGGTCCTAAGTATGTCCAATTCAATACATCTCCTTCGTTTGTTTGACGATAAAGAAATAATCTAGGTCCTGCATTGATTGGGTCAAGATCTGCACGAATACCACCACTGATGGTCAAGAACTTTTTGCCTGTGAGACGTGAGCCAGTGGAAGAATAATATGATAAGAATTCAGAAGATTCAAATATAAATGGATCTCTGAACCCAGTGAGATGTTTTTCTGGCCAGTGGTCTATGGAGTAGGGCACGTATGGTTACATGAGTTTCTGAACCGGTTGATTTTGGTGAATGGAGATAGGAGAACACGCTGGATCTTACATATCACTGGATTTCCGTTTTCTCCAAAGTTCAACTTGGTCCATGTCTTACCGTGATCTTCAGTATACGCGAGACTTTGAGTTTCAGTTCCTTCCTTCTCAGGTGGTTGGGTTTTCCAACCCAATGGACCAGTAAAGGTTGACGTATAAAGGATAGTAGGGTGTCCGTTCCAGCCTTCTTCGATTATACTCCCATCAAAAACCCCTCGAATATCATACAGTTGAGATGGACCCTGGGTACGTGACGAGACAAACAGCACATTAATCACCTGAAATCATCCGTATGATTGATCATTGTTTACTCACTATAGTTACAGGATTTTGCCAGCCGTGGTCTGGTTTACATGGTTGTATTGGTAAGCACAATGATCAGCTGTATACTTTCAAAGCCAATGATTGCCTTCCAATCACAGATGCATGATGTGATTCACGACAAACAAGGCGGGGAAGAATTTTTTCAATGTGAAAAAACTTACAATCATGAAAGTAAGTAAAATCAGTAGTGGAAGCCGAGCATTGAGATATGTTTCCCCACTACAAAATAAAGGAGACATTTTAAAAAACTTATCAAGACGATAAGATCCGAAAACATTCCTGAACTTACCACATAATTATTAGGTTGACATTGATAACCGATATGCCAACTGCCATTATGAGTTTGAACTAATCAAACCACAAAAAGAAAAGAGTGATCGATCAATCTTGGTGTTATGATGCAAAGAAAAGTAAAGATAATGACCAAAAGGCTTACAAATTCCCATCGGATCATTCAACCAACCACGAGATCCCATGAACCTAGCTTTGGGTCTCCATATAGTAAATAGAGAATTATTATGACATTCTACTAAGTTTGATAATTGAGGAAATTCATGACGATTGATGTTACAGCTAGTATGTTGAATATTTGTTGAATTACTGTGGACTTGGGCAGGAATTGCTTGATAAGTTGACTCGGTCCGTTTTTCGAATTGAATTAGATCTTGGACTAGGCTGTGGTGAGATGCTGTGAGGTTGATAGTAGTGATGATAATTAAGAGGCAAAGCCATGTTGATGATTTCTGCCATCTGAAATACATTGTGGACATCATCAAATGTCCTTACGGTGTTGATGATTGATGACACGGAACTCGTGCTTGAGGAGATGGTTTGAAGCAAAGAAATGTTAGAAGGATTGAGGTAGTATGAAGTAACTTTGTTCTCCGGTCATGGAGTTCTCTTATCGTTTTCCAATCTTACATTGCTCAACTTAAATCTGGGGTCCTTGGATGTCCATTTTCATCATTCAGACCACGTGAGAGTCTTGATGTGTATGATCCCACCATTCATCTATCGGCCCACTGACCTTAAACCCTTTGAATGAGGATTATGGACTTGGCTGAATGAGGAGTACTGTATAACACAGGATCGGGTTTGATGATCAGATGATGTTCTTCTTTGGACCATTGAATTGATAAATTCAACAAAAAAAAGAAATCCTTCAAACTTGTATTCTCATAGAACGATGGACTTCTACTATAGTACACTCTGACTTATTGTGGAGTAAGGCTGACGCGGGGGAATGGATCAAGACATTTAGCTCAGCCACCAGTCTGACACGGAGTGACATCATCCAAAAACGAATAAAGAAACATCTGCTATTTATGTACATATTCACATTTACTCACTGAGTTTGATGACTGTGACTGTGAGATAGTAATCTAGAATGATGGGACATGGAGATGGTCAAAGCTTTTAATATTTCTCCTTGGTATGTACTATGAAACCTTCAGTCTCAGCAAGAAAGTCAGTCACAATCAGAACAATGTCTCTATCATTCCTAAAATGGTGTGAGTAGATTTGGCCAGTGTAAAGTCATCAATCGCAAGTTTGATTGAACGGGGAATCGATTTGGTGATGGAAATCCAATTGTAGAGTTGAGAATGAATGGATGATTGATTGAGATGGTTGATCATAATCTCAAGTTTTGCTCATTGCCATTGCTGCGGCTATGACATCATCATGATTTATCTTGTCTTCTTGTTTACCATCCTCCAGAACAACTCGGCATTTGAGAAAGACCAATCAAGATACACTTTTCTTTTTTGTTCATCTGGTCATTAAACTTCAGTTTGATATTCTTCACCTTCTTTGACCAACTTCTTTCCACCGAATATCGTGAACTTGATTTCTGTTTGAGCTATACCATTGAGCTCAGTGCATGTTTTATTTCATTGCAACAAACATGAAGAGATTAAGGTCTTGGTTCAAGCATTTGGACTCTCTCTCAACTTCATATCGAAAAGATATCCTGATCGAAGAAGACCGTTCAAAGCTGATTGAGTGCCTTTATTGATGATCCGTCATCTTTGTGTAATCTTTTACTCATTCAATCATTCGTCATTTCCTCATCAAAAACATTCTCGATCACGCCATCAACTTCAGGCTTCACAATCTTGAGTGATGAGCAATCATATATGAGTTTGTATGTTTAATGATCAGTTGATATTACCTTTTGTCTTTCTTTCTCTGAAATCTTTTCAAGATCAATATGTCTTCATTCAATCATATTCATCAGCATTTCTCCCTGTCTCGCCCTCAACTTGGTGCTTCTTTGATCTTAAATTTCTTTACACCTCCTTCATCGAGATCAGAAGAGGTTTTTGAACATGAATCCACATCCGTTCAATTTCCACGTCGAAAGACAATTCTCTTGATAGGAGATTATTCAAGTTTAATGTCCAGTAGAGCTTTTTCATGTCTAGAAGCCGGTTTTAACGTGACTTTAGCTAAATTCAGTTCTGAATTTCTACCATCGAATGAAGATCATCTTGAAATCCTTAATAGAATTAAACTCGGTCAATTAAACACTTGTGAAGCTTTACCTTTATATCTCAATACCAAATCATGTCAAGATTGGTTACAATCTCTTTCGATTTTTGATGATATCGCTTTAGTTTGTTCAATTGGTAATACTAATCAAACCCTACCTCATCAACATCATTTAGCTAAAGATTTGATGATCTCACTTAGAAGAGCCTGTTACAATCTTCGAATACCTTTAAATATCAATGATCATAGCTTATTATCTGATTTTACTTTTCCTATCACTTATCGATGGCCATCAATTGATCAATTCGATCATCGAGAAAGCACAGATGGACAAGTCAAAACAACTCTACAGTTAGCTCTATCAACATCAGGATGTTCACGTCGTTTAGCAAACAGATTAAAAAGAGAAATTGTGAGTAAGATTAATGAAAGAGCGGGTGATGCATGTGAAGCCATTGCTGAGCTTAGAACAAGAACAAGGATATCAGCCAATCAATCATTATCAATCAATCATTTTCAGCTTATGCAAAATCCTCATTCACCTTTTGCAACTGTTCCGTTTTTCTCGTCGCCTCAAAGTTCAGCGGCTCACCATCTAGTCACCAACGCCGACGGCGAGACTGATGAGGACGCCTATGGAACCGCTACAGCTCAAGGTGATGTGAATACGGCAGAACCAACAGTCACGCGAATGCGTTGGATATCTCAAATTAGCGAATACTGGCCCATAAACAAAATTGCAGACTTACATCACAATCCTCAAGCTATAGAAGAAATCTTAAACATCCATCCAGGCCCAAGAATTACTCCTCCATCAATCCCATCACATCCGAACCGGGGACTTCTTCATGAAGCTTCTTTACTCAAAACCAAACTAAATACTTTACTTTACTTACCCAATCAAACAAATTCAAATATCAAAAAGGGTCGAATTTATCTAGTAGGATCAGGACCAGGTCATGCTTCTTTACTTACTTGTGCTGCAAATGCAGTCTTAACAAACCTTGCAACAGTCGTATTATCAGATAAACTAGTACCTGAGTCTATCATTGACCTTATTCCTAGTCATGTTAAAATACATATCGCGAAAAAGTTTCCGGGGAATTCTGAGAATGCTCAATACGAATTCATGGACCAAGCTATCCGATACGCAAAACGAGGAGAAACGGTAGTACGTTTAAAACAAGGTAAGTTTTCATTTTAAGTATCTTGATCACCATCTATGAAAGTCCATGTCCATTAGAAATTGTAGTTGACAACCTGTATGTTGATAATTTCAGGTGATCCGTTTATATACGGTAGAGGAGGTGAAGAGATCCTTTATTTCAGAAAAGCGGGTTACGAACCTATTGTGATTCCAGGCATCTCATCATCCATCGCAGGTCCACTACTTTTCAACATCCCAGTTACTCAAAGAGGAGTAGCCGAGTCTTTAGTATTATGTACAGGTGTAGGAAGAAACGGAAAAGTGATGAAGTTTCCAACTTATGAGCGTTCTAGAACACTAATTGTTTTGATGGGCGTGAATCGACTTGAAAAAGTTGTAAAAGAATTATTGGAAAGTCAAGTTGGTTATCCTGGTCATTTACCTATTGCTATCATAGAAAGAGCTTCATCATTTGATCAAAGAGTGGTGGCTGGTACACTTTCGAAGATCGTTCAATGCTTTCAAAAGCTTGGTGAACAAAGACCTCCTGGGATGATGGTGATTGGTTGGTGTGTAATGTGTTTGGATGGAAACGGTCAAGTTGATATATTGGATCATAAAGGAGAAGAAGATCAAGACTTGGTTGATAAGAGAAGGATCAGTGATTGGTTGGATGGAAGACAGGTTATCGTTAAGGAAGGAATGAGTAAAGAATTTGATGAATTACAAGAACTCTTTAAAAACATACAATAAAGTTCTATGAAAATGGTATTGATCGGTCTTCGATTGTGCGAAACGAGATTGAGATTTTAAATCTTTGTTTGTTATTCCTAACGATCATGATTATAGACTCTATTTCGCTTTGTAATTTGTAATCATCATCTTTTCATTTTCTCATCAACTTTCAAAGTGGCAACGAAAAAGATGATAGAACCTTGTTAATTTCCTTATGAGTACATACTAAGTAGGTAAGGGAACTTATGCCCTGGTATTATGACCCAAAAAAGTTCATTCAATCATCTTCCTCTCTTATATCTGCTTTATACAAAGAAACTCGGAGATTGGAATGATTTTGAATTCTCAGACAAGGCTTTTCAACTAACTCCAAGTCTCTTCTTGAAGCCTACCAGTCTTATCAAGCTTTTCAATCAATTCATCAATCTCATCGTCTTTCATCTTACCTTCTTTTTCACAAACCCCTCTTAACGCTTTTCTTACAGATTTTGGCATTTGTCCTGCTGACCTAAAGAAGAAAACAATAAAAAAGATCCACACAAAACTCAAATTAGACTTCTCAAATTTGATTTGAAAGCTTTAGAGGTTTTGTGATCATGTGACTTACCCTGATATGAAGATTGATGCTGAATGATCAGAAAGAAATTCCCAGATTTCTTTACTATTGTTCTCAATTTGATGTTGTACATACTTTTTCTGAACCTAAAGACCAATCAGATTTTTTCAAAATGAAATCAATCCATCAAAAACCAAACGATCAAACCAAAGAGAGAAGAAAGATGAAGAGGTTCTGTTGACGAACCTGATCTCTTGAAGCCGCTAAGAAAAGTTTACAAATCCCTTGGTTTTGAAATCCAATCCATTCTTCTTTATGATAGAAATCTTTTTCATAGTTTCTAAACCCAAAAATAATCAGATCATTCACTTGATTTTGAAAATCAAAAGATCTATGTTGGATGAGAGATCGAAAGGGAGCGATTCCTGTGCCGGGACCTATACAGATTACTGGAGTTTGACTATCCAGTGGGAAATTAAAGTAACCCGGTTCGATACGGATTGGTACTTTACTACCTGTCCATCAAACAAAACTCATCAATATGGTTTTTCGCAATTTTCTTAGGAGTGACTCGCCTACACAGGTTGATTAGATGACTTACCTGTTTTCAGTTTAGATAACCAACTTGTACAAAGACCTTTACGAGGCGTAACGATTCTTGTTTGATAGTCAACTACAGCTACAAGTAAATGAATCTGATGAGGAAACATCTAGATAACACAACACACCCAACACACCAAAACATCAAGATTCGAATCTTATTACATGAAGCTTTTGTAGATCTGAAGTGCTTCCGTACCTTGGGAGAAGAAGCTATTGAGAATTGACGAGGTCGGATGAGAGGGAAGATATCATGTATATAATCCAAAGGAATGAGCACCGACTTAAAGTCTTGTAAAACTTCCAAAATCGTCCGTTTAGGTCTATGAATATAATCATACAAATCATCCTTTTTGTTTTCAAAAGACCCACTATTTTTTAAAATCAACCCTTCAAGACATTCAATGGATTTTGATAGTATGGATGGAAAACCCTAAGACTTACTTGTCCTTCGATCGTACAAAACTCTTTTAATCTTTCGGTTTGATCTTCGTTGGTGGTGAAATAGGAAATCCAAGAAATGAAGGATTTTTTAGGGACTGATTGAAAATCGAACCGGGTTGTGAAAAGATGACGTAGTGTACATGGACTTTTCCATGAATCAGGTAAGGGCTGTCCTATACAAAAATAGATGATGATCA
Source organism: Melampsora americana (assembly GCA_022264835.1). Lineage (NCBI taxonomy): Eukaryota > Fungi > Basidiomycota > Pucciniomycetes > Pucciniales > Melampsoraceae > Melampsora > Melampsora americana. The sequence goes on from JAIFHY010000006.1 coordinate 1,676,466, forward strand.
TTCTTTAGTTTTGTTCTGTCTTATTTCACGTTAGTATTGATCAGGTTGAATTCACCTTCGATTGGGCTTTGTAACTCATAAAGTTCATCGGCCATTTCTTCCCACTTCATCAGTTTTAATAACTTGGTGACTTCTTCTGGTGAGTTCTCAGGTAAAAGTGAAGCCACCGAACCTGGTACAAACTCGAGCGTTTCATCAAAGTCAAATTCCAAATGACGTGTGTCTTGCCAATGATCAGTAGGAGTGAGCCGTTGGTTTTTAGAAAGTGTTGCTATAGTTGAGCTAAAGTTAGATGAAGCGGAATTGATAAGCGAGTGTTGCTGATCTTTGAGTGGTTTGAGGGGATAACGTGGTGGGAGTAGATGGGTGTCTGGTATAATTGTGAGACAGCTTGGAAGTGGCATGAGTTCTAAGAGATTAATGCATAGTTGATCAAGCCAAGGTGTGAAAGTAGTATCGATTCTGAATGAAAAGCAAGACGAAAACGAAAGATAAATTTAATTGTAGTGAAAGATTTGGAGTTTAAGAATGAAATGGAAAAAGAACGAACCCATTTAAATTTTGATCATCACCTTCACCACGAGGAAAGAATTCGCTTGCACCAAGTTGGATTAATCTTCTATACAGTTTTCTACTAGACCAATTAAATTTAGGATAACTCGAATCACCTAAACCAAAGATTGTAAAACTCAAAACGTCTTGAAACAGATTGACAGGTAAGTTTTTGTTGAGTAAAGATCTCCAAAAGGTTTTCATATTGTTAGGTTCTACTCCTTGACCGGTTGTTGAAACTATAAAGATGATGTAAGATGTTTCTGATTCTGAGTCTGAGTCTGGGCTTGATGAAAAGATTGAGTTGAATTGAAATTCATCTATGGATGAGATTGTGGTTGATATATGAAGTCTGCGTAGGGATAGTGAGATTTGATGAGATAGATCTTCAGCTGTTCCTGTTTGACTTCCATATAGAATCGTTATCTTTCGTTTTTCTTGATTCATGATGAGAATGTTTTGATGAATTGAATGTACAAAATGAAGTCAATTGTTCCTCAGCAGTCATGATCATTCAATGTTTTTTTTGCTAAAGGTACCCGACCAGTTGAGTACATATCCCGATCGGGGTTCTTCGATTCGGGTTCTTCGATCGGGTTTACCAAAAATTTCAAGTGTGAAAGATTTTTTGGGTCAAATTCAGACTTCACACTTTTGATCATTCCCATCCAACAAGTGAACATTGAAAGACTTTTCACATTATCATCATCATGCCAACTAATCCTCTCACCATATCATCAAGCACTTCCAAAAATGATAATCAGACTCAAGATAATTCAATTCAACCTGAAGCTGGTCCATCTCAACTTTCAGCCGTATCAGAACCAGATGAATTAGCAGATCCAATGTTACTTGATGAACTAGAAAGTTTACTCAACCAAACAGATGATAATGATGTTAAACCGGTCATACCACAACTTCATTCAGAACAACCTATGCAAATTGACTCAGAAAATCAATCTGAAATACCAAGAAGAAAGACTCAAAGCAGGACATCACAGGAAAAGTTAAAAACAGATTCTCATCAAAAGAAAAAGATTCATAAAGAATTCGGTCAAGTTGATCCTACAAAAAATTATAGTTTACAAGGAATGGAAAAAGAAGTTTGGTTAGGAAAAAAATTATCAGATCCAATCAAAACAGTAGAGGTCAGATTCAGATCTTAATTATACACTTTCTTTGTTCAGACTTATTTTGTTTTCAAATACTAATCAAAGATGAATATCTTACTGACTCAAACCCAAATACGAGATTATGATTCATAGGATAAATGGCAATTATTACCTGCATTCTTAAAAGTCAAAGGATTAGTTAAGCAACACATCGATTCATTTAATTATTTTGTTGATGTAGATTTAAAAGCGATCTTAAGAGCAAATGCAACAGTAGTATCAGATGTAGATCCGAATTTTCATTTAACTTATCTTGATATCAATGTAGGAGAACCATGTAGATTGGATACTGGATCGGCTACTAATAAACGAATCACACCACATGAATGTAGATTACGAGATATTACATACTCAGCACCTATCTCAGTCACGATTCAATATACCAAAGGAAATAAGAGGGTTCTGAGTAAAGGAATCCCAATCGGAAGGATTCCAATCATGCTAAGGAGTAATAAATGTGTTTTAACTAATAAATCAGACGCTGAATTGGCTAAAATGACTGAATGTCCTTTGGATCCGGGTGGGTATTTTGTGGTGAAGGGTACTGAGAAAGTCATCTTGGTGCAAGAACAATTGAGTAAGAATCGGATCTTGATTGAAACTGATTCTCGAAAAGGTACAATTATGGCTAGTGTGACGAGGTAAGTGAATTCACTCCTCTCGTTAATTCAATACACTTGACTAATCTTTGATTTCTTCTTCACAGTTCTACACACGAACGTAAATCAAAGACTTATGTGGTCACCAAGAATTCCAAGGTGTATCTCAAGCATAATTCAATTCAAGAAGAAATCCCAGTAGCAATCGCTTTGAAAGCATATGGAATCACTTCTGATAACGAAGTAGTACAATTAGTCTGTGGAAACAATGATGATTACCGTTCGACATTTTCAATTTGTATCGAGCAATGTCATGAAGCTGGGATTTATACGCAGAAACAAGCTCTAGAATATATTGGGAAAAGTGTAAAAGTGATGAAAAAGGGTCCGATGGTGACTGTGAAGAGACCATTGGCAGAAGAAGCGTTGGAAGTCTTATCTACGGTGGTATTGGCACATGTACCAGCTGATAATATGAATTTACAACCTAAAGCTTTGTATTTGGCTGTTATGGCCAGACGTGTCATTCAAGCTATGGCTAACCCAAAGTTGGTTGATGATAGGGATTATGTTGGTAATAAACGTCTTGAACTGTAAGCAAATTTAGTTTTATCTCTCCTAATTAAACCTGAAAAAGTGACTTACGAAAGTATTTTAATTGACAACCTATAGTGCAGGTCAACTTTTGTCTCTTTTATTCGAAGATTTATTCAAAAAGTTTAATACCGATTTGAAGATGAACATTGATAAGATTTTGAAAAAACCGAATCGGACGACTGAATTTGATGCAATCAATCAATTCAGGATGCATGGTGATCATATCTCACATGGATTCATTCGAGCGATCTCAACAGGGAACTGGTCAATCAAACGATTCAAGATGGAAAGAGCTGGTATCACTCATGTTTTAAGTAGATTAAGTTATATTTCAGCTTTAGGGATGATGACTCGAATCTCAAGTCAATTTGAAAAAACCAGAAAAGTTAGTGGTCCTAGAGCTTTACAACCTAGTCAATGGGGTATGCTTTGTCCTAGTGATACACCTGAAGGAGAAGCATGTGGATTGGTAAAGAACTTGGCACTTATGACACATATTACAACTGATGTAGATGAAGAACCGATTTGGAATGTGGCTTATACGATCGGATGTGAAGACATTAGTTCGGTTACTGGGACTGAACTCTATCTTCCTAGACATTATATTGTGTTTATTAATGGTAATATTTTGGGTTTGACCAGATCACCTGAAAGATTTGTTAAAGTCTTTAGACAGTTTAGAAGGGCTGGACAAGTGTCTGAATTTGTGAGTATCTATATGAATTCGGATCAACAAACTGTTAATATCGCTACAGATGGAGGTCGGATTTGTAGACCTATGATTATTGTAGATAATGGTCAGCCAAGGGTGACCACTCGTCATATTCAAGTGAGTCATCTCAAGATGAGGTTGTCTTTTTTTCCCTTTCTGAGCGTCTTGACCGACTTTGAAATTTGATTCAAATTCTGTAGTTACTCAAAGAGAATAAGATGTGTTTTGATGATTTTCTTACTGAAGGCTTGATCGAGTATTTAGATTGTAACGAAGAAAATGATTCGTATATTGCTTTATATGAAGAAGACGTTGATCAGTTCACCACTCATCTCGAAATCGAGCCTTTCACTTTACTCGGTGCAGTGGCTGGATTGATTCCATATCCACATCATAATCAATCACCTCGTAATACGTATCAATGTGCAATGGGAAAGCAAGCGATCGGAGCGATTGCTTATAACCAACTCCATCGAATTGATACTTTGTTATATTTAATGGTTTATCCTCATCATCCGATGGTAAGAACAAAGACGATCGAATTAGTAGGATATGATAAATTACCTGCAGGACAAAATGCGACGGTGGCTGTGATGTCATACTCTGGTTATGATATTGAAGATGCATTGATTTTGAATAAAGCTTCATTAGATAGGGGGTTTGGAAGATGTCAAGTGTTCAGAAAAGCAACCGCGATGATCAAACGATATCCGAATGGAACCTATGATCGTATTGCAGATCCACCTAGAGATACAGATGGACAGATCTTAGAAAAATGGAAACCATGCGATGAAGGAGGAGTAGCCGATGTAGGAATGAAAGTTTTCAGTGGGAATGTGTATGTCAATAAACAAACACCTTCGAATGCGAATGATAATTCGGTCGCAGGTGGAGCGGCCACGGTGACTGCTTGGAATAATACCCCGATGACTTATCGTGGTACGATTCCAAGTTATATTGATAAAGTTTTAGTCACCGATACCGAAAGTGATCAAACATTAGTAAAGGTGTTACTTAGACAGACTAGAAGACCAGAATTAGGTGATAAGTTTTCATCTCGACATGGACAGAAAGGGGTATGCGGATTGATTGTACAACAAGAAGATATGCCCTTCAATGATTACGGATCGTGTCCTGATATCATCATGAACCCTCATGGGTTTCCATCTCGAATGACAGTGGGAAAGATGTTAGAACTTTTGAGTGGTAAAGCTGGTGTCTTGAGAGGTACAGTTGAATATGGAACGGCTTTTGGTGGGAGTAAAGCGGTTGAAATGTCTAAGATTTTGATTGAACACGGGTATAGTTATTTGGGTAAAGATTATTTGACTAGTGGGATCACTGGACAACCTTTAGAACATTATGTGTTTATGGGTCCGATTTATTATCAAAAGTTGAAGGTAAGAATTGAAAATTGACTCATAGCTAAAACATTCATGTACCGACGTGATTTATTTTGCATCCATAATGATCTTACAGCACATGGTATTAGATAAGATGCATGCAAGAGCACGTGGACCTAGAGCTGTACTTACACGGCAACCTACTGAAGGTCGATCAAGAGATGGTGGACTTCGATTAGGAGAAATGGAGCGGGATTGTTTGATTGCACATGGTGCTAGTCAACTTTTACTTGAACGGTTAATGATTTCAAGTGATGCGTTTGAGTTGGATGTATGTCAAGATTGTGGTTTTATGGGATATAGTGGTAAGCATTGAGTACTAAGAACTTTAGTTTGAAAAAGTGTCCTTTTTTTCGAAACTGATGGGTTGAATCAAATTTCCTATGTTTAGGTTGGTGTGTACGTTGTAAGAATGGAAAATCTGTGACTAAGATCACGATTCCATATGCTTGCAAATTATTATTTCAAGAATTGATGGCAATGTAAGATTTCATATAACTTTGATGGAATTTACAAAAAAAAACATGTTTCTTGATTTGATGAATTATTGACTTGATTGATCTCTTTTTTTGTTTTAGGAATATTGCACCTAGGTTGGTACTTGAAAATGCAGTGAAATGAAGTTAAAATGGGCTAAGAATCTTCAGGAACTATGTGTTCAATAAAATTAATTTTGTTGATGTTTATATAATTCGAATTCAAAAAGAATCGGTTTTTTGACTTGTTTCGTGTTAATAAGATTTTCCACGATAACCTTTATTTCTGTAGTTTGGGTCTGAGATTTTTCTCATTTGCATAATATACGATCGTTAAGTTATACATTTGTTCTAGGGTTTACAAAGGCTACTTTTTGGGCCTGATAAGTGTTTCTCCTCAGACTCCACTCCTTCTTGTGAGTCCGTCACTCATGGAATGAAAAGCTGAATATGAATTACATCTCTCGAGTTCTTAAGTCGATTTCCTTTCGAGACGCGAGGTCTGAGTTCTCATATCACCATCAAGCTAAACAATTGTGAGGTACAACAGTTCATGGATGTTCAGTATCTCAATCGTAATAAGAGAAAGATACTATTGATGAACTCTGGAATATAGGGCTCACCTTGTTCCTCCACTTAGCTCATACCTTTTACTTCAACGGTTCATCATCATCATCATCTATTTTTATCACCTGTTCGTTATGTTAGTAGGGTTTTCATCAGCTTTTCACTAGAATCACCAAATGTTTCTCGCCACCAACAGCATCTCTTTAGCCATTGTGGCATTTGTGGCGATTGCGGCTAATATTGGTGTTGAAGCTACCCCACATACTCTTTGCTATGATTACTTTTTTGAAAAAGGATGGATGTGGTTTCTCTACCAATGACCCCAATCTTCACTGTGGTCCCAAGGGCCATCCTCTCAAAAAGCTGTTGGAGTGGTGAGTTTGGTTTTGTTTTTGAGTTATGTATCTTCTGACTTTCTCGGCTTTGGTGCGTCGTGTCATCCTTGGTTGATTTTTTAACACTTAGAATACAGACAATAAAAGTTTGTGAGGTGGTCAAGAAAGCCATCTTCATTTCATCTCATCTCAGCTCTGGTTACCTAACGGACCAGCTCGGATCTTTTGGATGTCCTAATACCCCTTTCCCAATTTTGGTAAACTTTTGCGTAAATTTGATGAGATTGGGAAAAGTTGTTTACGCTCAAAGCAGCCAAAAACAAATTGACTTGAGCCCCCCTATTGTTCAAAATTTATGTCACAAACGCTTCCCTAAACAATTCGTGCGACCCTCCGTACGAACCAAATTTACTGCACGGTTGTGGATGCTCTAAACATGTATTCATTGAGGATCAGTAAATACATACTATATCCTGACCCATCGAAGGCATTTTATATATACGCGTTTTCAGTGCGAGCTAGTGATTGGACATTAAACTCCAACACCTCCTTTCAAACAACGTTGGATGGACATCTGAGCTTCGAATTATTCTTCTGAATTCCAGTCAACTGACCACAAAAATCAATGCAAGCTCTCCAGATATCACCAAAGTCAAATATATCTTACTTTTGTGGATTTTATGATAATTTGCCCGAAATGGACCATTACCATCACGCGGGAGCCTGAACTTTCCAACGAGTGACGTCATAAGCCGTTACGAATCCTTTCGAGTACTCATATCAGAAGCCTTTGAAGTGACAAAACCCACTCTCACCTTTGAGCGTTTCATGATGACATTATACCCAACATGAATATTTACTAGAATTCTGTTTTTTTGTTCAACATTGATCTTTAGAGATGATAGGAAGACTTCTGAAGCCCTCGTGTGAAGCCTTTGAAGTTTGACATGCCAGCATAAGCCAACTTGGAATATGGAGGTTGAGCTACAGGCTGAGTCAGAGCTATACGTCGATCACGACTTGCGCTGAGGGACTTGAGATTTTTAACGATAACTTTTTTTAATCCACAACACTTGCACCAGTCATTGGCGGTCAAAGGGGGGGGCGCACATCTCACTACTCTGATGTAGGCTTAACTAAAAGGTCTAATCGGTTTGTTGAAGGATATATCAGAGTTCAAACCTGACAGTCTAAACTTTGGGAGATGAATATATTTAAATCACACTCATGATCAATTCAAAGATACCACTGCCGATTTTCAATAATTCAGCGAATGATTGGTATCGTATCGCCAGGGAGATGGATCGAACTTTTCCTTGAACGCCAATGGCTGTGGATGCTCTGAGAAAGGGAAAATACTCGTTATAGGGATATGATATGCTTCTGTTGAGAGATGGCTGAGCCTTTGTTACAGGTGAGTAGATCTAAGGCCAACTCACCTTCCACATCAGCAGCAGCAACATTTTGACATCAACACTTCACATCATCATATCACTAAAAAACCAAACTCATACTAAATCATAATCAAACCGAAAGGAAGAAGGATGTCACCCATCCGTCTCCTCTCCTTCACAATCCTATCACTCTCAACCTTCTTCCTCCCAACTGTCTTCTCTCGTGGAATACTCGCCATCGATTATGGAGCTCGTCAGTTTAATTATCTTGGTCTACCCGATCAATGTCACTCAGGAAGCTAATACCATCTCATCTGTTTAGAATACATGCAAGTCTCACTGGTACAGCCAGGATTGTCGTTTGATGTTTTGTTGAATCATGACTCAAAACGTAAAACTCAATCAGTAGTCTCAATTCGTGGTGAGGATAAATTGATAGGAGATGATGCAGCAGCTCTTGTAAGATATCATCACGCTTAATTTTTCTTTCTAGCATATATTCAACTTACCCATACGCATACGCGTTTACAGGCTGGAAGATATCCACAAAATTCGTATCCTAGTATGAAGCTACTTCTCGGTCAACCAGCTGATTCACCACTCGTCAAATTCCACCAATCTCTCTACAATATTCCTTTGAACATCACCGATCGTGGTACACTGAAATTAATACCGAATCTACCAATCAAACCTAATCAAACTCAAATAGGATATCAACCAGAAGAATTACTAGCATTACAATTTACGTATGCAAGAGAGTTAGCTGACGCAGCTAGTCTGGCCAATCCGAATCCGACATTAGCGGGTGCAGGAGAAAGAATAGTAGATGCGATCATCACTGTACCTGGATTCTTCAATCAATTCGAACGAAAAGCAATCTTAGACGCAGCAGAATTGGCAGGATTAAAAGTCTTAACTTTGATTGATGATGGTTCGAGTGTGGCAGTGAATTATGCAATGATGAGAACTTTTGGAAACAAGGCTTCGGCTGAAACTCATCTGATCTACGATGTTGGTGCAGCTTCCATCAAGGCTTCTGTGGTTGGGTTTTGCATGGAAGAAGAGAAGATCCATGCTACTTCCAAGATCAAGAAGAATGTGACAATGATCGAATTGAAAGGATTTGGTTTTGAACGTGAATTTGGTGGATTTTACTTTGATCGGAAGATTCGTGATCGATTACAACAGGACTTTGAAACTCAACATAAGGTCAAGGTCGCGGGAAATGATAGAGCAATGATCAAATTGCTACGAGAGGCCGGTCGTGTTAAACATGTCCTTAGTGCGAATGCCGAAAGTCAATCCCGGGTATGTCGCTCCTTCTACCAAGCTGAGGTTTCCGCTCTGTCTGAGGCTGTTCACTTTCATTCCATACTTTCTAGATTGAAGGCCTAGTTGATGATCTCGATTTTAAATCCTCAATTACTCGTCAAGACTTTGAAGCTCTTTTTGCCGATGAAACCTCAAAGTTCACTCAACCGATTCTTGACGCTCTTAAGAGCGCTAATCTCACATTGGTGAGCATCAATTTCAAAAATAATCGGCCCATGCGAAGTCTCCATTCCTTGATGTTGGAATGATGTCGTGTACTTATAAACTTTGATGACATATCACAGGCAGACATCAAATCTGTCATCTTGGTGGGAGGCTCTTCACGGGTGCCCATGATTCAAACCGCCGTCAAAGCCTTGGTTGGAGAGTGAGTCACCTATGTATCTCTCCACATCACACTCTTGTAACTGACTAGTTATCATCGAAAAAAACCTCAGAGACAAAGTAGCAGTCAATGTTAACGCAGACGAAGCAGCGGTAATGGGAGCAGCACTATATGGAGCAGGCATCAGTCGACAATTTAAAACCAAAGACATCCGAATCACCACCGTCACCCCTCACTCTATCTCGGCTTCGTACAATGTATCTTCAATTATGAACACCACTCCAACTGGTCAACAAAAGACCTTGAAGTCGACTTTGTTCAAAGTTGGTTCCAAGTTGGGTGGAAAGAAGAAAGTGATGAAGATCAAGGTTCAGGAAGATATTTCGATCTTGTTCGAGTATGACAATCAACCTTCCTAGTGAGTCTATTGGTTCGCTTTTACAGCCTTGCCTTTCTGAGGCTTCGTACCGTTTTAAGCCTAAATATCTTTTTTTTCGACCAGTTTCCCCAACTCCATCCTTAACGCAACGATTCATGGCATATCTGCTGCATTGACAAACTATACCAATTCGACTGGAATCACCGTACCAATAAAAAATAGCACTGCCTCAATCACTATCAGATTAGATGATTTCGGTATCTTGACAGTTTCTGAAGCCTCACTCTTAATTCCGGCTGAATCCAATGCAAACCCAGGTATTGCAGATAAGATTGCAGGATTCTTTGGTGGTTCGACTAAAAAGGATGAAGGAGAAGGGGAAGAGATTGTAGAAGAAGGGGAGAAGAAGGAAACGGAAACGAAAAAAAATAATGTGGAAAAAGCTAAGGAAGCCTTAAAGGCTGAGAACAAAGCAGCGGATGAGGCTGCAAAGGCTGGTGCGACAAAGCTTGAAGATGTGGTTGTCAAATTGCAGATCGTTCGCCAGGAATTAGGTATCAGACCGATGTCAACCATGGATCGCATCAGTTCTGGAAAACTGTAAGCGTCTATCTTTACTTTGTTGGCTTTCTGGCCTTTACTGAGATCCGTTGATTTAGACTTCGAGAACTGAAAGCAGCCGAAACACGAAAGAAGACGAAAGAAGAAGCTCGAAACGTTTTGGAAGCCTACACTTATAAACTCAGGGATCGAATTACCCAAGATGTGTATAAGAGTTTCAGTACAGAAGAAGAATTGGCAGCATTAGAGAAATCAAGAGAAGAAGTTTCAGATTGGTTGAATGACTGGGGTGAGAGTGCGCCTGTGAAGGAGTTGAAGTCCAAGAAAACGGATCTAGAGTGAGTTTTAAAAAATATAAATCAGTAGATATATAGAAGAAATTACGAGATGTGACTAATTTACATGTGATTGATGTTTGATTTGCGTGATCAGAGGATTGGAAAAGAAGATCACAGATCGAATCATGGAAACCGAAAAGAGACCTGAAGCTTACAAAGGATTAGAAGCTGCATTGGACAATGCTCGAGCAGTAGAGAAGTCAATCCAAGAAAAAGTCGGATCGAATGAAAACCCATTGAATTATACAACTGAAGATGTCGAAGGGTTGAAGAAATTGATTGAAGATCAAACTAAATGGTTTGTAGACATTAAATCTAAACAAGATGAACAAGATCAAAAGAAGGACGTATTGGTAAAAGTATCAGAACTTGGGGTTCGGACAACTGTGATCACAGCTGAGGTTAAGAAATTACTTGGAAGGAAAGTCAAGAAGAGTAAAGCACCTCCATATAATCCTAAAGCTGAGAAGGGTCAGAAAGCAGAACCAACGGGACAACAACCACCGAAGGATACAGAAGGTAAACAACAAGAACAAGAACAGACCAAGGAAGAAGAAACAAAGGAACAGCAAAAAAGTAAGGTAGAGACACCACCTGTAAAGGACGAGTTATAGAGATAGAGAGAAATGGAGTTTTAATCAAGAGATCGATTTGAAATCATAGAAAAAAAATTGAAATGATAAAAAAAATATTTAAAACAGACCTGAAGAGAGAAGAGAATATGTTTTTTCTCTTCAAACAGGAAAAAAATTGAGTATCTAAGAGGAATAAAATCTTGGTGGTTGTTGTTGAAGGATGATTTTTTGACTTGGTTTTGGGAAATTTATGTAGTGTGAGAGATGTTGCATAATGTGATTAGTTTTTTAAAACATCAGTGAGATAGGCTTAATTTTAAAGTCTTGTTTTTTCTTTTTAGATTTAACAATGAATGGAAAATAGAGTTCATTGTTTTGTGGAGAGGAAAGAAAGAAGTGTAGTAAAAGTGAATTGGGTATTTGAAAATTGAATGCTCATTTGGATTTGCGCTTAACGATTTGATGGAGAATTGCGGCTTTTGCTGAGGATAGAACACTTGTTTGGATGTGAAAGTGTGTGAGACAGCTTAATGATTCTAATACCACTAGAGACAAGCCGTTTCAGGGTTGGGGAAAGTGTAAGTGTAAGAGCAGCAGTGCTGAGAGTACCGGGGGTAAATGTATCTCGAGGCATATTTGTTGGCCTCCCACAATTATGGATTGTGGTGATTTGTAGTAGGGTAAACGCCGCACTCAAAAGTGGCAGACTTGCTTCATGTAACAATATAGGAGTGAAAGGGCCTATCGATGTAGACGACATCAAACAATTATGTAGAGAAACATGATACAAAGTGTAGGAAAATCAGAAGTAAAATAGCAAAGCAGTTCCGCCTAATCGCGAGATGAACGTCGGACTTTCTTGAAGCCATTAAGGGAGCCGAGAGAGACATTGATTGAATCGGTCGGGGAATCACTCTGCAAGAGACACAAGAATGAGATCATGGGTTTTTGAGTGCTTTGAGTTGGAATGGGTATGTCAACTTACTGAGAGGAGGTCTCTCTTCAATAGGGATCCCAGCACGGGAAGACCCTCGTCGCTCGAGCCCTCACCACCCATGGGAAGAGCGGAGAGCATGTTAGCACCTGGGATGCTCTGCAAGATCAAAGCGCGCAAGTAAACGGAGCTCGTCAGTCACGAAAAATCTGGCCTTTCAAAGAAGTGAGTCAACTTACTGAGAGCATGTCTCTCTTCAAGACGGATCCAAGAAGGGGAAGACCCTCACCGCCTAGACCCTCACCACCCATGGGAAGAGCAGAGAGCATGTTAGCACCTGGGATGCTCTACAAGATCAAAGCGCGCAAGAAGACGGAGCTCGTCAGTCACGAAGGATGTAAGGAAAATCTAGACTTTTTGAAGAAGTGAGTCAACTTACTGAGAGCATGTCTCTCTTCAAGACGGATCCAAGAAGGGGAAGACCCTCACCGCCTAAACCCTCACCACCCATGGGAAGAGCGGAGAGCATGTTAGCACCTGGAATGCTCTACAAGATCAAAGCGCGCAAGGAGCTCGTCAGTCACGGAGGACGCAAAGAAAATCTGGACTTTTTGAAGAAGTGAACCAACTGAGAGCATGTCTCTCTTCAAGACGGATCCAAGAACAGGAAGACCCTCACCACCCAAGGGGAGAGCAGAAAGCATCTGGGCACCTGGAACGCTCTACAACATTAAGTTTCGCATCAGTTTCATGTCGCGCCAGGAGAACCATCACCGCGAAAGGGTTTTTCATCCCCATGAATACGATGGCTGTACTTACAGAAAGCATGTCGCGCTTCAAGACACCCTGAAGAAGTGGAGCATTTCCGGTTTCGCTCTTAAGGAAGTTCGTGACAGGGGAACTTTCCTAAATCAACGACAATGTATAAACTGGGTGGGTTCTGTAAATAAAACAAAATGATACTAACAAGTAAACTTCGCTTCTCGAGGTCATCCGTGACTTGTAGTTCAACATTGATTGAGTCATCTTCATCTCTTTTCATGAGATCTTTGGCGACTGGTACATCTTTGGTCTCGCTTGCGACGAGGGTAGCTAGTGGAAAAGCGGCCTACAAGATGGCGTGCAAAGAAAAAGTTTCAAATTGTTAGTTTTTTTAGGGAGCAAGACGAAGTTGTAAGTGAATAAGATAGTACTCACGGCGAGAAGACCCCGCTTTGAAAGATCCCTCTTGGCGAAATCTACAGCATCTTCTGGCTCAGCGGCTTCAGAGCCTAGAAAGCTAGCTGGGTTCATTGATCCCATCATGCTTTCTGGAATAGCGGACCTGAAAATCGAAGCAACAAAAATTATGAACACATTTGAGTAATAAGGAATCAGATAGTCAAGAAAAAAACTTACATGGCACCCATGTCAGGAATGAGGCTTGCGGTTCGTGCATGACCAGCTGGACTCGCAGGGAAGATAAAATGTTAGTGTTTCAATCGCCAACAACTCTGAATAGACCAGACATACCGAGCGCAATAGCGATGGTACAGATGGCGATAAAGTTGGACTTCATCTTGAATTAATTAGAATTAGGTAGAAGCTTGGTAAGAAAGGGTGTCGGTAGCAGATATTAAAGAATGAATAAGTTAATGAAGAGTTCAAGCTTCTAGGTGCGATGAAGGAGCTGCTGGTTTACTGAAGGGAGGGAAGAATAGACAGACGAGCTGAGTGTATTTAAAGTGAGTCGGATTGATTCAAGGTCATCAGAGGCTTGGTTTTTGGTGCAATCAATCAAGGCGTGTATCGCGCTTAACTGAATCAGGCTTCATCTAAGCTTACGATCTCGGCAAGACGAACTGATTGAGGGCCTGTTCCACAACTCGCTGCATCAACTTGGGATGAGGACGGTTCAGTCGGCCAATAAGGACGATTAATTCATGATCCAAGCTGCCAATGCTCGTGAATAAGTTCTGGATCAAGCGCCTGCGAGGCATCTCATCCAATAAGTATAAAGCAAGGTATACTGATTTGAGCCGTCCCAGCAAGCTCCTCGGCTGGGAGAAAATACTGCATCTTTGGTCATTTGCGTGCGCACGGTGGCAAAAGTGGGTGAGCCTTGGACTTTCCCGGAGTCAACTTCAGCTCGTCTACAGATGTCGCTGAGCAAATCTTGACTCACTTGTTAGGTTGATACAGGAAGAATTGAGCTTTGGGTAGAATTGGGTAGAATTTTGCTATCAATAGTGTGTGTACACACTCTGAACGTGATCATCCAGCGTTTCTTTGACTTTCTTTCATCTCAGCAGCATTGATTCTTCAAGTTTTCGATAACAAAAAGCTTGATTGGTGAGGCAAAGCTTGATTCATGACGAAATGAAGTCTGATCGGAAAGCCGTATTTGATTTAGCTCTACAAAGCCCGGACTTGTAGTGTCTCATTCCAGAAAAGAGTATCGGATGAGCTCAAAGCTCTCGCGATTCTGGTAGTACAGAGCTGGAAGTAGGCGATGGTCAAAGGCCCCAGGAGCCCCATGGCTCAACTCTAAGTTCGCTCAGGTCACCCCAGTAGATGTCTTTTCAACTTCATAGCGCTCTTGTTCAACAATCATACCAAAGAAAGATCCAGCGCAGATGTCTATCTTGCATAGGTTTTCATATGTCTCAATAGCATTAAAGCTATTGGGCACTATGAATTCTACCTACCAGTAAAAGATCTGCGAGCCTAGCTATAATTTTGAAATGGCTGAAGAAGAAGGAGCAGATATCTTTGCTATCATAAATCTACAACCTAGGCTACCCATTCATGTGCGACTCATGCAGAAGAAAGTTGCCATTTATTCTTTCTGAACCTCTGTTGATCTCGTTCTAGGTCACTGCAAGTCCTGCAAACTGGCTCAAGCCTCAAACCCCGAATGAGTACTGCGAGTCGTGAGATTTGTGGCCCGTGCGGCCCCGGGAGGTGGTGTCCTTGTATTTACATACACCAGTCATGAGTCATGTGAGTCGTGACTACATGCTACACATGCAGACCACTTTTTTTGCTGAGCTGTAAGAAAAACTTCAAGTCAATCATTAAATTCATTCCAACATCGCCTCTCTTCCACAAGAGTGAACAAGAAATCGATTTGAACTTGCTGTGAACTTTCCGCATGTCCATTTCTCAAGATAGAAGTCAGTATCGGCTCCATATTGGTGGTCTAGCGCCATCAGTTTCTTCAGAAGAAATCGAAAAACGATTCTCATCATTTGGAAAAGTAATCGCCGTAGATGGAATAGGCAAATTGGACGCCAACGGTCAGGAAAAACCTGTGACTCATATTTTCTTACACGAAGGCGCGTTCGACTGAATTGTTAGGACCTCATTTGATTTTATCTTTGGTTCTCGGATGGAATAGGTTGTGTTTTACGTTATGGATTCTTGGAATTAGAGACAACTCAACAACAGCTCAATAGGTGTAAGTTGATCTTAACTTTCAAAGTATAAAATTCTTTCAGTGTTTTGATAATTGACTAATATGCAAATAGGTATGAATCTGTTATCTGGTACGACTTACAAAGGACATACTATGCGAATTGCGTTAGCAAAACCTAATTATATCGAACGAGCTGCACTTGAACGAGCTGGAATTCCAATTGAAAGCTTGAATGCTAATCCGTTAGAAGAGCCTGAAAACGAAGCTGAAGTCATTGCTGCCAAGCGTCGACGCAAACTACGGAAAGGTGTCGACGGCTACCAGGGCGAAAATTGGCAATTGATGACTGTCAAGCGATTCAAAAAGCACGATGGTGTCTTTGTAGGTTTTTATTGATGTCCATTCTGCATACCGAGTAACGCTGATCGTGACTCGCCTCATAACGTCTAGGGCTGGAAAAAGGATCCTGCGACTTCGTTGCCTATATTTCCCTTAATCGCTCGACCCGCTCGACCACTCCCCCCATTGGCTCCAGAAAAATCCGATGCGGAAGCAGATGTTACGGTTCAGCTTGCGGTCTCAAAGCCCCTTACTAGGGCTCGGAGAATCCGGATCGATCCTGCATCATATCGTGCTGCTATCAATGGTCGAAACACTCATCTTGTAGGACCAAGGGCCATCTCAATCGAACTCTATCGTCTCGGGCACCGCGCTGGAGCCAAAGACACCAAAATCAAGGACATGAATCGGAAGATGTGGGAGTGTGAACATCTCGATGGCAAAGTAATCTGGCGTCTTAAGGACGGTCAAGACGTTGAAGTTGAGGAAGAAGTCCAACTACACTCATACAACAACCCCAGTTTGCCTATTAATGACTCCAAAGACTCCAACACGCGTGATCCTACATCTTCCCAAGCAATTCAAGCAACAAAATCAATCCTTTACCCAGTAGATTCCGGTATTGTCAAGACTCTCGACGTTGTTCAGAAACCTCGAACCCTCACTCTCACTGCAGAGCGTCAGTCTTACCTCGAGATCCTGAGAAAACTCGAGCCCCGTCCTCACTCCCCTCAACCAGATATCTCTCATGTCAATCTCGCCGACCTAGATGGCTCCTCGGCGGATGAGTCTACAGGCGATGAAGTTGCTGAAGCGATCAACGGCGAATTTTATCACTCTACCACCATGAATGCGCAGCAGGAACCTCCATCATACTTTACATCCGAGTCAGAGGACACGCACAGCGGTCTCGATTCGTCTGTACTGCGATTAAAAGGTGGGGCACCGCAATCCACAAAACGTAAAAAGAAATCTCGCCCCAGCTCTCAATCTGTGACCGAAGACTTATCATCAATGGAGGTCTGTCAGATGGATATTGATACGGACCATGGTACTTCACAGGTTCCTGAGATCGGGGAGTCCAATGATTTCACTTTAGATCTAAAAGCGGAGCGTAAGACTTATTTGAATATGGCAAAAGAGATCACATCTCTGCCTTCCAACAACAATGAAGTTTTGGAAGAAGTTGGTCCAGGCTATAGGGCGGTAGTAGAGAGACAAAAAGCTAAAGAAGCAAAAAATCGGATGGATATAGAGACGGACCTACAAGATGATGAGATGATTGAATTTGTACCTCAAACAGACATTTCCAACTTGATTTCACAACCCGCGATCGAAGAAATCAAAGAACCTAAACAAACACCACATTCTGAAGTACAACTATCGACTTTGAGTGATATGTTTAAAGCTAAGGAGACCGAACAGATCGGCTTTACGTTACAAGATATATTAATCGGAGTCGAGCTGGAAACTGAAAACCCAAATGATGTTGAAGCAGTTCCCGTCGTTTCACATGATACGAGATCAAGAAGTAGTCATCGAATCAATTCATCAATTCATCCTTCCCGTATGGCACTCAAAGAATCTGAGTCTACCTCTTTCAACGTCAAAGAAGATCTGCAAACTAGGAAGCATTTGTTTTTCCCTTTGCCTGTTGAAGATGGTGATACACTTGGTTTACCTAAGTCTGTATTTGAGAATCTCAAGGAGCAAAGTTCATTAACTTGTAAGTTTTCAATGGTACCTGAAGACTTGACGGGTTGGAGAACATTCAAGAGAACGGAAACGATGTAAGTTTCTTTCTTAGGAAGCCTTTATATTTCTTTAGGTTTATTTGCGTTTGCAATCTATTTTGACACTTTTTTTGGTTTATACAGATCTGAGATTGAAGAAGCGTATGAAACCAAGAAAGGAGGCTTGACTGAACAGATGCGTAGAAAACATAAAGACTCGGTCAAATGGTCCAGAAAATGGGGAAAAAAAGTATAATTTGTTCTCTTGAATCAATATATGATCTTGTTTACCTATCATTGAATATACCATGTTTTACTGTGAAAAAGTATGAGACTTTACCTGATCTCGCAGTCGAGCTTTTACTATATACTGCTTATTTGCATGGACCATGTGAGATAATCTTTGATTTCATTGATTTCAAATGAGATATCCACCATTCCTCAGATCTCTCTTTTCATTTGGTCTTCCAATCAGTCCTTCAAACTGTTTTGATTGAAAATGAAGGTGTAGTTTTATTCTATGCATGCCTCCTTGAAGTAGCACTGAGGGCTAGAGTTTATTTGACCCTATGTATATCTAGAGAAACAGATTTGGATACCAAGCCTCAGAGAGAGGGCTATATCATTAATCTGATCCGTAAGTTGGAGATATGTAGACTGAAAATATACTCTCGAAGGATTTGTGTCATTTTACTTCACAAGCTCTAACTCTTGATATATTCATCTCTTACTTCTTCACACTATATGGCACAGAAGAAAATTTTTCTAGATATCTGGTCCTGCATTACACTGATGATATTTTCGTTCTTAATCCCTTATTTCTGACCCAAGCTAAAATGAGTTCCTCAATACCCCACTGGTAGGTGAGTGAGATCATAAGGGTTTATTCTATATGAACAACTCACGAAAGAAGCTCAGGATGGTATTGATCGGTCATCAAAAAGTTGCTTAATGTGATCATCTTTTAACCATGTAATCGCACTCGAACTCATGAAGATGGTGAAAGCACCACGCCAAAGATAGTTTCCATGATTGCATCTCATGTTCAGGATTAGGGAGTGGATGCAGCGCTCGTCCCGATGGCTCATTGATTTATGACAGGAGCATTTTGTCCTCATTCAATTTCGAAATTTTGGGGTGTCAGCAGTAGGAACAAGTTAAAGGTATACAATTCATATTGCGATGTCAAGTTTATTTTCCTTGTCAGTTCTTAGCTATAGACTTAGCCTGTTTGTTTTTGATAGTTGAAGGCGACTTTTTCGGCCCATCCCAAATCTTAGGCGGAGGAGGTCGAACAGCCCGAATAGTGCTAGGAGCAGCTGAAGGTTTCTGAGTTGGAGTTGATAGATCTCCCACTTTTTTAGCATCAGATGCCATAGCTAAGAATCCATCCATGAAACCTGGTTTCTTTGCTGCTTCCTCTTCTGGTGTCTTGGGTACAGGTTTAGGTGTCTCGGGAATCTTTAATAGTTTCTTGAGTGATGCTGGAGCAATTCTGACAAAAGTACCCCAAAGGAGCGAGAAAAAGTTGTTTGTGCACCAGTAAAGGAAAACGGCCTATGTGGTTGAGAGATAGAGACGCGGATACGGAATTGTATGTCGGTCAAATAATTTCGAGATCGTGGAGAGAACGGTAAGCTAGACTTACGGATGGCAGATTATAGAATAACCACAGAGTACCAAGGATCACGGCTCTCAGGAACCACATCACTTTTTCACTTTGACCAGCCTTCATTCCACCCATCTCGGCCGCAGTCTAGTAAGGACAAGAGACCATTAGGAATGAGACCATCAAAAAGGTACTCAACGCGGATCACTTACCTCTACGCTCAAAAGGGTTAAGCCCGAAGCAATCAAGGGTAATCCATACCATGGTCCACCGACGGTCAGATCAGTAAACCAGAGCGCGCCTTCTTGAGTCAAACTAAACAGATGATGATTTCCCATTTCTCTCAAAGCCCAAAAGAACGAAACAAATAAACTTCCCTGAACAAGCGGTAAGCCAAGTGGAGCTAATGGTCGAAATCCTTCAGCTTTCATCAAAGCTCTCAATTCATTCTGTTTCATGAAGGCTTTCTGTTGTTCGCCCTTGGTTTGAAGTTCTTTGATCACTTGAATTTGTTCATCAATTTTGGGTTTGACACGCATATTTCGAACACCGATTTGCATGGACCAGATGTTGATAGGAATAAGGACTGTACGAAGTGAGAGGATGACAATCGGAATAGTGATGAACCAAGGCAGAGCAAGTGCATCGTGAACGTGACACAGGGCCTTTTCAATCAATCCGCTAGAGTAAGAAGCTAAAAAACCGTGTTGTAACTCGAGTTGACCGAGTTCCTGTACGGCTGATAGTGAGGAAGTGTAAGCTTCGTCGAGTTGAGGCACGATGGGAAGATCTTGAGAAGTCGAAGAATGGAGTAATGGATTGACATCAGATGGTGCTAATTGAGTAGGATCTAATGTGGCTGTCTTCAGATCTGTGCCAGGTGCGAGGGAATCTGGATTGGCTTTCGATGCGTCAATTGCAGTTGAAGGAGAGCTAGCCACCTCCTGTAGGGCTTCATCTTTAGATTTTGAGCTCCCAAATGGCCACAGTGAATATGCTCGAGCTGAATTCAGGGAAGACTGGGTCTTCCATGGATTGTTTGAATGGCAGATTCCGGACAGTCTTGAAGATCTGGGAGCCGGAGGTCGGACGAGGCCAGAGGAAAAATTGCGAGCCGGCTGAATATTAGACTACAGCCAATGGTAAGACATTGTTAGCATTTGTCAAAAAACGATTAATATTGGGTCGGCAGATAATCAGCGCATACCGTCGGAATGGATCTAGAAGCTTGGGGCATTAAACTTCCACGAACTGATCGAGCAGCAGTCATGCTTCGAGGGCTTTCGGAGTAAAATCAGAAATTGAATTCGATCAGATCAAAGTTTTCAACACATATTTATCAAGCCAGACGAGTCTTTCTACGTCGATGGGCCCAGGTGAAGGGAGACCTTCGCACCATCGTCTTCGAATACAAATTCGGTTGATAAAGCTTACAGGCCATTCCGGATAGACCAGATTGAAGCGCTCATGATCTTTGGGGCGATAGTTGGTAAGAACCGAATTGATAGTGATCTATTTCAAAAAATCAGTGTTATCCCCTCTTCGATTACGCTCGTCCTTTGCGTTGTTGGGCGAATCCTTCGTTTATCAGCAGTCCTTCGTCTGGGTTTGGATCGGCATGCTCAGCTTTTTTTTAACTTTTCGTACACTCGGCTTTCAGTTATCTAATGCACGTGCGCAAGCTTTCCAAACCGTGACATCCTTTGCACAGTAATCACGTGACGCGTTGCAAGCTTGACCTAACATATTCACTGCCCTTCACCCACAACTTGTCCATATCCTGTATGTAAAAGCAGTCCTATAAAGCCTGTCTTCATCGTCGCGAACATGTTTGGCTCACCACGGCCAAATGTCTCCAAATCTATGCCTGCTGGCATGGCTCATCAATACCTCAAAATGTTCTGACTAGGTAAGCATGCCTTTTTTTTAGCTCTGCCTTCTATATCTGCTTTTTTCTTCTTCGGGGTTGAAAGAAAAGACTTTGAGTGATGAGACCACTTCATTACTGTATTCACACTGTCCGATAACATTCGTGTTAGATGACTTGAATCAAGATAATATAAGACACAACGGTATCTGACGTATTCAGCAAGACTTCTCAACGATCATTTTCGATTTCCCAGAATAGAAACTGACTTGTCCCTTTTGTTTCCTCCTTCATCCCAATCAGTCTTCGTATTATTCAGTTTATGCTCTCTGCAGTTTCTCCAGAGTCCAATCCTCAACAATGAATCTTTCCCTTCTATCCTTGTAACACTTATCCCATGTATGCTCGCCTGCCGAAATTATACGTAATTTTAAATTGGGCCACCTCCCTGCACGTCACTACATATGCACACAACAAAAGAACGCCATGCCGAAGGCCTCTATCGAGCAAAAAGGAGTCTCCAATGACTCTATTGCTTGTAACTAGACTTTCCTGATCACATTTTGTGAGAACATGATCAAATTACTTGGTAAAAGGAGTGAATTCACCAATGAGTTGGCCCATCCTGGTTTTTGATGACTTCTTTTTGATTTCCTCAGGCATAGATGCCATCAAAGACTTCGGCTGCAAACTCAAAACCCTCCAATCGTGCCTCGGTTTAAAAATAACGAGTGATTGCCGAGGCACGAGGGACTTACTCTTTACCCCAAACATTTTGGGTGGTAGGTTGAGAATTTTTGGAGAGAGAAACTTAGTTCGCCTTTAACCCCAGTTTCTTGTTATTGTCCATTTGGTAAACAATGGGTTTTTCTCCATCTTTCTCTCAATTTCATCTTTTATTCTTCTTTCAAACGTAACTTTTTCCTTATCACTCCAGAGTTAGTAAATCCTGAAATCTAGACCAAATTTTGAAAAGGATGGACTTGTGTTCCGTGCGCCCCTTGTGACAGGTGTGAAGCTTACCTGCCAGATCTGAAATATATAGGGTTGTTGAAATGTCCAATCAATAAGAGAAATGAGAATGCAATCAGGAGCACATTAAAAAACGTGAAAGTAGAAGGAGATTTATTTAGGACAAAACATTGATGGACTTTACAAAATGATCACCCCAATGTATTTATATGACAGAAAAAATTAACACTAATACTTGTTCTAATTTTTCTATTTCACTTAATTGATATTGATGCTCTGTTTAATTGTTGTCATGTACCAAAATGTTTCAGACTCCTGTCTCTTATAGTCCCAAAGATCAGTTATCAAATCATAGATAACATATACTAATCTATATCTGTACCAACCTTCAGGTACTAATCTCATGACTTCATTTCTAATATCTTTGAACTTTCCGATTCTCTTGTTGATTGATGTAGGTCATAAAAATCTTATCAGATTTCTTGTAGGCAGAGGATCTTACTGTGCCATTGTGCACACTTGTAGGTGAATAAAATTAATCTTTGGAAAGAGAAACTCCTGTCTCTTATTGTCCCAGAGATCAGTCATCAAATCGTAGATAACATATACTGATCTATATCTGTACCAACCTCCAGGTCAGAAAAATCTTATCAGATTTCTTGTTGGCAGAGGATCTTATTGTGACATTAGGGCGGTTCAAGAAGGCCCTTTACGGCCTTTTTTTAAGTTTTCAGATTCGCTTGCGGCCTTAAAATTTTACGTAAAATTTTAAGGCCGCTGTGGAAAGCAAATCCAACCAGAGTTTCAAATCTCACTGTCATCACACACATCTCTATACTGAATAATCTCACTTTACACAGCTTCAAAATATAAGTCCCAAAATATAAATCAAACACTTATTTTATCATAAATCCCAAATCAATTTCAACTTATATATGCTTCATTTATTACAAACAAATCATTGCAAGGGAATAAAGAAACTATATTACACCAGAGGAATTGAGGAAATAATCAACAATGAATAATACAAATGAGAATATGCAAAACAAAGATTATTTGTCAGTCCAACAACCAACAAAATGAAAGAAGGGACTTACTAAACAAGAACAAGTTCAATCCTGGGATTCAAAGTTGAAATATAGGACAACAGAGATATCAGTAGAAAGCAAAAGATCAAGATCAAAATTGAACTTAACTAAATTGAAGGAAGAAGAAATAGTGTAGAAGAATCAGTTATCAGAAGCTGGGAATAACTAGAACTGAGTTATACCAACACCTTATTTCATTTACCACAATACATAAGGATCATTCAAGATAGAAGGTCATAATCGAAATTTAGTTTAGAGATGGTGATCAGGAAAAGGAGAGCATGGAAGCGATTTAATGGAGACCTAAAAGGAAGGGAAGTGAGGATGATGTCAGTTAGGAAGGAGGAAAGAGATGATTCAATAATATAAAAAGACTTATCTGAAGATCAGAGCTCAAGATCGAAATTGAATTAGGAGTATTAACAAGATCATATTGAAAGTCTGAGTTATTAGGTTCAAGGATGATAGTTGAAAAGAAGCTGAGATCGAAATTGAGGTTGAACTAAAACAATCAAGGTGAATAGAGCCTAGAAGCGAAGTGGAGAAGGAAGAGATAAGGATAGATTCATCAGTAAAAGAAACAAAACAGATAGAAGAAAGAAAGATGGACAGAATAACTTACCTGAAAAGACATCAAAATCGAAAATTGGATCAATCAAAAAAGAAGAGGGACCCATGGAATGATTCATTTTGATCTACTAGATTGAAAAGTTACCTAGAAGCGAAATGAAAGGAATCAAAAGTTTAAACAAAGAAGATAAAGTCAGTAAACAAGAACAAACAAAAGGAAATCAAGAAAGACTTACACATCAAGATCCAAAATCAAAAGTTGAACAAGCAATGCCAAGAATGAAACAATAAACCTACAAGAGATAGTGGAGAGTGGGGAAAAAAAAAGAGGAAGGAGTTAGCATGATTCAGAGGAAGGAAGTAAATAAGACATAAATTAAATCAAGTACATACCTTAATCAGAGGCCAAGATCGAAATGATATACTTGATGAAGGGTTTGATTTTGGGGGTCTGACATTCAAACAAGATCAAGGTAGATAGAGGGTGTGATCTAGAAAATTGAAGTTAAAATTGAAATGAGGGCCCTAATCGAAATTCACATGAAGATTGATTGAAAGCAAATGGAGTGATCGAGATAGAAGGGGTTCAATTGAAGATACTCGTATTTGACTGATTGTAGAGTACCTAGAAGCAAACAAAGAATTAAAAAACTTATTGAACAGCCAAGATCGAAATTGAATTCATTGATCTATTCATCAAGAACATTCAAAATTGAAATCTAGGACAAACAATTGAATCAGTAGAAGCACAAACAATCAATCAATGACAAGAGAATGACTTACATAAAAGATCAGAATCGAAAATTAAACAAAAGATTGAAGAATGAGATAGTGGAGAAGGAGGGAGAATGAAAAAGAGGGACTCACCTGATTGAAGAACAAGTCCGATCGGAAAGGAAGGAATCAAAAAGGGAATCAATCAAGCAGGCCAAATTGTGGTTGAGATCAAGAAGAAATAATATAAAGGGGGGTTGATCAGTCCATCTATCAGTCTGTTAGTTAGGGAGTGTGTGTCAGTGTCCGTTCGCCTGAGTACGTATATTAAAGAGTGTTGAAGTCAAAGTTATTTGAGTAGATAATCGAGTTAGTCCTAAAAAGAAAGAGTAAGGAAAAGAGAGAAATAATTTGTTAGTTAGTAAAACTTCAAAAGAGTTTTTTTGAGAAAGAAAAAAGAAAGAACTACATACCTTAGTTAAATTGTTAAAAATATTGGATTGGTGAAGTTTGATATAGAAAAATTGTTGTGAGCTTGTTTGTTGTGGAGAGTAAAAGTGGGAAGTGCTGAGCTTGGTCAAAAAGAGGTCGTCAGGTCGTCAAAATTTAGCTAGAAAGAATTCATCAGAATATCACCAGCCCGCCTCTGGATTCAAGTCGAGGCCGGGTCAAGTTCGGGACCTGATTGTTACACAAGCAGTCAAAGCTGTGTTACATTAAAAATTATACATAACTTTGTGTAACAACCTCGTGTAGGGTTGTACATAGTAGCGGCAGACTCTGCGCAGTGCTGCGGGAGCAACTGTGCAAGTCTCATCAAGTTTCGGGAAACCTCAAAAGGACAAAGGAAGGAAATTGGAGTTGTCTCATCTTATTCCAAAGGCTGAGGGCAGCTTAACAGCACCCATAGTTTCACCCGCTCTTACCAGTGGTGATTCTTCCCCTCTCCGGCTCAGCCTACGCTAGACTGCGTAGGAGTTCTACATCTGGTGACTCTGCCCGGGCAATTCGAAACAACTTCTGCGTCTTTGCGGGTGCACTTCCGCTTCGTGGTTTTGACAAATCAACAAATTTATCAATCATCAAACATCAGTACATCTCAACATCTCATTTCGAAATTTAGTAATTCTCAAATCTCAACATGTCATCTCAAAACAACCTTGGTCAGGGATCAAGTTCGAGTAAAAGCGCAGCAGAAAAAGCATTAGCAGTAGTAGGGGGTAGAGGTGGAGATAGTATTCATGGTGGTCAAGGGGAAGCTATGGCGGAAAAGTTGTCTTACAGGGAGAAGGAGGAAAGTGGAGAAGAATCAGATGATGGTGTTACGGCAAAGGGTTTAGGAGTAGAAGGAATGGTGACGGAGGAAATGGTTTCAATGGAAGACGTAGAAGGAATGGTTAAGGGAGGGGGACTTTCAATTCAGGATGCAGAGGAATATTTAAAGGAGGCGAGGATGCAGGCAGCAAATATGGAGCAGGTGTTGAAAGCTTTGAAGGAGACGAAACGTCAAGAAGAGAAAGAAAAGGTTCAGAGGAAAAGTAAAGGGAAAGGTAAGAAGAAGTATTGTAAAAGTAGTAGTAGTTCAAGATCAGACGGTAGTAGCGAGGAGGAGTCAAGTTCGGATGAAGATAGTGAGGTAGAGAGTAGGAGGAGGAAGAAAAGCAAGAGAAGTAAAAGGAAGGTTGTAAAAATTGAACCTCAAGATTCAGAGTTACGATTTAGTCGTGGAGATGATGTCCAGAAATTTCTGCGGGACTTTGAGGTTGCTGCGGACGTTGATGGAGCTAGTGGTGTAGACATGGCAAAGCAAGTCTGTGCATTTGTGAATGGAAAGGATTTAAAGGAGGAAATCAAGGAACTTAACGGTTGGGGTGAAGGTGAATGGGATTGGAAATTGTTGAAGACAGAGATGAAGGATCGGTACGCTTCAATTCGGGAGGCGCCTAAGTACACGGTGGAGGATCTAAAGGAATTGACCTTGGAGTATGAAAGGAATGGTGGCATAGATTCGAAGTTAGAATTTGAAGGTTTTCGACACAAGTTTGATAGTATACTAGTGTACCTCAAGAAGTACGACTACATTGATTCTGAGGATGAGATATGTAATCATTACTATAGAGCATTCTCCGATAGTATGCAGAAGAAAATTAAGGAGAAGCTACGGGATGATGGAGATTTGAGAAAGACAAGAGACGGAAGGCATAGGTTGCCAGGATGGAAGGTTCTCAAGAAGGCGGTTTATACAGTGGTACAAGAAGAAGTGGAATTGGTATTCGAGGAATTAAGAGGCAAGAAAGAAGTGGAGATGAAGAAGGATGATGAACTTAAAGAGAAAGTGGTGCAGAGGGATATGGAGAGAAGGGGCCAGAAGTTGGAAGGCTTGAATAAGAAGATTGGTGGAAAGAATGTGGATGAAGCAACCATCAGTGAATTAGTTCGACAGTTTGCTTCGTGGAGTGGACAAGGTATGAATAGACCTTTTGCCGTCAACCCCAACAGACAAGTCCATGGCGGTTTCCAGAACAACTCATACTCTGGACAACAAAACAACTTCGGACCACCACCACAGAACAGAGGGGGTCCAGCACCACATTTCAACTCCTCAAATTACTTCAGAGGTGGTCAGAACTTCAACAACAGTGGCCCAGGCCCTAACAATCAGAACGGCGGGCAGTATTCTAACTTTGGAATGAATAGAGGAAGAGGAGGGTTTGGTGGTAATAGAGGAGGATATGGAGGAAATCAAGGTGGAAGAGGGGGTTATAACTCAACCTCTCAATGGAACAACTCATCTGGACAGTATCAACAAAACGGTGGTAATAATCAACCATCAAACGGATCTTACGGACCTCCACCAAACAACGGGCCACCCCGTGGAGAGTTTCAAGAAAGACCATTTCGAGATGGACCCATAATGTGTTATTACTGTGGCAAGGAAGGTCATAGTCATAATAGATGCCCAGATAAACAACGGGACATTAATGATGGATATGTTAGAGAACATAATAATACTTATATTCTATCTAACGGAGCAGTAATCAGATGGGACAGTAGTCGACCAATCCGGACTGTAGTTGCAGACCACTCCTTACAAGTGGAGCAGGCTAAGATTGCTGCGGCAAAAGGAGGAGCTCCTCCCAACTCAACTCCAGCTCCACCTGGACCAGCGGCAGTAGTACCGGAGAAGACAGTTGTGACAGGCATTTTGACTAAGGATGCTAATGGGGATGCTCAGGTTCAGGAGTTACGGGCTAGCTGTGGAGTCTTAGAAGACTGGAAAGTACCAGGAATTACTAGTAGAGGTTTCAAGGCTGCTATGGCAGGTGCAGGTACAAAGGTGTATGACGTAGAAGTCAAGAGGGGTAGAGGAAAGGCAGAGCCAGTGGAAGCTCCAAAGAAGAAGAAGGTTTCAATTCAGAAGGAAGTGGAGGAAGCAGAGGATGAAGTTATGGAATTGGATGAAGATGATAGTAGTGAGGACATTCCCTTGGCTCAATTGAAAGGAAGGAAGAAGCCAACGGTTGTAGCACCAAGAATTGAGAAGAAGGATATTGTCAAAGGAAGATTTGAAAGGCCAGTGGAACGGGGATATGAGGGAGTAATGGATAAGGTGGTGGAAAAAATTATGAAGACTAAGATAGAAGCAGAGGTTGGAGAATTATGTGCTATATCGCCAGCATTGGCGGAGCATATGAAGAAGCAAGTTTCAAAGCGGAGAGTGGTTATCCCAAGGATTATCAAACCCTTAAGAGCTGCTGCAGGAGGATTGGAAGAGGATGAATCTACCTCGGAAAGTGAAGATGAGGAAGAGGACGTTTTATACTCTTGTCCTTTGGGGTATTTAGACATCATGCTTGGAGGGAAGAAGAAAAGAGTGAAGGCTTTGGTTGATTCAGGTTCCCAAATCAACATCCTCCCAGAGTCAGTAGCGGAGGAATTAGGATTAACCGGATTGGTGTCTATCAGATCTGGAGTCAGAGGAATTGGCGGTCAAAGGACGGAGCTAGTTGGGATTGGAGAAGCTATAGAGGTGGTAGTTGGAACTAGAGTCCAAGGATTGGCTCACTTTTGGATAGCCAAAGAGAGTAAATGTCCAATCTTATTAGGACGTCCCTTCCTCATGGACTTCAGAGCAGGAATGGAATTTGGAAAATCGGTGGGAGAGAGGTTAACATTAAGAGATGAAAGGGGAATATGGACAAGGTTCACTATATGTCAACCGGATGAAGGAGATTGGGAGAGGGAGTTGGACTTAGGTGAAAAGCGGACCACGGTTGTAGAAGTACAATTAGCTAGGTTGCAACGGGAAGATCAAGAGGATGATGCGGGAGGTACTCCGGACTATGTGGAGGAAGTCTCAGGAGAAGACAAGTCTTTTTTGTAGAGAGTGTTGGTGAAGCAATGGGCATTCAGTATATAGCAAATCCAAGTACCCTTGGATGCCCATCACCAACTAGTGAAGAAATGGGGACTTGGTTGTGTATTAGTAATTTTAGTTCTCAGTCTCAGTCTCAGTTTTGGTTTCAGTCTCAAGTTTCTCCTCAAGTTTCTTATATTTCAACTATGGGTTCAAGGGAGGAAGAGTACGTGGGTGATATAGTGGAGGATAATACATGTCATGGTTCAGAATTTCTTTCATCTTTCAGTTTTATTGAATCTTCTTCATCTCAGTCTCATTTTTTAAGTAGTGGTGTTCAATGGGAGGATTACGGGGGAAGTACTTTAGAGTTGGAAAGGGGAATCAAGGGAGGATTATTGAAAGAAGAGGAATGGAAAACAATGCAAGCTTTGAATGAGGGGTTTGACATCAGACATCAAGTGGAAGTATGTGAAAAATGGAGGAAGGGGAAGATCTTATGTTTTGCTGCAAAATACAAGCCAGTAGCAAGGAAGGTCCGGCCGGTCAATGAAGCTATGCCTCAACATCTCAACCCACCTTTACAACGGCCACCAATGTCTAGAGATCCTTACAAGACACCTTTAACAATGCATCCTCCGGAATTCGTAGAAACAAAGAAGACAACATTGGAACGGCTGAAGATGTGTAACTTTGGGCCGGAGGATTGGTTGAGTGATGAAGAATGGAAGTTGCTGTTACATGTAGTGGTATTAAGAGAAGGGGCTATTGCTTACTGTGAAGAAGAAAGAGGGGTATTGAAGCATTCTTATGGATTCCCTTATGCTATACCAGTAATTGAACATGAACCCTGGCAGAAGAAGCCAATTCCAATTCCGGCAGCCATCAAACCAGAATACATTGAGTTGATCCGTCAACGATTAAAGACAGGTCTATATGAACAATCATCTTCAAGTTACTCAAGCCCGGTATTCTGTGTCAAGAAACAAGATGGCAAGTTACGAGTAGTACACGATCTACAAGCCTTAAACAAAGTAACAATCAAGGATGCAGGAATGCCTCCAGCACCAGAAGAGTTTGTGGAATCCTTTGCAGGAAGAGCGTGTTATGGATTAGGAGATATTATGGGAGGATATGATGAGAGGGAATTGGCGGATTTCTCAAGACCTTTAACAACTTTCGAAACACCCTTGGGGCGCTTTCAGCTCACTCGATTGCCTCAAGGTGCTACCAACTCAGTAGCAGTGTATCAAGCTCAGATGATGTGGATTCTGCAAGATGAAATTCCACAGAACGTAGGTATCTTCATTGATGACGGCGGAATCAAAGGTCCTGATTCTACCTACGACAATGCTGTACTGGAAGAGAATCCTGGTATTAGGCGTTTCATTTGGGAATATGCAATTACACTAGAAAGAGTATTGTTTAGGATTGAGGAAGCTGGACTTACAGTGTCAGGGAAGAAGTTTGCAGTTTGTGTGCCAGCATTGGAAATTGTGGGACATGTAGTTTGCAAAGATGGGAGGACAATATCAAAGAAGAAGAAGAACAAAATTCAAAATTGGCCGGTACCAACAAATACAACAGAGGTCTTGGGGTTCTTAGGAATGTGTATCTATGTTAGAATGTTTATCAAGGATTTCTCTAAGATTGCAGCACCTATGAGAAGGTTGACTAGGAAGGACGTGGAATGGAACTGGACAGAGGAATGTCAGGAGTCGTTGGATACTTTGAAGAAAATCATTGGTGAAGACATTATGTTGAAGGGATTAGAATATGGAGAAGGAGCAGGAAAGATTATATTAGCAGTGGATTCAAGTCAGATCGCAGCAGGAGGGGTATTGATGCAGGAAGATAAGCAAGGAAAGGCAAGGCCGGTATTCTACGAATCATTGGTATTCTCACCAGTGGAATCAAGATATTCTCAGCCAAAGTTGGAGCTTTGTGGAGTTGCCAGAATCCTGAAGAAATTTCAGAGCAAGTTGTGGGGACAACACTTCGAACTTCAGGTGGACGCCAAGTCTTTGATAGAAATGATCAATCGACCAACTCTACCAAATGCACCTATGACCAGATGGGTGGCATTTATTCAACTATTCTCTTATGACATTGTTCATAAGCCAGGAAAGAGCTTTGGGATGCCAGATGGACTCTCACGACGCCCGGTTGGGGAAGACTCAACATCAGAGGGAGAAGACTTTGATGAAGAACAGAAGGATATTGCACCTCATGAAGGTTTCCCAGTCTCAACAATGGATGAAGATCCAGAAGACTTCCAACCCTGGACTCAAGAAGGGTTATGGCTATATCTTGAGAAATTCTTAAAGACATTCAAGAGACCTGACAATTGTTCTGATGAAGACTTCCAATGGGTTCAGAATAGAGTGGCAACATTTTATGTAGAGCGGGGAAGATTGAAGAAGAAGGGAGTACCATGCGGAAGGTTGGTGGTTTCAAGAAAAGACGGACAGGAGATTGTATTGCAGAGATTACATGAGGAGATGGGACATAGAGGAGTAGAGGAAACTTACAGAAGATGCTTAATAAGATTTTGGTGGCCAGAGATGAAGGAGGATGTACGGAAATGGGTTATGTCGTGTGAGGCTTGTCAAAGGAGGAGTCCAAGAACTCAGAAGGAGAAAGGACATGCTACGGGAGAAACAACTGTGTTTGGAAGAGTAAGCTTGGATGCAGTACACATCAAGACTAGTAAATACAAATATTTGATTGTAGCAAGGGATGATCTTTCAGGATGGGTAGAAGCTAAGGCACTACAAAATTTGACGGCAAAGGTGGTGGCAGACTTTATCTTGAAGGAATGGATTTGGAGATATGGGGCGGTAAAATGTTTTACAGTAGATGGAGGACCAGAGTTCAAGGCAGAGTTGAGGGAAGCAGTACGGATGTCAGGATCAAAGTTGGGGGAGTCAACTCCTTATTGGCCTCAAGGTGAAGGAATGGTGGAACGTGGACATCAACCATTAAAGGATACTTTGGTAAAAATGTGTGGAGAAGACGGAAAGAAATGGGCAGAGAAATTACCTTTGGTGTTGTTCTCAGATCGGATCTCAACAAAGAGGACAACTGGATATTCACCTTATGAAGTTCTTTTCAATCAGAAGGCAATCCTACCAGTGGACGTTGAGGCAGGGACTTTTCTTGGAGTGGATTGGGATAAAGTTACTACCAGGGAAGAGTTATTAATGGCTAGGGTGGAGCAATTAGAGCAAAGAGAGGAAATGTTAACAAGAGCATATGAGCGTATGATGAGGGCTAGGACAGATGGGGTGATATATTGGGACGAAAAGAATGCGCACAGGTTACGGGGATCATTGGAGGCAGGAGATTTGGTATTGGTTTATAACAAAAGTTTGGAGACTCAGTGGGGAAAATTGTTTAAAGATAGGTGGAATGGACCTTATAGAGTAAAAGAGCAGTATCCGGGAGGCTCATACATCTTAGAGGAGTTGGATGGGACAGTATTAAGTAGAAGAGTTGCGGCGGAACACATCAAAAGGTTCTTTCCAAGAGGAGTTTCAGCAGTGTCAAGGCAAGA
Organism: Melampsora americana; assembly: GCA_022264835.1. Classification (NCBI taxonomy): domain Eukaryota; kingdom Fungi; phylum Basidiomycota; class Pucciniomycetes; order Pucciniales; family Melampsoraceae; genus Melampsora; species Melampsora americana. The sequence continues at coordinate 1,708,919 of JAIFHY010000006.1, forward strand.
AGATTTCCAAGAGCAGGAGTTGGGCAGTGGGGGAAGTTCAGAATAAATAAATATATAAATACACGGAATATATGACTCATTTTCTTTTTTGGTTGCGCTTATGTTTCTTTTTTCTTTTGGTGAAGGAATACTGTAATGGATTGGTCAACTTAGTGTTACAAGTTATTGCAGGGCGGATTTCTTTTGATCAAGTTTCTTTTACTTCTGATAGTGTGGGATAGGATTGACGAGAATGGTGGATGATGGCAGGAATGGATAGTTATTAAAATCAATCAAACAACAAAAGTAGTGGGTACGGGGCGGGCACAACAAATTAATTAATTCAAATTCAACTAATCAAATAATTCAAAATTAATCACATGGAATACTACTTTAGAAATCAAAATTACCCTGTTACGGGGCTTCTTTCTTCTTTCTTCTATTTTCTCTCTCTTTCTTTCTTTTTTTTCTTTTATATACTTTACACTATAGAACAATCATAGCAGGGGGCACGGGAAGGGTACTAGTTACATACATCAACAATTAACAATTAGTCAAATTAAACATAACAAAAACAAAATGGATTACTGCTAAAAGTTTTTTTTTATAAATTCACGTATCTCCTCTTTCTTTTCTTTAGTTATCAAATTAGTTCTCAAATTATTTTCATTATTACTTCTCTTATATTTCCTTTTCTTTCTTTGTGGTTGGATTGGGATGTTGAGGATGGAGGATGATGGCAAGAACGGATAGTCAAAAATTAGTCAAAGCAAGTAACAACAATAAATCAAGTAAAATGAATTAGCAAAATACTTAAATCAGAGTCAAATGACAAATCAAAATTACATATAAATAGTACAGATTACATATAAACAAACTTGAATAACAAAATCAATGCAAATATAAATTAGTACAAGGTACATATAACAATCAATCATCAAATTAAATCAAGTCAATCTATAAATTAAATAGCAAATAGCACGAACTTCTAGATATGTTTCTCTTTTTATGGCGGTCAGGGATAGGTAGTAGAGGATGGTGGATAGTAGGCAGGAACGGATAGTCAAAACAATCAACAACAATATATATAAATATTCCAAATTACAACAAAGCAAAATATAACAAAACAAAGTACATCTTTAATAAAATTAAATACACATAAATTACAGACAAATCAATTATTAACAATCAAATTAGTGAAAATAAAACTTGGATATGTTTCTTTCTTCTACTTTTTTTTTTCTTTTACGGGGATGGGTCAGGATAGATGAGGATGGAGGATTAGTTGGCTGGTAGGATAGTATAAAACAAATTAAACAACTGTAGTAGGGGGACTGCGGTGGGACAAATAACTTACAAAATCAACATAACTCAACAAATCAAATAAACAAATAAAAATGGATTACTACTACATATACACAATTATGATCACAACATGATTACAAATGTATTACATCAATTTCTCAAGATTCATTATTACACAGAATTATCATGGATATGTTTCTCTTTCTTAGATTTTCTTTTATCATGGGGACGGGAATGGAGCGTAGAGGATGGTGGATAGTTGGCCGGTATTAGAAAATTAGTGTTACAATACAAATCAAATCAAATTCAATTCATTTAAATCAAACCACATTATATTATAACAATTTTAAGTCTGTAGTAGGGGGTTAGGGGATAGGCTGAAACATCATACATTAAACAACGACAGCAATTACATATAATTACATATAGATTACATACACAAATGGTTACTACTACAGCAAACTTCTCTTTTTTTTACTTTTCTTTCTTTTCAAATTTTCATTCTTTACGGGGATGAGATATGGGGTGTTGAGGGTGATGGATCAGTGGTAAATTGGATAGTTTACATCAACATTTATGATTACAACTGCGGAAGATTCTATTTTACAAGTCAAAGACTCAATATCTTATTTTACACGGAGTGCGCATTTGGTTGGACAATTCAACATTTGAGTCTATTTATAACATTAAATTTTGAGGATATGGAGATATATTTATTTCTTGCGAATTAGTACAAGTATGAGTTGGAATAGAATCCAATGGTTGTGAAATTTATTATTGTCAAGGCCTAGATAGAGGTTACTTGGAGTTTTTTTTAGATATATTAGTGGAATTACGGGAATAAGGAATAGTTATCAAAATATCTCAAAGGTTACGGTTATGGTTACACAAGAAAGTTGAGAAGTTTTAGTGGATATGCAGGACGGGGGACAATATTATATATAAGTTATAGAAAAATAAAGTAAAGGATGAAGTAGTGGTTTTTCATTCAAGTTGGGGAAGGCGACTCAAAATTGCGGCAATTTTTCATTTAAGTTGGGGGGAGGTGGTCATTAGTCATTATTTTGAAGTGTACAAATTTTACTTCAAGAATTTTTCCAGCAGCGCTGAGGACAGCTTAGAAGTTGGGGGAGGATGTGGAAAGCAAATCCAACCAGAGTTTCAAATCTCACTGTCATCACACACATCTCTATACTGAATAATCTCACTTTACACAGCTTCAAAATATAAGTCCCAAAATATAAATCAAACACTATTTTATCATAAATCCCAAATCAATTTCAACTTATATATGCTTCATTATTACAAACAAATCATTGCAAGGGAATAAAGAAACTATATTACACCAGAGGAATTGAGGAAATAATCAACAATGAATAATACAAATGAGAATATGCAAAACAAAGATTATTTGTCAGTCCAACAACCAACAAAATGAAAGAAGGGACTTACTAAACAAGAACAAGTTCAATCCTGGGATTCAAAGTTGAAATTATAGGACAACAGAGATATCAGTAGAAAGCAAAAGATCAAGATCAAAATTGAACTTAACTAAATTGAAGGAAGAAGAAATAGTGTAGAAGAATCAGTTATCAGAAGCTGGGAATAACTAGAACTGAGTTATACCAACACCTTATTTCATTTACCACAATACATAAGGATCATTCAAGATAGAAGGTCATAATCGAAATTTAGTTTAGAGATGGTGATCAGGAAAAGGAGAGCATGGAAGCGATTTAATGGAGACCTAAAAGGAAGGGAAGTGAGGATGATGTCAGTTAGGAAGGAGGAAAGAGATGATTCAATAATATAAAAAGACTTATCTGAAGATCAGAGCTCAAGATCGAAATTGAATTAGGAGTATTAACAAGATCATATTGAAAGTCTGAGTTATTAGGTTCAAGGATGATAGTTGAAAAGAAGCTGAGATCGAAATTGAGGTTGAACTAAAACAATCAAGGTGAATAGAGCCTAGAAGCGAAGTGGAGAAGGAAGAGATAAGGATAGATTCATCAGTAAAAGAAACAAACAGATAGAAGAAGAAAGATGGACAGAATAACTTACCTGAAAAGACATCAAAATCGAAAATTGGATCAATCAAAAAAGAAGAGGGACCCATGGAATGATTCATTTTGATCTACTAGATTGAAAAGTTACCTAGAAGCGAAATGAAAGGAATCAAAAGTTTTAAACAAAGAAGATAAAGTCAGTAAACAAGAACAAACAAAAGGAAATCAAGAAAGACTTACACATCAAGATCCAAAATCAAAAGTTGAACAAGCAATGCCAAGAATGAAACAATAAACCTACAAGAGATAGTGGAGAGTGGGGAAAAAAAAAGAGGAAGGAGTTAGCATGATTCAGAGGAAGGAAGTAAATAAGACATAAATTAAATCAAGTACATACCTTAATCAGAGGCCAAGATCGAAATGATATACTTGATGAAGGGTTTGATTTTGGGGGTCTGACATTCAAACAAGATCAAGGTAGATAGAGGTGTGTGATCTAGAAAATTGAAGTTAAAATTGAAATGAGGGCCCTAATCGAAATTCACATGAAGATTGATTGAAAGCAAATGGAGTGATCGAGATAGAAGGGGTTCAATTGAAGATACTCGTATTTGACTGATTGTAGAGTACTAGAAGCAAACAAAGAATTAAAAAACTTATTGAACAGCCAAGATCGAAATTGAATTCATTGATCTATTCATCAAGAACATTCACAATTGAAATCTAGGACAAACAATTGAATCAGTAGAAGCACAAACAATCATCAATGACAGAGAATGACTTACATAAAAGATCAGAATCGACAAATTAAACAAAAGATTGAAGAATGAGATAGTGGAGAAGGAGGGAGAATGAAAAAGAGGGACTCACCTGATTGAAGAACAAGTCCGATCGGAAAGGAAGGAATCAAAAAGGGAATCAATCAAGCAGGCCAAATTGTGGTTGAGATCAAGAAGAAATAATATAAAGGGGGGTTGATCAGTCCATCTATCAGTCTGTTAGTTAGGGAGTGTGTGTCAGTGTCCGTTCGCCTGAGTACGTATATTAAAGAGTGTTGAAGTCAAAGTTATTTGAGTAGATAATCGAGTTAGTCCTAAAAAGAAAGAGTAAGGAAAAGAGAGAAATAATTTGTTAGTTAGTAAAACTTCAAAAGAGTTTTTTTGAGAAAGAAAAAAGAAAGAACTACATACCTTAGTTAAATTGTTAAAATATTGGATTGGTGAAGTTTGATATAGAAAAATTGTTGTGAGCTTGTTTGTTGTGGAGAGTAAAAGTGGGAAGTGCTGAGCTTGGTCAAAAAGAGGTCGTCAGGTCGTCAAAATTTAGCTAGAAAGAATTCATCAGAATATCACCAGCCCGCCTCTGGATTCAAGTCGAGGCCGGGTCAAGTTCGGGACCTGATTGTTACACAAGCAGTCAAAGCTGTGTTACATTAAAAATTATACATAACTTTGTGTAACAACCTCGTGTAGGGTTGTACATAGTAGCGGCAGACTCTGCGCAGTGCTGCGGGAGCAACTGTGCAAGTCTCATCAAGTTTCGGGAAACCTCAAAAGGACAAAGGAAGGAAATTGGAGTTGTCTCATCTTATTCAAAGGTGAGGGCAGCTTAACAGCACCATAGTTTCACCCGCTCTTACAGTGGTGATTCTTCCCCTCTCCGGCTCAGCCTACGCTAGACTGCGTAGGAGTTCTACATCTGGTGACTCTGCCCGGGCACAATTCGAAACAACTTCTGCGTCTTTGCGGGTGCACTTCCGCTTCGTGGTTTCGACAAATCAACAAATTTATCAATCATCAAACATCAGTACATCTCAACATCTCATTTCGAAATTCAGTAATTCTCAAATCTCAACATGTCATCTCAAAACAACCTTGGTCAGGGATCAAGTTCGAGTAAAGTGCAGCAGAAAAAGCATTAGCAGTAGTAGGGGGTAGAGGTGGAGATAGTATTCATGGTGGTCAAGGGGAGCTATGGCGGAAAAGTTGGCTTACAGGGAGAAGGAGGAAAGTGGAGAAGAATCGGATGATGGTGTTACGGCAAAGGGTTTAGGAGTAGAAGGAATGGTGACGGAGGAAATGGTTTCAATGGAAGACGTAGAAGGAATGGTTAAGGGAGGGGGACTTTCAATTCAGGATGCAGAGGAATATTTAAAGGAGGCAGGATGCAGGCAGCAAATATGGAGAAGGTGTTGAAAGCTTTGAAGGAGACGAAACGTCAAGAAGAGAAAGAAAAGGTTCAGAGGAAAAGTAAGGGGAAAGGCAAGAAGAAGTATTGTAAAAGTAGTAGTAGCTCAAGTTCAGACGGTAGTAGCGAGGAGTCAAGTTCGGATGAAGATAGTGAGGTGGAGAGTAGGAGGAAGAAGAAAAGCAAGAGAAGTAAAAGGAAGGTTGTAAAAATTGAACCTCAAGATTCAGAGTTACGATTTAGTCGTGGAGATGATGTCCAGAAATTTCTGCGGGACTTTGAGGTTGCTGCGGACGTTGATGGAGCTAGTGGTGTAGACATGGCAAAGCAAGTCTGTGCATTTGTGAATGGAAAGGATTTAAAGGAGGAAATCAAGGAACTTAACGGTTGGGGTGAAGGTGAATGGGATTGGAAATTGTTGAAGACAGAGATGAAGGATCGGTACGCTTCAATTCGGGAGGCGCCTAAGTACACGGTGGAGGACTTAAAGGAATTGACCTTGGAGTATGAAAGGAATGGGATAGATTCAAGTTAGAATTTGAAGGTTTTCGACACAAGTTTGATAGTATACTAGTGTACCTCAAGAAGTATGACTACATTGATTCTGAGGATGAGATATGTAATCATTACTATAGAGCATTCTCAGATAGTATGCAGAAGAAAATCAAGGAGAAGCTACGGGATGATGGAGATTTGAGAAAGACGAAGACGGAAGGCATAGGTTGCCAGGATGGAAGGTTCTCAAGAAGGCGGTTTATACAGTGGTACAAGAAGAAGTGGAATTGGTTTGAGGAATTAAGAGGAAAGAAAGAAGTGGAGATGAAGAAGGATGAGAACTTAAAGAGAAAGTGGTGCAGAGGGATATGGAGAGAAGGGGCCAGAAGTTGGAAGGCTTGAATAAGAAGATTGGTGGAAAGAATGTGGATGAAGCAACATCAGTGAATTAGTTCGACAGTTTGCTTCGTGGAGTGGACAAGGTATAATAGACCTTTTGCCGTCAACCCCAACAGACAAGTCCATGGCGGTTTCCAGAACAACTCATACTCTGGACAACAAAACAACTTCGGACCACCACCACAGAACAGAGGGGGTCCAGCACCACAGTTCAACTCCTCAAATTACTTCAGAGGTGGTCAGAACTTCAACAACAGTGGCCCAGGCCCTAACAATCAGAACGGCGGGCAGTATTCTAACTTTGGAATGAATAGAGGAAGAGGAGGGTTTGGTGGTAATAGAGGAGGATATGGAGGGAACCAAGGTGGAAGAGGGGGTTATAACTCAACCTCTCAATGGAACAACTCATCTGGACAGTTCCAACAAAATGGTAATAATCAACCATCAAACGGACCCTACGGACCTCCACCAAACAACGGGCCACCCCGTGGAGAGTTTCAAGAAAGACCATTTCGAGATGGACCCATAATGTGTTATTACTGTGGCAAGGAAGGTCATAGTCATAATAGATGCCCAGATAAACAACGGGACATTAATGATGGATATGTTAGAGAACATAATAATACTTATATTCTATCTAACGGAGCAGTAATCAGATGGGACAGTAGTCGACCAATCCGGACTGTAGTTGCAGACCACTCCTTACAAGTGGAGCAGGCTAAGATTGCTGCGGCAAAAGGAGGAGCTCCTCCCAACTCAACTCCAGCTCCACCTGGACCAGCAGTAGTACCGGAGAAGACAGTTGTGACGGGCATTTTGACTAAGGATGCTAATGGGGATGCTCAGGTTCAGGAGTTACGGGCTAGCTGTGGAGTCTTAGAAGATGGAAAGTACCAGGAATTACTAGTAGAGGTTTCAAGGCTGCTATGGCAGGTGCAGGTACAAAGGTGTATGACGTAGAAGTCAAGAGGGGTAGAGGAAAGGCAGAGCCAGTGGAAGCTCCAAAGAAGAAGAAGGTTTCAATTCAGAAGGAAGTGGAGGAAGCAGAGGATGAAGTTATGGAATTGGATGAAGATGATAGTAGTGAGGACATCCCTTGGCTCAATTGAAAGGAAGGAAGAAGCCAACGGTTGTAGCACCAAGAATTGAGAAGAAGGATATTGTCAAAGGAAGATTTGAAAGGCCAGTGGAACGGGGATATGAGGGAGTAATGGATAAGGTGGTGGATAAAATTATGAAGACTAAGATAGAAGCAGAGGTTGGAGAATTATGTGCTATATCACCAGCATTGGCGGAGCATATGAAGAAGCAAGTTTCAAAGCGGAGTGGTTATCCCAAGGATTATCAAACCCTTAAGAGCTGCTGCAGGAGGATTGGAAGAGGATCTACCTCGGAAAGTGAAGATGAGGAAGAGGACGTTTTATACTCTTGTCCATTGGGGTATTTAGACATCATGCTTGGAGGGAAGAAGAAAAGAGTGAAGGCTTTGGTTGATTCAGGTTCCCAAATCAACATTCTTCCAGAGTCAGTAGCGGAGGAATTAGGATTAACTGGATTGGTGTCTATCAGATCTGGAGTCAGAGGAATTGGCGGTCAAAGGACGAGCTAGTTGGGATTGGAGAAGCTATAGAGGTGGTAGTTGGAACTAGGGTTCAAGGATTGGCTCACTTCTGGATAGCCAAAGAAGTAAATGTCCGATCTTATTAGGACGTCCCTTCCTTATGGACTTCAGAGCAGGAATGGAATTTGGAAAATCTGTGGGGGAAGGTTAACATTAAGAGATGAAAGGGGAATATGGACAAGGTTTACGATTTGTCAGCCGGATGAAGGAGATTGGGAGAGGGAGTTGGACCTAGGTGAAAAGCGGACCACGGTTGTAGAAGTACAATTAGCTAGGTTGCAACGGGAAGATCAAGAGATGATGCGGGAGGTACTCCGGACTATGTGGAGAAGTCTCAGGAGAAGACAAGTCTTTTTTGTAGAGGTGTTGGTGAAGCAATGGGCATTCAGTATATAGCAAATCCAAGTAACCTTGGATGTCCATCACCAACTAGTGAAGAAATGGGGACTTGGTTGTGTATTAGTAATTTTAGTTCTCAGTCTCTCAGTCTCAGTTTTGGTTTCAGTCTCAAGTTTTGCCTCAAGTTTCTTATATTTCAACTATGGTTCAAGGGAGGAAGAGTACGTGGGTGATATAGTGGAGGATAATACATGTCATGGTTCAGAATTTCTTTCATCTTTTAGTTTTATTGAATCTTCTTTATCTCAGTCTCATTTTTTAAGTAGTGGTGTTCAATTGGAGGATTACGGGGAAGTACTTTAGAGTTGGAAAGGGGAATCAAGGGAGGATTATTGAAAGAAGAGGAATGGAAAACAATGCAAGCTTTGAATGAGGGGTTTGACATCAGACATCAAGCGGAAGTATGTGAAAATGGAGGAAGGGGAAGACTTATGTTTTGCTGCAAAATACAAGCCAGTAGCAAGGAAGGTCCGGCCGGTCAATGAAGCTATGCCTCAACATCTCAACCCACCTTTACAAAGGCCACCAATGTCTAGAGATCCTTACAAGACACCTTTAACAATGCATCCTCCGGAATTTGTAGAAACAAAGAAGACAACATTGGAACGGCTGAAGATGTGTAACTTTGGGCCAGAGGATTGGTTGAGTGATGAAGAATGGAAGTTGCTGTTACATGTAGTGGTATTAAGAGAAGGGCTATTGCTTACTGTGAAGAAGAAAGAGGGGTATTGAAGCATTCTTATGGATTCCCTTATGCTATACCAGTAATTGAACATGAACCCTGGCAGAAGAAGCCAATTCCAATTCCGGCAGCCATCAAACCAGAATACATTGAGTTGATACGCAACGTTTAAAGACAGGTTATATGAACAATCATCTTCAAGTTACTCAAGTCCGGTATTTTGTGTCAAGAAACAAGATGGCAAGTTACGAGTAGTACATGATCTACAAGCCTTAAACAAAGTAACAATCAAGGATGCAGGAATGCCTCCAGCACCAGAAGAGTTTGTGGAATCCTTTGCAGGAAGAGCATGTTATGGATTAGGAGATATTATGGGAGGATATGATGAGAATTGGCGGATTTCTCAAGACCTTTAACAACTTTCGAAACACCCTTGGGCGCTTTCAGCTCACTCGATTGCCTCAAGGTGCTACCAACTCAGTAGCAGTGTATCAAGCTCAGATGATGTGGATTCTTCAAGATGAAATTCCACAGAACGTAGGTATCTTCATTGATGACGGCGGAATCAAAGGTCCTGATTCTACTACGACGATGCTGTACTGGAAGAGAATCCTGGTATTAGGCGTTTCATTTGGGAATATGCAATTACACTAGAAAGAGTATGTTTAGGATTGAGGAAGCTGGACTTACAGTGTCTGGGAAGAAGTTTGCAGTTTGTGTGCCAGCATTGGAAATTGTGGGACATGTAGTTTGTAAAGATGGGAGGACAATATCAAAGAAGAAGAAGAACAAATTCAAAATTGGCCGGTACCAACAAATACAACAGAGGTCTTGGGGTTCTTAGGAATGTGTATCTATGTTAGAATGTTTATCAAGGATTCTCTAAGATTGCAGCACCTATGAGAAGGTTGACTAGGAAGGACGTGGAATGGAACTGGACTGAGGAATGTCAGGAGTCGTTGGATACTTTGAAGAAAATCATTGGTGAAGACATTATGTTGAAGGGATTAGAATATGGAGAAGGAGCAGGAAAGATTATATTAGCAGTGGATTCAAGTCAGATTGCAGCAGGAGGGGTATTGATGCAGGAAGATAAGCAAGGAAAGGCAAGGCCGGTATTCTACGAATCATTGGTATTCTCACCAGTGGAATCAAGATATTCTCAGCCAAAGTTGGAGCTTTGTGGAGTTGCCAGAATCCTGAAGAAATTCCAGAGCAAGTTGTGGGGACAACACTTCGAACTTCAGGTGGACGCCAAGTCTTTGATAGAAATGATCAATCGACCAACTCTACCAAATGCGCCTATGACCAGATGGGTGGCATTTATTCAACTATTCTCTTATGACATTGTTCATAAGCCAGGAAAGAGCTTTGGCATGCCAGATGGACTCTCACGCGCCCGGTTGGGGAAGACTCAATCAGAAGGAGAAGACTTTGATGAAGAAGAAGGATATTGCACCTCATGAAGGTTTCCCAGTCTCAACAATGGATGAAGATCCAGAAGACTTCCAACCCTGGACTCAAGAAGGGTTATGGCTATATCTGAGAATTCTTAAAGACATTCAAGAGACCTGACAATTGTTCTGATGAAGACTTCCAATGGGTTCAGAATAGAGTGGCAACCTTTTACGTGGAACGGGGAAGATTGAAGAAGAAAGGAGTACCATGCGGAAGATTGGTGGTTTCAAGAAAAGACGGACAGGAGATTGTATTGCAGAGATTACATGAGGAGATGGGGCATAGAGGAGTGGAAGAAACTTACAGAAGATGCTTAATAAGATTTTGGTGGCCAGAGATGAAGGAGGATGTACGGAAATGGGTTATGTCGTGTGAAGCTTGTCAGAGGAGGAGTCCAAGAACTCAGAAGGAGAAGGGACATGCTACGGGGGAAACAACTGTGTTGGAAGAGTCAGCTTGGATGCAGTGCACATTAAGACCAGTAAATATAAATACTTAATTGTAGCAAGGGATGATCTTGTCAGGATGGGTAGAAGCTAAGGCACTACAAAATTGACGGCAAAGGTGGTGGCAGACTTTATCTTGAAGGAATGGATATGAGATATGGGGCAGTAAAATGTTTACAGTAGATGGAGGACCAGAGTTCAAGGCAGAGTTAAGGGAAGCAGTACGGATGTCAGGATCAAAGTTGGGGGAGTCAACTCCTTATTGGGCCTCAAGGTGAAGGAATGGTGGAACGTGGGGCATCAACCATTGAAGGATACTTTGGTAAAAATGTGTGGAGAAGACGGGAAGAAATGGGCAGAGAAGTTCCTTTGGTGTTGTTCTCCAGATCGGATATCAACAAAGAGGACAACTGGATATTCACCTTATGAAGTTCTTTTCAATCAGAAGGCAATCCTACCAGTGGACGTGGAGGCAGGTACTTTTCTTGGAGTAGATTGGGATAAAATTACTACCAGGGAAGAGTTATTAATGGCTAGGGTGGAAACAATTAGAGCAAAGAGAGGAAATGTTAACAAGAGCATATGAGCGTATGATGAGGGCTAGGACAGATGGGGTGATATATTGGGATGAAAAGAATGCACACAGGTTACGGGGGTCATTGGAGGCAGGAGATTTAGTATTGGTTTATAATAAAAGTTGGAGACACAATGGGGAAAATTGTTTAAAGATAGGTGGAATGGACCTTATAGAGTAAAAAGAGTAGGTATCCAGGAGGGCTCATACATCTTAGAGGAGTTGGATGTGACAGTATTAAGTAGAAGGGTTGCGGCAGAACATATCAAAAGGTTCTTTCCAAGGGGAGTTTCAGCGGTTTCAAGACAAGAATATTTTCAAGAGGAGGAGTTGGGTAGTGGGGGTAATTCTGAATAAATAATTAAATAAACAAAATATACATCTCAGTTTTCTTCTTTCTTTGGTTGCGGTTATGTTTGTGGTTATGTTTCTCTTTCTTCTTTTCCTTTCTTTTGGTGAAGGATGTACACTATAATGGAGTGTTTGGACTTAGTGTTATGAGGGGATATGATGGTGGATTTCTTAGTTATCACTTTCCTCTGTTATCTTTAATGGTGGTGTGGGATAGGACGTAGAGGATGGTGGATAGTTGGGCAGGAGGATAGTTATTCAAATCAATCAAACAACAAATGTAGTGGGTACGGGGCGGGCACACAAATTAATTAATTTCAAGTTCAACTAATTCAAATAATTCAAAATTAATCACATGGAATACTACTTTAATAAATCAAAATTACCCTGTATGGGGCTTCTTTCTGTCTCTTTCTTCTATTTTCTCTCTCTTTCTTTCTTTCTCTTTGAATACTTTACACTATTGAACAATCATAGCAGGGGGCACGGGAAGGGTACTAGTTACATACATCAACAATTAAACAAAATTAAATTACATACATAAACAAAATGGATTACTGCTAAAGCTTTTTATATAAATTCACGTATCTTCTTTTTCTTTTCTTTAGTTTTTAAATTATTTCTCAAATTATTTTCATTATTACTTCTCTTATATTTTCTTTTCTTTCTTCGTGGTTGGATTGGGATGTGAGGATGGAGGACGATGCAAGAACGGATAGTCCAAAAAATTAGGTCATAGCAAGTCACAACAATAAATCAAGTAAAATAAATCAGCAAAATACTCAAAGTCAAATGACAAAGCAAAAATTACACATAAATTAGTACAACTTACATATAAATCAAATCATCAAATAACAGCAAGTCAAATTTTCAAATCATATAAAAATACAATCAAAGTTCTGGATATGTTTCTCTTTTTTCTCATGGCGGTCAGGAATAGGTAGTTGAGGATGGTGGATAGTAGGCAGGAACGGATAGTCAAAACAATCAACAACAATAACATATAATACTTCAAAGTAAAACAAGGCAAAATATAACAAATCAAAGTCAATCTTTAATAAAATTACAATACACATAAATCACAGATAACGCATATTAACAATTAAATTAGTACACTCAAGTTCGGATATGTTTCTTTCTTCTTTCTTCTTTTTTTACGGGGATGGGTCAGGACAGATGAGGATGGAGGATTAGATGGCTGGTACGGATAACAAATTAAATTAAACAATTGTAGTAGGGGGACTGCGGTGGGACCACTAACTTACAAAATTATAATAAATCACAAGTCAAATAAACAAGTACAAATGGATTACTACTACACATATACACAATTATTATCACAACATGATTACAAATGTTTTACATCAATTTCTCAAGATTCATTATTACACAGAATTATCATGGATATATTCTCTTCTTTCTTAATTTTCTTTTTATCATGGGGACGGGAATGGAACGTAGAGATGGTGGATAGTTGGCCGGTATTAGATTATGAGTGTACAAATACAATCAAATCAAAGTCAATTCATTTAAAGAAAATCTCATTATACTATAACAATTAAGTCCTGTAGTAGGGGGTTAGGGGATAGGCTGAGCATCACGCATCAAACAACAACAGCAATTACATACAATTACATATAAATTACATATACAAAATGGTTACTACTACAGCAAATTTCTTATTTATTTTCTCTCTTTCAAAATTTTCATTCTTTACGGGGACAGGATATGGGGTGTGAGGGTGAATGTAACAGTGGTAAATTGGATAGTTTACATCAACGTTTATGATTACAACTGCGGAAGATTTTATTTTACAAGTCAAAGACTCAATATCTTATTTTACACAGAGTGCGTATCTGGGCGGACAACTCAACATTGGAGTTTAGTTTATAACATTAAATTTTGAAGATATGGAGTATATTTATTTTCTTGCGAATTATTACGAGTTTAAATTGGAATGGAATCCAATGGGTGTGAAATTTATTATTGTCAAGGCCTAGATAGAGGTTACTTGGAGTTTTTTAGATATATTAGTGGAATTACGGGAATAAGAAATAGTTATCAAAATATCTCAAAGGTTACGGTTATGGTTACACAAGAAAGTTGAGAAGTTTTATTGGATATGCAGGACGGGACAATATATATATAAGTTATAGAAAAATAAAGTAAAGATGAAGTAGAGGTTTTTCATTTAAGTTGGGGAGGCGACTCAAATTTGCGGCAATTTTTCATTTAAGTTGGGGGAGGTGGTCATTAGTCATTATTTTGAAGTGTACAAATTTTACTTCAAGAATTTTTCCAGCAGCGCTGAGGACAGCTTAGAAGTTGGGGGAGGATGTGGAAAGCAAATCCAACCAGAGTTTCAAATCTCACTGTCATCACACACACATCTCTATACTGAATAATCTCACTTTACACAGCTTCAAAATATAAGTCCCAAAATATAAATCAAACACTTTTTTATCATAAATCCCAAATCAATTTCAACTTATATATGCTTCATTTATTACAAACAAATCATTGCAAGGGAATAAAGAAACTATATTACACCAGAGGAATTGAGGAAATAATCAACAATGAATAATACAAATGAGAATATGCAAAACAAAGATTATTTGTCAGTCCAACAACCAACAAAATGAAAAAGGGACTTACTAAACAAGAACAAGTTCAATCCTGGGATTCAAAGTTGAAATATAGGACAACAGAGATATCAGTAGAAAGCAAAAGATCAAGATCAAAATTGAACTTAACTAAATTGAAGGAAGAAGAAATAGTGTAGAAGAATCAGTTATCAGAAGCTGGGAATAACTAGAACTGAGTTATACCAACACCTTATTTCATTTACCACAATACTAAGGATCATTCAAGATAGAAGGTCATAATCGAAATTTAGTTTAGAGATGGTGATCAGGAAAAGGAGAGCATGGAAGCGATTTAATGGAGACCTAAAGGAAGGGAAGTGAGGATGATGTCAGTTAGGAAGGAGGAAAGAGATTCAATATATAAAAAGACTTATCTGAAGATCAGAGCTCAAGATCGAAATTGAATTAGGAGTATTAACAAGATCATATTGAAAGTCTGAGTTATTAGGTTCAAGGATGATAGTTGAAAAGAAGCTGAGATCGAAATTGAGGTTGAACTAAAACAATCAAGGTGAATAGAGCCTAGAAGCGAAGTGGAGAAGGAAGAGATAAGGATAGATTCATCAGTAAAAGAAACAAAACAGATAGAAGAAAGAAAGATGGACAGAATAACTTACCTGAAAAGACATCAAAATCGAAAATTGGATCAATCAAAAAAGAAGAGGGACCCATGGAATGATTCATTTTGATCTACTAGATTGAAAAGTTACCTAGAAGCGAAATGAAAGGAATCAAAAGTTTAAACAAAGAAGATAAAGTCAGTAAACAAAACAAACAAAAGGAAATCAGAAAGACTTACACATCAAGATCCAAAATCAAAAGTTGAACAAGCAATGCCAAGAATGAAACAATAAACCTACAAGAGATAGTGGAGAGTGGGGAAAAAAAAAGGAAGGAGTTAGCATGATTCAGAGGAAGAAGTAAATAAGACATAAATTAAATCAAGTACATACCTTAATCAGAGGCCAAGATCGAAATGATATACTTGATGAAGGGTTTGATTTTGGGGGTCTGACATTCAAACAAGATCAAGGTAGATAGAGGGTGTGATCTAGAAAATTGAAGTTAAAATTGAAATGAGGGCCCTAATCGAAATTCACATGAAGATTGATTGAAAGCAAATGGAGTGATCGAGATAGAAGGGGTTCAATTGAAGATACTCGTATTTGACTGATTGTAGAGTACCTAGAAGCAAACAAAGAATTAAAAAACTTATTGAACAGCCAAGATCGAAATTGAATTCATTGATCTATTCATCAAGAACATTCAAAATTGAAATCTAGGACAAACAATTGAATCAGTAGAAGCACAAACAATCAATCAATGACAAGACTATGACTTACATAAAAGATCAGAATCGAAAATTAAACAACAAGATATTGAAGAATGAGATGGTGGAGAAGGAGGGAGAATGAAAAAGAGGGACTCACCTGAATGAAGAACAAAGTCCGATCGGAAAGGAAGGATCAAAAAAGGGAATCAATCAAGCAGGCCAAATTGTGGTTGAGATCAAGAAGAAATAATATAAAGGAGGGGTGTGATCAGTCCATCTATCAGTCTGTTAGTTAGGGAGTGTGTGTCAGTGTCCGTTCGCCTGAGTACGTATATTAAAGAGTGTTGAAGTCAAAGTTATTTGAGTAGATAATCGAGTTAGTCCTAAAAAGAAGAGAGTAAAAGAGAGAAATAATTTGTTAGTTAGTAAAACTTCAAAAGAGTTTTTTTGAGAAAGAAAAAGAAAGAACTACATACCTTAGTTAAATTGTTAAAAATATTGGATTGGTGAAGTTTGATATAGAAAAATTGTTGTGAGCTTGTTTGTTGTGGAGAGTAAAAGTGGGAAGTGCTGAGCTTGGTCAAAAAGAGGTCGTCAGGTCGTCAAAATTTAGCTAGAAAGAATTCATCAGAATATCACCAGCGCCTCTGGATTCAAGTCGAGGCCGGGTCAAGTTCGGGACCTGATTGTTACACAAGCAGTCAAAGCTGTGTTACATTAAAATTATACATAACTTTGTGTAACAACCTCGTGTAGGGTTGTACATAGTAGCGGCAGACTCTGCGCAGTGCTGCGGGAGCAACTGTGCAAGTCTCATCAAGTTTCGGGAAACCTTAAAAGGACAAAGGAAGGAAATTGGAGTTGTCCCATCAAATTTCAAAAGGTTGAGGGCAGCTTAACAGCGCTCATAGTTTCACCCGCTCTCTCGAGTGGTGATTCTTCCCCTCTCCGGCTCAGCCTACGCTAGACTGCGTAGGAGTTCTACATCTGGTGACTCTGCCCGGGCAATTCGAAACAACTTCTGCGTCTTTGCGGGTGCACTTCCGCTTCGTGGTTTTGACAAATCAACAAATTTATCAATCATCAAACATCAGTACATCTCAACATCCCATTTCGAAATTCAGTAATTCTCAAATCTCAACATGTCATCCCAAAACAACCTTGGTCAGGGATCAAGTTCGAGTCAAAGTGCAGCAGAAAAAGCATTAGCAGTAGTAGGGGGTAGAGGTGGAGATAGTATTCATGGTGGTCAAGGGGGAGCTATGGCGGAAAAGTTGGCTTACAGGGAGAAGGAGGAAAGTGGAGAAGAATCGGATGATGGTGTTACGGCAAAGGGTTTAGGAGTAGAAGGAATGGTGACGGAGGAAATGGTTTCAATGGAAGACGTAGAAGGAATGGTTAAGGGAGGGGGACTTTCAATACAGGATGCAGAGGAATATTTAAAGGAGGCCAGGATGCAGGCAGCAAATATGGAGCAGGTGTTGAAAGCTTTGAAGGAGACCAGACGTCAAGAAGAGAAAGAAAAGGTTCAGAGGAAAAGTAAGGGGAAAGGCAAGAAGAAGTATTGTAAAAGTAGTAGTAGTTCAAGATTCAGACGGTAGTAGCGAGGCGGAGTCAAGTTCGGATGAAGATAGTGAGGTAGGAGAGTAGGAGGAAGAAGAAAAGCAAGAGAAGTAAAAGGAAGGTTGTAAAAATTGAACCTCAAGATTCAGAGTTACGATTTAGTCGTGGAGATGATGTCCAGAAATTTCTGCGGGACTTTGAGGTTGCTGCGGACGTTGATGGAGCTAGTGGTATAGACATGGCAAAGCAAGTCTGTGCATTTGTGAATGGAAAGGATTTAAAGGAGGAAATCAAGGAACTTAACGGTTGGGGTGAAGGTGAATGGGATTGGAAATTGTTGAAGACAGAGATGAAGGATCGGTACGCTTCAATTCGGGAAGCGCCTAAGTACACGGTGGAGGACTAAAGGAATTGACCTTGGAGTATGAAAGGAATGGCGGCATAGATTCAAAGTTAGAATTTGAAGGTTTTCGACACAAGTTTGATAGTATACTAGTGTACCTCAAGAAGTATGACTACATTGATTCTGAGGATGAGATATGTAATCATTACTATAGAGCAGTTCTCCGATAGTATGCAGAAGAAGATTCAAGGAGAAGCTACGGGATGATGGAGATTTGAGAAAGACAAGAGACGGAAGGCATAGGTTGCCAGGATGGAAGGTTCTCAAGAAGGCGGTTTATACAGTGGTACAAGAAGAAGTGGAATTGGTATTCGAGGAATGCAGAGGCAAGAAAGAAGTGGAGATGAAGAAGGATGAGGAACTTAAAGAGAAAGTGGTGCAGAGGGATATGGAGAGAAGGGGCCAGAAGTTGGAAGGCTTGAATAAGAAAATTGGTGGAAAGAATGTGGATGAAGCAACCATCAGTGAATTAGTTCGACAGTTTGCTTCGTGGAGTGGGACAAGGTATAAATAGACCTTTTGCCGTCAACCCCAACAGACAAGTCCATGGCGGGTTTCCAGAACAACTCATACTCTGGACAACAAAACAACTTCGGACCACCACCACAGAACAGAGGGGGTCCAGCACCACAGTTCAACTCCTCAAATTACTTCAGAGGTGGTCAGAACTTCAACAACAGTGGCCCAGGCCCTAACAATCAGAACGGCGGGCAGTATTCTAACTTTGGAATGAATCGAGGAAGAGGAGGGTTTGGTGGTAATAGAGGAGGATATGGAGGGAAATCAAGGTGGAAGAGGGGGTTTATAACTCAACCTCTCAATGGAACAACTCATCTGGACAGTATCAACAAAACGGTGGTAATAATCAACCATCAAACGGACCCTACGGACCTCCACCAAACAACGGGCCACCCCGTGGAGAGTTTCAAGAAAGACCATTTCGAGATGGACCCATAATGTGTTATTACTGTGGCAAGGAAGGTCATAGTCATAATAGATGCCCAGATAAACAACGGGACATAATGATGGATATGTTAGAGAACATAATAATACTTATATTCTATCTAACGGAGCAGTAATCAGATGGGACAGTAGTCGACCAATCCGGACTGTAGTTGCAGACCACTCCTTACAAGTGGAGCAGGCTAAGATTGCTGCGGCAAAAGGAGGAGCTCCTCCCAACTCAACTCCAGCTCCACCTGGACCAGCGGCAGTAGTACCGGAGAAGACAGTTGTGACAGGCATTTTGACTAAGGATGCTAATGGGGATGCTCAGGTTCAGGAGTTACGGGCTAGCTGTGGAGTCTTAGAAGACTGGAAAGTACCAGGAATTACTAGTAGAGGTTTCAAGGCTGCTATGGCAGGTGCAGGTACAAAGGTGTATGACGTAGAAGTCAAGAGGGGTAGAGGAAAGGCAGAGCCAGTGGAAGCTCCAAAGAAGAAGAAGGTTTCAATTCAGAAGGAAGTGGAGGAAGCAGAGGATGAAGTTATGGAATTGGATGAAGATGATAGTAGTGAGGACATTCCCTTGGCTCAATTGAAAGGAAGGAAGAAGCCAACGGTTGTAGCACCAAGAATTGAGAAGAAGGATATTGTCAAAGGAAGATTTGAAAGGCCAGTGGAACGGGGATATGAGGGAGTAATGGATAAGGTGGTGGAAAAAATTATGAAGACTAAGATAGAAGCAGAGGTTGGAGAATTATGTGCTATATCGCCAGCATTGGCGGAGCATATGAAGAAGCAAGTTTCAAAGCGGAGAGTGGTTATCCCAAGGATTATCAAACCCTTAAGAGCTGCTGCAGGAGGATTGGAAGAGGATGAATCTACCTCGGAAAGTGAAGATGAGGAAGAGGACGTTTTATACTCTTGTCCTTTGGGGTATTTAGACATCATGCTTGGAGGGAAGAAGAAAAGAGTGAAGGCTTTGGTTGATTCAGGTTCCCAAATCAACATCCTCCCAGAGTCAGTAGCGGAGGAATTAGGATTAACCGGATTGGTGTCTATCAGATCTGGAGTCAGAGGAATTGGCGGTCAAAGGACGGAGCTAGTTGGGATTGGAGAAGCTATAGAGGTGGTAGTTGGAACTAGAGTCCAAGGATTGGCTCACTTTTGGATAGCCAAAGAGAGTAAATGTCCAATCTTATTAGGACGTCCCTTCCTCATGGACTTCAGAGCAGGAATGGAATTGGAAAATCTGTGGGAGAGAGGTTAACATTAAGAGATGAAAGGGGAATATGGACAAGGTTCACTATATGTCAACCGGATGAAGGAGATTGGGAGAGGGAGTTGGACTTAGGTGAAAAGCGGACCACGGTTGTAGAAGTACAATTAGCTAGGTTGCAACGGGAAGATCAAGAGGATGATGCGGGAGGTACTCCGGACTATGTGGAGGAAGTCTCAGGAGAAGACAAGTCTTTTTTAGAGAGTGTTGGTGAAGCAATGGGCATTCAGTATATAGCAAATCCAAGTACCCTTGGATGCCCATCACCAACTAGTGAAGAAATGGGGACTTGGTTGTGTATTAGTAATTTTAGTTCTCAGTCTCAGTCTCAGTTTTGGTTTCAGTCTCAAGTTTCTCCTCAAGTTTCTTATATTTCAACTATGGGTTCAAGGGAGGAAGAGTACGTGGGTGATATAGTGGAGGATAATACATGTCATGGTTCAGAATTTCTTTCATCTTTCAGTTTTATTGAATCTTCTTCATCTCAGTCTCATTTTTTAAGTAGTGGTGTTCAATGGGAGGATTACGGGGAAGTACTTTAGAGTTGGAAAGGGGAATCAAGGGAGGATTATTGAAAGAAGAGGAATGGAAAACAATGCAAGCTTTGAATGAGGGGTTTGACATCAGACATCAAGTGGAAGTATGTGAAAAATGGAGGAAGGGGAAGATCTTATGTTTTGCTGCAAAATACAAGCCAGTAGCAAGGAAGGTCCGGCCGGTCAATGAAGCTATGCCTCAACATCTCAACCCACCTTTACAACGGCCACCAATGTCTAGAGATCCTTACAAGACACCTTTAACAATGCATCCTCCGGAATTCGTAGAAACAAAGAAGACAACATTGGAACGGCTGAAGATGTGTAACTTTGGGCCGGAGGATTGGTTGAGTGATGAAGAATGGAAGTTGCTGTTACATGTAGTGGTATTAAGAGAAGGGGCTATTGCTTACTGTGAAGAAGAAAGAGGGGTATTGAAGCATTCTTATGGATTCCCTTATGCTATACCAGTAATTGAACATGAACCCTGGCAGAAGAAGCCAATTCCAATTCCGGCAGCCATCAAACCAGAATACATTGAGTTGATCCGTCAACGATTAAAGACAGGTCTATATGAACAAT
The DNA here is from genome assembly GCA_022264835.1 of Melampsora americana. Classification (NCBI taxonomy): domain Eukaryota; kingdom Fungi; phylum Basidiomycota; class Pucciniomycetes; order Pucciniales; family Melampsoraceae; genus Melampsora; species Melampsora americana. The sequence continues at coordinate 1,730,047 of JAIFHY010000006.1, forward strand.
CATCTTCAAGTTACTCAAGCCCGGTATTCTGTGTCAAGAAACAAGATGGCAAGTTACGAGTAGTACACGATCTACAAGCCTTAAACAAAGTAACAATCAAGGATGCAGGAATGCCTCCAGCACCAGAAGAGTTTGTGGAATCCTTTGCAGGAAGAGCGTGTTATGGATTAGGAGATATTATGGGAGGATATGATGAGAGGGAATTGGCGGATTTCTCAAGACCTTTAACAACTTTCGAAACACCCTTGGGGCGCTTTCAGCTCACTCGATTGCCTCAAGGTGCTACCAACTCAGTAGCAGTGTATCAAGCTCAGATGATGTGGATTCTGCAAGATGAAATTCCACAGAACGTAGGTATCTTCATTGATGACGGCGGAATCAAAGGTCCTGATTCTACCTACGACAATGCTGTACTGGAAGAGAATCCTGGTATTAGGCGTTTCATTTGGGAATATGCAATTACACTAGAAAGAGTATTGTTTAGGATTGAGGAAGCTGGACTTACAGTGTCAGGGAAGAAGTTTGCAGTTTGTGTGCCAGCATTGGAAATTGTGGGACATGTAGTTTGCAAAGATGGGAGGACAATATCAAAGAAGAAGAAGAACAAAATTCAAAATTGGCCGGTACCAACAAATACAACAGAGGTCTTGGGGTTCTTAGGAATGTGTATCTATGTTAGAATGTTTATCAAGGATTTCTCTAAGATTGCAGCACCTATGAGAAGGTTGACTAGGAAGGACGTGGAATGGAACTGGACAGAGGAATGTCAGGAGTCGTTGGATACTTTGAAGAAAATCATTGGTGAAGACATTATGTTGAAGGGATTAGAATATGGAGAAGGAGCAGGAAAGATTATATTAGCAGTGGATTCAAGTCAGATCGCAGCAGGAGGGGTATTGATGCAGGAAGATAAGCAAGGAAAGGCAAGGCCGGTATTCTACGAATCATTGGTATTCTCACCAGTGGAATCAAGATATTCTCAGCCAAAGTTGGAGCTTTGTGGAGTTGCCAGAATCCTGAAGAAATTTCAGAGCAAGTTGTGGGGACAACACTTCGAACTTCAGGTGGACGCCAAGTCTTTGATAGAAATGATCAATCGACCAACTCTACCAAATGCACCTATGACCAGATGGGTGGCATTTATTCAACTATTCTCTTATGACATTGTTCATAAGCCAGGAAAGAGCTTTGGGATGCCAGATGGACTCTCACGACGCCCGGTTGGGGAAGACTCAACATCAGAGGGAGAAGACTTTGATGAAGAACAGAAGGATATTGCACCTCATGAAGGTTTCCCAGTCTCAACAATGGATGAAGATCCAGAAGACTTCCAACCCTGGACTCAAGAAGGGTTATGGCTATATCTTGAGAAATTCTTAAAGACATTCAAGAGACCTGACAATTGTTCTGATGAAGACTTCCAATGGGTTCAGAATAGAGTGGCAACATTTTATGTAGAGCGGGGAAGATTGAAGAAGAAGGGAGTACCATGCGGAAGGTTGGTGGTTTCAAGAAAAGACGGACAGGAGATTGTATTGCAGAGATTACATGAGGAGATGGGACATAGAGGAGTAGAGGAAACTTACAGAAGATGCTTAATAAGATTTTGGTGGCCAGAGATGAAGGAGGATGTACGGAAATGGGTTATGTCGTGTGAGGCTTGTCAAAGGAGGAGTCCAAGAACTCAGAAGGAGAAAGGACATGCTACGGGAGAAACAACTGTGTTTGGAAGAGTAAGCTTGGATGCAGTACACATCAAGACTAGTAAATACAAATATTTGATTGTAGCAAGGGATGATCTTTCAGGATGGGTAGAAGCTAAGGCACTACAAAATTTGACGGCAAAGGTGGTGGCAGACTTTATCTTGAAGGAATGGATTTGGAGATATGGGGCGGTAAAATGTTTTACAGTAGATGGAGGACCAGAGTTCAAGGCAGAGTTGAGGGAAGCAGTACGGATGTCAGGATCAAAGTTGGGGGAGTCAACTCCTTATTGGCCTCAAGGTGAAGGAATGGTGGAACGTGGACATCAACCATTAAAGGATACTTTGGTAAAAATGTGTGGAGAAGACGGAAAGAAATGGGCAGAGAAATTACCTTTGGTGTTGTTCTCAGATCGGATCTCAACAAAGAGGACAACTGGATATTCACCTTATGAAGTTCTTTTCAATCAGAAGGCAATCCTACCAGTGGACGTTGAGGCAGGGACTTTTCTTGGAGTGGATTGGGATAAAGTTACTACCAGGGAAGAGTTATTAATGGCTAGGGTGGAGCAATTAGAGCAAAGAGAGGAAATGTTAACAAGAGCATATGAGCGTATGATGAGGGCTAGGACAGATGGGGTGATATATTGGGACGAAAAGAATGCGCACAGGTTACGGGGATCATTGGAGGCAGGAGATTTGGTATTGGTTTATAACAAAAGTTTGGAGACTCAGTGGGGAAAATTGTTTAAAGATAGGTGGAATGGACCTTATAGAGTAAAAGAGCAGTATCCGGGAGGCTCATACATCTTAGAGGAGTTGGATGGGACAGTATTAAGTAGAAGAGTTGCGGCGGAACACATCAAAAGGTTCTTTCCAAGAGGAGTTTCAGCAGTGTCAAGGCAAGAAGATTTCCAAGAGCAGGAGTTGGGCAGTGGGGGAAGTTCAGAATAAATAAATATATAAATACACGGAATATATGACTCATTTTCTTTTTTGGTTGCGCTTATGTTTCTTTTTTCTTTTGGTGAAGGAATACTGTAATGGATTGGTCAACTTAGTGTTACAAGTTATTGCAGGGCGGATTTCTTTTGATCAAGTTTCTTTTACTTCTGATAGTGTGGGATAGGATTGACGAGAATGGTGGATGATGGCAGGAATGGATAGTTATTAAAATCAATCAAACAACAAAAGTAGTGGGTACGGGGCGGGCACAACAAATTAATTAATTCAAATTCAACTAATCAAATAATTCAAAATTAATCACATGGAATACTACTTTAGAAATCAAAATTACCCTGTTACGGGGCTTCTTTCTTCTTTCTTCTATTTTCTCTCTCTTTCTTTCTTTTTTTTCTTTTATATACTTTACACTATAGAACAATCATAGCAGGGGGCACGGGAAGGGTACTAGTTACATACATCAACAATTAACAATTAGTCAAATTAAACATAACAAAAACAAAATGGATTACTGCTAAAAGTTTTTTTTTATAAATTCACGTATCTCCTCTTTCTTTTCTTTAGTTATCAAATTAGTTCTCAAATTATTTTCATTATTACTTCTCTTATATTTCCTTTTCTTTCTTTGTGGTTGGATTGGGATGTTGAGGATGGAGGATGATGGCAAGAACGGATAGTCAAAAATTAGTCAAAGCAAGTAACAACAATAAATCAAGTAAAATGAATTAGCAAAATACTTAAATCAGAGTCAAATGACAAATCAAAATTACATATAAATAGTACAGATTACATATAAAACAAACTTGAATAACAAAATCAATGCAAATATAAATTAGTACAAGGTACATATAACAATCAAATCATCAAATTAAATCAAGTCAATCTATAAATTAAATAGCAAATAGCACGAACTTCTAGATATGTTTCTCTTTTTATGGCGGTCAGGGATAGGTAGTAGAGGATGGTGGATAGTAGGCAGGAACGGATAGTCAAAACAATCAACAACAATATATATAAATATTCCAAATTACAACAAAGCAAAATATAACAAAACAAAGTACATCTTTAATAAAATTAAAATACACATAAATTACAGACAAATCAATTATTAACAATCAAATTAGTGAAAATAAAACTTGGATATGTTTCTTTCTTCTACTTTTTTTTTTCTTTTACGGGGATGGGTCAGGATAGATGAGGATGGAGGATTAGTTGGCTGGTAGGATAGTATAAAACAAATTAAACAACTGTAGTAGGGGGACTGCGGTGGGACAAATAACTTACAAAATCAACATAACTCAACAAATCAAATAAACAAATAAAAATGGATTACTACTACATATACACAATTATGATCACAACATGATTACAAATGTATTACATCAATTTCTCAAGATTCATTATTACACAGAATTATCATGGATATGTTTCTCTTTCTTAGATTTTCTTTTTATCATGGGGACGGGAATGGAGCGTAGAGGATGGTGGATAGTTGGCCGGTATTAGAAAATTAGTGTTACAATACAAATCAAATCAAATTCAATTCATTTAAATCAAACCACATTATATTATAACAATTTAAGTCTGTAGTAGGGGGTTAGGGGATAGGCTGAACATCATACATTAAACAACGACAGCAATTACATATAATTACATATAGATTACATACACAAAATGGTTACTACTACAGCAAACTTCTCTTTTTTTTACTTTTCTTTCTTTTCAAATTTTCATTCTTTACGGGGATGAGATATGGGGTGTTGAGGGTGATGGATCAGTGGTAAATTGGATAGTTTACATCAACATTTATGATTACAACTGCGGAAGATTCTATTTTACAAGTCAAAGACTCAATATCTTATTTTACACGGAGTGCGCATTTGGTTGGACAATTCAACATTTGAGTCTATTTATAACATTAAATTTTGAGGATATGGAGATATATTTATTTCTTGCGAATTAGTACAAGTATGAGTTGGAATAGAATCCAATGGTTGTGAAATTTATTATTGTCAAGGCCTAGATAGAGGTTACTTGGAGTTTTTTTAGATATATTAGTGGAATTACGGGAATAAGGAATAGTTATCAAAATATCTCAAAGGTTACGGTTATGGTTACACAAGAAAGTTGAGAAGTTTTAGTGGATATGCAGGACGGGGACAATATTATATATAAGTTATAGAAAAATAAAGTAAAGGATGAAGTAGTGGTTTTTCATTCAAGTTGGGGAAGGCGACTCAAAATTGCGGCAATTTTTCATTTAAGTTGGGGGAGGTGGTCATTAGTCATTATTTTGAAGTGTACAAATTTTACTTCAAGAATTTTTCCAGCAGCGCTGAGGACAGCTTAGAAGTTGGGGGAGGATGTGGAAAGCAAATCCAACCAGAGTTTCAAATCTCACTGTCATCACACACATCTCTATACTGAATAATCTCACTTTACACAGCTTCAAAATATAAGTCCCAAAATATAAATCAAACACTTATTTTATCATAAATCCCAAATCAATTTCAACTTATATATGCTTCATTTATTACAAACAAATCATTGCAAGGGAATAAAGAAACTATATTACACCAGAGGAATTGAGGAAATAATCAACAATGAATAATACAAATGAGAATATGCAAAACAAAGATTATTTGTCAGTCCAACAACCAACAAAATGAAAGAAGGGACTTACTAAACAAGAACAAGTTCAATCCTGGGATTCAAAGTTGAAATATAGGACAACAGAGATATCAGTAGAAAGCAAAAGATCAAGATCAAAATTGAACTTAACTAAATTGAAGGAAGAAGAAATAGTGTAGAAGAATCAGTTATCAGAAGCTGGGAATAACTAGAACTGAGTTATACCAACACCTTATTTCATTTACCACAATACATAAGGATCATTCAAGATAGAAGGTCATAATCGAAATTTAGTTTAGAGATGGTGATCAGGAAAAGGAGAGCATGGAAGCGATTTAATGGAGACCTAAAAGGAAGGGAAGTGAGGATGATGTCAGTTAGGAAGGAGGAAAGAGATGATTCAATAATATAAAAAGACTTATCTGAAGATCAGAGCTCAAGATCGAAATTGAATTAGGAGTATTAACAAGATCATATTGAAAGTCTGAGTTATTAGGTTCAAGGATGATAGTTGAAAAGAAGCTGAGATCGAAATTGAGGTTGAACTAAAACAATCAAGGTGAATAGAGCCTAGAAGCGAAGTGGAGAAGGAAGAGATAAGGATAGATTCATCAGTAAAAGAAACAAAACAGATAGAAGAAAGAAAGATGGACAGAATAACTTACCTGAAAAGACATCAAAATCGAAAATTGGATCAATCAAAAAAGAAGAGGGACCCATGGAATGATTCATTTTGATCTACTAGATTGAAAAGTTACCTAGAAGCGAAATGAAAGGAATCAAAAGTTTAAACAAAGAAGATAAAGTCAGTAAACAAGAACAAACAAAAGGAAATCAAGAAAGACTTACACATCAAGATCCAAAATCAAAAGTTGAACAAGCAATGCCAAGAATGAAACAATAAACCTACAAGAGATAGTGGAGAGTGGGGAAAAAAAAAGAGGAAGGAGTTAGCATGATTCAGAGGAAGGAAGTAAATAAGACATAAATTAAATCAAGTACATACCTTAATCAGAGGCCAAGATCGAAATGATATACTTGATGAAGGGTTTGATTTTGGGGGTCTGACATTCAAACAAGATCAAGGTAGATAGAGGGTGTGATCTAGAAAATTGAAGTTAAAATTGAAATGAGGGCCCTAATCGAAATTCACATGAAGATTGATTGAAAGCAAATGGAGTGATCGAGATAGAAGGGGTTCAATTGAAGATACTCGTATTTGACTGATTGTAGAGTACCTAGAAGCAAACAAAGAATTAAAAAACTTATTGAACAGCCAAGATCGAAATTGAATTCATTGATCTATTCATCAAGAACATTCAAAATTGAAATCTAGGACAAACAATTGAATCAGTAGAAGCACAAACAATCAATCAATGACAAGAGAATGACTTACATAAAAGATCAGAATCGAAAATTAAACAAAAGATTGAAGAATGAGATAGTGGAGAAGGAGGGAGAATGAAAAAGAGGGACTCACCTGATTGAAGAACAAGTCCGATCGGAAAGGAAGGAATCAAAAAGGGAATCAATCAAGCAGGCCAAATTGTGGTTGAGATCAAGAAGAAATAATATAAAGGGGGGTTGATCAGTCCATCTATCAGTCTGTTAGTTAGGGAGTGTGTGTCAGTGTCCGTTCGCCTGAGTACGTATATTAAAGAGTGTTGAAGTCAAAGTTATTTGAGTAGATAATCGAGTTAGTCCTAAAAAGAAAGAGTAAGGAAAAGAGAGAAATAATTTGTTAGTTAGTAAAACTTCAAAAGAGTTTTTTTGAGAAAGAAAAAAGAAAGAACTACATACCTTAGTTAAATTGTTAAAAATATTGGATTGGTGAAGTTTGATATAGAAAAATTGTTGTGAGCTTGTTTGTTGTGGAGAGTAAAAGTGGGAAGTGCTGAGCTTGGTCAAAAAGAGGTCGTCAGGTCGTCAAAATTTAGCTAGAAAGAATTCATCAGAATATCACCAGCCCGCCTCTGGATTCAAGTCGAGGCCGGGTCAAGTTCGGGACCTGATTGTTACACAAGCAGTCAAAGCTGTGTTACATTAAAAATTATACATAACTTTGTGTAACAACCTCGTGTAGGGTTGTACATAGTAGCGGCAGACTCTGCGCAGTGCTGCGGGAGCAACTGTGCAAGTCTCATCAAGTTTCGGGAAACCTCAAAAGGACAAAGGAAGGAAATTGGAGTTGTCTCATCTTATTCCAAAGGCTGAGGGCAGCTTAACAGCACCCATAGTTTCACCCGCTCTTACCAGTGGTGATTCTTCCCCTCTCCGGCTCAGCCTACGCTAGACTGCGTAGGAGTTCTACACCGCGAGCCACCTCTAGAGCTGGCTTGCAATTTTTTTTTATGAGCTTTGGCCTTATAAATCTTACGCCTTTTGGGGGCAACTATAGAAAAAAGGGCAAACCGTTGGTGCCTATTTTTTTTTATTTAAACTTGGTTTGTTCCTTGATGCAACATCCTTTTTTTACAAGGTTCCTTAATTTTTTTTTTCTTCTTGTTGTCCCTGGTTTACCGGTCACCAAACGGACCACACGGGGCATTTGGCGGCATTTGGTTTACCGGAGCCGGAGTTGGGAGGGCATCCACTCTGTGCCCCTCTTTGCTTCGTCAGTTCTCTATCCATCCCTGATTACCACTCTCCATTTCTCCCTTCCCTTCTCCCTTTCCTTCTTCTTCAATCGGTCATTGGGACTATTTAGGTAGGTCATTGTGCAACTGCTTTGACTGGCTCGGCTCTCAAGTAATTCAACTGACATGTTTCTCCTTCTTTCTCTCTCTTCTATCTTTCCTTCCGTTTAGCTGAACAGATCATTTGCCATGGGTACTTCACCTCGAACATCTCCGAAGAAATCTCAAAGTGGTTCTCGTCGTCCCCGCCGAACCAAAGCGCAAATAGAAGCCAATCTGGCTCTATCGGGTCACGTTGTCGGCGCAAAACCAACCGCTGCCGCTGTCAAACGATCTCGTTTGGCAGCAAAGAAGAGGGCTGAACAAACGGTCACTGTCGCTGCGAACAAAAAAATCTCAACTGACAGCCCGGCTTTCGAACTTGTCGACTACCAGACGATTGTGGCTTACCTGTCAAAACCGAACGTACTCACCGCTCTTTTCGGCGGCGGCAGTCAAACTAGGGTTACCGGAATGTTGATGTCTCCTCAAACTCTGTTGAACGCTTTAGCAATCAAGATCAACAACGATTACAACGCACGCCACAACACGACTGACATGCATCTGACTGGTCGAACCCTGCTCTTGCGCCTCCGACAATACAAAGGTAAGTATCAAGCCGCGAAGGCCCTCAGCTTGAAGACCGGCGCTGGGCTCCAACCAAAACATCATGCTCGAGGAATCCACACCATGCCAGCTTTATTGGAGTCGATATGCCCCTGTTACCCTGAGATGGATACTCTGTTCCGTGACAAGGGTAACGTCAATCCGTTTGGCATTCTGGACACTGGTCTTGGGCCTCAGGATGAGTCTGACAAGGATATCACCGCTGGTTCGGGGGGTTATATCAGTGATAGTGAAATGAATCGGTCTGGTAAGTTTGAATCCTCATCTCTTCTTTTTTTCTCTCTTGAACAGCAAGAACTGACTGCCCTCAAACTCCATAGAGATTCAACCTTTGCCTGATGTAGAAGCATTCAATAGTCTTGAGGAGATATTCCTCAATCAACCGACTTCGCCTTCACCCGAGCCGGAGATCACTTTTGAAACTTCCTCAACTCGCCCTACCGCTAATGCCGAAGACGATCTGACCCCATTGGTTGTACCACCTGGTACTTCTCGCCACGCCAGAACTTCCACCAGTTCCTCTGGCTCGAAACTTGTCAGCTAATCCGCCGGGAAGGTAATTCATAACGAAATCGCTCAAGTCAAGGCAGCCAAAAGAACTGCGGCCAAGATTCCTCAGCTCACTCCAGAAGAGCGAGGTATGGAATCCGGTTCTGAAGACGACGTAATCACCACGACCACCAAATTAGCCGCTCCACCAGCTTCGGGGGCTGCCCAGGCGGCTCGTCCAACTCTCTCCCGCCAAGCGCTTGATCCCCTTCCGTCCATAGACCCCTCGAATGTCCATGTAAAGGATCACAAACTCGCTCTAGCTTCGGCCATCCAACAGGCCAACGATGCGAAAATCGACGTCATTTCCAAAGCGAATGAATGGCGTCAACACAATGAGGAGGCTCGAATGAAAGTGGAGGAGGCTCGCATGCAAGCTGAACTGGAAGATTGTAAATCATTGCTCACTTGGACTAAGGAACAGTATTTCCTTGATCGTCAAGAACAGCGAGATACGGAGTCAAGGCAAATCCTTCAAGAGACTCGCAAAGAACGCAAGGCGTTTTGCGAGAAGCTAGTGTTCGAAGGCAAGTCTCCACAAGAGATTGAGGCTTATCTACGCCTGATCTATCCAGATGAATAAGTAGTGTAAGTCTCACACAGTTGTGTTTCAAATTTCTGTTTGAGTACATATGCGACTTCAGGCTGACGTGTGATTTTTATTTGGACTTGTGGTGTGATTCAGGATGGACCATTCGAGGTTTCAAGCTCTGGGGTCACTGGTGTACTTGGATGATAAACACTGGATGATACATACTCAAGATTTCATTCGAAATCCTGTCATTCATCTCATCGATTTCCCCACATCTTGTAGGTAATGAAGATTTATCATTCTGAGTCCTAAACAAACTATTTCAATCTGTACTTTACTTTCACCAATTTTTGTTTCTTTGGATTTAAAAAAAATACTTTCACCGAATTTGTGTTTCTTTGTTTGGATTGAAAAAAAATGTAGCTAGTCCATTAACTGCAAAAAAATGTACGCCTTGAAATGAAGCTGATTCTTTAACTGAAATACTTGAACTAACTGACTACACAACTTTAAATAAAGTCATGAAACCTTCAAAAATCCAAGCCTCAAAGGCTTTTATTTCATTTCATTCATTGTCGTATGTATCAAAAGTTCATATGAGAGAAAGAAAGAATATTATATTGAACAACTTGAGAATTTCTTAAAGAAAAATAGAAGATACATGATTCATACAATCAAAAGCAAAGAGCTTGTCAAGGGGCAATCGGCAGTCTGCCGCTCAGCAGGTTGTATGCAACAGCAAAGTCGCGAACTGCTTCGCGTTTCGCCCGACCTCTCTCAATCACCTCTAAGTCCGGCATAGGTCCCACACGTAGCTGATCTATTCCACCTTCCTCACGTTCTGGAACAATGATCTCGTCGTTCTCTTCATTCCAAGTGTTTCCTAGGTCTGCTAGCATGTTATGTAATATGATGCAGGCGCGAATCCATTTGAGGATATGATCCATCTCCTCACGCCGGTTCAAAGCCAACCTCAAAGCTTGAAGTGAAGCCCAACGACTTTTTAAAATACCGATAGAGTGCTCGTTTTGAACACGCGCCTTTGCTACACACCAATTGAAGTCTTTGTTCCTATTGACCTCCGCAGCTTGGCCCTTATACGACGGCACCACCGTTTCTGACGCAATGTAAGCGGAATCGGCAAGGAGGTATTCGTCTAAAAATCAAAGCAGGTCAGTATCAAAGCTGGTGGAGAGAGGAGAGAGAGAAAAAGCTCACCTTTATCAAAGTATCTCGCCGGGGCGTTGGCAATTTCGGTTTTTGAATAGACGGTGCTGTCGCAGCACGATCCAGGCCATCCTGCGTAAGCGTAGGTGATCCTTCTATCGCAGTCACAAATTATTTGTACATTGATGGAGTAACGATGTTTCCTATCAAAAAAAACTTCTCCATCGCGACCGGGACGCTGGAACAGGGGGATTGTAGTACCGTCGACAAAGCCCACACAACCTGGGAATCCATCTCTAGCTAGAACCTGGCCAATCGCTTTACGTCTAATCGAATTTGGCCAAGCGAGGTAATGGGCGCCCACGTCCAGAATAGCAGTTATCACACAACGAGTGCAATTGACGACGGAACCCCATCCCACTTTGTAATTGCGAGCAAAACGACCCACAGATGCCCCATTGCCATTACTTCCCAGCCTTTCAAGAGTTATAGCAAGTTGTTTCTCGATCGGTGGCTGTGGGTTGTTGCTAGATGATATAAAGATCGAGTGCGAATTGATCAAATTCAGCAGCGCTTGAAATCCTTCAGGTGTCGTACGCATTGCCTGGCGGAAGTTGGTTCTTCTGTGACGCAGCATATCTCTTAGGTCAAAAGGTGTGGGCAAAGGCCTCCAGATTTGATCATTCAGGTAACGCCTTGATATTACGTGAGCAAGTAGCTCACCCCACTGTTCTTCTTCATTGAAAAGTTCGTCGTATAAAGTGGCTAAAGCTGGAGCGTCACTGAAGATCATTTGCCCTTCAGTCGGGTGGTTGGCATCGGGTTCCATGCCAGGTACGTCCGAAAGTGCGTGGGCAACAAGGTAGAGAGACGTGAGACTGCGTATGGCGGACATTCTATTGGAAATGCGAGGCATGTTGAAGTAACAGTCAAAAAAAGAAATGATGGGCGGCAAAAGTTGGCAAGGATGAAAGCTTGAGAAAAAAATTGGAGTATGAGGAAAGAGCTATTCCTCATACACCAAATCAAGCATGACTTCGCGAGATATGAAACCACACACGTGAAAAAATTTGTCAACGGTAATGATTTGCATGCCCGTTTCCAGGCGTTGTGCCTGAGTTTACAACCCATTTAAGTACCATTTTGAAGCGTTCACGCAACGGCGAACCAAGATTTTAAGGATGCGACACCCTTAAAAAAGTCGATCGCGGCTCTATGTCAGGTCGTTCGCATGTCGCGACTTGAACTGCCCTATTGTGCACACTCTTACTTTGTCCTTCCTTGGAAACATCATCCTAGATTCCAAGCCAACTCAAACATTCTTGAGGGTCATTAATAAAAATGATCATTACCTCCGTGTTGTTTGGTAGTAGTGGTGGGTGGAATTCATAGTATCCACAAGTTGGGTGGTTGAGTCTCATGTTCAACTCCCTCTCCACCTTTTTTGGCATTATTTATGTCAACATATTCATTGAAAGAATGGCATTGACCAAATCCAATCAAGCAATAAACATGTAGCTATTTTTAGTGTTTTAGAGCACCCACAGTTGTAACTGTGATTTGACAGGAACTGTACTACTTGTAAAGTCCAATACAAGTACGTACTGAAACATGGCTTTCCACAGCTATTCCAGTGAATATGCAAAGTACAGTAGATAATGTACAGAAAGCAATCTGTCACACATTGTTATAATTCTGTATACAATCTGTAATCCCAAAAATTCCAAAACCTTCCTAAAACCTTCTGGACTCAACGTTCAACATACTCAAACCTTACCTTAAACCCAAGCTAGCATGGATGTTGAAGATGATGCAACATACAATATTCAAATACAGGATCTTCTGTCAAACAACCTACTTGTTGATCACATCTAGAGACTTCAACAATTCAAAGCCAATGATGATGAAACTGAGGCATTCTTGGTTCTGAATTGAGTGAAGAACAGATGAATGAGGAACAAAAACAAAAACAAACTCACATGTGACGGAAAGGCAGCACATGGGTGCCTTTGTCAAAATTACTTCAATGAAAATCCACACTGGGATAACAAGGTTTTTCAGAGGAGGTTCAGAGTGAGCAGGGAATTCTTTTTTGAAATCTGTGCTCAAGTTGAAGCCCATGACATCTTTTGGGTTCAAAGATACATATCTGTAGTTCCTCCTTGTAATCAAGTCTGTTTTCATTGTGTATTTAGAAAGTGTCTCTGTGTATGACTGCTGCCTTCAGCTGGGTCTATCAACTTTACAATAAGCTACTTGTGCCATTTGTCAGCTGGCATATGAATTTTCAGCCTCTTACTGATGAATTTGTTGCCATTGGAGAAACTACTGTGATTTTATGTTTGGATAAAATTGTTCAAGGAATAGTTGAGATTTATGGACCAGAATGTCTCCTCCCACCAAACAAAGAAGAGCTTGAACAGATTATAAAGGAGTACAAATGACAAGGCTTTCCAAGTTGAAAAGGGTCAATTGATGGAATGCATTGGATTTGGAAGAACTGCCCTACGGGTTGGGCTGGACAGTTTTAAGGAAAGGAGAAAAAGGCAACCATTCTTCTAGAAGCTGTGGCATCAAAGAGAACACACATACGGCATGTATTATTTGGTGTTCCTGGCCCACTAAATGACATCAATGTTCTTGATCAGAGTCCTCTATTTGATTGGTCCTTAAGAGGTATGTATTTCATCTTGATTCAATGTTGATTGGTTTAAACACTGATGTGTCTTTTCTCAAGGCACTGAAGAACTGTGGAACTTTGAGGTCAAAAATAATCACTATGAGTGTGGCTATTACCTGGCAGATGGTATCTACCCAACGTGGTCTGTGTTGATCAAGGCAATTGACCAGCCTCAAAATGATGCATCTTCATATTATGCAAAACTCCAGGAAGCTGTTTGAAAAGGCATTGAACAGGCTGTTGATGGACTTCAAGCTCAATGGCACATCATCTCTCGACCTTGTAGACTTTGCAATAGTGAGACTTTGGGCTCTACATGATATACATAGAGTCATGTATGCTTGCATAGTACTTCACAACATGACCGTTGAAGAGAGGGGGGCGGCAGATCCCAAAGTTGAAGATTTTGATAGCAAGACTGAGATTATTCCCAACAATCCCAATCCAGAGGTACAACTAACACCTACTGATTTAGTCTCAAATCATCTTTCAATACAAGACACTGAGATTCATTACTGTCTGATGAATGATGTCAAAGCTCACAACTGGAAGGCCCAAGGGAATCAGGATGGCCAGTGAAAAACTTTAGATTTCTTTGCATTATCTTTTCTATACAAAGTAAATCAGTTGAAAAAATAAAATGTTTTATAGCAAACAGTTTTTTTCAATACCTTGTCCTAAAGATAAAATATCTGAATCAACATCTGAACCAATGAAGAGAAAAAAAAATGGGTTTGAAAGAAAGAAACTGATTGAAAAGAGACAATCAATATATATTAAGTGTTACTAGTGAAAGCATCTGATACATCAGGTGCTTCATACTTCTCCTTTAAACACTGTTGAACCAATCTAACAACATCCTTTGTAAGATCTGTTCTGCAATGACCTTCCAAGAGCATCAAAACCTTGAGCTCATCGAATTGATTTAAACTTGCTTTTGCTTCAGCATCTGATTTAGCCATCTCCCTTATAACTCTGCTCCCTTCCTCAAGAGCCTCTACTCGACATTGAGCCAATTCATTACTTCTTTTAAGATGGTCTTCACGAGCTCCTGTCATCTCTTCAGCCTTTGCCTTTGCATCCTCAAGTTGTTTCCTTGTAGTTTGTTGGCCCAGGTGGGCAAGGTGTGAGGGTTGGGTATTCTTTTGAATACTCAATGCTCACTAATTCTTATATTTATATATTTATATGTATAATGTTTATAGATTCATTTATTTTATTTCAATTCTATAGTAAATACAAGGATAAAATGTTAATATAAAGGGGAAGAAAGGGAAATGAGTTTAATTACATGTATTCAGATATTCCTTAATGAAAGCTGGACCCAAGGCTTTCCCTTAATCTTTAGTAGTACAGATTAAGGAGTGGTTTAAGATCACTACTCTGCTTGTTCTTAAAGTCACCAACCTGAAGTGCTTCTTAAGGTCACTAACCTGGAGTTGTTGAAGGTCACTAACCTGATGTGTAGTCTACTTAGGGGAAGTAGAGGATCCTGATGAAGGAAATAAATATTACTTACTGTTAATGAGGGAACTCCAAAGTATATGAGGTTTTATCACTAGTCTTATTTATAAGACTCTTGATTATTACTTCAAAGGAACTTTGGTTAGTTCTTAAAAGTAATTTTTATATTTATTTTTCTCTTAGGGAAGTTTTTCTGAGGTTAGGAGGGGGGTTTATATATTCTTCTTTCTTAACCTAACTTTTGTGATATTTGTTTTTATCACTATTTTGGTTTGGATAGTGATTGCCAATTGATATTGGTTATGGTCATTAAGGTTTAAGTTTATTATGTGCTTTATTTAATATAAGCATAATTAACTCTTGACACTGAGTTATGAGGTGTTCTTATGTTTTATAGGTTTTTACATATATGTTACATATATGTTACATACTGTTTTTAGTATGTACATCTATGTAATTATGGGTTTGAGGGGTTTATTGTATTCTTAGTCATCCTTTGTGTACATGTACATGTGCTCAGGGTTGACACAAGGTGGGATAGAAGAACAAGTAAGAGGGGTACTGGGTTTGGGGGAATCCAATGCTCCATTGCTAGAGGATATGGCAGCAATAGCCATGGCTAAATGTCCTGGTGGAGGTTTTGGAACAATCCACTTTGGTGCTGTTGAAAGGATCCTGATCTAAGCTTGGAGGGATTTGAAAAGAGCCCAGGGATTCATCTTGTTGTAAATCTTGATCCGAAGACCTGACCAATTAGTCTCAACAGTTCCGCTGGGAGGATCTTGTTGGACCTGAGCATAGAGGGCTGAAAACTTTAGGGCGGCTGTCTTTGAAGAGGCCCATCTGAAAAATAGAATTGAACTTTGATTGGTCTGATCAATTGGATCAATTACAAAATTAAAGCTCACCTTATTTGGACCAATTTGACATTCTGATTTTCCAATGACAAGATCACATTGAGACAATCAGTGACATTCACAAAAAACGTATTGCCAGACTGGTTTGTGCAAGTATTGGGTTGCTGGCTGACGTAGATCCAAGCCTCAGCTAGCTTCTCTTCTTTGGAAGGGGTCCAGATGGCGGACTTGGTTTTGTTTGAAACTGAGTCTGTTCAATATTTTGGAAATGATGCTTTTCAAAGTCTTGATTTGTTTCATTCAATTGATGTGATCCAACATCTTCAATCAATTCATTCATTTTGAGTATTTAAAGTTAAGATTTTGAATATAAGTTGAATAAGGCTTGAAATGGTTTGACTTGTTTGCTTCTTCAATTTGATAAATTTGGTTGTTGAATGATTTGATTGTGGAATTTTTAAAGTGGTGTGAAGCAATGAAAAGATGGTGTTTTTTGGGGAAATCAAAGATGAAAGTTGAGAATACCAATTTTTGACCAAATTGGTAGGTACCAATCCATGATTTGCCCACAATTGGGAATTTTAAGGCTTGGTACAATAAAATTTACCATACTGAGGCTGTTTACAGAGAAAACTGTGGATGCTTTTAGTTAGTGACAATGAGAAAAAAAATGAAGAAAAAGATGTTAGAAGATGCAAAAACACATGCATGATTGAGCTGAGGTAGGTCGTAACACCAGTACACATTCAGCAGTAGATCAAGGGCACTCCATGACTAACTGTGCCACAGAAGTTTTGTGGCAGGGCGCTGTTTCTCAAATGAGTGGCATTTCTTTATGTATCTTTTGCCATCTGTCACAAGTGGCACACGGACCACAAGTCCATTTTTTCCAAAATTTCTCTTTTTGCATTTGACTGTACATACAGCTGCAATTTAGCTATTGGTTTTCCTCCAATGTCCATATTTCCAATTTTCAATGTTGAGAAGAAATAAGAACAACAAAAGAGGGCAAGAAAGTGGATAGATGGAAAGATGCAGAGGAAGCAGGCACTTCAGGAAACCCATTTTTTACCAAATGGTCAATAACAAGAAACCAGGGTTGAAGGCAATTCAAGTTTTTCTCTACTAAGATTCTCAACCTACCACACAAAATGTTTGGAATAAGGAGTAATGCCTTTGTGCCTTGGGCATCACTTGTTATGTTGAAACCAAGGCACAATAGGACTTAGTTAATTTTAGCTGACCTCATCTCTTGATGTGGTTCTCTTTTGGGATTGTGTCCTTGAGGAGCTTCCAAAGATTTTCAATTGGGTTCTGATCCAGACTATTTGCAGGCCAGTTGAGCTTGATGAGAGAATGTTGTTTGAACCAGGTATGAGATTAGGTGGATAGTGAGGACTAGTAGTTTAGATAGAAAGCCTTCATAGCGGGCATGCAGGTGTAGGTATGAGTGAACCCAAACTTAACAAAGTTCCTTGTGAGCTGTGCTGGCCAGCTCAAACAAGGGACTTGCGTGTAAAGTGGAAAAGATCTGTTGGGGCTTTTTGCCAAAAATTGATCTCCTTAATAAACTTTCTTTTACAATTGACTTGCCTCTACAATGGTAATGAAACTCATGTAAATTGGCACACTATATTGCCTCCCACTCTCAGTTTTGGTTCCAAAGATGTATAGAAAAGTTGGTATCTTAATTTCACACCAAAACTCAAGTTTTAATCAGGCAGATATTGGAAAAGAGATCAAAAAACAATTCTTCTATCACATCCAAGCCCACTTAGTGCAAAGCCTTTGAGTCTGACAGGCTTGTCATAGAGTCAGTCTTTTTTTTCAAACTTTACAATTTCATAGCTCTGCAGTGATAGCGGTTCAAATCTCTTTACAAGGGGGTTGCCACATTTGGCAAGTAGTGGTGAAGCTTGACCATTGAA
This sequence comes from Melampsora americana, assembly GCA_022264835.1. Taxonomy (NCBI): domain Eukaryota; kingdom Fungi; phylum Basidiomycota; class Pucciniomycetes; order Pucciniales; family Melampsoraceae; genus Melampsora; species Melampsora americana. The sequence continues at coordinate 1,747,823 of JAIFHY010000006.1, forward strand.
GGGTTTCCCAAGACTCAATTCTTGTATACTTTTGATATGATCATGATACCCCCACAGGTTGAAACCAGGCAATATTTTCTATAGGCTTCAAAATACTGGTAACAATTGCAGATGAAAAGCTTGAGATGAACAAGAAGTCAGTCAAAAGTTCAAGTGAAGCATTAATTGAGCAAGGCAAAAGGTTTAAAAATCAAACAGTGTGATTTTTAGTCATCTTTATTGATTATCTTTTCTCATCTTCCCACTAACAAGAAGAAAAAAAAATTCAAACACATGAAAAAGACTTGAGCACAACATAAGGAAACCCATTTGTGAAGAAGTCTGAGATCAGAGCACATACATATACACACATACGCAAACAAGAGAGTCTCCTGCACAAAAAAAATTGAAAGGAGGAAGGATGACGAGGGAGAATCGGAGGGATGAAGATGTTGAAGTGCATAGAGAATCATTCAAAAGCTTCTTCAGCACTCTTGCGCACGAGTCGTCTAACTTTTTTCTTATAAGCAGCGGGATCATCGCGGAGTTCTTTGGCGGCGTCTATGTTAGCAGGTGATTCAGTGTTTGGGTTATCGGATGCTAATAGAGAAATGACCGAGACGAGCTGTGGGGGTAGACTGATTAGTCTGACTTGTGCTTCTTTCACTTAATGAGGGAAGAACACGAACAATAGATTCAATGCCGTGGACCGGTAACCACCGTTCGCCTGCGTCTTCGTACCCATACTCATCATTGCCTGGAGGGTGTAGAATAGAGATGCAGACAGTACCATCACTGTAAACTGTTTACGCAGGTCGAAGAGTTCACTTGGTTAGCATTCTGACTTGGTAATTCTCTCACGTCCGAAAAGAGTTGCAGGAAACACAACTGTTAGGATGCCACATTTGAGTTGTAAATCGGAGTTTGGGCGGAAGTAACGGGAATTCTGGTGGGAAAGTCATTCGCGCTCTGAGGAAGGCGCCATCACTACAAAGTGATATCGAGAAAGGTTCAATGAGGTCGAAGATAAAAGCTTATACGGTTGGTATGATGTAGGACGTACTATAGTGTGTCAGGAGGACTGATAGCATTTTTTGGAGACAAAAGTCATTATTCACATGGGGCAAGACCAAAGTTCAGTTTACGGAACATTCGAACGATTCCAAAGCCTTGTACAACCAATCAAGAGTAAAAGAAGCTATGTACCCAAAAATTGTGATATCCCATTCGTAGACATTGTTATCATCTACTAATCCAGCTGAGAAACCATCTACAGGCCTTTTACGAAATTCTAATGAAGTCCAATAAAGTAAGAGGTGAGAGTGAGTAAGGTGTAAATGAAATCGGAGAGTGAAAAGATTAGAGGCGATGAAGTTGATGAGGAGAATGAAAGAGAAAAGGTAAGGGTTTAAATGATAAAGAATGCTAACCAGCTAATTGTTTGCGTAATAGTACGGCGGATGGGTAAGAAGCCATGATGGATGAGATTGTAGGAAGTTTGAAGTTGGTGTTAAGGTTGATATCGAAGTTTGAGAAGTTGAAGTTGAAGTTAAGAAAACAAATTTATTAAGACCATCTCCTATCACTCAGAGTCACACTGTCATTACAACCACAAGTGTCAGGGCTTTGAAAGATTATCATAATGTAAACTGTAATGAAACTCTAATTTGAGTTTCTGTTGCCATGTCATTTGTACATAATCTGTACTTCATCTCAAAGTAAAATCACCTTACTACTATGCAACAAGAACATCACATTTCAGGTTTGATGAACATCTTGGCAAGACAAGTTAAAAATATAATATTTGATACTTCATACTAATCATCCAACGCTAATTACATGAAAACATGCTACCCACATGTCTGCCTTCAGTTTTGACTACAAGAACTCAACTACTTAGAATCCTGAGAGTAGTACTAGAAGCACAAGCAAAGACTTGCAATTCAGAGATTAGTGATCCAAATGGTCAAAAATGTGGAGATTCTGGAGTGAGGGAGAAAAATCAGAAGCAAGCTTAAATCCCAAAGTTCGATGCAGAAATCCTGAACAGTATATATGAAGGCCCCTTTGCTAATTTCACCAATCATCTGAATCCTTAACTTGGTCTTATTATACCTTGGTTGATATCTTTGACCCATCTGTCACATTCTGTCATCTCAACTGCAAAGAGGATGGGGTTTTTTGTGGCAATAAATATATGAGGTAACAGAGTGAAGGTTTAAAATGTAGAACTTTGCCATGCTTCTCAAGGAAGTAATTAAAAAACCTAGTTGAATGTTTTACCAAGGGTTGTGTCCCGCATTGAAAAATTTTACCCAATGGACACAATACCCAAATACTTGTTCTGTCAATAAGCTTGAACCTATTCTTACCCTATTGGAGTTGTCTTTAATTTAAACTTCTATGTCCAATATGTGCCAGATGATTGGTATTTTGAACTGGAAATATGGTAACATTTTGAACCCACCTGGTTAGAACATCAAATGATTTAGCTGGGGCTTCATGTATTCTGCTGGTAAAATGTAATAAAAAAAACATAGAAAACGTAAAAATCCAAAAATCCAAAATGGACCACATAAGTTGTGAAGACCACAAGAAGTTTTGAGGGAACTTCAGGTTCCCTTTTGGGGTCATCAGAGTCAGATACCACCCAGGCCATTGGATTTGGGTGTTTTACCCAGACTGGTTCAAAAAACACTGGAAAATTTGATTCACCATCCAGATTGGACTGCACTCTGCCAGAAAGTCCAAGTTTACACCTTGAAACCAATATGCTTTCTCCCCAACATCCAACACAAATGTGAATATGGAACTATCCACAAATCCTCTAGAATTTTCCCAGAGACAAGAATTTGGCAGTGTTATGCAGTTCTGACCTTCTGAAAGAAAATACATATTTGAATGCCCATTTTCTTTTTTTGGAGTTAGGTTGGGACTGTGTAGGGACTTGATCAGGGTCCAGAAAGGTCAAAAATATCCTGCCTATCTGGGAAACTTTCTGGAAATTTTGTGAAAAGTGCCAGAATTTATATTTTTGTAGTATGTCTGTTGGGCAATCAAATGAAATTGATCTAAATCTAAGATCTACTGCTGATAGATCAGTATGAGATTAACCTTGAATAACACATCTTGTTGTGATAGCTGATTATTCTAAAATACACAATCATCAACTTCAAGCCCTGAACCATCAGCCTACATGTGAAAATCATCCTTAGTTTTCTGTCGCTTATCCTGATTTGTTGGACTTTCAGACCAAAAAACAAAAGAATCTTTCTCAATACTATCAATTTCTCTCCTGCAAGTGGGGCAAGTGGTGTGTGTTGAATACCAAGGCTAACCAACAAGCGTTTTTTGAACCAAGTTAAAGAAGTATGCATCAATTTTTTCTTGTTTGATGAAAGAAATATGAATTCAAATAAGAATCACATACCCAAAGACATCTTTCATGAAAGATGTGGGAGACTTTCTCATCACATGGAAGTTTTATCACTCTATGTGCCACCTGAAATTCTTGAAGACACAAAGGACATTGATCTCTTTCATCTTCACGTCCTCTCTTCAGCTGTGAAGTTGATGTCAAATATTGATGTGTAGTCTCTGGATTTTTTAATTTGAGATCTGCTTTGTTATCTTGAGGAGTCAACAGAACTGGTTTTGCCTCTAGTGTGAGTGCCAGATGTTGAGAGGTTTCTGCTTTCAGTGATGCTCTGAAATTTATTCTCTCAGCTTGAGCAGTTTCTTGAATTGCTTGCTTTCTGGAATTCAAATTCATGTGTTGAGTGCTGTCTGTTGGTTCCGAGATTGAATTTGGATTAACTTCTTCCGAGGTTGACTCAGTGTGTTCCGTTTCAAATGTCAATCTATTGCCTTATGGTGGAGAAGTTGAAGAAAAATGTCAGCCAAGTTCCTGTTCATTTGTGTGATTGTTTGTGATAGTGATCCTTGCTCAATAGGGGAAAGATAGTGGAATTTCATCACTAAACAGTCTTGGTTAATCATTTTGGATAAGTACAAGAGATCTATCAACAAAAACATCCTTACCAATCCATGTCACTTCACTTGAAAGATAGTCAGTAACTTCTTGTGGGTGATAGAGGCTGCATCTGTGTAATACATGAAGGAGAGAATGTGTATCCATGAGGTATTCTTGCATATGTGAAAATGGTATATCATATTCCACTTCCTTGAAAGTTTTAAGTGCTGATTCTTGAGCTTTCAAAACAGTCACTACATGTCGGAAGTGTGACAGTTCAACAAGCTTCTCTCCATGAAATGGTTCAAAGATATTCTCCAGGTAGTCATCATGTCTTCCTCCCAACAAGAAAGTAAGATCTGTCCTCACTGAAGAAGCCATGAATATTTTTTGTGTCACAAATCCTAATGGAAATTCCAACAATTTTCTTGAAATGAGACTCATAATGTTTCGATCATATCTCAAAAAATGATTCATCATGTTATAAAAAGCAGTAAATGTGGTTGGATTCCAAGATTCCCAATCAATATCCTTCCTTGTTGAACATGCTACTATGAGATCAATGTCATTTTTATCTGTGATTGGAAATCTTGCTTGAAGTAGGATATCATACAACCTTCTTAACTTTGGTGGTAATTTATAGTCAGGGCATTCTTGGAGGTCTTCTTTGATATCGGAAAGGACTCTAGATCTATCAAGTGCTTCTGCCAACGCTGGAAGAGGAGTGCGTCCCGTTTAATTTCTTCGTCGGAAATAAGTGAATTGGATGCTCACCTTGATGTGTGAATCGCTCTGCGGATGGCTTGAGCCAAAGATTTTCTGCAATAGACAGCAGGTCAATCCCTAACAAGGCGTAAATGTCAGAAAGTCAAACAGTTCTATGTTAAAATCAGTGCCCGTAGAATGTAATCAGAAACGATTTACCTTGAGCTAGATGGAGCTCTAAAGCTCCGCGAAAGACTGGACCCTCTGCAACATTTGTTCTAAGTCCTATCATATCTCTGCTTGGAAGGTAGACTCGGAGTCCATCCAAAAGTGTCAGAGCCCATATTCGTTCCCTGATTGAAAGATTATTGTCTTGTAAAGCTTCGAGAGCAATGATGATAGTTTTTCCGATATAAATCTCTTGTTGAGGGTTTCTGAATCCCCGCGCCATGTCCTGGAGATCACGTAGCTTGATAGAGCCTATGGCTCTAGAAAGTTCTTTCAAGGATCCAGAAAGTGGTCTTCGAGGTACCTTTTGCGCTAGTTGTTTATAAGGACTGAAATGCCTGGGTGCTAAATCTGTTCTGAAGACCGTGATATGTGTCTCTTGTGTTGAGATCCTTCTGTCAGGCTCTAATAATTCAAGAACCCTCAAGGACGATAACTTTGATGTAGTATATGACGAAAACCCGGTGTGCTCTGGGGGTCCCCTAATGAAGCTTTTCACCACATGGGCGTGGCGCAACAGGAAAAATTCTATAACAAGTATGTGGAAAACGTACACAGAGTATGCCATGATTGATCTTCCCACCTTGAAGGAAGATATGTAAGGCGGGAATATAAGTTTACTGCCTTTCAAAGAGGTAGTTTGTTGCTGTTGTACCCCTACCGAAACGCTGCAGGCGCAACATCTATATGATACTAAACAACAGATCCTGTTTTTCAGCATGTTCCAGCTTACAGAGGGCAAAACAAAGAATAGAAATTATCGCTGCTCGCAACCCGTTGCATTTACAGGCTAAGATGAACCTTGGCCGCGACTGTTAGGTTAAGGCTGTATACAGGGGTGATTTAGAAAAATTTGAGGGGCGCCCAGTTGTGCATCATACGATCGACCACCAAAAAAAGATACAAACCATCGCCAAGAATTTTGAAAGTCGTTCAACTAAGACATTCAACCAACAAAATGACTGACCAAAATCAACAAAAGGTTTCGCATGGAGTACCAGACTCGAAGGTCTCAGAGGAAAAGGTATCAGAGCGAAAACTATGGGGTGGCCGATTCACAGGTGAAGATCTCTATTCTACAATTGAAGCTTTTCATCACCTACTCATGACACATCCCTTTGCACAGGCGCAACTGATCCGATCATGCACGAATTCAACCAATCACTGTCTTATGACAAGAGGCTCTACAAAGCCGACATCTCTGGTTCGATTGCATATGCAATGTGTCTCTCCCGAGCTGGAATTCTCAGTGCTGAAGAAGCCGATGTGATTAAAAGAGGCCTGAAAGAAGTAGAAACAGAGTGGGAAAATGGCACCTTTAAACCGACTGCTGACGATGAGGACATTCATACTGCGAATGAGCGTCGACTTTCGGAAAAGATCGGAAAGGTGGCTGGCAAACTACATACTGGTAGAAGTCGAAATGACCAAGTAGCGACCGATATGCGAATTTGGTTGATGGAAGAGACTGAGAAGATCATGTACTACTTGAAAGACTTCATAACCGTGATCACCCAACGAGCTGAACAGGAAATTGATGTTTTGATGCCAGGATACACTCATCTTCAGGTTAGCGGCTCGTCCTGAATCATGTACCATGCTGTTATGACTTTTACTCATGCTCATGTGATTTTTCCATGTGTGCTCAGCGTGCGCAACCCATCAGATGGTCACACTTTCTCATGTCGCACGCTTGCGCTTTCACATCAGACCTGTCTCGACTCCAAGATATGGTACCTAGGATCTCAGTTCTACCTCTTGGATCGGGCCCATTGGCCGGGAACCCTTTTAGCATCGACCGTGAATTGCTTCTGAATGACTTACGATTCAACAATCTCTCAGTCAATTCCATGCATGTCAGTACACATTGCAATTCAAATATTTATTCAGTCAGGAAATGAATGGTTATCTCATCCTCGTAGGCGGTCTCTGATCGAGATTTCGTGGCCGAATTCCTATTTTGGTGTACAATGACGATGATTCACATGAGTCGTTTTGCGGAAGACCTGATCATTTATTCTTCTGCGGAGTTTGGCTTTGTAACATTATCTGATGCCTACAGGTACTCCTCACTTTTGTTGACCTCAATTTAGTACCAGCTCCATTCTATGATGATGTGACTAATTGCTCTGTCTCAATTACAGTACGGGTTCGAGTATAATGCCTCAAAAGAAAAATCCAGACTCGCTTGAATTGTTACGTGGAAAGTCGGGCAGAACATTTGGCCAGGTCTGTCCGAGTAGTATAAACTTTGATAGCCTTGCGCTCCGTCTGACAAATTCTCAACATCACGGATCAACGGACAGCTCTCGGGTTTCCTGATGACTCTCAAAGGTCTTCCATCCACTTACAACAAGGACTTACAAGAAGACAAAGAACCTATGTTTGATGCTGCTGACACGATCGGTTCCGCGCTCAGGATCTTTGAAGGGGTGATCACTACCATGAAGGTAAGATATCCCATCATTCGTGCAGCTATGGACCACTGATTGATTTTCCTTATTTTGAAAGATAAACCCCAACAAGCTAGCTGGGGCACTGTCGCCCGATATGCTGGCAACAGATTTGGCCGAGTACCTAGTACGAAAAGGGGTAAGTTTTATCCTCGCAGTACCTTATACTATTCTCCTACCTAAAATTCTTGACCCAGGAGGCTGGACTGATTTGACATACTTTGCCTCAAAGGTTCCATTTCGGGAAACGCATCATATCTCAGGTTCCGCAGTCAAAATGGCGGAACAGATGGGTGTTCCACTTTCCCAACTGACCCTCGCTCAACTTCAAACCATATGTCCCCTCTTCACCCAAGATGTGGCAGATGTGTTTGATTATGAGAAATCTGTAGAAAGACGAGATGTTTATGGTGGAACTAGCAGGAGTGCGGTCCTCAAGCAAATCGAACGAATCAGGCAATCAGTTAGACATTGATCTTTATATCCCTTTCTCCCCTCATCAATTCTTGGTACCACAAAAAATTCCATACAAGGTTACTAGACCGTATTCGCCCCTAATTTTTTCCGTGTTTGCTGATTCAAATTTGAACACTTGAATTGGAATCAACCTTCTATGTGCGACTTTGATAATGTCGTAGTGTCCCCTGTGAATTTCATCAGTTCGTGTCGCAAGTACGACTGTCTCAGATCTTGTACATAGTTGAATTACTTTGTCAAGCAGAGCGCTTTCTACCCTCCTTAGAAAGGGATGGAATGTGAATCATACCCAAGCTTCCTTAGACTCATGACTGAAAATTTTCTGTCCATTACGTGATCACTATATTGCCATAGAAACCCAAGATAATAAGACTTACAAGAAAGTGGACCAACGCACCATTTACAATTTTGAGCAACATATACAATACACAAACAATACGCATGTGAAGAAAACGACGCCTCAACCCTACTGACTGATGGTTACAAGAGCGTGAGAACAAGATCAAAGGTATCAATACATTTTATGGTTTTATGATTTTTGGTGTGATCAGATATACATTATTTGCAAATGATGGGAACAAATCGCAAAAGGAACCCATGTCAGAGATGACAAAAACACCTGAAAACGCCTCATATCAAAGAACGAAGAACCCGTGTTCAACTTTAAGAAACATTTTACCATCTATGATACTTTTGTAACACAAGAACAATGAGCATCCTTCTGAACGAAAGAGATAATAGTCTAGAAACCTACCTAAAAACATCCTTGATATGCAAGGTGTACACAATCGTTTCATGTGAATGCGCCTGCCGAAAATGACCAATTTTATACTTCAGATCTTCTGCTTTGCCTTCAATTGGACCTGGAATATTGCCAACAACACCAATACATATTCTTGCAAAACAACCTTGCTGGGTGAAACTAGAACCTCTCTCGTATTGATTTCAAAAACTTTTCTTGCTTTCTCTTTTGCCAGCTGAAAAATGTTCTCGCTAACTCTGCTTTAGTCTTATAACGTGAACCCATCACTGAAGTCCGGATACCCAGAACACAGACAAACAAATGTCAGCTATGCAATGTCAAAGATGAAACGGAACAAGGGCCGCGTTTACAATACACAGCGTACCTTGGTTCAAATTAACACTTTGTTGCCTGACTTCATCACACTTAGCCTGAAGACGTTGAATGATTTCAATATCATCATGGGTATCGATGGGCGATTCTTCTCGGGATGTGTCTCTACTTGTGTCTTTGACTGCTGCTCTATGTTCCTGCGCATTGAGTAAGGTCTGGCGTTGGGTCCTAGAAGACCTTGGGTGACGATTCATCGCCCTAACCTGATCGGTACCACCTGAATAATCGAGCTGATGGCCGCAATCGATAAGCAGATATTTATTCAAATGTGACAATGAACTCTCACCTGTACAATCTCATTATTGGGTTGAACATTCCGTTGGTTCAGTTCGGTCATCTCCTACGTGACGTGGACAAAATAGGCATCAAGATCTCAAGACGAAGCTGAGGAAGCTGAGGAAAAACACACTACATCTGATAAGACATCATTTACACGGCAGCTACGTAAAACCGCCTCGCTAGAGTCCGAAGGCAGGGCGACATCTACAAGGTGGAAGGCCAAATAAACATGTGACAAGATCATACCAACCAACCACAGAAAACAGACATCTCACGTACCTTCTTGTGGTAGATTGAATGGTTTAATGATCGCTTTCTGATTATCAACGTTCTGTTCACAACCCACTATCAGCAAAAAGGCTTTATACTTGTTTGATGAGCGAGTTCACCTACATCCAATCCCGCGGCACCTTCTGTTGCAAGGCGGTTCAAGGCAAATAGTACCTGAATCAATGAAAGCAACGCATGTCATAAAGTCATACATGTCTATACAATGATGGATTTCACAAACCTCGCCCGCGGTGTCTCTTTTTCAAATGAAATATAGATATAATGTTGTAGAACATCAGTAACTTTTGTAAGGTCGAGATAGACAATTATTCCTACCCATCAATTTCCTGGTCTCCGATCTTCCCTGGTTCGAGGCGGAATATATTCTTGACCCTGTCAGCCGTATCAGCAATCAGTTCAATGTCGTCTAATGCTGCTATCTCACCGATACAAATCAGCACAACTCACCCCCACATGTCGCCTTGGTCCTTTTTGTCACCTTGTACTCCTATAAATTTTCTGGCAGGTTGTCGGGCCGTGTTTGCTACTTCTGCAAGGTGAGTCTTGTACACTTGTCTATGGTAGATCAGTTCTTCCGCTGTACCCAGGGCTATCAACCGGAGGCATTCGACGCTTCTTTTTTGACCAATCCGACAGACTCGGTCCATTGCTTGAGCATCACTACTGGGATTCCACGATGGCTATGAGAACAGTCAATTCGAATCAGCTGGGTGTGAACACGCTCTTAGGTACTGTGTCAAAGGTCTCATACGTCGAATATCTGGGTAATGGTTCATGATTCATCTCGTCAGTGACAACTTGGATACAGCGTTACAATGACAAACGTGACCCCTATTTACCACAACTTTGTTTGCGGCAGTCAGGTTGAGACCAACTGCAAGAAGTTCCCAGTTTAGAATCATCAGATCCCAGTCGAGAACACTTTTTATAAACGTTTGACTTACCGCCACCAGCTAATGTACTGGCAAGAAATATGAATTTGCTGGGATCCCGCTGAAACTCGTCGACTCTTACCATGCGCTCGCCAGTTGGAACCTTTCCATCGAGACGAACATATCTGACAAAGAAAAGGTCATTAAACTTGGCCCATTTGGGGTAGATCGAGACGATAGATCTAACCCAGAAAAATCTTGCTCGAGCCAGTAGCTCAAAATGTCCATCATTTTGGTCCACTGTGAGAATATCAAGACCTTTGCACCTTCCTTCTTCCATTGTTGGAGTAATGGTTTAAGGACTAGCCATTTCCCACATAATTCAGTGTCAGCATCAGCTGAATAATGGTGCTTCCGATGAGTCCAGTCTCCTGGGAACAGTTTTTTGATGAACTCTGTGTCCTGGTCGTATTTCTCTTCGCGGTCTTCTTTGTCTGCAGCCAAGAAGTAGATTTTGATCAGATGCGATATTAGTGGAACTAATGTGGATGAAAATTGTACAAAAAACATACTGGGGTAGAGTAACGCCAGGTGGTTGGCAATCTAAGATGTGGGTTCATCAGCAAATCATACAAGGTAAACATGGAGCTGAAGTAGCGATTTACTTTCATACAGACCGTCAGGTTTTGGAAAATTCTTTTAGACCAGCCCTGATCGCAGCATTTACCGCGAAGGACGGGTTGACTGGAAGGCGATTCAGAGGTGTACAGTAAGTATTGAGCGGAATATATCTTGGTCTGTCTTGGAACAATCAAAAAATCACCCTTTCGCATTCTTTCGACCACAGGAACACGGTTCGGCGTGTTTCATCATATTGACCACATCTTCACTCGCCAAGAGATTTCTGTAAGCAGTCCTGGATATCACACCGCGAAAAGAAAAACCCATACGAGTCAGTTCACATAGCATATATGTCTTGACTATCAGATTCGAGACTCAAAACGATACCTCTGGGAAGCAGTCATAGGACACAACACGATATGATCGCTTTTGGATGGTAGCTAGGTAAGAAGATGTGAGTAATAATTATGATTTTCGTATAGGTGAGTTGGTTGCTGACCTCATGCAAGATCTCTGCTTTTGTTCTACAATTCAAACAATATCAGCAGACTACATGCGTTGGCAATGATACTGTCTAGCTTACCTTCGTAATTGAAGATCGGGCCAACAATTATTCACCAAAGCTTCGGCGCGTGCCTGTATACAAAGACAAACATAAGATAATTAGGTTTTGAGGATGTCAGAAGTTAAAAACGACTCTTCACTTACCTGACCAAGTTTGATTTCGGAGCGTGACGCATTAGCCTTTCGAGAATGAAGAATTGGGTCCGATACGAAAGCTTTCCACATGTAATAAGTGCCAAGGGCAAATGGCCGGGCCCAATCAAATAGAGTGTGAAGTTCGCTGAATGTCGCGTAGAAAAGAAATTTGCTTTGAGCGTGCTGGAACTCCTCAGAGCTTAAAGTTGTGTACGTACGCAAGATTATTTTGCATAGCAGTACCCTGAAACACGCATAAAACAAATAATCATCAACTTTAAGCTGTTGTCACTGCGATACATGAGCTTGTTATCCATAAACAAGGTAATCTGATCTTACAGTAAGGCCAAATCGAACATTTGTCTTGAATCTCTGACAGGCTCGGTAGGTTGCCGTTGTTGGACTTTTCAGTCTTTGCGCTTCATCAACCTGAAAACGACGAATCCGAATTTGAACTTCAGGATACAATCGATTTGAAAGCATTGTAAGAACTCACTATCACAACACTGAAGTCAAGATCAAATAGCTCATCGATCATTCTGGTTGCACAAGTGAAGCCGGATATCACTTTTCAAGATGTTTGATCATGTTCAGAAACTTGTAATTAGTAGGCTGCTTGACTATCCGATAATCGAAACTCACAAATGTCGTAAGCGCCAGCTTTGAAGCGCCTGAGAGTATGAGCAACATCCGTAGTGCTACTGAGGATGCCAACCTGAACACCGCAACGTACAATCGATGTGATAAGCAGTCAAGCGGCTGTGAGGTAGAATCAACATATACCTCGAAATAACCCCACTGATTGAAAGGTGATTAGTAAAGGGACGATTTCGTGAAAATATACAGCTCAAGCGACAGAACCATGACGAACAGTTTCTAATTCTCTGGCCCAATTATCAATCACACTATTCGGACATATGACAAGGCACGTCGGACCCAAGGCAGAAGGCCGATACGACTTCTTACTGGCGTTAACTTTCTGCCTCCTGCGACCCTCATCTCGAACAGTGCCCGTTTTAGCTAAAAAAAAAGGCCAGAAACATTGGTTACGAAACTCAGCTTCGGGTGTTTGAGCTTTGATTAGGGAATTCGACATTACACATGATCACCGCCAAGAAAGATATAACTTGGATTGTCTTGCCAAGGCCTGTGAAATGAGTCGCAATCAGATATTCCTCAATTAATTGGTCGAAGTTGTGCTCACCCATATCATCAGCTAAGATCGCCCCATTACCTACCCGATAATGACTCAGCAGGAAGTTCACACCATCACGCTGATAAGAGCGCAGAAAGCGGTTGATGTTTTGTGTCAGGGTGAACCCGCCGGCAAGGTCAAGGGAGCCGATAGAGTCTTGCTCTGCATTTTCGATTGGAAAATTCGGCCTGGTATCAATTTCAACCCGGGGATAATCTGGTGTCTACAATACTCATTTGTAGGAGCGGAGGAAGAACGTCAGTGGAAGATGTTGAGGTCCGAATGTGATTTATGTTGTGGTCTACCTTTGCTTGCTGTCTGTCTCTTTTAGCCGGACGGATATCATACAGTTCCTGGGCGGCTGGACGTTTGCGGGAAGGAGGATCAGTCTGTGATGCCAGCGCGTTGCCCTTGAGTGCCAGGGAGGTAGCCTGATCGTCCAGATTGTGTGGAGCACTGTGAGTAGGCATCTTTGGTCTGGAAAGCCTTCTGTTCGAAAGTTGACGCAGATCGGCATCAGAGGCTTCTTGAGGCTCAGTCTCGTCTTTCGGTTTGACGATCTTGATTTTGATATCTGCGAGTGTGAAATCATATCAGGATTACGCTGCGGACAGGCTGGGCGAAGTGATTTACCCAGTAATTTAATCAATGGGTTATATTTGCGTTGCTCAGCCGCTTCCGCTGGTGTCATATATTCGGGGGGTCGTCCTGTCCGGGTTTAGTCAAGTTTCGCGGATGTATTAGTGTCATTGGTAAGGTTTCTACATTCGCAAATAAAATGGGCTATAGCAGATAAGTCCGCAATTGACCTTCTTTAGGACGCCATTTTCGGGCTTTCAGTTCCGGCCTCTTCTCATCCTCGTCTTCGTCTGTCATACAACGCTTGGGGGGTTGAAAAGGCTTTATTCTGGATTTTCCACGATTCGTCTCATAATACTGACGCTCTTCTTCCATATGTTGAGCCATCTCGTTTGTGAAGCTATCATCCGAAAGATCTGAATCGCTGTCTTGGGCGACCTGCGGATGCTTCAAAACTCGGCGTTGAGGAATCGGGTCGGCGGGCAGAGAGGTAGATTTGGACCGCTTCGATAGTGGATCACGTTCAGCGGAACGCGCTGTCATTTCTCGTGAATCACTACAAGTTGACTGCGATCGAAGTTGAAGTTGCTTCTTGAAATAGATAAGTATGGTGAGAAATGTGAAGATAAAGTATGAATGATATGATGAAGTGTTAAATGTAAGTTGTAAATCGTTGAGGTTTTGATTGAGAGATGTGGTGAATTCAACTTGTATGTAGTCGACCTCAGCATTTCCTTAAGTCCCACGCTACCGCTTACGAACTTATCACATACCAATTTCGGACTTGAAAAAAAGCAGTGCACCTTTCTCAACTTGCTGAGTCTCATATGATTCTCAACAAAGCCCCTCTGGCGTTGGTTCATGAACTGTCATGGTGTACATTGCCCGTGTTTTTAAGACGCTTCATCAATTCGTCTGGAGGTCAAAGCACTCACCAACAGCGCTTGCACGGTTTGACTATTGTGGACTGGCATCTAAATCGTCATTTAAACGAAGTGCTTTTGCGAATTTATCACTGCCTGTGTACTTCATTGACCTTTTGTTATGTTCTGCCTGAGGTACCCTCCATTTCATACGAAACAAATGGAAAGAGCAAATCCCAGATGCAAAACCAATGATTGGGAGCCATGTACAGGAGTCCTGTCAATGAGTCTTTCTTCTATGCTCTCATGATCCTTCAAGAGCATTGCGAGATGATGTCTTTAATCTCTCAAGTATTGTGCTATGTATGTTGTTATCACGGATCCCCTGGAACCCTTTGGTCTATCTACTTCTCTTGGAATTCTGCCTAAGTGTGATGAAAATGGGTTTATCTGTCTTTTGTGTCCAAGTTCTTTATCAACACCACAAATGATTTTGTGGCCTTGCATAAGACAAAATGACTGAAATCCGTGGCCCGCTACTGTACGGGACAGTGAGGCTGACAAGAGCAACGAACGCGCAAGAGGGGTTTAATTGAGCTTATGTCGCTCCTCTGTTCCAACGTGATCGGTGATCATAGGCAGGACAGGACAGGAAGCTGGATTGTATGTACGTATGCAGATGTTGCCTGGATTTAATAGACATGTCACAATTAGACTTGTGTTGAGCTTATCTCACCATATTCAGCTCGGTGGGTATACTACATAGAAATAAATTGATGCACATTTTCTACTCGGGCTTTGAATAGTCATTCGTATAGTTGGCCACCCTGGGCTCATGCTCATACAAGGGAGTCATCATTATGCTTATACACATCATATATTGTTTTGGCGGTTATATTGAACATAGAGACTGTTTATATGAGATTAGAACTGTTCAAATGATAGTGGGTAACAACAACAAGATGGCTAGAATCGTACGACGAGAGAAATGCGGAAATGAAAGTGCGGAACGATGATCAAAGAACAAGAAGTGAAATTCAGCTCAAGTAGTTCAAAAATCGCTAGAATAAATGATAAGGTACTAGAATACAAGTCAAATATGAAAAACATGCGCCCTTTTGATGAGTAGGTGTCCGTGGTCCTGGACCAATCATATATAGATCCTTATAGGTATCAATAAAATGTGGGTCGTGAGCTTTATTTGAGTCGTGGCGAACGCGATGACTTGAATGGCACATAAGTGGGTCGACCGTCTCTGTTCTTGCTCAACGCCAGGAAAGGTGTAGCAGTGATGACCCGCTCATGTTGCTCGAGCATTTTGGCTAAACCGGCGAAATATTGAGTGTAACCAGGATCTTCCTCGACTGTAAGTATGTTGGTCGATGGATAGTGATCATGATGGGATGTCTTGCGATCATCGCGAGTCCTCTGCCCACTTTCTCGGTCTTCATTCTCGGTTTGTGGCTTGGGGGTGTTAAAATTTCTTCCAAAATCACTTCGATCTGTAGAGGTCATAGCCACATAGATCTCGTCAGTAAAAAGTCTCAGATGGCATTAATCAGGACTAGGTGGCTTTTACCTATCCAGTCTGCAAGTAGTGAGTCGGTCATAGATTCTAATCGCGCTGGTCGAGGTAATTTGACCGGACGTTCGCTTGTAGTGAGAGATGAAAGCGAAATTTTTGGAGGAAGAGAATGCTTGGCGGTCCTCTGCGCAGTACTCGTAGTTTCATTGCTTGGCTGCTTATTGGCATTTGGCGGAGGCGACACGGAGTAAGATCCGGGTCGGGAACTAGTGCTCCAATAACAGGAATCCGCAGCGTTGCTTGTTTTACTAGCGACTGTGGAAACCGATGATCGCCGTGAGTCGTTGTCAGCAAAGCCTGAAGGCGCAGCGTCTAGCTGGACAGAAGAATCGTTAGGCGACGTTGACCTTTCAGAATCATCATCTTCCTCGGTGTCCACATCCAGGAAACTACTATCAGAGGGGTACGATCTGGTGCTTCGCGCGTCCGCAGGTACAGCCATTTCTCTATTCTCAAGCTGGGACAGCATCTCTAGTTGTTTGTGAAGTCGCCGGGTAAATGGTGCAGTGACTTCCGAACCCCCACCAAGCTTAGCAAGTGTGTCCAGTTGATTCTGATGTCGAAGGGCAGATAGTTGAGAGCTGTTTGAACTTCCGCGCGACCGTGATTTGCTTCGAAAGTTGTTGCAGCTGTCCTTTGGTAGCATCGAGTTACACTTGTGCCTACTGCCGGATCTGCGAAAGGATGATCTCGAAGTTAAATTCAAAAGCTTACAGGTTAGAGGTCAGAGGCGCGGACTCGCATGAAAGTCACGTACATAGCAGCTTCACGGGCATCCTGAAACTCGCGTCTGTTTATTCGAGAGTGTGCGTTGTCGGATGAATGATTGACGAGATTAGATACGCTAAGTCTTTGTGATATCGTTATCGGAGGTAGCTGATGTTGTTTCGGACAGGCAAACTCGTGAGCGGACTGAGAGGCCAAAGGCAGATTGTATCTAATGTCCGTTTCTAAAGGTTCTATGGAAGGCTGAGTCGGAGACCTCGGGAAAGACCCCCCCATTCGAACGGGAGCTGCGTTTCGCGGCACAGGAGCGTTTAAAGGTCTGAGTGGAATTTTTTCGCGGGGGGCATTGGAACTGGACTCGACGTGGATAATACCCATGTTACGAGTGTGATTATTTGGTAGAGAGTTTGCCAGAATTGATACAAATCGAAACAAATAAGCTTGAGCAAGGTGACATCAAGATATCAAATGTAACGAAACCGCTCACCTTTTGGTGCGCAATTGATCGGGAGCTTTCTCCCCCAACCCCATATGCCCATCTTTTTCTACTGTGTCGGGCAACCTCCCAACGGAAATAGGATTGATTTTGTCCGGTCGACTTGTTGCGAGACCGTTCGGTTTCATAATCAGGGGAGCTGGCTTAAGGTACGCAGAGGTCGAGGCGGAGGGGGCGCGTTGATGGTGTCGCGGCATATCACCACGAGCCATTGTATGGCTCATGCGCTGTTCCTCGATGTGACGGCGGAATTTCGAGAGCATGGCAAGGATAGGCTGAGACAAGGATCAAGATTCAATGAAGGTGTGTATGTCCAAAAATATACGAATATGAATTGATCAACGTAATTGTTCCTTCTGTGAGTCCATGCTCTGATGTAAGATGACAGCGCTCGGAAGACTGAGATGCGAAGACGGAAGGTGAATGACGCGAAACTGGTGATTATCCTATCTTATCTTGACCGGACAACTGAAAACTTATCCTCTAAAAATAACGAGTATCACGGACAGATGTGCACCATGTCAGACAACTCCACGATAAATATATTCATCGGAAGCTTATTATTTCAAATACACTCAACAGCATTTCCCTCGGCGACAGGGATACTTCTCACCTCCTTTCTATTCTCAAGACAAGCTAATGTCAAGGTTTATGTCCGTCGTCGTCTGCGAAAAAAAGCATTTTCGTAAACTTAACAAAGTCCCACGTCCGCCTTCGCGAGGGACGTACTGCCGAACGTGTTACTACAAACTATAGTCTGAGAATTAGTGTTTTTGCAGGGAGCGCTCTTGCAATCCCTCTACAACTTTCCTCACCAAAGATTTCTTTTTGGCCAAAAGAAAAGTTGTTTGTCTCCTTCTTGCACGCAATGTACTGCAGTTTTTCCCGAGTAATGTTTTTTCCTCTACCCTCTAATCACTCCCAAAGGTTGGGGCTCATCGTACCTGTGACACATATATTATTACAGCCGTTGTAATATCTACTGGCAGATTTTTGAGAAATTTTGTGTCGCCAGATTTAACTTATGAAGTCAAAAACTTGAAATATTTCACTCTCAGACTGAACTCTATTTATTTTTGCACTAGAATGGACCAATGGACAGTAGAGTTATCAATCTCAAAAGAGATTTTTCGAGTTTTTGACCTTCACATTAAATTTGGCGACGACACAACGACCTCAAAATTTGCTGATAGATCTTACAACGGCTGTATGTCTCTCTGCTGCGAGTCCTGATGCAGTTGCCTTGAAAGATGTCAAGCCCCAAATTTTTGTCCAAGGAAGTTGATTCAGTCTTGCCAAGAAGGTATTTTAAAAATTGTGTGTCAGCTGTAAATTGGGACTTAAGAAGGAAGTTACACGTAATTTTCCATCAGGAGTCAAACTTTGAAGTGATGTTTTTGCAGGCAGAAAAGCATCCCCTGCGAAAAAAGTACACTGCCAAGCTGGGCCAAGTTAAGCAGCTCCCCTTAGACAAGCAAGGAGAATGATGGAGGAGGGATTCACGACTTGAACACAGGTTCTTTTCCATTTTTCTGACTGTTTTACAACCCATCTCCCTTGAACAATCTACCACCCACTCTTTCAAGAATTCTGGATCAGTCAGAATGTTTGCATATATTATATATATATATATTTTCACAAAACCATACATCATAGGTAAAAAATGCTCCATATAACCACCTCACAGGTCTGGATGGTGTGTGGTGGTTGGACTGAAGTTTGGAGATCATCCATGGATACTTCTAAGCTCATCTGTCTTATGAAACTTTGGGGCAAGAACATGGACAACTTCATGAAAATGCTGAGGGATGACTACAAGTTTTCAGGTTTTGCTGACAAAATGGAAATGCACAAGAAAAATGTAATGTGGATTTTCAAACAACAGAGGTCTTGGGTCATTGCCTTCAAGTCCAACCTTATCATCATAAAATCTGTCTTTGCAGTGAGGAGTCCAGACCAGCATGTTCCTAACTCAGCCTTGGAACCAGTGGGATTGGTGAAGAAGATTTTCTAAACACAAGAGCCCAGGATGACCTCAATACGCTTGACAATGCTTACATGAAGGGAGGAGAAAAGCACGGCAAGAACCCATACTCCAATATGTTATCAGATCATTCAAACTCAAGTATTTCTTCACAAGGCTCAAAGCCATCTTTTGGAGCCTCAAGGAACCCCTATGACAAGAAAGAAAGGGCTTCCAAAACATCCAGCCCATATGGCAATCATAGAGGCAAGAGCTTCAATCCAGATTATAAGAAAAATGAAAACTACAGTGCCACAAACCCCAATCTATCTGCTCAAATTTCAATTCCAAACAGGAAAAATGTGACTACATTGCAATGGACAGACATAATGTCAGTGGACAGGTAAAAATACCACTTCAAACCCAGAAGATTTGATACAGCCTGGCAAAGTCTCATGTGAAATGGATATATTGGAATGGGAGGAAGCTCTACAAGCAGCAGATTTATCCAACAAATTCCACAATATCTTGACTGGTTTCAAGATTGGTTATGACCCAGGGATTTCACACCACTTCTTCATTGACTTTAAGTGATATACTCCACCAAATCACCCATCTTCTGAATTGGAAAAAGAAAAGATTGCACTGAACATGCAAAAAGAAAATGCTACAGGAAGAATCTTTGCACCCTTCACCCACACAGATGTCTATAGGAGAGTAGGGTTTTCCAGGAGTAATCCTTTTGGTGCTGTAGTCAATGGAGACGGGTCCATAAGACCCATAAATGATCTTTCTTATGCAAGGAACAATCCTGATATTCCATCAGTAAATTTCCTTGTCAATGAGGATGATTTTGAGACCACCCGGGACAATTTTGCCAAAGTGTCAGCTTTCTTTGAGCTTCTGCAAACCCCCTCCTCCTAGCAATTTTTGACTGGGAGAAGGCTTATGTTCAAATCCCAACAATGCCCAGTCAGTAACTGTACATGATGATCATAGACTCCAATGGCAACATCTGTCTTGAATCTGTCAGAGCAGGGAAGATACAGTTCAGAAGACTGAACCTTATCAAGTATCACTCCCGCAAGTCTGAGTTTAACTCACCTTTCACCCAAGAAGGGTTAGAATATCTTGGATCAATATTGAATTTCATCACATAAAGGGGCAGATTGAATAATTGTTTTTGTGTCACAATATATGAAATTTTGTACCAAGTGGGGCCTTAGTCTATTTGTATGATGACTTTGACAAATTAATAACTGAAACCAAGCCGGCTTTGGGCTTGCCGCATGCAGTGCCAACAACATGTCACACATGTATTACCAACATGGCCACAATCCTTGAACCTCAGATCACAAGACCCAAGAAACTCTTGTGGGTGCCAGCAACACTACTTCCTGTTAAGCAGCACTTCACAATACCCCAGTCCAAAGGTCATTAAAGTATTTCAAGGAGTTTGTATGTTACTATTCACAGTCCCTCACCACTGGAAATGTCACTGAGGAAATGGATTAGTTGTATCAAGATGATACAAGTCATGTTTTGAGACTGAAGAACTCTTGCTTTGGTGTACAAGTCAAGCTTTAATTGGATCACGCACCTGGAAATGTGGCTAAATAAACATCAATTTATCATGCATCCCCTAATTCTTTCACACCTGTTTTGATTGAACCTTTGAGATCTTGGAATCCATATCAAATCCAAACACATAATCATCCCAAACCACCAATGTCATCAAATAATCCACAGGTGAGTCAAATCAATCCTTTCTCAAAACCCCTCAAAGAATTTCTCCACTGATTTTCTTTTTGTGATGATTCCCTAGATGAGAACTTTGAACCAAGAAATTCCCATCAAGAGACTAAGAATTTCAAAATTGGATGGATTGATCTTACTAAAAAAACCTCAAGCTTCTTCAACTTCAACCAACAATCAACCAATCCTATTTCAAAGACATCATCCTCAAACCTGGTTGACAAGGTTTGACTGTTATGAATTGGAGTGGAAAGTCAAAAGGAAAAGCAGAAAGTTTATGTGTGATTGGAAAATTGAAATCAATCCTAAAAAAATGAAAATGAAGATGAATTGGAATCTCCAATCTTAAATTATCTCTCCCAATTTAAAAGATTAGTTTGGAATTGAATTGAACCGGATTTTCAATGAATTGTCTCTTTTGGATCTTTCTTTTTGTCTTGTCTTTCTGGGTTTTTTGTTTTTTGTTTTTGTTTTGGTTTGAGAAATTATGGAAAGTTGGTTTATGTTTGTTTTTTGGTCTGTTCTTTGATTATATGTATCTTAGATCTTAGTAGATCTTAACTCTTTTAGATCTATTGATTCATTGTTCTTTGACTCTTTCTACTTCCTTTTTTTTCCAAAAAAAATCATCACAATCTTTAATTTGTTCTTTTTTTAAACCCAGCTCCAAAAGAATCCTTTCTTTGCCCCCAATCTCTCTCTATATATCTTTTTTTATTATAAACCGTTCTTTTGATATTTCAAATTTGATTGTTTCCTTCTTTTAATCCTTTTAATAACCTTTGATGTGCAATTATTTTTTTAAATTTTCATTCAAAATGATTATTGTTGTTGTGAAAAAAATGCATTTTGTATTAAATTATTCAACTTCTGAGAAAATGAGGGTTGTACACAGTTCAATATTGGCGCAGGTCATGGTTGTTGACATGGTAGTAGGCTGACAAAAAAGTAAGAGTGGCTGAGTCTGAAGCAGGGATGGCTGAAATGCCAAGATTGATGAGAACTGGAACACAAATGTGGTGAGGGCTGGAAAAAAACAGTCAAATCCAGATCCTGGTCATCTGGGCCTTGGTAGCGTGGTAGGGGGTAAAACCCCAGGTCAGTAATATTTAGGGTCAGATGTATGTAGGAGATATGTGGGACAATGAAACTGGCGCGGATTACATGGCAGCAAAAATGCAAGAGAGGTAAATTCACGCTCTAGGCCAATTGGACCAGGTTCAAGGGTGATAATTGTACGCTGTGATCCAATGCCAGGCCTTGTGGGGTAGAAAGTTGAGGGATTGAGTATCTGTGAAAGTCTTGGAACACGGTCTAAAGTTGGGAAAGTACAAATGGGTTCAGAGTCTGATCTTGATGTAATTAAGAACACTGGAGCCAAAAGTCTTCTTTTCAAAGATAAGGAGAAAGAAATATGTACCTAAAGTTGGGAAAGTACAAATGGGTTCAGAGTCTGATCTTGATGTAATTAAGAACACTGGAGCCAAACTATAATTGTAGAACAAAGGTTAGGTAAGTGTTTAGTGAAGATATAGAATGAAGTCAAATAAATCAGTCCACTCACAGTCTTCTTTTCAAAGATGAGGAAAAGAAGACAGCATGAGGATATACAAATATATATATATATATGAAATGATTGGGGTAAATTGGATACAAGCATATTGATCAATGACTGGTATGTTTGTGTTGATTGAATCTCAACAGTATCAAAGCATGGTTCTTGAAGTGCTAATACAGTGTAATGGGGGTGTGTGAGCGCTTTGTGAGTGGTTTGGATTGAATTTTGGCAGTTGAAGTGTAGGATTTAAAAATTAATAAGTAAAAGAGGAGTGTTGGACATTGGTTTGTCTTGGGATGCTTGACACAGTGCCCGTGTGGGCTGCCCCAGACGTTGGGGGCTCCAACAGGTATAAAAGCGTGCCTTTGTACCCTTAAGGGCCCCCGACGTCTAGGGCGCCCTTCACCGGCACTGTGTGATTGTCTACAAAGTTTGGGAATAGAGGAGTAGATGAGATATTTGATATGATGTGATTGGTGTTATTACTCATTGTTGTTCATGTCTTGAGGGGTAATTGTAAACTTTGTGTTACAGAGGGGGCAACCTAAACTTTTATAGTGAGCGTACTTAGGAGACAAGCGGACAATATTTTCTGTAGATTTTTGGTAGTCAAAATGGAAGCATCTGGCACAAACTTGGGCAGAGTCATTGTTGGTGGAGTCTTTGGAGTTATGTGGGTCAAAAGATTTAGTGCAATAAGCATAATTATTGCAAGTATCATGAGTGTGGTACAAGTCTAAACAATTAAACACATTGTAGGACCTTGCACAAATTGTTTGCTCTTGATTTGATTGCAGTCAGCATTTAAACCGCTGTTACCAACTCTGTGGGCTAATTCTTTGTTGCGTAAGTTGAGGACAATTGTTCCATGAGTTTTTTGTGTAACCTTGGGATTTTTAAGCCACCTGACCAAATGGATTGATTCAATGGGGATACTGTTTCGTTTGCTTAGTTTTTTGGGGAAGTCTGTTGAAGAGAACTGGATATTGCATTTGAGAGATTATAAATTCATTGTGTGCTAGCTTTGTCCAGAGATGTTTAAGTTTGAGTAGCCATTTTGTCATAGGTTGATTGTCCATATTCATGAGTACAGTACCCTCCAAGTGTTTTTTGTAATCACTCAGTTCTGCAGCAGTACCAGGGATTTCTCTATAGGCAGATTTTAGTGGAAATGCTTGAGGAGGATCTTGGTGTTGGGTGTTGGTCTGAACCAAAAGGTTACTAATGCTAGGCATGGGCACGTGTACATCACCTGATTTGAGTATTGAGGTGTTGTATTAAAAAGGGAAGCTGTTGAGCTTAGTGTTGATCAATGAGAGAGCTTGGTTGGTTCTCTGAACAATTTTGATGTTTTTAAGCCCTTGAAAGGCTCTGTGCCAAGGGTTTCATGGATGATTAATGTAGCCGCTTTGAGGTTGTTTATTTCTGAATTCTTGGGAGGTTGTTTAGGAGTCAATCTTGGGTTTTGTTTGGGAGATGGATTGTTCCAAGCATGGGGTCTAGCAGGTGCAGGATTAGTAGGAGGATGAGGCTCTGTGTGAAGGGAAGCGGGACGTTCTTTGAGTCTCTTGATTTCTTCACAAAGTTCTTTGATTGCGGTATTGAGCTCATTGATTGTATTTTCAAACCCGTTCATCATCCTTATCATGAGCTGGATAAGTGCATCATTTGATTGTGAGTTTCTTGATGAAAGGGACCTTAAGAGCATCCCCAGCCAAATGCCGTAAACCGTGACGTACGGAGTGTCGCACGGATTGGTACGGTAGTGTTTAGGGTGTGAATTCTCAGTGATGTACAGCCGTGGTTCCCTACAGTACGGTTAGTAGCATCAAAATGACGCAATTTTGGAATATGCTATGAGCGAGTGAGAAAGACTGCAGTTTTGAAACAAACTGCAGTCTTTCTCACTCGCTCAATTCTTCAGTTTCCTCCATCCTACTTCAACTTTCCTCCATTTGATCTCCCCCTTCTGTCATCATCTTTCCAAAACCGACCATGCTTGTCCAACCCAAACCTACCGATAGCAATGAAGACAAGCTTTTGGATATCATCCTGGAGGATGACAAGGAGGACGACATAACCATCCGTAATGCAGTGAATCAAAACCAGGCAATTCTTCAAGGCCGAATCACACGCTCTGCTGGTCGAGGACAACATTTGAGAATCCATCGAGATCGAGCCGAAGGACACTCAAAACTTCATCAGCACTACTTTGATGAAGCTCCCCGATACCCGCTCAGTCGTTTTAGACATCGGTTTTGAATGAGTCTGTCAGCCCTGGGTACATATACATGTACCCAAAGACTAACTTATAATAATTAAAATACCATTATATATATATGTAAACTCAAGAAGACACTAGTTACATATACATATAACATAAGAACAAAGTGGAATATGTAATATGATGTTATTAAAACCTAATTACATATACACACAGCCTAATAACCATATGTAGCAACATGTAATATATAGAAAAACATATAAAAAACATTAAATACAACTCATAACTCAGTCTCAAGAGTTAATATGCTTATACTACATATCATACTTAACACATATATGTAATTAAGCATTAATAAAAATAATAATAATAAATATTATTATTATAACCCTGAACCAATGTAGTGATATGAACAAATATCATTACAATTAGGTTTAGAGAAGAAGAATATATAAACCCCTCTTCTCTCAACCTTCCCAAGACCCCCAAGCAATTATTACACACCACTTTTAAGAACTAACTTAAGTTCAACTGAAGTACAGAATCAAGAGTCTTATAAATATAAGACTAGTGATTAACTTCTCTACTTAAATCTGTTCCCTGATTAAAAGTAAGTAATACATCCTTCACTCCTCTGGATCCTCTACTCCCCCCAAGTAGAAATATTACCTAGGTTAGTGACCTCAACAACTCAGGCTAGTGACCTTAAGAAGAACTTCAGGTTGGTGACCTTAAGAACAACCCCAAGTTGGTGACTTTAAGAACAACCAGAGTAGTGATCTTTATTCACTCTTTAATCTGTACCCTCAAGGATTAAAGGAAGGCCTTGGGTCCAACCTTCATCATTTATATTATATTCATAAACCTCTTTTCAAGGAGTCAACTAACTGTAGTCTGTCTGGATTTAACCAAACAGATTATTAGTTTGTTTCTCCCTCATTTATTCTTCTTTCTTATTTCATATTGTATATACTACATATTGAAATAGAAGAAATATAAATAAAATTTATTATAAAATACCATATCAACTATTTTTAGTGAGCTCAGAGTACTCTAAAGAGTACCCCACCCTCACATTTGGGGGCCTCATCGTGTTGAAACCCAACCTCAAACTTTACAAAGTGTGAGAAATTAACAAACTAGACAAAAGAAAGACCACTTACAGTAATTACAAACTAATCAAAACCAAAAGAGTTGAATTAAAAATATAACATTTTTAAGATAATTCTTTAAAAAATTTTTTGAATAATAATATAAACAAAGAGTTTATATTTTTTTTTAGTATTGTTACCTTACTTCCCTATCTCTAAAAATAAACAACTAATCACATTAATTGCATATAAAAAGAAAAAAAAACCGAGAAATTGAGACAAAACGGACCGGACCGTGTAAAAAAAAAATTATTATTACATATACATACGAAAATCAGATTTGGAAAGACAAATACCAATAATATTAATAAAATCCAAAATAAAAAATTAATTTTTTTCATTTCATCATCACCCGAAAATCAGGATATCAAAGTGGACGAACGAACGAAAAAAGAAATTCAGAAACAAAACAAAGAGAGGGAAAGAAACCAAATCGATTAGAAGAAGACAGAAGACCCAAATCGGAACAAGGTACGAATCATTTCATACCTGTCTCCTCTTTATTAATATATTCTACTATAAAATACATAAATCTAATTCAAATTAACAACCCTTCCTTCTTTTCCTTTTCAAACTCCTTTTATTAAATTCAACAAAAGAAGTTCAATTTTTTAAAAAAAAAAATATATACTAAAGGATACGATTATAAATTTAGATCGCATCTTAGAAAATCAAACAACAGTAAGGCGCTATAACTGCAGGAAAAGAATAATAATAGTAAGTCATCACTGCATACCAATTAAACACAGTATAAAGAGGGCAAAAGAAAACTTACACAAACTTCCATAATTAGTGAAATTACAACGAAGACAAGTCGAAAACAAATCGACAGCACATCAATATAAAAAGACACCCAATCCTCACCTCTATCATCCTACAAGAAGCACTCTCAACGATAAATCAAACCGATCAATAAAATATTATAAAAGCATCGATATTATATTTTATACGAAAAGTAATAAATTTTTTAGTTGTCAAATTTTTTTTAAGAAAAGAGCAACACTCTATACTAACATCATAAAAAATTAAGATCGATTATAAAAGTTACTAATATATAATTTTTTTTTTTCCTCCATTATATTTTTTTTCTTTCTCTTTCCTTTTCGTTCTCTTATTCTCTATCTAGTGTCTTTTCCGAAACTCTTTGATTCGCTCGATCTAGCCAACCACGGTACCCCAACCAATAATCAACGTGCCGATACTAATCGGACTCAACAATCCACTCCAGCTCTCGACGGATCCGTCATCGAATTTGACGACGCCTACGGTAATACGACTCAAGAACCAATTGTTGTCGATTCCACTCCTACGACCCCACTTGTAGGAAACCCGCTTAACGCCATCGAAATCGACTCGGTGTGTTCAGACGAAACTACGAGAGAAAGAATTAGATCACAAGAACTAAACCACGAGCATTTGACTGCTCAACGTCAGAACAACGATCGTGCTCGATCAGTTGGATCGAACCACATACAACAAACCTCAAACCATACTCCCGGTCAAGGACAACGACAAGAATTGAATAATCGACCGATCGATTTAACGCACGATCAACAACAAGGAATACAAATTAACAAAATTACAGAAAAATTAATTGAAAGCCAAGAAATATTGAACACAAAGATATTACACCAAAACATTGAGATACAACAAAAACTACATCAGATGGAAGAGGACGCAAATAAAGCAAGAATGTCACTAATTCAAGAACTCAAGTCAAACAATTATAATAATAGGATAACACTGAAATCCCCCGTAAAGCAACCAATTGGACAGACAAACCTAGAACTGTCATCTGAAGACAACCAGAATTTTGATCATTCACGCAGAAGTGAAGAGAGATTTAGACAAAGCACAATAGACTTGAGAGAGAGGGCAGTAAGTTATGCAGAACCTACAAGAAAACAACTAGAATTATTGAGCCCTTCAAACAAAGAAAAGCAAGTTGTAAGAGAAGAAACATCTCCACTACCAGAGAAATCATATGTAAAAGAAAATACAATACCACCCTCATTTGAAACAAATAAGAACTTTGTTAGAGAAGACACCGTACAAACAATTATGTCTGAATCAGCAAGAGAAGACCAACTTGCAAAACAGATGAGTAAACTTTGGCCAACAGGCAGAGACTGGAAAAAATTCAGTGGAGACGGAGAATATAACCACAATGATTATATTGACTGGTGTGACTCTTTAATTACAGATATGAAAATGGACCCTTTAGTTGTAGTAAGCCACCTGAGCACAGCATTCACAGGAACAGCAGGACAATGGTATATAGATAAAAGGAAAAGTAAAGGTTCCATGACATGGGATCAATGGAAAGAAGAAATCCACAAGAGATTTGGAAATAATGTTTGGCGAAATAATATGGAGGATTTATTCATGAGAGATAAATTTGACGCCAACATACATTCAGATTCTACAACATGGTCTTTGAAGCAGAAAAAGAGAATAGCTGCATTTGACCCAGATGCGTCAGAAGACAGGATAGTGAATAAAATTTTGAATAAAGTAGATGGAGATGTTAGAAATGCAATTAAAAGCCAACTTAACCAACCATTTGAATGGGACATGTTCTTACTTGTGTTCAAAGATATTTTTGAAAATACAAGCATCATTTCTAAGAAAAGATATTTGAACAGACCAAGAAGACCTTTTACAGAAAATAAAATACCTTTTAAAGATGAGAAAATACAAAGCTCATTTAGTACAAAAGCCCAACCAAGTACATCAGAAAAAAGACCTGCCAAGGCATGTCCAAACTGCGGAAGCAAAGATCCAAAACATCAATGGAGAGGGTGTAAAGATCAGAAAATAAACATGATTGAAGAAAATAGTGATGAAAGTGATCAGTTAAATGATGAATATGAATTCCAAGGCGGACAATTGTCTGAGGATACTGAATCAGACACAGAAGATGGGAAACATCATCAACACGTGGGCATGATTGATATCCATAATGAGGACGAGAAGGATATTAACATATTACAAGCTGAAGCTGACATTCCTCACTCATGGCAAGATGACATGCAAATGGGAAATATTGTTGATGCAAGATTACTGAAATCTAAACCAGCAGCAGGAATGGCACATACACTAGGCCATCATTCCATGGCTCGAGGAATAATCAATAATTGCAAAGTACCAATACTCCTGGACAGTGGAGCTTCCTGTTCAATAGTTGGAAGACATTTCTTATCAGAAATTATCCCTGACTGGCAAGAAAAGATTATGCCAAGCAGTCATGTCAAATTTTCAGGAGTAGGTAGTAAATTACAAGCTTTAGGAGTAATCAGCCTACCAGTAATATTCCCGCATATAAAACAGTCAATCAGAATAAATGCTGAGTTTGTAGTGATGGAAAATGCAAATAATAAATACTTTATACTAGGTGCAGAAAATTTGAGTCACTATGGATTTGATATATTTCACAGCAAAGAAAGATATTTTACTATTGGCAACAATAACAAAAGTGTAAAATTTGCACTAATGCAATATAAAGAAATATTATCAATCAAGAAAGATACCATTAACACAAATTCAACAGAAATTGAATATGTAAATGAAATAAGAAACAAAATCTTAGAAGCTTCATTTGGACCACACCTTACCCATACCCAAAAAGAAGACATAATTAAGATGGTAATTAAATACAAAGATCAATTTGGTTTAGGAGAAAAAAGTCTAGGAGTAATTGAGAACCACCCAGTCACAGTAAAACTTACAATAGACAAACCTTATCCTCCTATACTAAGGAAAGGAGCATATCCAGCTAGTCCACGAAGTAGAAAAGAGATAGAAAAGCACATTGACGAATTACTGCGTATGGGTGTTATAAGGAAAGTAGCTAGTGATGAAGAAGTAGATGTGACAACACCTGTTCTAATAGCTTGGCACAATGACAAATCCAGATTGTGCGGAGATTTTAGAGCTTTGAACCAGTATACTACACCAGACAGATACCCATTACCTCGAATAGACCAATCTCTGACAAACCTTTTTAGAGCAAGGTTCATTACTCTCATGGACATTATGAAAGGTTTCCATCAAAACATAGTAGAAAGAAATAGCAGGAAATTCTTGAGAATCATTTGCCATCTAGGGATATATGAATACCTAAGAATGCCATTTGGAATAAAAAATGCTCCAGCATTCTTCCAAAGAATGATGGACACAGAATTTTCCAAAGAGTTGCGAGAAGGATGGTTAAAAGTATACATTGATGATCTTATCATTTTTCATACCAGTTGGGAAGAACACCTTCACGCAATAGAACAAATACTCATAAGAGCTAAATCTATGGGAATGACAATATCTCTGAGTAAATGCCACTTTGGATTTGAAGAATGCAAAGCATTAGGCCATCGTGTATCCGGATTATGGGTAGCAGTAGATCAGAATGCAGTAGCAGCAGTACTACAATACGGAATGCGAGGTGGGTCAAAGTGACAACTTCAAATTTCAAAAATTGAAATTTCAAAATCCGCGGGTGCAAAACTGAAAAAACCTGACAAACCTTTGGATTAAACTCAAATACTGGACTTAAACCACCTGTATTTGGGCAAAAACATATGTTTTTGCCACTTTTGCCACATTTTCCAACCACAAGTCGAAATTTCACTCGTTCCTTGTCACTTTGACACAAATAATACCATAAAATTTCAAAAAAACAAGTTTCGCAAACACAATTTACAAAAACAACAACTCAAAATCTCAACCGATCCACAAAACACCATGTGTAAATACCACAAGTCAACCATCAAACACAGCACTTATCTCTTCCTTAACTCTGACATCTCTCATTCCTTATTACAAACACTGCTCGTCAGCCTTTCCTCACAGAACATCACTTGATACCCATTTTCTCACTGCACTCTACTCAGAACTACGGATACTCAGCAACCAAAGTGTGAGATACGTTCCTCCAGTCTCCAAAAAGGCAACCACAAAATCTGTCAACCTTGTTGTATCTGGGCTCAACCTCTTCTCTCCAATTGTCATTATGTGGTAAGGACTTTGCTGTGTCCGGTTTTAGTGATTCAGATTGGGCTGAAGACCGTCATGATAGACGGTCTACGACTGGTTACACATATCTAGTTGGCTGTGGACCTATTTTGTGGAAATCGAGGAAACAGAAAACAGTGTTGTTGTCAAGCGCAGAGGCTGAGTACAAAGCAATTTCTGATGCCTGCTGTGAAGCTACTTGGTTACGCAATCTCTTATCAGAACTTAAATTACGTCCACGTTTGGCTATCTCTATTCATGTTGATAACAAAGGCGCTGAAGCCTTGGCAAAGAACCCTTCTCATCCCTCTCGAACAAAACATATACACACTCAATTTCATTTTGTGAGAGAGTGTCTTCAAAATGGAAGTGTATCAATAAAACATGTATGTTCTTCAGATATGCTTGCTGATCTTCTTACCAAGCCCCTTGATAAAATCTTGCTTCAACGTCAAAGGCAAATGATAGGCATTGTTTGATTGTTTATTTGAGTTTTCTTTTATTTCTTTCCTCTCTGTTTTCTATTCTGTTTATACTTATTTTGAATTTTTATGTCTGTTATGTTGTTTTTTCTTTGTGTCCTGGTTCTTTGAAAGGGGGGGTGTTGGAGTTATCATGTGTGCTACTAACCATGTCACAACTTACTATGACATCATTCGTTTATTTCATGTATTCACTACATTTCACATGTTTATTTCACTTATTAACCTGAGCAGCTTGTGGATGGATAGTTCCTCATCTCTTCAATCCATCCATCTTAGGTACAGAGCATTCCTTCTTAGACCTCAAGTCTAATATTGGTACTGACCATCAGCTGGTCAGATTGAAGATTGTTTTACAGCAAAAATTCTTGTATATATCAGATCCCTTGTTTGACTTCTCACAGCTTCACATTCAGCATCATGCAACTCATTTTTTTCTCTTCTTTATACTTGGAAGATCTGACCTTGTGATACTGGGCTCTCTCGACAGCATGTTTCTCCTTCCTTGCTTCAGATTTACATTTTGCCATCTGTTTGACAAATAACACATCAGTGTTGTGTCATGTCACTTACCCAAAATCGAATTGAGGATCTCACCCTGCACAACGCAAAGCTGACAGTGACAGAAATCAGTCAGTTTGGGTTGAATACTTGAGGATAATGACCTGAATAGAAAGAGGGTGCAAGGGGAGTTGACAGGACTGGAAAATGTGTGAATCAAGAGGCTAGACTGGTAATCGGGGGTACCCTCAGTCACTTATTCCAACCCCTAACATCAAACATCCTCCAGTCACTGGCAGCTTCCCTTACAACCTCTCACTATGGGTTCACTATCTTCTGAAGTAGAGGCACTGAGGAATGGATGAAAAAAAAACAAATGAATGGAACTTGGGAATTGATTTGACGGATTTGCTGCATGATGAGCAAAGAACTTATAGAGATCCAAACACGATCAACTTGTGGTTGAACATAATAGGTTTGCACATGGAACCACCCCAGGTGCAACTTGTGGTTTTTAAATGACGGGTGGGTACAGGTACGCTCAGCTTAGTAGAAGGTTGCGTTTCTCATGGGCCTACATGTTCAGCACAGATCACACACTCCGCCGAAAAGTTTACAAAAAAAGATATCTTGGAAAACATTGATCTATTGCTGCTCAGCACTAGATTAATGAACAATATAAGCCACCCAGGCTCTGGTTCTGAGAGGAGCAACATGCTCTGCTCAGGAATTTTCTACCCTTGGAGCACGGAGCGCAGGCTCCGCTCTGGGTAGCGGAGGATTGAGCAGATTCCAAAACTGCTCTGCTCACGCTCTTTTGAGCGGAGAGGTTATGGTGTTGACCTCACTTCCTAGGTGGTCTTCCTTTTAAGGTTGACCACTTTATGCCTGATTCAGTACGGATATAAGGTGGTCAACCTTAAAAGGAAGAGCACCTAGGAAGTTAGGTATCCCTTCTACAGGCCAAAAACTTGAGGGAAGGACCACCAAAGGTCCTAGGAGGTCTTCCTATTAAAATATACCTCCGTATGACCCAGACCTGTTGTCCTAGGTGGTCAACCTTAATAGGAAGACCTCCTAGGACCTTAGGTCTCCTATCCACGGTCAATCACTCACTGATTGACCGTAGAAAGGTCCCAGGAGATGTCAAAGCTATGTGACACCTCCTACCACGGTCAATCAGTCACTGATTGACCGTGGTGATCTCCTAGGAGTCTAGGTAGCTGCCTAGACTCCTAGGCGACCTTTCTACGGTCGATCAGTGACTGATCGACCGTGGAGAGCTCCTAGGAGTCTAGGTAGCTGCCTAGACTCCTAGGCGACCTTTCTACGGTCGATCACTCACTGATCGACCGTAGAAAGGCCGCAGGAGGTGTCGCAGCTTTGTGACACCTCCTGCCACGGTCGATCAGTCATTGATCGACCGTGGAGAGCTCCTAGGAGTCTAGGTAGCTGCCTAGACTCCTAGGCAACCTTTCTACGGTCGATCACTCACTGATCGACCGTAGAAAGGCCGCAGGAGGTGTCGCAGCTTTGTGACACCTCCTGCCACGGTCGATCAGTCATTGATCGACCGTGGAGAGCTCCTAGGAGTCTAGGTAGCTGCCTAGACTCCTAGGCGACCTTTCTACGGTCGATCACTCACTGATCGACCGTAGAAAGGCCGCAGGAGGTGTCGCAGCTTTGTGACACCTCCTGCCACGGTCGATCAGTCATTGATCGACCGTGGAGAGCTCCTAGGAGTCTAGGTAGCTGCCTAGACTCCTAGGCGACCTTTCTACGGTCGATCACTCACTGATCGACCGTAGAAAGGCCGCAGGAGGTGTCGCAGCTTTGTGACACCTCCTGCCACGGTCGATCAGTCATTGATCGACCGTGGAGAGCTCCTAGGAGTCTAGGTAGCTGCCTAGACTCCTAGGCGACCTTTCTACGGTCGATCACTCACTGATCGACCGTAGAAAGGCCGCAGGAGGTGTCGCAGCTTTGTGACACCTCCTGCCACGGTCAATCAGTCATTGATCGACCGTGGCGACCACCTAAGAACCTAGGTGGTCTTCCTTTTAAGGTTGACCACCTAAGAGACTAGGTGGGCTCCCTTTTAAGGTTGACCACCTAAGAGCCTAGGTGGTCTTCCTTTTAAGGTTGACTACCTAGGCCCTCCGGTAGCTGATTGGCCGTAGATTGGCGACGTAGGAATCTATGAATCAAAAGATCTGATGAAGAATCCACCATATCAGGTTCACAAAAAGAAACATATTGTCGGGGTAGTGTGGATGTTGTTAGAGCTTGTAAACGTTAAAACCGATTTGGAGATTCAACTGCGAGTTTTGGTGCGTGAATTGAAGCACTCAGTGGGACCCTGACTTTAGGGTAATCCGGAGATGAAGGTGTTGAAGAACTCTGTAGTGATGAACTCTTCGGTGTTGATGGATGGTTATTCTGAGTTGAGGTAGGCCCCTCCGGAGTAGGTGAGATTGGTGGGTTTACACATGGTGTTTTGTGGATCGGTTGAGGTTTTGAGTTGTTGTTTTTGTAAATTGTGTTTGCGAAACTTGTTTTTTTGAAATTTTATGGTATTATTTGTGTCAAAGTGACAAGGAATGAGTGAAATTTCGACTTGGGGTTGGAAAATGTGGCAAAAGTGGCAAAAACATATGTTTTTGCCCAAATACAGGTGGTTTAAGTCCAGTATCTGAGTTTAATCCAAAGTTTTGTCAGGTTTTTTCAGTTTTGCACCCGCGGATTCTGAAATTTCAAATTTCAAATTTTTGCATTGTCACTTTGACTCGCCTCGCATTCCGTACAGAACTATTTGACCAGCTAGGTTTCCCAAACTCCACCACAACAGCAAACCCACCTACAACCGCGTCCGAAGCTCAAACCGATTCACCTGAAGTTCAACCAACAAGGAACTTGGCCAACCCGGTAGAGAACTTCGAAGAAGCTTACGGCAATCAACACGAACCGATTGAAATTGACAGCACACCCACAACCCCAGCGGAGAGCAACCAAGCCGAGATCGAAGTTATATCGATCTCTAGCGATTCCGACGCCACCACAAGAGGAACAAGAGAAACGAAATCAGCAGAAACGAATAGAGACAAAATCTATACGGCAGCAGATTTTGAAAGTGCGTATAAATTACATATATATTTTTTTCGAAAATCTTAAAAAAAAATTTTTTTCCATTCTCTTTCTTAATCTTAAATAAATCTTAAAACAAATCACTTATATAATCCGATTATGACTGATCCAACTAATCCCAGGGCTAGCGGAGATATCAGCTCGACGTCGTCAACAAGCACGCGAGGATCAGGTCGCAGCCGCTGTGGTACTTATAGCACCACAAGGGCTATACAGTGCTTGAAGGGGTATAATCTGTAAATATTTAATCTACAGAAGATGCCTGAGACTGCCCCTTCTGAGAATCTTCAACAACCTGTGCTTTGTTGTTAAAGTCTCCTGATAACAGAGAAATATATCCAAAGCAACAATTACGCAACACTGCTATAGTGTTATTCCAAATTAAAGCAACACTACTATAGTGTTATTCCAGAATTAAAGCAACACTGCTATAGTGTTATTCCAATATAAAGCAACACTGTTATAGTGTTATTCCAGGAAGCTTGTAGCTTATAAGACCTAAAATAAATTCTCTTATTAATTAAAATAAGGGCAGTTTAAGTGAACTAAGACTGTATAGTAGATTTATAATGATAAAAATGACTACACTATATCATAGCTGAGAGAAAAGAAATATAAATGTGGGACAAAGTGAAGGCCTTTATATACATGTTTTTCAAAAAATAAAATTAAATCAAAAACCTTTTCAACAACTCTTCTTTTCACACTTATTACTCATCTCAATCCTTCCAACTCCCAACAAGTCCCACCTGATTGGCTTATTTACTGTTGATCATCTTTATTACACATATACAACCTTAATTACTAGTGTATTCCAACTTGTAATGATCTTCATGCTGTGTTGTTGCTGTGTACATGTGATTTGATTATATGTAATGATGATTAATGCTGTGTTCTGCTGTGTGTAATGATGTTCATTCATCATCTTCCTTCTCTTTCACATTCACTTCTTATGTCATTGCTGTGTGAATCAATTTTACATATCGCAAATCATTGTAAATCATTGATCTTTGCTGTGTTTTATCTAATTCCAACCTGCAAATCCCATTTGTTGACTATGTAATGTATGATTTATTATGTAATATGCTGTGTTATGCTAATTTTACGTGTGAGTGTCTACATATTATGCTTATATTATGTTATGACCCATAATTTCCAGCTGTTTACCATCTTTTATGTAATATACATATGTATTTGGTGTATGTAAAACTTCTTTAATTTGTGATTTTCGAGTTTTTTGGGGTTTCACAACTCCCTTTCACTTGTTTACCATTCCTTTCACCAATTTTGGTTTTCTGTCCCTCTCCTCTCTCATCTTTCCCACTCGACTCAATCCTCTTACTCGATCCTCATCATTTGTCTTTACTCGATTCAATCCTCAATAGTTCCTTTTCAATTTAAGTTAAGTTAACTTTTTCTTTTATGTTTATTCCTTTCTGATTTCTCTCTCTTTTTGATATATTTAGTCATGGGAAAACTAATTTTTTATTTCTTTGATTCTTTTTAGAATCGATCGATCCTTTTCTTGAACCATTTCTTGGTTTTGAAATTAGTAAGTCTTCTTTCCTTTTCTTTTTCTTTCTTCTTTTTCATCTTTCTAATTCATTCAATCTTTAAATTTGTTCATCTTATTTCTCAGTCACTTGATTCAAACTTCGGTCATTCTTTCTTTGGTTTTTAAGCTTTGTAAGTAACTGTCATATCTTTTTAAGTAAGTTCGTTTCTTTC
Organism: Melampsora americana; assembly: GCA_022264835.1. NCBI lineage: Eukaryota > Fungi > Basidiomycota > Pucciniomycetes > Pucciniales > Melampsoraceae > Melampsora > Melampsora americana. Next base: position 1,784,492 of record JAIFHY010000006.1, read on the forward strand.
TTCTTTCCTTTTCATAACTTATGATTCTCTTTCTTCATCTCTTGTCACAAGCCACATCATCATGTGTTTAGGTTTGTTTACTAATGATCTTGTTTGTTTGATTACTAATCTTTCTTTTATTTCATTCGATTTTATTTTAAAATCGATCGTTCATCTTTTGTTTTTGATCTCTTCTTTAGAAAACTGTTCGATTGGTTTCTTTTATCCTTCCAACTCGTGATCGATTCATTTTTCTTGATTCCCTCAAGCTTGTAAGTCGTTTTCAATTCTCTTCTTCTTTTCATCTTTTCTTTACTTTCATCTTTGATGCTTTCATAAGCCATTCACAGCCTTAACTAATATTCAGGTATTATTGTTTACTAACAATCTTATTTTTCTCGTTTTTTAGGCTTACTACCCCAATCATCTTTGATCAATCAACTTCTCTTTTTCTTAATTAACTATTATCCCTAAGTAAGTCCATTTTCTGTTTTCATGTGTTTTTAAATCTGTTTACTAATCCTTTTGTTTATTTTCTTTATTAGATCATCCATCAACTTATCACTTTGATCGATCGGTTTTCAAAAGTTAAGTAAGCTTCCTCTCATTTCTTCTTTTCTTTTCATTCATCTGCTGATCATTTCCTTCCTCTCTTCTTGATTCTCTTAGTAATCGTTCACAGGATTTTCTTTTTTAAATTTTAATTATTGTTTTAGGTTCTCGAAGAAGAGTTAAGTGAATTTTTCACAAGTGACGTTGGAAATTGAAGGTGAAATGGACAGAAGGATATGCTGAAGTAAGACTATGAGTTGGATCAGATGATTTTAGAGATTCAAGTAGATAGATCTCAAAAGTGTCTCCTTTCTCTTTTTAAATGTTGTAAGCCTGCTGTGAGCACTGTGAACATTAATCGACTTCCACAAGTGGAAAATGAATCCCTCACGGGAAAACAATCAATCAAAATCCACAGGTTGGAAAGTGAATGGAAGATGAGCATGGTTTTATCAAGGTCAAAGATGAAACAGATTTCCTGAGCAGTTGTAATTTTGGTTAGGGTTAGGGTTAGGGTTAGGGTTGGGGTTGGGGAAGAATTCAGAAAAATGAATATGCTTGATACATCACTACGTATAGGTAAAGTAGTTGATGATCAATCACAGTAGTTTTGGCAAAAAGACACCTCCCATGAGGTCACACCCCAAACCAATTCATCAGTATCAAGGTCTCTGGGTGTGATGTAAAATGTTTATTGTGATAAGATGAAGGACTAATGGTGCATGCATAGTCACATTTAAGGCATAATGCAGTTAGGTGATATGTCATATTTTTGAACATTGACTGTCTTTAATATTGATTGTACTTGTGTATGTGATCAACTTTAAACTCAGCCTATCAGTTTGGTTTGGAACTGTCAGATAGGTGAAGGAGAAAGTGTTATGTAGTTTAATCCAAGGTTGAATGGAGGATTTCCGCCCTTATGATCCTGAGTTTCAGTGGGATAAAGATGTGCTGTAGTACAAATATGATAAGCACACTTGGTTTCACTTTTCATATTCTCTACAAATCCCTCAGTTTCAATGGGCCAATTATTACATGCTGGTGATCAACATGCTTTGTGTAAATATTGATGTTGCATGCTACCCCATATGCTCACATGTGAAGGTGTACTTTCATTGCATAAGGTGTGAAAATTGTCAAATGTAGTAAGCAGTTCAAAACATGTAGGTGAGATTCTTACAGTGTAGATGAGCTTATGAAGCAGCAGTTTGGGTGTTGATTGTATGTGAGCAATATCTTTCTGCATCCTCACATTTGCCTTCTGGAACACCACAGGCCAGGTCACAAGGACAGTGGTGGTGTAGTGAGATTACAACTTTCATGAGTGGAAATATCAATTTCCTATGTGTGCAGAGTTCCCAGATTATGCATTTACATAAGATTCAATCTGAGATGATACTCCAGAACCACCAACACATAATGACTGACCTCTTTGTAACCCGCCTCATCATCACAATGAAACATACCTCAAATGATTTATCATATTGCCATTGATAGGGGGCTCTCTCATTACACAGCTCAGAATGAGGGATACAGTAGTTCCACCAGAACAAGGAAACTTATGAATAGATTCTTGGTTGATTGGGATAGATACCACAAACAGATGACACATATTGCTGAGCTGACTTGTGAGCAAATCACACAAGGGTAAAATTGCTTTCATGGGGACTGGGTGCAGGGTCATGTTCAGGGTTTTGTGTTTCACAGGATGTAGCTGAGATGTTTACATCATATCTTTTTGAAATATGTAATTTGATCTCATGGTTCTCCAGAGTGACATGCTTCAATTGAGTACAGGAAACAAGTTTTTGGATTGTACACTATCATCAACCAACATGAAAGAAAATATATATGTAGGAGTGTCCCCTGGTCAGTTCCTACAATTATATTGGCATAAAGTTTCTGGCATGAGATGTTGGAAGTGTGCTTGGCACGGAAGATAAATCACACACAATCAAGTGAAAAGAAAGAAAACTTATGGACACTATGAACTAAATAGAATTTAGAAATCTGAACCCTTATGTACAGCTTTAGACATATATGAAAAACGTTTGCAAATGTGGAATAATCAAAAAATTAAGGTGTCTTTAGACTGCTGGATGACACGACCATGCTTGCTACTTGTTTTTTAAGCCATTCCCACCTAACATCATCATCCAATTCATTTACAAATTCTGCACCAAGATGTTGGGTACGAAGATAATGAGCCGCCTTCTTTTTCTCATCTGGTGACTGTAGGTAAGGCCCTGTGTAGGTCGAGATAAGGTAAAAAGCTTCCCGAAGCTGTCGAAACTCGGAACGCCTCTTGGCCTGTACCGATGCCTTGATTGTCCGTTGGGCTCGGTCCAGATCGGATTTGCGTCGGTGCTTCATCAACTGGCCTTGAGCATTCAACTCCGAACGCTTTCTACTTCTTAAAGAAGGCGGCGTAGATGTGGGAGTACGCATGAGCCTGACCAGGTTGGTTTCAGGAGTAGAAACGGGGCTGTTGAATGGGTTGCAAATCCAACAGACTGTGGAATTCCTGGTCAAAATTGTATGCTAGCAGAAGATCTCAATCAATCATTATACTAACCTTCATTTGCTAACTCGTCGCGAACCTTGTCAGGGCAATCGAAAGAGTTGAATGAGTTCGGGGAGGACATCGCTTTGGAGTTAATTTTGAGGTTGGAACTTGTAACGGTTGATGTATGTGATGTTTAGGATAATATAGCGGCCACAAGTGATATGAAAATTAATAGTGAAATTGTGAAATAAGTTAAGAACGATATTGATTAATTGGTGAATTAAGAGCGATTGTTTGATTAGGAAGTTGTTAAAGCCTCCAGTTACCTATGTATATAGGTGTATATCCTGAGTCATCAAAGCGCCATGATACTCAGTTCTTTGTTACATTTGCTCTAAGCCTTATCTGGGGCAGAAACCTTAATCAGAAGAACAATCAACCAGCTAAACAAAGACAAATCAAAGGTGGAAAATCAAATATATGATTGCAAGCTGAGGACTGCTCAGTAAACCAGTAATCTATGAGCATCCTGATGCCTCATTTGAGAGCTCAGGGGTTTTTGTAGTTTTCCAGAGATGTTCAGATCAGATGAAACAATTTGAAGCTCTCAGGCAAAAAAAGACAATCAGTCGATTGTCTTTAATTCAAAGGCAAGGATACTTATGTGAGCTCAGCTGAGGTTATTATAGATGATAGCAATCCTGATAATTCAGCTCGGTTCAAGATGCAAGTGATCCTTGTTCCTTGAACAAAAGATCCTGATTCACCCTGAATCAAGGCCACCCCAAAAATATGGCTGAGAACTTTGATTTCATTTGATTTGTGAAGAGCCCAATGCATCCTCATGACACCAAGTCATCACGTTAAGTAAATAAGCGGAAATTATCAACATAGTCAGGTAAATACAGTTGTAGGTCTTGAGTAAACGTGAAAACAAAATGCAAGGCTCAAGAACTTGAAAGGAAGGATGAGATTTTTATATATATCCCCAGATACTTTAATCTTTGGATGGTCAGCAATATCTACTGAATGCTTGACGCTGGCTCACTAGCAGATAAGTTTTGAAATCACACCTTTCATGTGGTGATGGCATCTCCATTCATACTGCGGCAAAGACTACATATTCATTTGTCGAGTTCAAATTGTGCTTCTGGTTATTCTAGACACTCAAAAAATCAAACATCAAATGGGAATCATTGACAAAACCAGAGGGTAGCCCAGTTCCACAGGAGTGATTACATCTTGTTGTTAAGAGATTTCTATGTGAGAAATGGGCAACATTTTTCTCATGTATTTTGTATAGTTTAGATACATTTGTGATCATTCAGAGAAGACAATTAAATTGAATAGTAAAACACATTGAAGAATCAAGTCTCAACCTATGATAGTGTATTGAAGCCTACAGGACCAACTATCCTTCCTCCTCACTGATTGATATTGATGAACTTGACTAGATAGCACGAGCCAGATGAAGGAAGAGCGGTTCAGAGAAATGGTTCACATTGACAGTGGAAAAAGTGCTTTGTGAATGAACTTACATCTGGGAAACTGATGCCACCATCAAAGATGATCTCCTCCATAGGGAATATATCATAATGTACCCCTCGGCAGAGCTCAGGTTCCTCCCCACCCAAGATGAAAGCATTGTAGAGAGCAACTAGCATTGGTCGACTGACTGCAACATTGATTGGAATCCACAGTTGAGGGCAGTAGCATTGCAAAGCTTTTCGGATGGTATCCCGGTCCTTTTTTGAAATCTCCTCTAATAAGAGTCTGTGTGGTCGTCGAATATCACTTGGGGTGGTTAGGTTTGCTGGGCTGGAGGGAACTTTAGCTTTTAAATGTGATTGGAGCTTGACTAGCGCACTTTTGTTGAATCCACGAGAGACCATCTTGTTCACGCTTTTTTTGAGTCCCTTGCGGAGCTCCTCAACCTTTGAAGTGGACTTTGATACAGGGTCAGGAGTTGATAGATTTTCAGTGGGTGATGCAGGTGTACTGTTGCAGGGACCGTCTGGAGCGTCGGAGCCAGATGGCAGCATAAAATTTGGTGAACCAGCCATCATGACATCGATTTCTGAAGATTTGTTGGTTGAGGGTGAAGTTCCAGCAAGAATAGTGGTCGGGTCCAAGTTGAGACCCATGGATATGATGAAATGATCTACAATAGGCGCAGCATTTGCTCGGTAATAATTGACAACTATTTCCTTCCTTGACTTTGACTTGATATTTTTGTGATTGACCCCTAAAACATCCATGAGTTCTCGAAGCTTTGCAATACTACATGTAAGTTTATTGTAATCTATATCCTTATCCAGTGAGATGAGGAATCCCAAACGTTTACAGGACATTTTCTCTTTGAGCTTAATCCATAATGGATAGTCAGTAGTACCAAATGCTAGATTATCAGTCATGTCTGATCTTCTTGGTGATGATGAAAGCTCGATGAAATAAAGGTATGACTTTGATTGATTTGTGTGGATGTTATGGCCGGGGGTTCAAAATGTGGTGGGATTAATTAGTTGGATTCTAACGCCAATAATTGATTGTCAGCTGCTCATCTTGAGAAAAGTAATTTTTCCTTGATATGAATGGAGGAGATGAACTTACACAGCGGCTTCAGGTAACCTGAAGCTCAGCTCAGCTTGGGACAAAAGAATGTACTGTGTTGTGTTGACCAAATTACACGGGGGATTGAAACTCAGATTGAGTCTCATACAACAAAGGGTCACAATCTAATTCAACTTTCTCCATTCCTTTGAATCAACTTGATAAACATGCACTCAGTATCAAATAAGTCCAGGATCAGTGTCTTTAGCTCATTCTGGAAATAATCATCACAGTTCCTCAGTTCACGCACTCAAGATAATCATGAACTGGGATATCCCCCTGTTCCCGTGCTTCTCATTTGCAACTTCAGAGAAATAAAAACGTGATAGGACTCAAGGTGTTTTAGTTACTAAGGTCAAAGGTCCAAAATACGTCCTGATTGAGGAAGAATTGCAAAGACAAGAAAACAATCAGGTTTTAGATTGTGGGGTTGTAGATAGGATGTACTTGTGTAGATCTACAGAATACAAACCAGATGGAATGTTAGTGAGTCCATGAGAAACGCAAAGGAAAGCCTAAGTTGATGATCAGTCATGTCTATATTTGAGAAAAATACAACCAAACATTAAAAAATCATAATGATCAAATAACAAGATCATCCATTATCTATCAGGTTTAACTGATGTTTTGTTAAATTGTTGAATTGTAGTTGGTAAGAAAATATAACAAGTATTAATCAATTGACTTAAAGATGAATTAGATTCTAAGGCTGTTCACTTCTTGAAGTCTTGAATGAATAACCTGAAGTATTTCATAGTTTTTTATTTCTAATTATAACTTCATTAATCTTCTTGAGTCTCTGATTTAAGTTAAAAAACTTTTTTCAAAAAGAAAAAAGGTTGCTTTGAAAGAATTTCCATAAACACTTTCAATTCCAAGAAAAACAAATCAACTTACATAATGTAATCTATTATATGCATGTATGTCAATTGATTTATTTTGTCATATGATATTTATTTATCTTCAAAAAACCTTTCTCACCCAAAAGTCTATAAAACTCATCACTAAAGCCCCCCCTCCCACCACCAAAAAAACACACATCGAAAAGCCTACATCAGTTTTTTTTGTTTTCTCTAGCTTTGATCAAACCATAAAAAAAGAAAAAAAACAGGAATCCAAGTTCCGTTTTGAGACTCACAAAAATTCCTTTCGTTTACCCCTACAAATCCTTGAACTACTTTCCACGATCTCCTTGAATCATATTCCATTACCATATACAAACTATCTTCACCTTCAACATCTATAACTTCATATGATTTCACTATATTCGGATGTTGAACCTATAGATTTCCTCAGCCCTGTTCAATCCCAACTCTTATTCTTGTAAAACAAAAAAATCAATCGATGAAGTCAATAGACTTACTTTCTTCATGATCGCAACTTCATTTCGGATCAAATGTAACACATCTTCATCTCCTCCATTTCGACCGCCTCCCATCACATTTCCAAACTTTCTTCTTAACCGTTTTTTTAGAAAACTCTCCGACTGCATAATCCAAACCGGTCTGAGCAGCCACAGCTCATTGAACAGCCTCAAACGAACCTCTTCCTACATCTTTTCTCAGCAAAATCCAAAAGCAGTCAATCTCATGAAGAAAAAGTACAATGTGCAAGGAACAAAACGTACCATGTTTAAGAATGTATTGTTTGACTGGTGGATGACCATCTTGTGAACGATAAACATGAGCATCGAGAGTTTCTTTGGCAGTTTTGGAAGGTCTTAGATCTGGATGTAATGTTGGTGGATGGAAAGTGTGGGTGGGCAAGAAGATTGTTAGAAGAGGTGGTTGAAGGTGATGAAAGGACAGTTGGGTTAGATGGAGATGAAGGTAAAGGTGTTGATCTGACAAGATTGTGTATTGTTGGTGTTTGATTTATGATGACGGGTTGATGATTGATTGTAGTTTTATGATAAAGTAATCAGCACAATAGCGTCAATAAGATATGAGAAAGACCGACTTACATAAGCTAAAATATCATTACATCAGCCTTGAAAACGAGAACGTCAGTGATCAATTTTGGAGACGTAGGGCGGAGGTGAGGTGCATAGGAAAGGCTTCTAGTTGCAAGACACAAATCATTTTCTTCCTACTGGCTTCCTTGATTGATATTTGTCAGTTCATGATCCTGGAGCCACCATGAACTGGATTTACACATACATTAAAGGAATGCATACACAGTGTAAGGTGATCTATGACACCTATGCATATGACTGTAACAGGATGTGACATGTACTGTAGATCAACTTCTCTGGAAGCAGCCGAAGAGAATGTTTGACTTATTGCTGAAGTTCCCTTGTTTAGCTTGCTGTCTCTTCAACCGATCACGATTTATACACAGTATTCATTCTTAAAATAGATCCAGTAAGTCTAAAGTGTGATTTTGTTTCTTACACCAAAACTTTTCATCTGAACTAACCATCAACCATCCGTGTCATGTAGCAAAAACAATCACCTATTTCAATTTATGAACTCAGACTTGTCCAATCTCCATGAGGATGAATCCCGAATCCGATCTCTCCATACCAAATTCTGAAATCAACGATAGCAGTCCCACCAGTGCAAATCCGAACTCTGCTGCTGTAACGGTCGACTCCAACATGAATCGAGACCATGTCAATAACTCTCAATTGTTGGCTAGTACCGAACACAACCAAGAAGATCCAGGGTTTATCTCAGAACAGTTGTCCCTTGAGATTTCCAAGGCCCAGGAATCTCTTGCATTCATGACTTCCTATCACTCAGCCTCAGAAGACGAACACGAAGATGAAGACACACCCTCATCCTTGAAGCAGACAGCTGCAAAAACCAATGCAGAGTTAAATAAGATCAATATGACACAAATTGATGTAAATGCAGCCAACAATATCATCACCAACGAATTAGAGATATCTTCGACTGGATCCCTTGAACAATCGTTTCAAGCTTGTTTAGATCAATCTACTGACTCAATTACTACGGCTACGACAGATCTTTCAAATCCGACAAACCTGACTCCTATATCTGACGGCTGCGAGTTTCACGAATGCAACATGGCTTCGATAACACCTTCACAAATCAAATCTCCTATATCCCTGCTTCCTTCCAAGCGATCACTTTCTCCTACAATATCGAAAGAAGCAAGAAACTTGCGATCGAAACTAGAAATTAGTAGAACACCCTCAGTTGCCAATCAAGAAACTGAAGTCTCATTGAACGAGGTGGATTCCGTGAATTCTGCGAATTCAACACACTGTTTATCAAATTTGGGGCCTGAAAATTCTCAAGACGCTATTCTCAACAACCTCGATCTCCCTAATATACCTACCGCGCACATCAGCCTCTCACTTGATTCGAATAATCCTCAAGTGTTAGATGTTGCGGCTCAGTCACATCACGAGCAACGCCTCTCTCCTGCAAACAGTAACCGAACGGGTCATATCCAAATGGTTACCAAAGGAGAGGATACTTCAATTCAAATGAATGAGTCTGAGCTAGAAAGCAAGCCTTTATGGGCCTCCAGCGCACTTCCTGTGTACTCGAAGCTCATCGCCGCCTTAGAAGAGGCAAGAATGTCGGATTGTTTGACCGAACCTATGGCTAAAGAGTTACTTCACCTGACTTTGAGATGTAAGAGGACCGGGAATGGTAAGAATTTCCCACTCTTTTCTAATGCTTCCCAAGACTGATGTGTTTCTCTTCGCCAAAGCAATCATATCAAGGAAGCCGTTGCCACCAGAAGACAAAGTCATTGTTTTGCTTGACGATGAAGACGAAGACCTTGCCTCAAAATACGGATTTCCAAGCGAGATCTTCAATTGTCAGGATCCTGATCAGGAGGAACCCATTGATTTAGCAGTGACCATAGGCAACATTGCTCCTCCCGATCAGACTCTTTTACCTGGACTTACAAGCAGTTTTGATGGTGTCAAATCAGCTACCAATCCTCCATCTCAATTACCCGATCTTGGGGACAAAGGAGATGAAACCGAATCAATCAGTATTGCCACACACTTTCAAACCGCGAACTTAACTGCTACTGCCCCGATTTTCACTGAGTCTCAACCAGCAATGGACACAAGCTGTCTTTCTGATCAATCCGATCCAGCTCAGGAACCCAGCAAAAATTCGACTCAACTTCTTCGGCTCGAAGTCGATTTACATGAAATTCAATCAACTAATTTAGAGCAACCAGTGAAGAGTTCAACTGCTATTCCACTTTTGTCTATTGAGTCTCAGCCTTCTACAGAGAAATCTAAATCTCTTCAATCCGTTCAAGCTCAGCAATCAAACAATGACTTGGATGCTATTCATAGTCAACCTTCTGAGGCTCAGGAAACAATGGATAAGCTGACCTCCGCCGATGGTCAATCTTCTCCATCTCAGACTCAGCTGGAGTCAACTTCAATTCTCAGTTCACCTCCTCCATCTCCTCAGCAAACAATCGTACCATCTCAGACTCAGAACTCAACCGAGGCATTGCAGACCCCAGTCGATCCACTTCAGTCTGAAAGTAAAGGAAAGAGCTCGAGGGACTGGAGGCCCAGAAGAAAGACCGCCGTAGCTGTTGTGATCCCAAGATTCCAGGAAAGTAATAAGCGACATACCCCTCCTCCAATCACTTATCAGAGAAACGAAAAAAAGAGTAAAGCAAAGGATGTAGAACCCACATCGAAAAACGATACAGCCACCGAGGGAAGAAACGACACAACGGATGATGGAACCCTGGGTCATGGTAAGCTCGTATTCAACTTGCATTTTCAAAAAAAACATGCCCTGACTCATTGAAATTCTTCAGTCAAGTTTTTTCTAGGACCAGCCTTGATGGAGAAGGAGCTGACAAAACTGCTTACACCCTACAACGGAAATCAAACTAGCAAGGTGGCAAAGCTGGCGGCTTGGAATGCATTAACAAATTTATTAAAGCTACGACGGGAGGGGGAACCGCTCAGCCAGGTCTTTTTGGATTCGATTGAAGGAGGCATCAATAGTGTGATGGTGAAGACAAAGTACAATGGACAAACTTGGTACAATGCGATAGAGGAGACAAGTTAGTTTTGAAACACATAACTTTTGCTTTTAGATCCAACAACTAATAGATACTGACTTGAGCCAATGTAGTGCCCCACCTGTTCAACTGTCATAGGGGGGAGCCTGCTTATGCGGCCGACTTGTTCAATACTTTGCATCTGAAAAATCAAAATATGTCAGATAAAATTCCTCCAGGATTACCTGCGGTTTGGAATCATACATGGAAGACGATGCGCATGTGTATCCGTCCCTCTCCAAGTCGAGTTTCTTCGTTCCTCAAAGTTTTACTCGACTCGGTCTTACTAACCGGAAAGACTTTTCTCAAAGAGCCTCCGGTATCAGAAAGCGAAAAAGCAAAGACTGGCATTGAAGCCGTTTGTCAAGCAATCAAATGGTTAAATTCACAACGAAATTCAAAGCCGGAGAATTCTAGAACAATTCGTCTTCTTGATTCAACCAAGGTCAACTCTGTAATTGATATTGGCCTGATACAGCAATGGGAGGACATTTTCATCAAAGTCCTTGATTCGTACGTGGTTCAATATTTTGAAGCAAACTATATTTTAAACGACGAAGCAAGTACCGAGGATAAAGCCCTTGCAATCCGGTTTAAAAAAGAATGGAAGGGCGACTCTATTAAATCTCCAACTCTAAGTCACCTTACGATGTTTGCATGTTGTGGAATTCGGGGCTTGATATGCTGCTCGAGTGATGTCAATGTCACCCCTGCCGGGCAGATGCTTGGCTTTACAATTCTTTCGGACTGGCTTGTAAAACAAAGACCGGATTTCCAAGTCAAAGAACCAATCTTCAAACGTAGTAATCAAATGTTGATGAAGTTAATTGATGGGCTTTTCGATCAGCAGGGTCATTTTGTGAGACCTGAAATAACGTGGTACGATGTAGCAAAAAATCTATGTTTTGATTATCTCTCTTATTGGTTTACAGAAGCTGGGGAACTTGCGGAAGGGGGGAATTTAGTTTTTCCTAAGTCCAGCGCCTTTGTAGGAAAGGATCAAGTTGTTAGATTCTCAGAATCATTCTAACTTGCTTTTCTCAATTCCTGTAGATTAGATTTAAATCCTGTTTTAAATATATATTTTTTTACCAGGAGAATGATAATGCAAATTTACCGTTTTGATTATTTTGTGCCAAGATAATCCAGAATTACAATGCTTTTCGTGGAAGCATGATCAACACAGAAATGGTCTATTCTATAGTATGCGGCTAAGAAAGGATGTTCTGATGAGATCAGAGGAAAGGAAAGATCATGTGAGAGGACGTAAAAAAGAAAACAGGCAAGGAATGAATTAATTCCATCCAACAATAAGGGGGAAATGAGGTTTAGCTGTTAGCATAAAACTTTGAGCATGACATGTCTAGCCCAAATTAGGGTTGATTGAAGCTGAGCTGAGGAAGTCTCTTTCCGCTGTCTCAGTCAGGTTCATTGATTTTTGATCAGGATACCAGAGCAAAAGACTCTATACACAGGAACCATTGGACTCAAGAATCCATTGTAAAATACAATTCATTTTTTCTTGTCACAAGTAAGACATAAGATGATGAGAGAAAATAGATTTCAAGATCATCACTACCAAAAGACGTAAATACATGACCAACTGAACATTGATTAAGCAAAATCCGCTACTTGGTTTGTGATAAAGAGTGAGATACATACTCCACCCAACTCCAACACCACAGCTTAGGATCCAAGGGCGGGATCTGATACAGGAGCTTCTACACTAGGCTCTGGCCGATGAACTTGATGATAATGATAACACTGCTCACTGAAATTTTCTATCTCAAATCTGACATCAATATGGCTGTGAGCTGGAGAGGCATCTATGAGCTTCTGGATAGTGATCTCAAGTGCTCTGGTATGTTGGTATTCAAGGGTGGCCTCATCTTGTATATTTTCAACTTCAGCTTGTAGACTGTCAACCTTGAGCTTGACTACGGAGATTTCTTTTGTATGATCTACCATAACAGGGTACAGGAGCTTAACATCATGGGCTGGAATACAAACGTAAGTAAACTGAAAAGAATTGATTCTGAAAAGATAAAACATAGAGACTCACCAGCTTTGCTAACCATATCGTCCACACCTCGTTGAATTGTGTCCTCCAAAGCTCTTAGCGTAGTTTTTATGCCAGCGACTTCATCTTTCAACATTTCAACTGTATGAGGGATTTGATCGCAAAGTTAGTTGCAACATGAAAGAAGAAGTTGCATGCTGAACTTACTTTCTTGCGATACAGAGTTGAGACCAGCGTCGGCAAGTTGCTCTCTCAATGCCTCAACTAAATTAGACAATTCAATCAAAGGATCAGAAGTGACTGACAGACTCAGAGAACAGCAGAACTGACCGGTTTTTTCCAACGGTGATGCTGGCCTTTTCATCTTTTCAAAACACAGCTCTGAAATTTGATTGGAGTAGAAGCTGACAAGGGATTGAAAATGTAAATATTCTGAAAAGAGTATTCGAAAGATTGGTAAAATTGGTGGAGAAAGAGTGATGTAGAAGTATTGCGACTGTGATGAAATGATTCTATGGGGGGTCTATCTGGAGCAGGATTGAGTTGTTTATAGAAGATTTTCAATTTTTGAAGACTCAATACAAAAGCCCTAGCAGTGTGGGGCCAAAGTCAGAAACAAAAAGCCCTTTATGGAGATTCCCTGATGATGCCGTTACAAGGATCTCAGTTAGTCAAAAATCATGGCAGATGACAAATGTGATCATGAGGTCAAGCTCAAAGGATTGCGACCCTCTCATGATATATCATGGGATGGATCTGGATACGTAAACTAATTAATTTCATATTGACTGATCATTAGCTTGTGGCATCATAATTTACCCCACTACAATCAAAGGGCAAAAAAATCTACAAGCTGAATTGAATTGAATTTCATCTCAACACGTAATTTGAGATTACCATGATTATACCATTAGAAGAAATCATCTGTGCCTTCAATGTTGTGGGGTCTTGAGGTTTTGCCCAAACGGAAAAGTGTGTCTGAGGGTTAATTGCCTGTGGGACCTCTGTTAGTAAAAGGGTGATATGAGATGATAAAAAAGTTTTATTGAACACTTACCGGAAGACGTGGGAAATATCCCTTCCACATAAACTGGTCTTTCATTGTTGCCGCGGTCTCAAAGCTGCATCTGCCACAAACGGTGGATCTGAGAAATCATTGGTGGGGATTATTTTATTAGGAAAAGTAGAATATGAGACGATAAGAAGGTATGAAGAAAACTTACTGGTAGATGAGAATTTCACGTCCTTGAAATACATAAGAAGATCTTTTTGAGGGACCCAGATTGAACAGGCCAGGATGCATGGAAGGACAAAGTCCTTGAAACGTCCGATGGAAGCTTCTCTGGGCAGGTGTATGTTGGGGTTCTTGATTACTGTTCTGGGGAAGAATAGCTTATATATTTCTTCCAACTCTTCGTCTGAAGCAAGATGATAATTGTACCCGCGGGGGCTGATGAACTTATGGAGGTGCGGCGGAATGGTGAATCGGTAGGAATCTGTAGAGACATAGAATGGTTCTGGAGTTCTGGACATTATAGTTGAATGATACTATTGTATGTGAATTTATGTACGATGTTGAGGACACTAGTCTTGGAAGTGAATGAAGTGTTGAGAATGACTGACTGGAAGCGGGTAGTCTCCCAACAGAAGCAAGGATTTTTGTACTCAAAGACAAGACCACTTCACCACGTCTAAGTACTGGAGATGGAGAAGGGAAATCCCATCCTTGGAAGATTGGTTTAAGTGCGGCTCAAATCTGGGTAATCTTTCTCTCAATTTATTAATGCTAATACATAGGAGCCAGGTTAGGGTGCTTCCTTTTCCCCTTGTGATCAACTGAAGGACTTGTCTTTTGGATACAAAGGCCATTTAATCATTTGGAAACGTTTCCACAAAGAGCATGGGAAGCTTTGGGAACTCTGGACCGGGTGAGGATACCAGATCAGACATTTCCTTCAAGTCACTCTCTCTATGTTCCTCACTTGGAACCTAGAATCCAAAGTCTTCCAGTAAAAGTGGCCGCGGTTGGCAGCCTCATGACTGTTCAAGCCAGGATTAAACCTTGTGGAAATAAAGAAGATCACATTTGTTAATTAAAGGCTATGGTTTATGGAGGGCCAGAAAATTTAGGGGACACTCTCCCCGGAAGTTTGAGGAAAGGTGTGTAGCTCCCTCTAAACTATTGTCACAAATTTCCCAATTGTCTAACAGAACAAAGGTAATTTTTGAACACATCATTCCACAACAAGGGGGGACTAGAGGTGAAGATCTCCAGTTTGAATCAGATCCCCGGTTTAGCAAAATGTCTTAGTTATTTTTCTTCTCACCTCAAGGCATCTGCCTCTCTGTCCGTCTCAATTTCTTCACGTAATGTCCCAAGACCTTGTATGTATTTCACAACATATAGCCTGTGCATCAAGGATTCTGTCAAACTCAGCCTGTAGGTTATATTTCATAAATCCTGGTTGAAGTCTTGCATACGCTGTTTGAAACCAGTATCATGTTGAGCACAAGATCCAAAAGAAAGGTTTGCATATTTGATGAAATCATGTGGTTTGAAGTGGTGTATTAAGGTATTTGATCAAGTTGCCAGTTCATGAAGATGAACTGATCCTAGCTGATCCTAGCCTCACGTTATTCAAAACTACAATACAATTGAACCCTTCAGGGGAACTTCATCAACCAAATCTGCTTCACTAATTTGAACCGGATGATCAAGATTGAGATTGATCCACATAGTTATTCTTTCTGTTGTGGCAAGAAAGTCTCAACGTTATCTTACATGGGTGATTATCTCATTTTCTTTTTCTCTTTACTCTATAAGAAATTAAAGATATGGATCATTGGAGTGATTTAGTATCAAAAACTTGTTTAGACATCACTTGAATTAAGCAATGCAAAACCTGTGTTCTTTAGTTGAGAATTTTCTACTTCAACTCTTAAAACAGGAAACAATCACGGGAGGAATCATGTGAACGTTTTGAATAACTGAGATATTTGACGATTATAAGTTTGAAAGACAGAGTGACTGATAAGGGTACATGGGTGAACAAAGAATTGAATGGACATCATAACCTAAGAAAAACTGTTTACCAGTCTTTCACTAACAAATTGAATTGATTTATTTGAATATTGTCATTTTTTGGATTTATATCGTTTGGGTTAGTCTATTAATTCAATTTCATTTTTTTGAATATGTAAGTTTTCACTAACAAATTGAATCAATCTATTTGAATATTGTCATTTTGTGGATTTAAATCGTTTGGGTTAATCTATTGATTCGATTTCATTGTTTGAATATGTAAGTTTTCTTTCTTTTCTCTGATTCATTTGATTCATTTAGATCATTGATCTATTTGATTTGTTCATTTTAAACTTATTTGATTTCAATCTTTTTCTTCGAGTTTTAGATTGATCGATCGATTCCGATTTGATTTTGAATCTCAAGTTGTAAGTTTACCTTTCTTTTGCTCATTTCTTCTTTCATTTACATAACAGTGACTTCTATTCTTCTATTTGATTGATTATTTGATTTCTAAATTCAAGAAATCAGAATAAAAAAAACCTGTTAGTTTTCACTTTGTTAAAGAAACAGAGGGTGAATATCTGAATCACATCTGAGACATCGACTGGAGGTTTGCCAGTTCATGTTCATGAACTGATTCCAACTTAAATACAGAGTTGTAATATCTGTTCAGCTTTTTCTCTTACAGCTTTAAGTTGTATGTATTTTGTCAGATACTTAAGTCTCCCTTCCACGCGTCCCCTACAGATTCAACTCAATTTCTTTCTGATTTCTCAGAACTAAAAACTCCATAAAAACTGGTACGACTTCCTCTGATCGTCAGTTTACCATCCTCTTCTCCTTCAATCTTTCTCTTTGCCTCAATCACCTGGAATCTATCTACAAGTTGAAGTTCCTCTATATTTACCTAATTTTGGCTTTCAAACCTTTTATTGATCTCAATTTCACTCTCAAAGATATCATCAATTCCAAGCTATTACACCACTTTAAGACCTCATCCTCTTAGCGCCTGCTTTCCTTGAGTGACGTGGGCCTCTGTGCTACGATCCAGTGGGGAATACGGGGCTTTTGGGGTAGTTCTTTGTTTGGGCAACATCTAAGCCTGGGGAAAACACTCTCCAAACAAACTACATTAACCTTACACGTACGTTGTCAAACATCTTTACGGTTTTCCAAGGCTTATAGTAGCCAACCGATCTGATATTTTTTCCTGCTTTCTGGTTTCTACTCAATACAATAGGTCCTTGTCCTCTCCTTTTGATATCTTCCCGGTGGTTGGAACAGATCCCTCTAAGCTACTTGACCCAACTTTGATATCTAATCCTCTTAGCGCCTGCTTTCCTTGAGTGACGTGGGCCTCTGTGCTACGATCCAGTGGGGAATACGGGGCTTTTTGGACAAGGTTCTTTGTTTGGGTACAACACCCTGCATCCAAGCCACGGGTGAAAAGCTTCCAATATAACCGCAAACAAACTTCAACGTATGTTTTTAAATATCCTCACTTTTTTCAGCCTTTTAGGATCTACAATCGAACTAACCTCCCTTGCCTATTTGAATAGGGCCTTCTCCAACTACCTACAATATCCTCTCAAAAGAGGATAACCGTCATTTGCGTCTTGAATCTTCAACAAACCAATCTTACAATTTGTCAATCGATTTGATAGAACTACACCAAATTTCAAGGTATGTTCTCAAGCACCTCACTCTATTGAGCCTTTCAAAGTGACCAATTGATCTCATCTGGCTTTTTTACTTCCAGTAGAGTCTTCTTCAATTCCTTTCGATATCTTGCCAGCAGACAAAAAGCCCCACTCTGGTCCTTCATCTTCAACAACCCAAACCGAAATTGTCGAATCGACTGGAGAATCTTGATACTGCTCAATCCTAACACTCACTTCAAAGTATATTGTTCTACATATTCCCTTCCTTCACCCTTCAAAAAATATCTTTCAATCCAATATTAATTTCATTCTTGATTCCTACATGATGCTCGATCGTATAGGGTGAAACCTCATTTTCATCTACGGAATGCGAGGTGGGTCAAAGTGACAACTTCAAATTTCAAAAATTGAAATTTCAAAATCCGCGGGTGCAAAACTGAAAAAACCTGACAAAACTTTGGATTAAACTCAAATACTGGACTTAAACCACCTGTATTTGGGCAAAAACATATGTTTTTGCCACTTTTGCCACATTTTCCAACCACAAGTCGAAATTTCACTCGTTCGTTGTCACTTTGACACAAATAATACCATAAAATTTTGAAAAAACAAGTTTCGCAAACACAATTTACAAAAACAACAACTCAAAACCTCAACCGATCCACAAAACACCATGTGTAAACCCACCAATCTCACCTACTCCGGAGGGACCTACCTTGACTCAGAATAACCATCCATCAACACCAAAGAGTTCATCACTACAGAGTTCTTCAACACCTTCATCTCCAGATTACCCTAAAGTCAGGGTCCCACTGAGAGCTTCAATTCACGCACCAAAACTCGCAGTTGAATCTCCGAATCCGTTTGAACGTTTACAAGCTCTAACATCCACACTCTCCCGACAATATGTTTCTTTTTGTGAACCTGATATGGTGGATTCTTCATCAGATCTTTTGATTCATAGATTCCTACGTCGCCAATCTACGGCCAATCAGCTACCGGAGGGCCTAGGTAGTCAACCTTAAAAGGAAGACCACCTAGGCTCTTAGGTGACCAACCTTAAAAGGGAGCCCACCTAGTCTCTTAGGTGGTCAACCTTAAAAGGAAGACCACCTAGGTTCCTAGGTGGTCGCCACGGTCGATCAGTGACTGATCGACTGTGGCAGGAGGTGTCACAAAGCTGCGACACCTCCTGCGGCCTTTCTACGGTCGATCAGTGAGTGATCGACCGTAGAAAGGTCGCCTAGGAGTCTAGGCAGCTACCTAGACTCCTAGGAGCTCACCACGGTCGATCAGTCACTGATCGACCGTGGCAGGAGGTGTCACAAAGCTGCGACACCTCCTGGGGCCTTTCTACGGTCGATCAGTGAGTGATCGACCGTAGAAAGGTCGCCTAGGAGTCTAGGCAGCTACCTAGACTCCTAGGAGCTCACCACGGTCGATCAGTCACTGATCGACCGTGGCAGGAGGTGTCACAAAGCTGCGACACCTCCTGCGGCCTTTCTACGGTCGATCAGTGAGTGATCGACCGTAGAAAGGTCGCCTAGGAGTCTAGGCAGCTACCTAGACTCCTAGGAGCTCACCACGGTCGATCAGTCACTGATCGACCGTGGTAGGAGGTGTCACATAGCTTCAACATCTCCTGGGACCTTTGTACGATCAATCGGTGAGTGATTGACCGTAGATAGGAGACCTAAGGTCCTAGGAGGTCTTCCTATTAAGGTTGACCACCTAGGACAACAGGTCTGGGTCATACGGAGGTATATCTTAATATGAATACCTCCTAGGACCTTTGGTGGTCCTTCCCTCAAGTTTTTGGCCTGTAGAAGGGATACCTAACTTCCTAGGTGGTCTTCCTTTTAAGGTTGACCACCTTATGTCTGTACTGAATCAGGCATAAAGTGGTCAACCTTAAAAGGAAGACCACCTAGGAAGTGAGGTCAACACCATAACCTCTCCGCTCAAAAGAGCGTGAGCAGAGCAGTTTTGGAATCTGCTCAATCCTCCGCTACCCAGAGCGGAGCCTGCGCTCCGTGCTCCAAGGGTAGAAAATTCCTGAGCAGAGCATGTTGCTCCTCTCAGAACCAGAGCCTGGGTGGCTTATATTGTTCATTGATCTAGTGCTGAGCAGCAATAGATCAATGTTTTTCAAGATATCTTTTTTTGTAAACTTTTCGGCGGAGTGTGTGATCTGTGCTGAACATTTAGGCCCATGAGAAACGCAACCTTCTACTAAGCTGAGCGTACCTGTACCCACCCGTCATTTAAAAACCACAAGTTGCACCTGGGGTGGTTCCATGTGCAAACCTATTATGTTCAACCACAAGTTGATCGTGTTTGGATCTCTATAAGTTCTTTGCTCATCATGCAGCAAATCCGTCAAATCAATTCCCAAGTTCCATTCATTTGTTTTTTTTCATCCATTCCTCAGTGCCTCTACTTCAGAAGATAGTGAACCCATAGTGAGAGGTTGGAAGGGAAGCTGCCAGTGACTGGAGGATGTTTGATGTTAGGGGTTGGAATAAGTGACTGAGGGTACCCCCGATTACCAGTCTAGCCTCTTGATTCACACATTTTCCAGTCCTGTCAACTCCCCTTGCACCCTCTTTCTATTCAGGTCATTATCCTCAAGTATTCAACCCAAACTGACTGATTTCTGTCACTGTCAGCTTTGCGTTGTGCAGGGTGAGATCCTCAATTTGATTTTGGGTAAGTGACATGACACAACACTGATGTGTTATTTGTCAAACAGATGGCAAAATGTAAATCTGAAGCAAGGAAGGAGAAACATGCTGTCAAGAGAGCCCAGTATCAGAAGGTCAGATCTTCCAAGTATAAAGAAGAGAAAAAAATGAGTTGCATGATGCTGAATGTGAAGCTGTGAGAAGTCAAACAAGGGATCTGATATATACAAGAATTGTTGCTGTAAAACAATCTTCAATCTGAACAGCTGACGGTCAGTACCAATATTAGACTTGAGGTCTAAGAAGGAATGGTCTGTACCTGAGATGGATGGATTGAAGAGATGAGGAACAATCCATCCATGAGCTGCTCAGGTTAATAAGTGAAATAAACATGTGAAATGTAGTGAATACATGAAATAAACGAATGATGTCATAGTAAGTTGTGACATGGCTAGTAGCACACATGATAACTCCAACACCCCCCCCTTTCAAAGAACCGGGACACAAAGAAAAAACAACATAACAGACATAAAAATTTAAAATAAGTATAAACAGAATAGAAAACAGAGAGGAAAGAAATAAAAGAAAACTCAAATAAACAATCAAACAATGCCTATCATTTGCCTTTGACGTTGAAGCAAGATTGTATCAAGGGGCTTGGTAAGAAGATCAGCAAGCATATCTGAAGAACATACATGTTTTATTGATACACTTCCATTTTGAAGACACTCTCTCACAAAATGAAATTGAGTGTGTATATGTTTTGTTTGAGAGTGATGAGAAGGGTTCTTTGCCAAGGCTTCAGCGCCTTTGTTATCAACATGAATAGAAATAGTCAAACTTGGACGTAATTTAAGTTCTGATAAGAGATTGCGTAACCAAGTAGCTTCACGGCAGGCATCAGAAATTGCTTTGTACTCAGCCTCTGCGCTTGACAACAACACTGTTTTCTGTTTCCTCGATTTCCACAAAATAGGTCCACAGCCAACTAGATATGTGTAACAAGTCGTAGACCGTCTATCATGACGGTCTTCAGCCCAATCTGAATCACTAAAACCGGACACAGCAAAGTCCTTACCACCTAATGACAATTGGAGAGAAGAGGTTGAGCCCAGATACAACAAGGTTGACAGATTTTGTGGTTGCCTTTTTGGAGACTGGAGGAACATATCTCACACTTTGGTTGCTGAGTGTCCGTAGTTCTGAGTAGAGTGCAGTGAGAAAATGGGTATCGAGTGATGTGCTGTGAGGAAAGGCTGACGAGCAGTGTTTGTAATAAGGAATGAGAGATGTCAGAGTTAAGGAAGAGATAAGTGCTGTTTTCGATGGTTGACTTGTGGTAGTTACACATGGTATTTGTGGATTGGTTGAGGTTTTGAGTTGTTGTTTTTGTGAATTGTGTTTGCGAAACTGGTTTTTTTGAAATTTTATGGTATTATTTGTGTCAAAGTGACAAGGAATGAGTGAAATTTCGACTTGTGGTTGGAAAATGTGGCAAAAGTGGCAAAAACATATGTTTTTGCCCAAATACAGGTGGTTTAAGTCCAGTATTTGAGTTTAATCCAAAGTTTTGTCAGGTTTTTTCAGTTTTGCACCCGCGGATTTTGAAATTTCAATTTTTGAAATTTGAAGTTGTCACTTTGACCCACCTCGCATTCCGTACTACAAAAACCTTGCCCAAAAGATAAACAAGAATTAAGTTCATTCCTAGGATTTGCAAGTTACTATAGAGCACATATCCCCAACTTTGGGACTATTACTCGTAGCCTATACAAACTTTATGCTAAAGGAGTAGCATTTGAAATGACAAAAGAAAGGATAGACGCAGTCAACAAGATTAAAGAAATGTTGACAACAGCACCTATACTTTTCCACCCTGATTTTGAGAAACCATTCAAGCTTTATGTAGATGCATCAATTGAAGGATTAGGCGCAGCTCTACATCAACAACAGATAATAGATGGTACACCAAAAGAAGGACCAATAGTTTTTATCTCTCGAAAATTGACAGATACTGAGACAAGATACTCCTCACCTCAATTAGAAGCTTTAGCACTAGTCTGGGCATTAGAAAAATTGCACTACTACCTTGATGGTAGTTACTTCGAAGTTATCACGGATTGTACCGGAGTAAGATCATTAACAAATCTAAAAACACCAAGCAGACATATGCTGAGATGGATGATGGCTATACAAGAGTATAAACCATTCATGACCATTACACACAGACCAGGAAAGTTCCATAACAATGCAGATGGACTCAGTAGAATGGCATTACCAAATGACTCAAGTAATCCAGCGTGGGAACCAGAAGAAATGGAAAGAGATATTCCAGTGATGGGCATTAGCCTATGTGAACTATCTGAAGAATTTTTTGATGAAGTCAAAGCTAGCTATGAGAAAAATAGCAATACCTCCAAACTCACAAGGATTTTAGCAGCACAAAATACAGACCTTAGCTTATCAAGCACTCTTGAACAACCTTGGAAAGACGGATTATCTCAAGGAAAAATAACACTGGAATCAGACTTATTATATTTTCGAGAAAAGCATAGTGCAGTTTTAATAATTAATACACGAGAGCACATTCAACAAACACTACATGTATGTCATGATGAGTTTATGTCAGGACACTTGTCTGAAGACAGGACAATAGATAGAGTTAAGAATACAGCATGGTGGCCAAACTGGAGAAAAGAAGTAGAGGAATATGTCAAGTCCTGCGAAAGATGTCAAAAAGCTAATAAAGCAACAGGTAAAAGATTTGGGTTACTTCAAAGAATAGAAGAACCAACATACCCATGGGAAGTTATCAATATGGACTTTGTTACAGGACTACCACCATCCATAATCAATAACTACAACTGTGTATTAGTCATTGTAGACAGATTCTCAAAGAGAACAAGATTTTTACCTTGTTACAAAGAAGCAACAGCCATGGACATTGCATTATTATTCTGGGAAAGAATAATTAGTGACGTAGGATTACCACGAATAATAATAAGTGACAGAGATCCAAAATTCACCTCAGAATTTTGGAAAAGCTTACATATGCTGATTGGGACAACTCTAGCTCTGTCAACAGCATACCATCCACAAACTGATGGCCTAAGTGAAAGAAACATTAGTACACTAACTGAGATCATCAGAAGATATTGTACTGAAGGACTTTCATACACAGACAGAGATGGATTCACACATGATTTGCATACATTACTCCCAGCGTTAGAATTAGCATATAATAGTAGCATTCACAGCACTACAGGAAAGAAACCTTTTGAAGTAGAAAGAGGCTATTGCCCAAGACTCCCAAAAGATCACATAAAAAATAAAAATGTTGAATTTCACCCAACATCTCTGAGTTTCTTTGATATGCTCAGCAAAGCAAGAGCTAGGGCTGCACAATGCATAGAGGACGCAGTAATCTATAATCAAGAAAGATGGAATAAGACACATAAAGAACCTAAATTTGTAGTTGGTGAACAAGTACTACTTTCAACTGCAAATTTCAACAATCTTCAGGGACCAAAGAAATTACAAGACCAATTTGTAGGACCTTTTGTTATACTGAAATTTCATGGAAGCAATGCAGTAGAAGTAGCATTAAGTGAAGAATTTGGGAAGAAACATCCAGTATTCCCAATATCATTGATAAAGAAATATCATGCCTCAGATAAGAGTAAGTTCCCTGAGAGAGAAATACCCAAGAAGACACCCATTAGATTTGAAACTGAAGGTGAAAAAACCTTCTCACATATAATCAAACAACGAGAAACACAAGTTAATGGGAAACCTGCAACACTTTATCTAGTCAGATATAAGAACAGGAGTGCAGATGAAGATGAATGGCTTCCTGCGGATAAAGTACCCAATAACAAGACAACCTTAAGGGAATTCAGAGCACAAAAAAGAGCTCATAAACCTTCTGAAAAGAAGTGATGACCTCCTTTGAGGGTGGGGAATGTCAGCCCTGGGTACATATACATGTACCCAAAGACTAACTTATAATAATTAAAATACCATTATATATATATGTAAACTCAAGAAGACACTAGTTACATATACATATAACATAAGAACAAAGTGGAATATGTAATATGATGTTATTAAAACCTAATTACATATACACACAGCCTAATAACCATATGTAGCAACATGTAATATATAGAAAAACATATAAAAAACATTAAATACAACTCATAACTCAGTCTCAAGAGTTAATATGCTTATACTACATATCATACTTAACACATATATGTAATTAAGCATTAATAAAAATAATAATAATAAATATTATTATTATAACCCTGAACCAATGTAGTGATATGAACAAATATCATTACAATTAGGTTTAGAGAAGAAGAATATATAAACCCCTCTTCTCTCAACCTTCCCAAGACCCCCAAGCAATTATTACACACCACTTTTAAGAACTAACTTAAGTTCAACTGAAGTACAGAATCAAGAGTCTTATAAATATAAGACTAGTGATTAACTTCTCTACTTAAATCTGTTCCCTGATTAAAAGTAAGTAATACATCCTTCACTCCTCTGGATCCTCTACTCCCCCCAAGTAGAAATATTACCTAGGTTAGTGACCTCAACAACTCAGGCTAGTGACCTTAAGAAGAACTTCAGGTTGGTGACCTTAAGAACAACCCCAAGTTGGTGACTTTAAGAACAACCAGAGTAGTGATCTTTATTCACTCTTTAATCTGTACCCTCAAGGATTAAAGGAAGGCCTTGGGTCCAACCTTCATCATTTATATTATATTCATAAACCTCTTTTCAAGGAGTCAACTAACTGTAGTCTGTCTGGATTTAACCAAACAGATTATTAGTTTGTTTCTCCCTCATTTATTCTTCTTTCTTATTTCATATTGTATATACTACATATTGAAATAGAAGAAATATAAATAAAATTTATTATAAAATACCATATCAACTATTTTTAGTGAGCTCAGAGTACTCTAAAGAGTACCCCACCCTCACAGAGTCAAGCTCTCTTCTTTCTCATCTGTGATACGTTGGAACGATCAAACCCGTACTTCGAGCAGAAGCGCGATGCTGTGGGGACTTGGGGCTTTTCTTCACGTCACAAGTGTACCGCAGCGATACGCCAGCTCGCATATGGAACTTCCCCCAATATGCTCGACGAATACTTGCAAATGGGCAAATCTACAGAAATCGAATCGCTCAAGCAATTCTGTCACTCGATTGTAGATGTGTTTGGCCCCAAATATCTTCGAAAACCCACCAAAGAAGACCTCGAGAAACTTCTGGCTGTAGCTGAACAACGTGGAATGCCCGGAATGTTAGGTAGTTTAGATTGTATGCATTGGGAATGGAAGAATTGTCCCACAGCATGGCACGGTCAATATTGTGGGAAGGAGAAGGCTCCTACCTTGGTTCTTGAGGCGGTGGCTTCTCAGGACTTGTGGATTTGGCATGTGTACTTCGGTCTACCAGGAATGCTCAACAATCTCAGTGTACTCGCTCGATCACCTCTTTTTCTCGATTATCTCAATGGAAAGCAGCCAGAGGTCAATTTCACGGTGAATGGAAATGAATACAGCACAGGTTACTATCTGTCTGATGGAATCTACCCGGAATTCACAACTCTCATCCAAACCATATCTTGCCCTGACACTCCAATGAAGAAGGTAAGTTCCTGCTCATCTGTTTCAAACTTTCGAAGTAAGTATTGATTTTTATGACACTCATCATCAACAGCTATTTGCGAAAGTCCAAGAGGCTTTACGGAAGGACATTGAACGCGCGTTTGGAGTCTTACAGGCAAGATGGCATATCTTGCGCAATGGCGGACGGTTGTGGTCAGACTCTGACCTCGAGGGAATTGTGAAGTGTTGCATCATACTACACAATATGATTATCGAGGACAACAAACGCGACAAGGAACCTGACCCTTACATAGATCAAGAACACCACTTTGTTGTTCGCCCAGCAGAAAGCAATACTGCTTGGATACATAATCGAAGTGGTTATTTAGCAAAATATAGAGACATGCAAGATGAGAAAGCTCACCATCAACTGAAAGCGGACTTAGTGCAACACCTCTGGAATGTGTCGCAATCACACCCAACAATTAGTATATGCGGTCTAGTTTTTATCAAACTTTTTATGTTTGCATATCTGATCTTTTGAATTAGAATGCTCCTTCTTCCCTTATAATACCTCTTTGAACAATGAATGTATTACAATCTTTGTCAAGTCTTTTGTTGACTTACATTTTGGAAAATTTATAATGTTTATTGCTCAATAACTTTACATCTCATTGATTCAATCTTATCTTTGAGTCTTGAGATATATATATTCCAAGAGTTACATTTTCATAAAACGATTTGTGCGAGAAAAATAAATAAATTGTTTTGTACAATTTGAAGGTGAGTGCATACAAAGAAAATGATCAATGAAACAATGTTTCATTGATCATATGAGTTCCTTTAGAAAAGAATTGATCATTGGAAAAAATTGATCCTTTTCCAGATCATATGAGTCTGATCCCTTTGATCATTCAACTTATCAGGTACAATGTAGATGAGTCATACTCAAAGGATAGACCTTTGCAACCACTAAAAAAAATTTGAAAGTGTTCAATCAAACACTTTCAAATTGAATGTTCAATAACCATCTGGCTCCTCCAAAATAAATTTGAACATGGGAAATGCAATAGAAGGATGATGCGATTGCGACTTGCCAAATCATATCAATTTCAAAAGATTTGAAAAGTACAAGAAAAGCAGGTTTACAAGATGTTGACATTGTGCAATGTTCCACAACTAAATCTGTCCTAAATTTTTTTAAATAGCTGAGGCACTCTTGATGTATTTCACTCTTCGTCCCAATTTCTATTGGTCTGGCTACTTCAAAAAGAATCAGCTTGGCCCATGATGTGTACAATTCAAAAGACCTCACTTTGATTGTGAATTGGCTTCAGTTTGAAAGTTGGAGTTGATTTGACTACTTCTGGATGACAAGAATATAGTAATGAACATTGTTGCTTGAGAAAATATTGTATGATCAAATGAAAATGCTTACTCTGACTTTGATCAATCATCATCCTCATGTGTTCTTTTGATATTTTGATATCTGGCCATGATTTCTTCCTGTTTCATTAAATACCATTGTCAACGAGCCCCAGTCATCTGATCTGGATCTTTATCCATGATCCGTGATTCAGATATTTTGTGTATGGCTAAGCCCTTCTCAGTAACTGCATTTGCAAGCTTGACCAAAGAATTCATTACTGCTTTTGACACTTCTTCCTGAGATTTTGAGGCCGCTGCTTCTTTTTTAGCTGTTTTCGTACCTGAAGGTCGTTTGGAAGTCTGTGACATGTTGAACGATGATGCGGACATAACGCTTGTGCTTCCGTCTGCTGATGGACTGGTAGGGAGTCGTACAAGTGAGTCGTCGGAATTATGAATGTCTTGGAACTTCTTGGTGTCTCGCAGAATCACCCAGCAGTGCTCTAGAATAAAATGATCCCCGGTCTCGGCCAAAAAAAGGGCCTTTGCATCCATGATCTACACATGCACAATTGAAGTTAGGTAAGTTAAGATTAAGGTTCGATATTCAAATGATAAAATTGAACTTACTGCATCGCCTGCACCTACCACTTTTCCACTGCGTAAATTGCGTACGGCGACTGAATGGTGATTCACAAACTTGGTGATGTGGGATGATATGTGGCTCCATCGCTTTTGGAGTGTACCTGTATCATGAACAGAATTGGTTGGTTGGGGAACTTTATTCGATTGGTAATGCTTGTGGATGCGTTCCCACAGTCAATCAATCTTCTGGCCTCGTCCAATGATGCAATCAGTAGATATGTTGACGTATGAATGGCAAAGCTGCTCATCCTCTGAGTGAGTGAAGTTCTTGCCTCGTTTCCTTGACCTCTTCTCTTTGGATTGACCTTTGCGCTTTTTGGATCGTGCTATTTCAATTTCGACCTCAGGAGTGGGGTGGGTTTCGCAGGGAGCTGGGTTAGTGGTAGATGAAATAAATGATGCAAGAGATGGATCAATAGTTGAATCCATGATGAGAAGACGCGTTGAAAAGAGAGAGATATTTGAGAAAAAAGACGTGGTTGGAGAAGCAGACGTGATTGATTCTAGTGTTTATTTGAATGAGGAATGAAACTGTAGTTGAAGAAAATTGGCAATGTGGTTTTGAAATTATGGGAGAAGGAAGGTACGGAAGATTTACGGTGCGAGCAAAAAAAGAACATATTTGGCCTATTTGGCCTCGCACGTAGAGAATGCCGTAAGTTAAGTGAGGATTTGGGGGTACCGGCTGTGGATAAAAATACCCCAAATATCCGTACGTCACGGTTTACGGCATCCGGCTGGGGATGCTCTAAGTTGTACATCATGGACTCCAAAACGTTTGATTGTAGGCAAGCCGGGTTTCTCGAGGGCAGTGGGTCTGTGAAGCCTTCACCGTATCCGGCGTGCGCTTTTGAGGCATGATAAGTTAAATTAATGGTTTTATAAATGCGATGAAGTTGTGTTAGTACTTGGACGAATCTATGTTCAAAAGTGGACATCGAGAACAAAGTGTGTTGATGAGCAAGGCTTATCGGGCCGGGCCAAGATGCGCGGGGCTTTGGCCCTGAGCTTTAACCCAAATAAGTAGCAAGTCACCGCCACCTTGGGTCATCAAAGCGCGACATTTTGTATTCATTTTTTGATCGAATTCGTGATCAGGTCAATGTCCACCAACGAGCGGGGTGCCTTTATTGTGATCGAAGGTCTTGATCGATGCGGAAAATCTACACAATGCAAAAAATTGTTTGAACTCCTGACGAATGATGGTCGATCAGTAGAACTGATGAGATTCCCGGGTCAGTCCTCTTTGTCTCGAGCGTAGGCTTCTCCAAGGATATCCTTTCGTTCTCGCTGTCCACTGAGACGTGTGAATTGGTATGTTTTGTAATGCTACCTGACTTGATCGCAGATCGTGAGACGGTGATTGGAAAGATGATTCATTCGTATCTCAATCAAGAATCAGATTTGGATGATCACGCGATTCATCTGCTGTTTGCCGCCAACCGATGGGAGAAAAGGCACGTTGCTCCCCTTGGGCTTCTTGCCGAAATCGGCAGGGATGTCGAGTACCACTTCCTCAATGCCGACTCACAAGTGATTATTGTCTCTCTTCCACGGTAGTGCGATGATTCACTCACAGCTACAGTCAGGGACTACTCTCATTTGCGATCGATACGCGTTCTCGGGCGTTGCTTTTACATCTGCCAAATTTCAACTCCGGACACCTCCTCAACCCGAGTCATTCATTTCTCTCTCAAGTCCCGATCGTGGTTTACCTTTACCTGACTTGGTGATTTTTCTAACAATGCCTATGGAAGCAATGATCACCCGGGGTGGTTTTGGGCAGGAGCGTTACGAAAAAGAAGATTTACAGGCCGAAGTTAAACGTCAATTCAAGCAAGTTGTGGAGCCAGCCTTCACGCGCCTACATGGCCAAGGGAGGTGGGTGGAAATCGACGCAAGTGGATCGATCGAGGAGGTAACATCTAGAATCTCCAAGACGGTAGATTGCCTACTTGGCTCTAAGCTAGACCCGGTGGTGGGTAACTTATGGGCCGAGTGAGGAAACGTGGCTCTCGATGGCCCAATTCCCAGATGATTGACCGATTGGACAACACCCCTATGAGAGACATCTAACCACTCCGAACAGCTTACTAGAATTCCGCGGCACATATGTACCTCATGTTTTGCAATCATAGTACCACGATAGAAAGTCCTGGTGTATCCGCGACACGATTTTGACGCAATCGATTGAATCGCCGCGTAAAACTATAAAATCTGCTTAGCGGTACTCACTGTGGATTCTAAAATTATAGGATAGATTACAGGACAAATGAACTCTGTCTGATTCTTGCTAGTATGCATTGTCGCCCCTGTCAAGCAAGTTTTGAACAAATCAGCATCAAAAACGGGTTCACAGGGCCAGCAGATTTTGGGTACTTTTTCCATGTTTTGCTGACATGAGGGCGAAAGTCCTTCATCTCTTCGCGCTGGATATCTCTGGACTATGTTGTGGGCACGTGTTTCATAAACTCCCATCGATTCTCTCTCAGTCAATGGGCTACTTTTATCCAAGGTTGATACTATCATTCATTTGTATGGGATTTGCTCCCCGGTAGAACATAATCGTGGAATTATTCAACATCTTTTGATTGCCATTCTATTTTATTGACAAGGATTAGAGACCAACTAGATAATAGAATCGTAAGGAATTATCTTGATAATGAAGAAATTGTGTCAGATGTAGAGATTTGAATGCTTGATGTATACAAAGTCTCACAATCAAGGGTAGATTTCGACAACTTTTGCGGCAACAGATGGTAAAGTATCACGTACGTGTTCATCGAGCATTCTCCAAGAAATCTGAGCAAGTCTGCTATTGACGATGGATGAGGTATAGGTTAAATCCTCAATATCTCCAAGAACGTGGTTCAGGAGACGAGTGTTGGTAATGGATTCTAATGCATAAGCGGCGACGAAATTCAATAACAAGATAAGCCTCCAATTTGAGCTGGCCACAATATCGGCATTCTTGATATCTTCATCTTCAGGAATAGTGATCAAAGTCTTGATTGCGTCTAGGTTTTGATACTTCTGATCGGTAGAAACTTCGGATGAAGCTTTAAATAAATTGTTCACCAACTTCATCATCTCTTCGTTTTCGTAGCTCGATATCCTTTTCAGAAATGCTTCTCGGACTACGCAACAAGGACACGACCAGTGAATCTCAGCTTCGAAAGATTAGATAAGAGCCTGCATCACATTCAAGAACACTTACTGAGAGAAGATTGGCCTGCGGTCTTGGAGCTTGTAATTGAATTTTGCAAAGCCGCATTGACATACTTCTCAAAGGACGCAAAATGCGTGCGAATTGAATAGAGATAAGAGGATCCCAAGATTCGGCTACTCTCTGGACCATTTTCCTTTGACAATAAATTCAGCATACTTAGACCTTCTGATGCAATGATACGTTTCTCCAGGATCACTTCTGAATTGGAGGCACGGGTTAGAGTTTTAGACACCATCTGATATATAGGGTTTTCGAGATGATTGGGATCAATTCTAATTAGAGATTGGCCGTAGTTGAACATGATCAGAATTGCTTGTTGAAAGTCATCAGACCAAGTGTTAGGAGCACGAATGGAATGTTGCAAAAATCTGTCAAGCTCCGCAAGGATCACTTCGAGTTCGACGGAAGCGGTTTCTGTCGACAAGATGTGTGATGCTCGTTGTAGCGCAGGATTACCATTGATAGACAGGTGTAGCAAAAACTGCGGAATCTCGCCTATCACAACCCACATGAGATTTTACGAATTCACCAACGTTGTGATAAGATATAGAGCCTCCGAGATAACTCAACCTACTTTGTGAAAAGAGCCTGTTTGCGTCCCTTGCCACTGTGAATGATCAAAGCATCATCAACATCACAAGATGACAAAACGCGACTCAAGTGTCACTTACATAAGATCTCATACCGCTTTCCCAGTATATCTTGGTCCTTGGCTAGGCTTATACACGCTTCCTGAGCAATGATTTGATGTTCTAAAGCGTTGATCAAAACAAATCAGGTTTTGTCAGCTCTTTCGGACCCTGAGTGTATCAGTTGTCCACACCTTTTGATAAGAACACTTCTGAAGTATCTCCATGCGGAAGACCTTTGGGTCGAGAGTATCGGTATAGCATTTCAAACATATCCAGTTTCTCGCGTTTAGCACCACGAATTACATTGTAAAAAACACCAATCCAAATTTTCCCATCTTCGAGACCATGGCTACCTTTGTTCCAGACATTTCTCATCTCTGTGAGTTTCTTTTCCATGATGTTGACAAGTTCTTCTTCACTTATCGAACCGCTTTTGAAAGACTTCCAGAATTTTAGAGCCTCCGAAGGGAAGATATTTTTGTAAACTCTTTTGAAGCTCTTCATAGTCACTGTAAAAAGATCTCATCAGGTACGTCGTCTTTGAACATAAAGATGAAACATCTGACATTGATCAAAAAAATTTCGAGCATCATCTTGTACTTTTTTCACAGTTGTATGTCAGCTTATCTTTCTGGATCAACATATAGGAAAGATTCAAGAGATTACATCCAACGAACCTGCATCAAGATATATTTTTTCTTTTGAAGAATCGGATAGATTGCGAGAAAGAAGTTTGTAGAGAGACGCCTTTGCTATATTTTGGGTCTCAGGATCGTGAGCTACAAGCTGACGCAAAGCCTTCACACCCTGACTGACTACGCCAGGTGTCTCTTCGTAAACGGTCATATACACAGAGATAGCATCTATAGCATCCGCTTTTGAGTTATAAATTCCTTTAGGTGGAAGAAGACCTGGATCCTTGGGATTCAAAATCATGAGACCAATTCTTTTGATCTCCTCTTCGGCATTAGTCTCATCAATAATCGCGCGTTGCGCAGGAACTGACGAGCAAAAAAAAACTCGTGAGATCATAAGCAAGCCATTGGAACGAGATTGGACATCTTATAGGAAGACTTACGATGGTTCCATCTAAATTCTGATACTGAAAGTTCAAACAACGTAGGGCCGGACACAACCCAGTCGTTAGTGATATGTTTCCGGCGTTCAAGGCAATACGACTAACCATCTTTCGTTGCTGCGACTGCTTGACGACCTCTGCCACTATCAAGATTGGATAATTTTTGTGGTCGAGCTACCTGATTAGGATTCAAAACTTGATAAAACTCTATGTGGATCAGTTTCATGCGCTTCAGGCCAAAAATACACCTCAATAAGTTAAAGGTGTAGCTCACGTTTCTTTGAAAGTTGAGATGGACCAAAAGATCCCACAGCATCAGTCCCAAAAGAAAGTAGACCGTTTCCAACTGAAGGTAGGCGATCTGACATCAAAGACCGGGTTGCGCCCCCAACCATATCCAACTGCATAGGTCGTGAGATCACCAAGACATTGAAAAGATAAAGCAGAATACAGAAATATTTAAAAACTCTCTCGAATTGAAGCATGGCAAACAAATAGACGAGATTTATGACGAAGTACTGAATTTGAAATGATCAAGAAAGGTTATAAACATATAGAGTTTCGCGGGATGAAATCAATTCACCTGGTCTCGCGATCGAAGGTCAAAGTCAGAGAAAATGAGTGAGGAAGGAAATTCTCTCCCGGATGCTCGTAGGTGCTCTTATCCATCACCGAAACCTGTAAATCAACTCATGGCATTCCCGAGCTGTAACCGTATCAATGAACAAGCTATCTTATCGGTCAACAAATTCAACATACCAATCAAGGTTGGAGAACCGGTAAAAGAAGATAGCTTGTCCGGGTGTTGATTTTTGAGACGTGCAAGACTGGAACTGACTCCGTGATCCTATCTATAGGACTTGTACCGGAGCGGAACAGATAAGTCTCAAACATCAAACAGGCCGTACTGACCCATGTGCACATCATACAATGAAGAGGCCAAAAAACGTCGAGATATCCAGATCCCACGAATATTAGTAACAGATAATTGAGTCAGTTGAAAAGTGATCTGGTACAGTAGCCTTAGGTAATGTTATCTAGATGAAACCTGATCAAACCGAAGCTCAAATAAAAACTGTTCAAGGTCTGAAATACCAGCTAGGATCGAAATCGCAGTCGTCAATGCATTAGATAAGATCTATGTATTTTGAATCACTAAATCACCAAATAGGAATAAACTCATAGCGATCAAAATTATGTTGTAAAAGAATCACATCTTGTGTTGAGAGTGCCATCGCTGATCGCAGAACAAACCATATCTTCAAGATTAACTATGAACGTGGAAATCCATTCAACTTTGCACAGTTTGATCATCAGTGAAGTGCAAAATACAACTTTGACATCAAAGACAATGTTCTGATACATAGAGATTTTGCCCAAGCTAGGATATACAAAATAAAGTGAGACCAGTATATCTTTCCAGAAATTCTAACCGATTCTCCAAAGACGTTTCTCGAGTAGGTTTGATATTTTCTACTATATGTCCTGGCTGATATTGATGAGAAGTCATCAACGTGAACACATTCCCAATCGTCCTGAGTAAAAATATCATATTGTGCTCGTGTGGGTTGACATGAGACATGATAGCCCATGTCGGTTTCAATGATAGTGCTACTGTCATACGTGTGGCGCTGTGCTACACGAGAAGGTCAGTCCAATCGAATGGATCCCCTCAAAGAGTCGAGACCAGATCCACGAGGCTGTACTCGATCATATTCAACATTTGTTAGGCTTCGGTCAAAGGCAGATGAAGGATGAGCTTATCTCCTTTCCATCTTTATCAATTCATCATCATCTTCTTATCAATTGATCATGTAAAAATGTAATAAAGCCAGTATGAAGATTCTGACTTGAAAAAAATTCAAAACATTGATAAAAAGTGATTAGATAGAGTTCTACAAGAAAGAAAACATCTGAGAACAAATTCCATTCTGTAAAACAATCTCAATCGAATCAAAAAATGATAGAGAAACGTATACAAGAAAATCCGAAAGTGAGAGCAGAGAAAAGGATTCGTTCGATAATGATACAATGCGCTGATTATATATATGTAAAACAAGAAAGATGTATATATAAGAAAACTTCATGTCGTGATCATTTTTTTTTTTGCTTTTTTATTAAATTTTTGGTAGAGGCTGAGTCAAGCTTAACCGACGAGCGATCCGACGACGAGTTGTGGAAGCTGGGGGACTAGTAAGAGCCTTAAGTGGCGGAGATCTGAAACTGAAGCTGACTGTCATGCCAACTGAACCAGATACATCCATGGGAGATGAGGGGGTAGTGGGAGGAGTGGTATCAGGCGTGCTTGAAGGGGGGCAATGGATAAGCATTGGGGCGGGGAATCGAAAGGCGATCCGTGACATTTTTCTGGGCAGCCGGGGTGGTGTGGATGGTCCAGGAGGTGTAGCTTGCTTTATCAACTTGACAGTAAGGTGAAGCACAGCGGGTAAGTGATGGAATAAAAAACCTCCATGTGGCGTGCCTTTGAGGGTGGTGGTAGGGATGCGATGCCGAGTGAGGTAAGAAACGACTTTTTGATGATTGACTAACGCATCATCCTCTGATAGAATGTAGTGGGTGCGTGGCGTAGGGTCAAGTGTAACGAATTGAAACCAATAAAAGTGACGTTGGATAATCGTACAGATACCAATCTCACGGGCAAGCAGTCGCACTAGCATCTCACCCAGTGTGGTCGGATGAGCATACACAAAGGTCCGTACCTGATTTGATGGGAAAACATTTTTGAAGAATATGAGTACTTGTCGAACAGCATGAAATGACAAGATGTTTGAAGGAAAACATACCAAGTCTGGCAAAAAGGTCAAAACAGAGATCGGATCAATCGCAATCGTTCCAGCTACCCAGTCACTCGCTTCTCGATCAAGGTAGCTGGTCAGAAGAGTTCCAAGACTGTGGCCAATCACAAAAGCACCGCCATTTTGTTGCGGAGATGACTGTGAGATGGGACAAAAGCCGTGTTGACGTAGCATCTTGCGCACACCCATAGTCTGTTCATGCAAAGATAAAACCATCGGTCGCATGTTTGATGAATGAGGGACGTGATGCCATCTTTCGTTCCGAGCCTTCTCCGCGTTCACATCCTCTGGATCCTGATTATGTGATTCCGCAGATCCCACATTCATGAGGTGGTGAACGGTTGAGAACATGTTGAGGGCTATTGAAATACAATTTATCAGCAATGTGTCTCACAGCATGTTAAAGAGAATCGGACTTGGTTCACTTACACACACTTTCATTGCCTACCAAAAACATTGGCCTTTTGGTACGCCAAAGCAGACCGATTGCACAGTTGAACAGCTAGGAAGATTGAAGAAAACAGATGAGTCAATGTTTAGACTAGGATAACAATCCTTTCAAGAGACAATACGGTTTTTGACTAACCGTGATGATGCCACCCAAGCCAGAGATCAGCACAAGAGGAACAGGTCGGGGTGCCGTCTGACTTGGTTCCAGAGTGCCGGGGTGGTACCAATAGCCGAATGGTCCACCCGGAGTTTGAACAGTGCCTTTTCTGAAGCCAAATGCATAAAATCCAAGATCGAAAGCAAGTCGAATGGTATGAATGATCATGTAAAACATTAGCGGACGATATTCGGCTTTGATGGGTTCAAGATTGGGCCGTAAGCATTGCACAGATGAGTTGTGACCTTTGGGAAATTGATGATCGAGAACGGATTGAATTAATTCGATATCATCTTCAAGTTCTTCTTGACGTGTCTGATCAAGTGCTTCAGGAATAGACGAAAAAAGGATTGAAGCCACAAATTCTTTGACATTCTCAAGACAAATATCTTCAAATTTGACTTGACCACTTCTCCCGTCCCAAATCGAAACAGAGGGATTGGGATGATAAAACCATTGACTGAAACATTCCCTAGTCTCATCTCCAGTCTGGAAACTTGAAAGGACCCCGCGAAGGACGCGCTGCCTCTCAGATGGAGATGGGTAGATCAAAGGGATCGCAAAGTCGGGACTGTTCAAGATCCGTAAACAGTAGAGGAAGTGGACGTGGCACAAAGCGTCGGCGGATGAATAGGCCAACAGACAAGCCAAAGCCCAGGAAGAGATAGGTGTTGAGGGCCATGATTGAGTATAAGTCAATCCCAAGATGAGAATAGTGGTGAGATGAGAGATATGAGCAGAATGGGCGATAAAGAGGTGTACAACGCGAAGTAAGGCTTTGGCGACAGATATGGTGGGTTGAGAGTAAAGTTCAAATGGTGAAGGTATAGAGTTGTGCATATCGTGAGTTGAGTGACAAGATTGGGAATTGTGGGGTTGTGATGGATTTTATTGAGTTGATCACTGATTTCAAGAATTGGTTTGCTGGTGATTATGAATTATGTCGAAAGCTGTCGAAGGAAGGATTAATTAGCAATCTGGAGAAAAAATGAAGTTTGATAGGTGAAAGACAAGATAATTTATAGGATGAGGATGAAAGTGAAGATGAAATGATCGAAATGAATTCCATGGGAACAGTGATAAGTTGATTTCAGAATTCATTTTACTTTATCAGCCTGGTTCTTGTTGAAAAGAAGGCGGTTAACGAAGTGCCTGCGCTGATCTGAGTCCAAGCTCAAAGAAAATCCTGAGCTCAGATTAGAATAGGATGAGCGATTAATACAAAAATGGTAATCCTGTCAAGCGACTAATTCATTCACTATCCTCTGCAGCCCACACTCAAATCTGCATTGAGTCAGTCCTCAATTTAGTTTTCAACTTTCTTCAATTCACGCTGTATCATAGCTGCAGGTCCTGGTCCGCGTGTCCTGAGTCTCATGACGATGTTCATGTGCAGCACCCACTCCTCACACCCACTGAAACCAGGTTCACCTGATCATGTCATAAAAGGATTGGAACAGGAGAGCCAAAGCAATTCGCGTGCGTGACTCACAGTTCTACTCTTATGATTGGACTGTTTAAAAATTAAGCAGCCAAGAGAAACTGAGTAGATGGAGATTGAGAAGTAAGATGGCTGTCCCCGAGTTTGAAAAGATTCGATGCAAACGCATATCTATCTATCTATAGGGTTCCATACCTAAGGCATCCAATGACAAGGACAAATCGCAATGGACTAGCGATGACCGGGAGAGCTCGAGAAGGGCTAGCAGCTTTGAAATGAGGGCTGGAGAGATAAACGAAAAGCGAGATCAAGATATACAGCAATGATACTTCACTTACCAGTAAGACCATGATGTTGCTGAAAATGAGATGCTCTTTTTTGAATGTTCGTGATGCTCGTGAGATTGATGTGGTAGGAATTGTATTTTGAGCGGACCATGTGGACAAGTATATATTTGCTCGGTCGCTAGTCTTAAAGTGATTAGTATCGTTTACATAAGTTTCAATCAGTCAAGCCACAGAGACATCTCATTGGCTGAGCCCCGGGGAGGTCAAAAACACCTTGGTTTCAATACAGTCAGAGATTCGAATCATAATCGAATGTTCTCGACAATTTGGTTCTCCCGGTGAGATGGATATCAGCTGATACGTCAAGACATGTGTGATCATCCCAAAGATCAAAGATCACATCCATGGTCCATTATGTATTCGATTACCTATCCTGAGCAAGGACTTTGTTAAGTTCAGGGTAAATGATTCCTCAAAGAGGCTTTCCCTTTACATTTTTCAATTTACATTTGAAACACTTTGACTGGTTTGCAGTGGTTGTTCTACTTAGCACCCGGAAGACCAGATCCTTTTTTACTTCTGATACCATCTCCTGATGATCAAGGACGTCTGATTCGGTTAGGTTATAGCACTCATCAAGGCTCCTTGTACAGTCGGTTACAAAAAGTTTACGTACCTGTACTGTAACTGACGAATTTGGCAACTCTCAAAAGGCAATTTTACTCAACATCTCATGTACTTATATACCTTGAAGCACACGGTCTAGATGGCCACTCATCAGAGTATCTATGATCAAATTTCAGGATTTGTAATTGTAATGTAGACTCTAGAATACAACAATTTTGTTACCAGCGAGTGTGTCTACCCTTTGCCTTGATAACAGCCTTGATTCGATCCGGCATAGATTCAACTAAAGCTTGAAGCTTGCTCTGAGGTATTGCTTTCCACTCGGTAAACAAAGCTTCACGCATTTCTTGGACTGTTCGAGGCTGATGTTTTTCAGAAACATTCTTTTTCATTATGTTCCAGAGGTTTTCAATCGGGTTCAAGTCCGGACTGTTTGCTGGCCAAACTAACTTTTTAATAGAATGTTGATCCCTCCATTCTTTTGCAACTTTGCTCGTGTGTACCGGGGCTCCATCTTCCATCAAAATGAGATCACGTGGACAATTGGGTGAGCTGATAAATGGCTCGATGATGCGTCGATAGATCAAATCGACAAAATCGGGTCCAGATCGACGTCCTGCGGGCATTATGATCATCGGCAAGCGAATTTCGGCTGTGAACGCGCCCCAGATCATTACCGAAGTTCGTCCACT
This sequence comes from Melampsora americana, assembly GCA_022264835.1. NCBI lineage: Eukaryota > Fungi > Basidiomycota > Pucciniomycetes > Pucciniales > Melampsoraceae > Melampsora > Melampsora americana. The sequence goes on from JAIFHY010000006.1 coordinate 1,823,600, forward strand.
CTTGAAACTTGGGGCTAAACAATCTTGGTTGTATTTTTCATCGGGCTTACGCCAAACCCGAACCTTCTTCGCAGGCTTTCCTATTTCAAAAGACGACTCATCGGTCCATATGACCTTCTTCCAATCATCATAAGTCCAATTTTTGTACTGTTTAGCAAACTGAAGACGTCTTAGAATGTGTTGGCTCTTGAGATAAGGCTTGACTACCGCCACTCGAGAGTTAAATCCAAGTCGTTGAATTTCTGATCGGATCGTTTGAAGACTTGCTTTAATCGGTAGTTTGCTAGCGATCCAAGCAGCCGAAGCGCGTCGGTTTTTTTTTAAAATTCGCTTCAGAGTTCGCAGATCACGTTCTGAGATTTTCTTCGGTCTTCCGAGGGTTTTTGAGGTCGTTGATACGCGTTTTTTACGGTCATTGTGGATTACTGTATAGACAGTAGACTTGGGATGGCCAAGTTTTTTAGCGATTTGAGTACCTGGAATGCCAATTTGATGCATATAAACGATGGAAGCCTTTCGGGTGGGAGAAAGGGTGCAGGTCTTCATTTTCTGAGAGGTTTGGGGTTGGTATGGAGGAGATGCTCGAGGACAAAAACTCTCATAGACCCCACTACACTATTACATATGTAGTCGAGGTACGTAAACTTTTTGTAACCGACTGTACATACACCAGGGGGTAAGCGTCCTCGGCCCTCGGTGGTTCCCGAAACGATTCTAGAGCTTCGGTGACCAGAACCGAACCAGAGACGTGCTCGCTCCGGTTCTGTCAGGTGAAGGGGTGACCGACTGGGAAACCCTTTCACTCCCGTTTTAGGAACCGCCTGCACGTTGGGAACCGCAGCGAGTCCGTTACTGAGACCAGGTTGCTTTGGTCATCACAAATTACAACATACCTTTATAAAAATCAACAAACGAAGCTGATGAGCAAGTGGGATCTTCTCTGATCCAATCAGGCAAAAGGTTGAATGTCTCTTGCAAGTCAAGACGGAAGGTAAGCATATAGACCTTATGAACTCTTATCACAGGAACTCATTTGAATATACTCAAGGAACTAAATTCATGATTCCTCATCGAAAAGATGAAGATTTCAAAGTTGATCAAGGGTGTAAGGATCTGTCTACCAGAATGTATATATATATATTAATACTAGGGTAATTGTTATACCCTTTGTGGTATAGCTGTGTGAAAGCCTGACATTCCTCAAGTATCTTTTTGTGGTGTTGAACCCGGGTTCAAGCCTCTTTGGATGCTATCGTTCTTGGTATCTGCCCTTCACATCGGTTCGTTCCAGGAAACGTTCCAGGACGTTGCTGCGACAGCGTCCTGGAACGGTTTGCTCCGGTTTGTGCAACCTGATTCTTTCGGTTATGGGAACTAAATCGAACACGTTCCCTCTGGAATCGTGTCAGAAACGTCTCAAACTGAATTGATTTGAGACGTTTCTGAAAGATTACGGTAACCGTTATCGTTCGGTTCATTTTACCCCCTGGTGTACATACATACCACCCACTTCGGTAACCGGGGTGTGACGTGTGCGACCGACTGTGCACCACCAAAAAAACATATTAATTTTTCGATTAAAACTTGGAAATGTCAACTATACCTTTGTTGGTATAGAATTGATGATATCTTTTGGGATGTGACCAAGGGCCTTTTCCACCCAACATAGCTTTACGCCGGTACTTGCGAGGTCCAGCAGCAAAGGACATTTTTGAATGATGATAGATCTTTATTCCTATCGTAGCCGTTCGATCAGGTTGCTTGCGATGGAGGGCCATTTTTCGAAATTGGATGAGATGATTGTGAATTTTTGGAAAGACGGTCATCAGATCACTATAAGATCACTATAGAAAATGATCTGAACCTTCATGATCTCCATCAATCTGACTCATTGCACATCAAAATCACTTCTTGATTTCGATTGTTGCACATCATCACACAAGTTGATGGTCTCACATTTCTGACTATTTGGAACAGTTGAGTATCAGGGCTCGTTTGGTATAGCTTAAAAAAAGCTATTATTTCAAAATTTGACTTTGAAAAGCCAAGTTTTGAAAAGTCCATTTGGCAGCGGATTTTCAGCTCCTTTCATAAGCTATTATGGGTACCATAATAGCTTTTTTTGTCTATTATAATAATGGACCAAGTAGTTCATTATTGTACCAATAAGTAGCTTTTGTTCAACTTATTTCACCAATTTTCTTTCTTTTTTTGAAAATATACAAGTCCCCTCTTTGATACCCCCCTGTCCTCCCTTTGATTCACAACTGTCCATCCCATCTCATCCCATCAATCACTATCCATTCCATCCCATCTCATCTCATCTCATCTCATCTATTTGGTCGCTGCGCTTGTTCAGCACGGTCATGAGCAGCTGCCATCAAGAGATCTATTATCTCTTGATTGTAATCAACCGGATTGCTTCCCTCAGAGGAGGAAGCTTCAAGCAGGAAATCCAATTCCCCTGAAGATGTGGAGTTGTCAGACATTGGATCACAGTGTGATGTGTTCAGTATATGGTCAATTGGAGTGTTGTGATACGAGATGGATTATGTCCCAAAAAGTCGTATTTAATTTTGAAATGGTCAACAACAGATTGGCTACCAAATTAAACACGACTTTTTGGGACATCTAAGTGACTTTTATCCAAAAGCCAACTTAAAACAATAAATGGCTTTCCAGGCCCGGAACGTTTCAAATGGGCCCTCAATCTCAAAAGAAAATCAATTTCCAAAAAACTAATCACATGTGCCAAAGGAATATGATCATAATTTTTTGGAATATTGAGTTAATGATGTTGAAAGCCAATCAAGACTGAGGTCTTATGTGTCTTAATGATGAGTGTGGCTAAGTTAAAGACTGGGTATTGGTTCTGACTATCTTGTCTAAGATTGAGAATGAGTAGTGTATATCATTGTAGTGAACATCATTCCCAACTAACTATGTAGCATATCAATCCCAATGTGTGTTAGTGGTTGAGATTTAGATAGATACTATTGGGTTGTTTGTCTGCCGGTCTTACTCTCTTTCCTTATCTTTCGGAAAGAGAGTAAGTGTTTTATTATCCTTTTCCTTTTCACCTTGTTTTTACTAATGATCTATTGTTGTCAGATTCCCTTAGATCACTTGTGCCATTAGCTTTATAAAGCTTATAACTTCAATCTCACATTTTGATTACTTTTTCCTCCGTAACATTTAGGTTAGTCTCAGGTCTGCATACCTAGAGATTTGGAGAAGGGTGCTTACCTTCTGTACTATTGTGATAGGTTCTATACGTGTTCTAAGCCATTTACAAATGATGATATAAGTTACAAGCTCAACTTGAAGAAACTGTTAAAATTGTTCAATCAGAAACCTATATAAAGTATTGAAACTGTGAGGGTGGTGTATTCTTTTGGAGTACACTGATCTCACTAAAATTGGGAAAGGGTATTTAAGATGATTTTTATTTATATTTTCTTTTTATTTCAAATATGTAGTATATACAATATGAAATAAGGAAAAGGAATATATGAGGGATAAACTAACTAATAATCTGTTGGGTTAAATCCAGACAGACTACAGTTAGTTGACTCCTTAAAAAAAGAGGTTTATGAATACAATATTATTAATGAAGGTTGAACCCAAGGCCTTCCTTTAATCCTTGAGGTTACAGATTAAAGAGTGGTTAAAGATCACTACTCTGGTTGTTCTTAAAGTCACCAACTTGGGGTTGTTCTTAAGGTCACCAACCTGAAGTTCTTCTTAAGGTCACTAGCCTGAGTTGTTGAGGTCACTAACCTATATTATATTTCTACTTAGGGGAAGTAGAGGATCCAGGGGAATGAAGGATGTATTACTTACCTTTAACCAGGGAACTGATTAAGTCAGAGAAGTTAATCACTAGTCTTATATTTATAAGACTCTTGATTCTGTACTTCTGTTGAACTTTGAGTAGTTCTTAAAAGTAGTGTGTAATAATTGCTTGGGGCTCTTTGGAAGGTTGAGAGAAGAGGGGTTTATATACTCTTCTTCTCTAAACCTATTTGTAATGATATTTGTTCATATCACTACATTGGTTCAGGGTTATAATAATAATATTTATTATTATTCTTGTTAATGCTTAATTACATGTATGTGTTAAGTATGATATGTAGTATAAGCATATTAACTCTTGAGACTGAGTTATGAGTTGTATTTAATGGTTTTATATGTTTCTTATATATATTACATGTTGCTACATATGGTTATTAGGTTATGTGTATATGTAATTAGGTTTTAATAACATTATCTTACATATTTCACTTTGTTCTTATGTTATATGTATATGTAACTAGTGTCTTCTTCAGTTTACATATATATATAATGGTATTTTAATTATTATAAGTTAGTCTTTGGGTACATGTATATGTACCCAGGGCTGACAGAAACACACTTAGACACAAAAAAACAATAACAGATATACAACATGCTATTCTGAAAGTCAGGTTGAATTATATAGATAGTGCAACTGGGTAAAACAGAGAAGTTTGATTAAAAATAAACATCTTACAAAACAAGGTTATTGCACCTGCTCCTTGTTCAATTTCTTGGCAAAACCCCTGACATTCATATTCAGTTGAGTAATCACCCCTGGCCTCAGATTAAGGTCCACCACTACTTGACCAGGCAAGAATGTTTCATCAGATAGTATGTATTGATCTATACTTGCTTCATTCAAACGGCCCTTGATTGATCCATCAATATCTGGCATCTCACAATAACTGAGATAGGCAGACATTGGAGCCTTTGAAGTCTGCTTGCTGCTGGATTCAAGTGCATCAGAAGGAGGTGGTGCCAAAGGACCAAAAACTTGCTTGATCATCATGGCCATGTTGCAGAGAGTTGAATAGCTTCTGGAACTAGTCTTGTTTAGCTTTGATTCAGGACCTTTTGGTGGGATAGCAATAGTGACCACCTTTGAACCATTTTCATCACATTTGATCTGATTTGCAAGTGAGCAGAAGAGTAAAACATTGATCAAGATTATCTTCATCAGAAGAAAGACACACCTTCTCTTTGACTCAAGCTCTAGCCATTCCCAGGGTGATATAAAAGAATTGATCCGTGTCTTCTGGGTCCACTTAAACTGGGATTGACAAACTGTACTTGGGTTTGACAGCATGATATTTAGAAATTAAATCCCCCACCATTTTGATCTTATTGCTATCAGTGTCACCACCGGTAGTTTCACTAGACTACATGATCAAACCATAAAATACAGATGATCAGCATAGCAAAAATGAAAAACTCAACCTACACATCTTACTTCAGATGAATACTTATCATTGGTAGGTTCCACATCATTGTTAGGGCTAGTTCTTGTTCTGTCAGACCTCGGTCGCTGGGTGTTCTCTTTGATTGTTTTTTGTGTTTTCTACAAATGCAATGACACTCAATCTTAGTTGCTTCCTTTGAGAGTGCTTTATTCTTTGGCAGCACAAACATTAGGGCAATGCATTGTAATGAATCAGATAAAATTCCACTTACCTGCATTGTTTTTTGTCGTGCCAAACTAGGGTTCTATTATGACTCCAATAAGGGATATGAGCAAGAGTTAATAGTTACTTAGTTAATGGATTGCAGCGTGGAGATTAGAAGCTACAACAGCGTTCAGAGCTCAAGATCATAATGAGCGTAAAGTTTAAAATAATAGCATATGCTTGTATATAGCTCATTACATCATCCCCCCTTTATACCTCAACCCCTTCTTGACGGATTAGATATCTTTCCACGGGTTAGCATTAAAAAACCACTTGGGAAAAAGCTTTAACCCTCTCTCATCTTCTCCGTATCCTAAAATATTTCTTTTCAGCTTGAGGATATTTTGTGTTAAATGATTTAACTAATTCTTGAGCATTCTTTAAGTTTGTCTCTGGTTCCCACAATTCATGATTTGATTCATAGCCTTTCCAACTAACTAGGTACTCCACCTTCCCTCTCAATTTTTGTTTATTTAATATTTCATTTACTTCATATTCTTCTTGACCTTGAATCATTACTGGAGGTTGTTGATTGGTTGCTTGTCCCTTGATTTCACTCTCCTCAAACTTTTGTAATAGGTTGACATGAAAAACAGGATGAATATCCTTCATTTCCCTAGGCAAAGAGATTTTATACGCATTAGTTGAAACTCTCTCAATTATCTTATACGGGCCTAGCCATCTATGACACAACTTAGCCGCTGGTCTTGTCGTTGAAATATGCTTGCTGTTCAGCCATACTAAATCATTCTTTATCCAATCCGGGCTTTTTAATACTTTCTTATTAACCTGATGTTTCATTTCTTCTTGAGCTTCATTCATAGCTGTTTTCAATTCATCTTGCGTTTCATTGATTTGCTTGATGGATTCTTCAACAGCTGGAAGACATTGGTCTGCCAAGGGCATTCCTGTAAAGCTTACGTCAAATCCGTAATTTGCTTTAAAAGGAGACATTCCTATTGAGATATGAAGGTTATTATTGTACGAAAACTCAGCTAGAGGTAATAAATCCACCCAATTATCTTGTTTGTACGACGCAAAATGTCGAATATATTGTTCCACCGCCTTGTTTGTGATCTCGGACTGGCCATCTGTTTGGGGGTGGTACGCCGTGGACGATTGCGTTTTGATGCCTAACAATTTATTCATCTCCTTAGTTACTCTAGATATAAAAATATTACCCCGGTCAGAAGTGATAGTCTTTGGGGTACCATGAAGTCGCCATATGTTTTGTATCATTAGTTTTGCTAAATTATATGACGTCATTGTCTTATTACATGGCACAAAATGAGCCATTTTGCTAAAGCGGTCAACAACAGTCAGTATTGAGTCACAGCTATTGGAAACAGGTAGATCTGTGATCATATCATAACAAATATCCGTCCAAGGGCCCATCGGGATTGGATGTGGCTGTAACGTCCCAAAAGGTTTTGTAGTCCGCGGCTTGACTCGTTGACAAGATTGGCATCCCTTGACATAGCTGTTGATGTATTTCTTCATCCCAGGCCAGTGAAAGCATCTCTTTACCAGCATTAGCGTCCTCATCCTACCTGGATGACCCGCCAGTAAGCTGTCGTGACGTGATCACAGGATTTGAAGTCGTATACGTTCAATCTTTGGAACTACTACCTTGTCCCGGTATTACAGTATTCGATCATTGAATACGTAGTCAGAGATTAATTTTGAATTTGGCATATTCTGGCATAATTCTGCTATGTGTTTCACATCGGGGTCATCCATTGATCTCTTCCTGATCTCTTCCATAATTTGCTCATCCGACCATACCACATTTAATTCTTCACTTTCTTCTTCATCAATACATTCATCCACATTATTAATTTCTATCTCCTCCACAAAGTCCTTCATTATCCACAATTCAAACACGTCCAATGAATCAGCTTTAAATGCATCAGCTGGTAAATTTTCAGGTTTCAGAAGTCTTCCAAAGGTTAATTTGTCTCCGTCCTCAGGTTTCAAGTCAGGACGTCGAGAAAGCGCATCTGGCTTTGCAGATTGTTTACCAGGGCGGAACCTAATTTCAAAATCAAATCTTCCCAAAATTTCAGCCCATTGTGCTTGCCTCCGTGTGAGTTCTTTTGTCGTCATCAAAGATTCTAGATTCTTATGATCCGTATAAACGATTACATTAAGCCTATTAGGATTTCCTTCGAGGTAGTGCCGCCACTCCTTGAAGGCTGCTACCACTGCTAACAGTTCTTTATCAAAAACTTCGTAGTTTCGTTCAGCTTTGATTAACGATCGTGAAAGAAAGGCAACCGGATGTAAAGCATTGTCGTCATCAGATACCTGTGATAATACCGCTCCTAACGCAAAGTCCGAGCAGTCACACTCTAACACAAAAGGCTTGTATGGGTCCGCTATAGTTAGAACTGGCGCCATAGTGAATGCATTTTTGAGACTTTCAAATGCATCACTACGATCCTTTGTCCATTCAAACTTGACATTGTCTTGAGATAATTCATGAAGAGGGTGTGCTATCTTAGAAAAGTGATGTATGAACCTGCGATAGAAGTTCGAAAATCCCAGAAATGTTTGTACTTCAGATAAATTCTTAGGAGCAGGCCAATCTCGAACAGCCTTGACTTTTGTTTCATCCATTTTAATCTGATTCTGAGAGATAATTAAACCAAGATATGATATTTCTTTTCTTGAAAACTTGCATTTCTCAGGTTTTAACCACACGTTTTGCGCTTTTAATATATCTAAAACCTCCTTCACAGCTTTTTCATGATCTTGACCCGGTTTAGTATAAATTAATATATCATCCTGATATGCCGCTACATCACGGCCTATCCGGGAACGTAGTATGTCTTGAATAAAGAACTGAAAAAATCCAGGAGCTCCAGTGGGACCAAAAGGCATTGTCAGAGGTTCAAATTGGCCCGATTTACAAATGAAAGCCAATTTAGCTTCATCACCTTCTCTAACACAAAGTTTATTATACCCATTTCGCATATCTAAGCTGGTAAACCGGTCAGCATCCAATAAGCTGTCGACTAGTTCCATTGTGAGTGGTAGTGGATATTTAACCTTGACTGTTAAGGCGTTGAGTTTGCGGTAATCAAAGCACGGCCTGAGATTCCCATCTTTCTTTCCCGCAAACAATACTGGAGCCGCCCACGGCAATGTCGTTCTCCTCAAAGTCCCATTCGCTAGTCCTTTTTCAAGCATATCATTTAAGACCTCATTTTCCTTTGGAGATAGGGGAATAATCCTGTCTTCTTGAGGAGTTGCATGAGGTACTAGATCTACCCTAAAGTCGTAGGGCCTATGAGGTGGTAATACATTCAAATTTGATTTTTCAAACATTGGGAGATACTCATGATAGCACTCAGGCACTAGCTCCTTAGCAGTTTTCTCTGTACTTCCTTTTGAAGCTTCTACAGCTAATCTGGTTGAAACATTCCAAGAGGTTTCGGCCGCAGCAATCATAGCTTTTGTGGGTTGTTGTATTGATTGGTTTCAAAAACCTTGTTTCAACAATGATCCTGTTAGCGCACGTTGTGCTCGAAAAGGGATATGCTTGCCAATTGTTCTCTTATTCAAGGATGATAAGTAAGTGAGGGACTCACTCGGCGGGGGTATTACAGAGTCATTCTCAGACTCAACCCCCTTCTCAAAGTTCCTAGCGTGCCTTGTTGACCTCATATCATGGCTTCCCAAGGTTGTTTTCGGATACTCGAGAATTGCCTGTTCTTTGTCGCTGTCATTCAAAAACTTCAAAGGACATTCTTGATTGCCAGCTGAATCTTTTTTTTCAAAATCAGGAACATGAACACACTCACATTGCGGGGGTGATAATGAGCCAATCAAGTCTCTCACCCCCTCGTCACTAGACCTAGCTTTCCCTCCATGCCTCAATTCGTGGTCTGGTAGGGTGGTTGGCGGTACGGACAAAACTGCATTAGCAGTTGCAAGTTCAGGTTGATAGTTACGTCGTAGTCTCGAGTTTTCCCAGTCAATAAACTCATGATTTTGTTTAATCCAGGGCATTCCCAATATGATGTCGTATTTATCTCGTAACTCAGTAATGATGAAAGTTGTTGTACGTTTGTTGTTATTGATACAGTAATCACCAGTATGTGTTACCACTGATTCATGACCACTGAATCCAGTGACCATCCTCCTCTGCGGGAGCTCAGATTTCCCAAATAAGGATCGTGATATAAACCTCTCATTCACAGCTTCGTGGGTAGCTCCACTGTCGATGAGGGCGCGGGCAGGCTTTGTTGTGGCAGTTTTAGGATCAAAAAGTTGAACAATATCAATTATACAAGAATCATGCATTTCTAAACTGTCTATGATATTTTCTTTGATTCCTAAATCTATCGAGCTTGGGGAAGGCACAACTTTCATTCCCGAGCTTCTCCATTTTTTGATTGATCTGCTCTACCCTCAATACCTTTCCCTTTATCATTCAAAGCTAATTGATTATCTAACTCTTCTAATTTAGCAGATAATCGACTTTCTAATTCATTGATTCTTGAAAAACCTGAACTTCCAGCGTAACCTCCTCTACCACCATTATTATAAGTTCCTCCATTACCATAATATCCTCTACCAGTTCCTCTACCACGACCTCTGAAGACTCCTCTTCCTCCTCTTCGTCTAACAGGACAATTTGCAATCAAATGATCATTCTTCCCACACCCAAAACAAGCTCCTTCAATTCCTCTCCTAGTGTATTCATCTGACGAAATATTTAATCTGTACGCCAAGCAATCCATGGCATCAGGATCAACCAATGAAGTCGACGGCGTTTGGGAAGAGGTAACAACAGTCGGCCCATCATTAAAACACTTATGAACCTTATTATCAATTTTAATTGCTATCTTAGCAAGATCTTCAACTGACTCGAACTCATCCCTAACCATGTGAACTGATATTTCCGACTTCAGGCCTTGTTTGAATTGAGAGATCAAAACATTTTCAGGCCATTTGACAATGAGAGACAACTCCGAAAAACGAATCCAATAGTCCTGTACCGTCTTTACTTGCTTCAGGGCTCTCATCTCCTTTTCCGCCTTTGAAACCCGTTCACTATCAAAGAATGTGGATCTGAAAGATTCTATAAATTTAGCCCACGTTATGGAGTGAGCCTTGTCACTATCTAATAATTGATCGGTGATGCTTTGACCCCAGATATTTGCCTTCCCACTCGTATAGGAGGACCCAGGAAAGCTCCTACTGGGGTTTGTGCCGAAAATTGTCGGGATTTGGCCTTGGTTTCTACCTATGTATGTGCCAAAAATTGTCGGAATTTGCCATTTTTGCCCATATGTTTGTATCGGGAAATGTCGGAATTTTTGCCCAATTCTGGGCAAAAAGTTGACAAAAGGGAACTAAAATACCTAAATTTTTTCGGTTAGTTCGGGTCAGCCATCCACCACTTGGTCCACCACTTGATCCACCACTCAATTCACCACTCGATCCAGCACTCAATCCACCACTCGATCCAGCTCAATTCTGGTATCATTGGTGACCACAAGAAAGGAAGTTGAAGTGAAAGACAAAAGTTGAAGTCAAATGCTCATGAAGATGATGAATAGTTTGTGTATCTCACTGTTTTCACTGCTTTTGTCTTAAATAGCTTACAATAGCTCTTTCTTACATTCTATTAATATCTCCATACTTCAGAAGCTCTTCTCTATTACATCAAATGCTTGTATACATGCTAAAAAGTGTTTATATGCAATAAAGAAACACTTTTTTAAGAGTCGAGCTGAGCTGGCCACAGTATGCCAGCCCCGATTTGAGCACCCAATACAGGCCCCGCACGCGGGGCCGGTCCCTGAGAGCCGCTCTACGCATGAGTGGATGTATGTACCGAAGAATGTCGGGATTTGGATGTTTTTTTGGATCTGACCAGCGTTGAGGTCGTTTTACGTCGGGATTCTCGGTACAAACATCAATAGCCGCATTCCTGGGTCCTCGTATAGGTTAAGGCAAACGCCACTTTGGCTTGATCGTGTGGAAAGGAAGCCGAATTTAACTGCATATATAAGCCTAATTGATTCAAGAAGATTTTGGCTTTAGGCCCTTTAGTGCCGTCGAATCTATCTGGAGTAGCCACTTTAGGAGCACGTGGAGTAGGCTGAGCTACGTGTTGCGTTGGAACAGCTGGAGGGGTATTTTGGAACGAGGCCATATTGGCACCATGAGATTGGGCTTCTTGACGCTCCTGTCTCAACTGGTTAAGTTCGTTTTGAACACTTTGGCGGAGGGCAGTTTCATCCTCGAGTCTTTTGTTTAGGTCAGCTAGCTGACGCATAACCTCTTCCATACTGATCATCAAGATGGCCTCGTTTCTTTCAGTAGAACCATTGATATTGTTAATTTCAAGTTGGGCTTCACCCTCGTCTGAGGGAGGGCCTTGGGGAATTGTAAAGTTTGGCGTGGTGGCTAGTGATGAGGGATTAAACAGTTTCTGACAACCGTGAGAGCGTGATCTCGATTCGGATTGTGGCGTGGATTAAGTTAAGTTTGAATCTTCTCTTTTCTTCACTTGAACTATGTAAATTGAATCGAGTAAATTACTATAGACTTCCTCGAACTTCAACGTTTGAACCTTACCTGAACTGTTTGAAACCGAATAAATTTTTTGACTTTTATTTTTGAGCTAACTATAATCTTTGTTCTTCTTTTCTTGATTAAATTCTTTTCTTCCCGTTTTCAAAATTTTCTTACTAATAATCTTGCTGGTATTCAAATAAGACGTTGCAATATATTATGACTCCAATAAGGGATATGAGCAAGAGTTAATAGTTACTTAGTTAATGGATTGCAACGTGGAGATTAGAAGCTACAACAGCGTTCAGAGCTCAAGATCATAATGAGCGTAGAGTTTACAATAATAGCATATGCTTGTATATAGCTCATTACAGGTTCTCCATCACCAGACTTAGCCCGCATGCTTTGTCTCTAGAAACATCACAAACCCATAGCCATTTTATCCATTTGAGATCACTAGTAATGAAGGTGATTTGATCTCCAGTCTTTGGGTGTACTTGCCTTTGTGAAATGTAAGCATGCCATTTCTAACCACCCAATTTACCCTCCCCAATGTCAGCCGCGCTTAGGACAGTGAATGCCTCAGCTTTAATCTCCTCCATTGCAGTAAACACTTGAAGCTTTGTGGTTTTGAATGACAATGCCTCCTTGCCAACAAATGAAACATGGATCTTCTTGTCTGGCTTAGCTGCCTCCCACAACTGTTCTGCCGCTTGTTTTCCTGATTTTTCCTTTGGGACCCAAATTGTAAAATCAACTGCAACATCAATGCTAGTGTTCATGAATGACACATCAACCTAGATACCATAGAAAGAAAGAAGTGATTTGCAAGGTTAATTCATGCAAGGTACTGACTGAGAACCGTTGACTCACATCAGAAGTGGTGCTCATGGCCGTGGTTTTGAGTATGGATCACAAGAAAGGTATTGAGAAATCAAATAGAAAGGCTTCTCGAGGTAATGGGAAAGGATTGATACTATAGAAAGCTGTTTACCAGATAGGGAGGATTGCAACCTACTGTGGGTTTGGTCTCAGTCCAATTGAATATATAGACTGGATCTAGATCTCAATGTTGGATGGGGAGGGACTTGGATCAGGGTCTTTAGCCAGGTCAAATATGACCTGGCTTACTTGATACCAGCTTGATTCTCTATTAAATTTACAAGCAAGTGTTTAATTTTTGAAAGCTTTTGGGACAAGCTTTTCAGGAACAATGGTATTAATACAACTTTTTTTGACCACAGTGGGTGTACAGTCACATTCAAAAAAAGATCAAAATTTTGAAAAAAAGAAAAATCAGGTTTCTGGTCTATGTGCACCGCTACTTATGGAAGGTGTGAAACTTACCTATCAGATCTTAAATAATACAGCCTCAGTAATCAAAAAAAATCATTCTTAAATGGTGTGTTGAATGGTGGTAGTAGTGTAGTGTTGGGTTGGAAATGATAGTCTCATGCAATTGTTGGTTTAGTCTTATTGTTGACTCCTTATCCCCCTTGTTTTTTTTTCATGATTTATGTTAAGATGTTTATCAATGGAATAGTATCAATCAGATCCAATCAAGTAGTAAAAATCCAATGCGACTATTTTTTAATTGTCTTAGAGCATCCACTATTGTTCCTGTAAACGGCCTTGGTACAGCAAATTTTACCGTACCAATGCTCAAAATCACCAATTGTGTCAAAATCACAGATTGGTACCTACCAATTTGGTAGAAATTCAGCAGAGGACCAGCAGATTTGCAGGACCTTTGTTGACTTGGTATCTACCAATTTTGCTTGAGCTACCAAGCAAACGGGACACCACAAGTCATCAGATTTTAGCTCGATTCTTCTATTTCAACTCATCATTTCATTTTTCTATCATCATCAAGAGTTTCAAAACTTAGATCAAATTAAAAATTACTCAAGACTAAATTCATATCAAGCAAAAGATCAATCAAGACTCTTCAACTTTCAAGTCAATTCTTTGATTCAACTCTTCCATCAATTCCACTCATTGTCAAGCTTAAACTTAAAAGATTGGTAAAATGGAGAAAAACAATTTCAGTCTTTGATCAAGTTTAAAATTGAAAGATTGAGAAAACAAAGAGAATTGGTGAACACTGGTGAAGGTTTGGAGTGTGCAGAATTTTCACCAACAAAGTCTATTAGGTACAGTATGTACCGTACAGAATAGAATTTAGCTCAACAATGTTAAGGCCAGGCCTGACTAGTCATCGGAGATGACCAGGCACTCAGCCTAGTCTCACCTGTTTTTGGTTTAGACCAAATGGAATGTTAGAGAAGTTTGTGATCAGCAAAGGTTTCTCTCATCTTTTATGACATCATATTTGTAATGCCTTGTAGAAATTATTTTGTATAAGAGAGCACATTGTTTTAGATCCTGTTAGACTTTTATTTTGTCACAAATTCTTGTTTGGGTAGATCAGCACTAACACTAGTGATCTAGGTTAGAACTTTATTTCTCTTTCTCTCTATTATGCAATTGTCACAAATTCTTGTTTTGGTAGATCAGCACTAACACCAGTGATCTAGTTTGTGTTTCATCCATTTTGTCTCAATAGGGGCGCTCAAGTCAAAAGTTTTACAGTCTTTTCTTAAAAAATTGGGAAGAGTTTTTTACGGTACTGCGCTGTAAAAAGTTTTCCCAGTTTGCAAAAAAAGACACTAAAAATCTCTTTATAACTTCTCAAATCTCAGTCATAAAACCCATTTGCTTTCAAACTTTTCATTTTGTTCACATTGGACACTTCACCATGGTTTGGGTTTCACAGCATCAACAAACTATTGAAGAAGTCACTCACCTCTATCAAACTGCCGAATTCCTAGCCAACAAAGCCCTCATGCAAGAACTCTTCCTTGGAGCTCCAGTCATCCCATCAATGGGCACAATTTTATATGAAGACAATCAAGAATCAGCCAAGTGATTTGATCTTTCCATTAATGAACAAGACAAGATGAAGACTTTACTTCAAAGAGAGTCAACTTCATCTCCTTTCACCACCCAACAGACCAGCTCAGATCTCTTGCTGAGAAGCAAATTTACGCAAATTTGCGTAAATTTGCTGCTCAAAAAGAATTGGGATGTTGTAAAAGCTTTCCCAATTCCATAAAATCTTGTGTAAATTTTATGGAACTGGGAAACCTTTTTGATGCTAAAAGTAGCAAAAAAATTTAACTTGAGCCCCCCTAATAAACAATAGTAGAATTTGGTGATTCTGTATGTGCTGTTACTGTACTTTACAGACACGTACAGTAAATTTACTCAAAATTTGCTGTAACAATTGTGGATGCTCTTAGTTAGTCACAGACAACCTTCAAAAACAAAATCATGAAACAAAAATTCTTAAAAGATGCAAAAAAAATAAATAAGTGTGACTCAAACTTTGATAAACATTAGAATCAGAACCCATTCAAACCAACAAGTTCAATCTCTAAACTATACCAAATGATTTTTTGTGAAACATTACTTTTTCTCTCTTCAATAAAATTCATTTTCTTTTATGTATCTTTTTCCCTGCCACCTCTCACAGCTGGCTCACAGTCCACAATCATCTCAATCCCTAACCCAATCTTTCCTTTTGTTCTTTCTTTCCTTTCTTTCTTTCTTTCTTTCTTTCTTTCTTTCCTTTCTTTCCTCTCTCTCTCTCTCTCCCTCTTTTACTCATCTGAACAATACAATCTCATAAACTAAACCCAATCCAATCCAAAGAAAAAAAAACATCAAATTCAATGATTTTCATTCAGAATCCAATGACCTTCATCAGCCTTACCAGTCACAGTTTTCAACTCATCAGTCCATCTGAAGCATTGATCAAGCAAGTTGAACTACATATCAAAATGGTGAATTTTGGCATTCAAAAATCTACACACATAGATCCCAAAAAAGAAACTCATCTTCTTTTCACACTCACCCTCTCAACCAGATCGGTTTGGATGGTTCCTGCTACTTGCAGGAAACACAGCTACCCTCTTACCAAACAACTACCTGAATTTGAGTGCTCCAAGACATCAAAGTTCTCATGGATCATCATACCATTCAGCAAGAAGATCCATGTTTGAGTTGACATCATCACTTTGAGGTGTAGACCAGCATTTCTTTTTGGACCGGCTGATCTCCTTCTCTTCCTTCTTGTCTTTTCCAGTTTCATCTTGAGTTTCATTCTGAGTTTCAATCGGACTTTTCTTTTGAGCTTGATGATCAGGTAGAGGTTGAGATGGACAAAGAGAATTGGATCTCTCTCTGAGGAGCTGGTTACTTCTTTGGTCATCCTTGTGTCTTCTTAGGACAGTCAGGATGAGTCATGAGTAGTTACTGGTTGGTTGCTTGTGGAATGAGACCAGACCTGACCAGATTGATTTGGACAAGGCACACCCAATCTGATGTTGAAAAAGGTGAAAAGGCTGTTGCAGGTAAAAGTGAATGAGTTCCTGCTGAGTTTGCTCTGACAGCAATTGAAGGTTTTTTTGAACCAGGTTGGTTGGAGTTCATGAGGGCACAGTTTGAGGGGTGATATGAATATCTTGATGTGTTAAGAGGGTAGTTTTCAATCCCATGCATAAATTAATTTTTTTCACACATGGATGATCAGTTCTACATAGCTGAACTCCAACCAAATGGAAAAACCCATCAAAAAAAAACCCCCCAAAATTCACATGGGTTTTGAGATGGGTTTTTGAGATGGGTTTTTGAGATGGGTTTTGAGATGGGTTTTCTAAAGTTTGTGTACTCCTTAATTTTTCTTTTTTCTTTTTTCCATCATCCATCCATCAAAAATCCCTTTTTTTTTTGAAAAAAAAAACCATTAAACAAATTATCAAATTATCAAATTAAGATACAAACCCAAAAAAAAAGAAAACCCCCAAACCAAACCCAAGGAAACCAAAGCAAACCAAAACCAAAGGAAAACTCTCATCTTGAATCTCTATAAATCAAACTTTAAAATTTCATCAAGTCAACCAACCATTCATAATAACAACCAACATCATTCATCCTATATATATATATATATAACTGATTTTTTTCTTCTTCTTTTTCTTCTCTTTTTAAAATTTTTAAACCAAACAAAAGAAACATTCAAAGAAGGCAAAGATATAGATATAGGCCAAATTTTAAAAAATTAAAAAAAAGGATAGATGTTCATTTTTCTTTCATCAATTCAAAACTCTCTCACTCTCTCTAGAATTTAATCTAATTTCCACAATCACAAAAAGAAAAAAAATAAGATATTGAAAAAATCAAACCAAACCAAATAGAGCCCAAGATTGATAAGATTGATAAATAAATCAAAAGACAATCAAAATAAGGAAGAAAGAGAGAGATGGAGAAAAAACCTTTTGGAGCGATTAGAATATGTTTTGAAAGCTCATCAGTAAAAAGGTAAGGTAAGGGAAAGGGGAAGAAAAAAAAAGTGATTAAAATTGATTCATGATCATAAGCAAAAAGAAAAAAACCTCTTCAATCTTCTTGAGCTTGATGTGTTTTCCAATATGTTGAAAATCGCTCGTAGAAATCGATTTTTTCCATTAAATTTCAGGTTCAGTTGATAATACGGCCTGATAAGTAAGGTGTATGGGTGACCAAGGAGCAATGAATTTTTGAATATTATATATATATTTCTTGCTGGGTCCCGTAAGTAGTAGTAGTAGGAGTAGTAATACTATCAAATTAAGTTGAAAGGTAAAGAAATCCTTTGGATCTCTTTTTGATTGATTCTTTCATCTAATTTCTCCATTTTGTGTCTTCTCGACCGTTCGGTTTGTAGATAGATCGAAGGTGGAGGCGAAGCGTAATCTCTTATTTGGAAAGAAAAAACAAAGACGGTAGACGTCATCATCTGGACAATCGAATGGCCAGGGTTCGAGCGAGTAAGGGATGATAGAGAGTTGAGAAAGCCAAAGTGAAAGAGGCGGCCAAAAGAGTTTGTTTTGGAGTGATGGAAGTGAATCTCGATGAAGCCCAGAGCACTAGAACGTGTGATGAGCCATCTATCGAGAGGCGGACCGGAGGCAAAGCTCTGCAGTCCACTGAAAACGAGGACTCATTGGATTGCTCGACGAACCATCTGAAAAAGTTCATCATCGATCAGCTGACAAGTTTAAATTCCCGGATATGACCGTTTCACTTACTTCCTTGGCCCACTTGGCAAGCTTCTTAGTTTCTGAACCTCCGATCCTAGTCCTCCCATTCTTAAGAGCCTCAGCAACCCATCTTTGGTCCAATAAAGCTTTGATCTGTCCATTCGGGTACATCTCCGCTAGATCTCCTATCACTCCCAATGCACCCTTCAACAATTCATCCGTCTTATCCTGATCAGTGACCACGATATGAACAAAACTACAGATAGTAGTAGCATGCGGTAGTAATAACTCTGCTTTGTCAGCCGACTTCAATCCAGCTAAAATCCCGGCATATGCCTCTAGGATACCTTCCCTCAATTGATTGATATAATCAACCAAGTCGTAATTGTTGGGATCTGCACGCATAGCTCCAGCTTGTTGGAGTACACCGATGGTGGTATCCAAAAACGGTGCAAAGTTACCACCGATTGCCAATGCGATATCACCAAAGCAAGACAGGATGGGTGGTTTGACACTTCGATGGAGGACTGTACTCTGTAAATCTTGTAAGAGAAGTTCCATAAAGCCTTGCGCGAACGGAGTAGCTTGTTCTCCCAATCCTCGACAGATATCACCGACAATTCCAACGCCGATACAACATAGAGGATATTCCTCGTGAGATTTAAGAGCAGCATCGAGGAATGGGATGAATGCCGGCAGATAAGGTAAAAAGTCCGTTTCGAGAGCTGGAGACAACAAAATGGAAGTTTTGATGATGAGAAAATGGAAGAGTTCATAGGATGACTTGTTAATTTAGGTCAAAAGCTTACCAAAGGTCATGGCACCGACAACGAGGAAAGCGTCATCAAGAATGGGTGATTTATGACCAGCTCCTTGAATAAGTCGTAGGATCAAAGTCATAGTCCTGTCGGCCATGGGCTTGACTTCCTTACCCATTCTTCGGACAGCGTTCTGTGAAAACGCAAGTCAGTATATAAGCAGAGGCTCACTATTCAACTATCGCAGTCGCTCACAGTCAAAACTGCACAAAAGGCGACTTGTAAATCAGCATAGTTACGACGATCATCGTCTCCGACCAGCTGGCCCTGCATGCCAAGAAGATGCTCGGAGCGTTCCAAAATTACTACCAAAGTGCTCGAGACCACCGGAAGAGCATCTCCAGGAGCAAATTTGATGAGCGTGCCAAGGGCTTCGTAGGCTGAAGTTCTTGCTGTAGGTTCATCAGCAACTCTGAGGAATGAACAACAGGACGAGCATCAATACCAAAGGTCTAGAAGAAAAGACTTGATCATATAACTCGACTGACCCTTCGGAAAAGGTAAGGATAGCCTTGGCGATACCCTCGTAGAATCGACTCAAGACTGAAGTAGGTTTTGTAGGGTCACCAAGTTGCTCTGAGAGGTTCATCAGACCCCAACAGCAATTGCCCACAATTCGAGCGTTGTCGCTCAATCCACCAATCAACATCGTGATCAAAGGCTCCAAGTGAATATCAGGTTTGATGGTGGAGACCAATTGATCGGTCACTCGACCTAAAGTCCAAGCTGCAGTATCCTTCACATGAAGAGACGGATCACGCATCATTTCGATCAAAGTCGGCAAGGCTTGTGAAACCAAGGGATCAAGAACTTTAGGATCAGGCCCGTCAAGAATCGAACCGAATGCCATGACAGCTGCATCACGTTGATGCCAATCAGTCGATTTGATGTTGTTCTCAACAAACGGGATCACTGGTGTGACGATCGCATCTCCGACCGTCTGTGCCAAGAGTGCCAAAGAAGTACCTGCGGCCATGCTCACATTCCACTCGTCTTCATCGGCATCCTCACTTTGTTTGGTGAGTAATTGAAGTAAGACGGGTAAGATCTCAGGCAGGGCCACTTTAGCAAAGTGTTGAGATTCGCGTTCAGGAGGTTCAGAATACTCCAAGGCTTCTTCTGCTTCAATCTGTAGTTCGATTTCTTCGTCACAGACGGTCGACCAAAATTCAACCGCTTGAAGGACCACGCGATCGTCGGTGTGTTTCATGCCTAACACAGTGAGCTATGGGCGAAAGGATGAGGTCTGTTAACCAAGAAGTTGTGGGGTGATATCAAAGCAGAGAACGTACACCAAAGAGTGCCCTCTCCATGTAAAACCTCATCTTATCATAGTACAATTGCATAATCTTTACAAGACACGCAAATGCACCTACCTGAACGTCAGGAGTAGGAGATTGAGTGGCTTCACAGACGACTTGCATGATGTAATTTCTCTCACCCTAAAGGAAAGCGATGAGTGAGATGAAGACGCGTGTTGGATGCAAACGAACATGAAACTCACCTCGCGTTCAAAGTTATCTCTGACGAATTCCAATGAGTTCAAAAGGGCGCTGACGGCGGCCAACTGTACCTCTGGACTCGGCTCTTCCTTTCTCACACCAGACACAACGGCAGTGAGGATCTCATTGGATTGAGCAGCCAAGACTTCAGGTGACTTTTGATTGGAATCGATTGAGATGATGATCAGATTAAGAGTCAAGACAGAGCAACAGATCAAGAGATCACTCACAGTACTTTCACAAAGATAACCGATAGCTTGTAGAGTAGCTTGACGTAAGGGGACCCCATTAGCTTGATTATTGATGATCTGAAGTAATTGACCAATCAGACCGGGCCATAGACCCAAAGGAAGTTCGACAGCCCCGACAGCTGCGATCGTTTGACCTGAGACTTGTCTGACTGCTCTCTGTTCATCACCTAACAATCGAATGAGTTCATCTTTAATCTTTTGACGAGACTCATCCGGAATCGATCTCCAACGTTCACTCAATTCTTCCACTCGGACCGATTCACGTGAGCTCAATGCGTTCTTGATCGCCAAACCTGCAGCATTTCGAATATGAGCTTGTTGTTCTGTGTTGCTCAAGACGGTCAAGAGTGAATCGAGATAAGGAGCAAAGTGTTCTCTAGAGGCAGTCTCGAGTTGAGTGGTAGCGCTTGATCGAAGTTCAGGATCAGGTGAGAGAGTATTGGCAAGTAGAGTGGCTGGATCCATGATAAGATCTGATCTGATTGAGAAAAGGTGGTGAATGTGAGAATTTGAAAAGGGAAGAAGGAAAAGTTAAAAGAGATGATGATGAATGAGAAAGAAGGTTTTGAGGTTAAAAGGGTAATTGAAGATAAAGGAAAAGTCAAATGAATGATTTGATTGATTGAATGATTTGATTGAATTGAAAGAAAGAAAGACGTACGTTTGGTTGATTGGATTGGATTGGATTGGATTGGATGATGGGTTTTATGTTTTGATTTGAAAACAATTGGAATGGAAGTTGAGATTGAGATTGAGATGGATTGGTGAAGAAAGTAAGTAAAGTGAGAAATTGGAAAAAAGTTCAAACAAAGTCAAGAGAGTTGATGAAGTGAATCTTGATCGAACTTGTTCAAAATCAAATTCATCACTCAAATACATAGACTTAAGACAACTTAAGAAGCTGTGGATTGCTTAAGTACCTCATCTTCTAGTACACACACACCCCATCACAGCAAACGCATCATCGACAGCTGAACCTTCATTCAATCGAATGGTTTACTAGAAGGATACCATCAGATCAACTGGTTCACTTCTATAAACTCACTTCATGTCAAACAAATCCATTCAAGAATTGGATATCTATCTTCTTTTCATCTGATCATCAAACATCTCAAGTTTATAAAGATAAAATAAAAAAGTACAAAAAAGAAAACACGTTTACAAATTCAATCAAATCAAAATCAAACCCATTTCAAGTAAGAAAATATCTACATATCTATATAGATATAGATCAATCTAGAATTTCTTTCTTTCAAAAAAAACCAAAAACCAAAAACCAAAAAAAGAAACAAGTTCAACTAAAATTGATTTTACAACCACTTTTGACTTCATCAAATTGAATTCAATCTTTTTTCAGAGACCAGAATTCAACTTTCAAAAAGCTTTTTGAAGAAGATTGAAGGACTCGAAAAAGATCAAGAAAAGAAAAGAACTCAGCTCAAAATGACTCAAGTGTGCTAAGAATAAAAACCCCTAAGCCTGATTCAAAACCTGTTGTTCTCTCTTAATCCTCATTTCTTCTTCCTTCCAAGTATTCCAATCCACAGGTGGATCCCAAATCCCTAACATCTCCCTTAACTCCTTCAAATCCGTTTCCCAATGTGATTCCCAATCTACTGAAATTAACGATTGAGCAGACGAACCACATTTGAGAGCCCAGGGAACATACGTTCTTAATAACCTGCCCCTTCTACCTGATGATAATCTCAAGGGTCCAAAAAGGGCTGAGAGAGCTGCAACAGGTAAACCCATATTCGCTAACTCAAACCATTTCACCACAATCTCCCCTGAGACACTCACCGGGAATCCTCCAGAGATCACATGATAGAAATCTAATGTGAACCAAAAGAGAAAAGTCAAAAAAGAAATAAAAAGAGAAAACGAAAAAGGTGAGTTGGAAAACGTGGCTTGGTGGAAAACTTCTATTGATAATAGTCAAGATCCTCACCATGACATTCACGATAACGTTGCATCACGTAAGCTAACTCGGGAGAATCAATGTATCTAACCTAATCCAAAGAATTCAAAGAATTCAAAAATCAAAAAAATCAAGTGGATCAAAATCAAAATCAAAAAATCAAAATCGAAATCAAAAAATCAAAAAAATCAAGATCAAGAGTCAAGTTAGATAAGATGATCTCAAATTGAGGCTCATCTAAATTAGAAAAAAGAAAACTTACCGGTTCTCTAGTATCAGGCGAAACCTTACATTTCTCTAACCATTCCACATACGTTTGTCCAAAACTGCCCTTCTTAAGTTTCCTAAACCGATCAAGATCCAATGAGTTTGAACGAATCCTAGGACGAGTTTTCAAAATCTTTCGACCGGATTCAGTAGTACACATTTGATCTCTTAATCGATTCAAGAACGGTCCAGCGGTCGTTTCGGAAAGAACTGCAATCATATCACCTCGATGTGGATCGTTTAAGGAAGCTAAGGCTGATCCGATGGCTAAGAAGCTTTGTTCGAAACTGTTCAGAGATACATGGTGTTCGTAATTTGGATGAGGATGAGTTGGATTGGTGATGGTATTTGAATTTGAATCAATACTCTTCTTCTGATTCTTGGTAGTAGTAGTGGTGGTGGTGGTGGTGGTGGTATTGAGTTGACGTTGTTGTTGAGGTCGAAGAAAAGGTAAATCGATTGGTTTTGGACTGAGTAGATTTGAATTAGAATGTGAATAGATGGGTGGTTCAGCACCTATGGCTGCTCTTGAGAGTGAAAGGGTTAGATTGATGGGTAATCGAACGACTCTTGAGATCGAACGATAGACTACCATCTTGAATTGAAGTTGAAGTTGTTCTTGATGATGATGAAAAGATAGTTAGACTTTCTTGTCAGAGAGAGAGAGAGAGGGTTTTGGTAAATCGATTGAAATGTCTCATATGAAGGGGAGAGAGTTTCTTTTAAGGATTGAAGCAGAGTGATGAGGATGAAGAACTCTTTCACTTCATCTCTCACTTGATTGGTAATGATGCTGCTGCTCCCAATCAGCCGAAGAATTTGGAACGATCGACTGACGATAGAGTACAGCACATCACAGCAAAGCAAGTTCAAATTCAAACCAATCTAGTCATTCATCATCATCAAACCCCATTCTCAGCATCACAACGGCTCCGGTCTCATTGTTTATCATGTAAGAAAGAACAGACTTCATGTTGGATGGCTTAAGATCCCTCTAATTAGCCTTTGGTCAGCATATCTCAATCCATTCAACCTACTCTACATACATACTTAGAGATCCTTTGAGAAACTGAATGAGTCAAAACAACTTTGATGATGAAGAACATAGAGATAGATATCCAACATCCTTTCTTTCTTTCTTTCTTTCTGCATATCACATCACATCATTCAATATCTATTTACATACATGATTGATTGGATTCCTTCTTAAGTAAATGAAAAGTTTTACTCAAAGGGACGACAAATCGGATGAATGAGATCAAGAATCAAAAATTGACAAAAAGAAAAGATCCGTTTGAACCCCCAAAAAAATTCAAAACCAACGTTTTTTTCCTCCATCACTGAACTTCTTCTTAAACTACATACCTTCTTTTCTTCTTGTACTTTTCTTTCATGAATTTCTGTGATCCGATCCATCAAAGACTAAAGAAATGAATTCATTCAATTTCTCTTAGATCAAATCTTCAAAATCAAAGATCACTTTCAAGTCTAAAAGGATCATATATATATCAAATGAACACTTTTTCACAAAACCAAAACATTCTACTTTTTTTTTGTTTTTATCATTGTCGTCAGGTTGGATGGTCTTAAAGGATTGATCAATTGGATATGAAGTTATGATGTAGAGTTCAATTGAATTTTGGAACTTTCGGAACGGCTCCTTGTTTGCTTTATGATGTCTTAAGAAATCATAATCTTATAGTCTTCACTTTTGATTTGACTTCACTTGGGTTGATTTGCCTATCAAACCTTCACTCCTGAACTCTCTTTTGGTGATGACAGACTTCATGGAGGATATTCCCAGTGGGGATCGTCCTGAATGAGACTATTGTATGAGTATGTAAGATTTTCTTTTCAGCTCATCAGTGTCCATGGTTCTATGCAACCTTAATCTCTCTTCTACATATGTCTTTTAGTTTTCTTATCTTGATGTTGGATCTTATCTATTTATCTAAATATGTTTCACTTTCTTATTCAATTCAACATTCACATTCTACCTCAATTAATTTTACCCTTATTTTATTCTATTGAATGATTTATTATCGTCTGATTTACATCATAAGAAACTTTTTGATTGATCTGAAGATCGATCGAATTGAATTCTCTTTGAATCAAGAAGATGAAAAGAAAAGTGAATGAATTCGTCTACATTCAAGGAAAGAAGAATTTGTCTGTTTAACTTATCTTGAGGATTCAATTGCCTAATCAGAAGAAGTCTTCTTTGAGTTTTAGAACAGATTTGATGAGATGAAGAGATGATGAGTCAAGTTTCTTCACTGAGCTTGACTGCAATCTTTTATCTTTTTAGTGGTGTGATGATGAAGAGTGTATGTCACAGATTGTGTGGTTGATCGATCTGTCACAGTTCTCACCTTTCTCAGAGTTGACCACCATCACCACTTGAATACATACCACCCATCGATCACCAAATCAACTCATCAATCAAACTAACACTCATCACTTTATCATCAAATCACACATCAACACAACTCAAACCATTCCAAATCAAACAAAAAAACTACTTAACTCTCATGAGATCTTGAAGGGTCTTCCATCGATCGATCTTCACCATCATCACTTTCTCATTCTCTTCAAGGAACTCAAACTATGTCCACTTCAACTCCAGATATTCCGAATGAGATCCATTTAGATCCAGAGGTATTATAAAGCTCAAATTCAACTCACTCAAGTTCCTCACTCATCTGAACATTCATCCTCTTCTCATTCTTCACAGGTCGAAGAACTATGGTCTTCTCGTGCTCTTCTTCTCGTTCTTGTCCTTCTCATCCTTTCATTTTGGGTGTCTTATTACCTTAAGATCAGGCGAATCAAAACCATTCATGAGACTCTCGTCGCTCTCTTTGCAGGTTAGCTTTCAATCCCTTCAAATCTCTCTCTCACTCTTCTTTTTTCGAACTGATCACCTTTCTTCACTCTCTTCTTCATCAACAGGAATGGTCATCGGTCTTATCGTGCGACTCTCTCCTGGAGAAGTGGTCCAGAACATGATCAGTTTCAAAACTACGATCATGTTAAACGTTCTCTTGCCTCCCATCATCCTCGCCTCCGGTTACGACCTAAAAGAGGTCTTTGATCACCTCATTCTTTGGATTTATCAAAGATTCTGACTGAACTCAACTCCTATCCTACTTAGGAAAACTTCTTTCGAAACTTTGGCGTCATCCTTACCTTTGCTTTTTGTGGAACTTTGATTTCTGCTGTCGTCATAGGGTATGAATATTCATTTGCTTTCTTCAATCAGTTGATGGGACTTGCCTGACGGTATCTATCCAATCTCCAGTGCACTAGTTTATGTCTGGGCTCTTTTAGGTCTTGAAGGGCTCTCCTTAGGCATCATTGAATGCCTTCTTTTTGGGTCCACCCTCTCTGCTACCGATCCCGTCACCGTCCTGGCCATCTTCAACACCCTCAAGGTCGATCCCAAACTCTACAGTGTAATCTTTGGTGAAAGCTTATTGAATGATGCGGTCGCGATCGTGATGTTTGAGTGGGTTTATCAAACACTTCCTACAAGGCATTTGGAAGGCCAAGATGATTGATGATTTGCTCTTATACAGAACCCTATCTCATTTTCACGGCGAAAAGATCTCAGTCTTCTCCTTCTTTCACGGTGTTGGTATCTTCTTACTCGTCTTCCTCACCTCCATGGCGCTGGGCGTCGTCTTTGGTCTCACCTGCTCACTGATGCTAAAACATTCGAGAGTGTCTCATTTCCCTGAGATCGAAAGCTGTCTCGTCCTTCTTATTGCATACACCAGTTACTTTTTCTCAAACGCACTCACGATGAGTGGTAAGCTTTTTATGATCATCACCCCATTTATCTCATCTGACGCTCATCATTCTCCCTCTGACCATTATAGGCATTGTCTCGCTCCTTTTCTGCGGGATCACCTTGAAGCATTATGCTTACCATAACATGTCAAGAAGAACTCAACGGACCACCAAATATATGTTTACAACTCTCTCCTCACTCTGTGAAAATTTCATTTTCATCTACCTTGGCTTAAGTCTTTTCACTCAGACTCAATTGGTCTATAAACCTATCTTCATCATTGTTTCAGCTGTACGTTCATTTCCTCATCTTCTCCATCTCGGTTCTCTTCCTAGAGCGTTTGGATTGAATGAATTTGCTTCGTCGTGTTACAGCTAGCAGTTTGTGTGGCTCGCTATTGTGCCGTCTTCCCGATCTCCAAATTGATCAATGTATTCTTCAGACGAGCACGAGGTCATCGTGGAGATGAGCTACCTCACTCTTATCAAATGATGCTCTTTTGGGCTGGGCTGAGAGGTGCAGTGGGCGTTGCTCTGGCAGCAGGTATCAAAGGTGACAGTGCTGTCGCCCTTCGTACCACCGTTCTCGTCACTGTCGTCCTAACAATGGTGGTCTTTGGGGGCACAACGAGTCGGATGATCGAGATCGTGGGTATCCAGACTGGAATCGAAGACGAGGTGGATACGTCAGATGAGGAGGCCGGTGCTGCACATGGTGGCTTTGTCAGTCTTGGTAGGAATGATCATCATTCGACTTTATATCGGGGTTCGCGTAATGGAAAACAATCTCTTGGTGATACGCTCGACTTGGCCGCTGATGTTCGGGTCGATCTGCCTCCTGTTGGTCATCATGTTGGTGCTAAATCAGACGATCCCTACGATAATTTTGGCCACCATCTTTCCAGCAACGCTTCTGTCCGACGCGAAGGTCGAAGTCCATCCCCCGTACACTCAATCACCAGTCAAGATTCGGATGACGAAGTGTTACCGACGGCGGGCTCCAACCCTGATGGAGGACCTGGAGCTGAAGCTGATGAGGCAGGCCACCGTGGCACAGAGGCTGGGAATCGGAAGGTTTGGAGGGATGGTCAATGGTTCACCGTCCTTGATGAACAGTATCTGTTACCTGTCTTCAGCAATGCAACAGCCTCTCGTAAACAAGCTTCTAGGAAAGCTTTACGTAATCAGCGGATCACCATGCCTGGAGGCAATGGTGAACCTTTGGGGCTTAGTGATCGACGAGAATCGGATGGAGATCTAGCAGGATCGACGTTTGGATCACAACCTACTTCACCATGGCTTTCATCATCATCACCACCGTTGGAAGAGGGATCCCATCCACATCCTCAACAATCAGGAGGTGCGCACCATCATCATTCACATCAGCGAGCACGAACCTCCGACCGTTCTGCTAGTATTCCTTCTACGTTCCAAGGCTCATTTTCGGACGTGCTTTCTGCCTTGGTAAATTATCCACCCACTGGACCTTCCTCAATGGCGAATTCGATGAAACGACATTCATCCTCTTCAATCTTACCGATCCTTAATCCTGGCGCTGTTCGAAAGAAGCGAGACAGTGATGAGATTGGAGTGATTGAAAGTTCAAGTTTGAGTCCGAGTCAGATCTTAGCTCGTCATCGAGCCACCAGTCCATCCTTAAGGACCACAGAAGAATGTGTAGATCATCATGAAGATGAACTCGGACTTGAATCCAATCAAAACACTCGAACCTCATCCAGTCGATCTGGTAGTAGTGTGATTCTTGAAGATCATCAAATCAATCGAGGTGGTACTGGAACAAGAAGATGGAAAGGAAGTTTGAAGAAGAGTGCTACTGGTAGTAGTAGTGGTAGTCCTCAACTTAGTTCACCTGAAGATTCGAAAGGAATGAATCATGTGAAACATAGATCAGGTGATCGAACGGGAGTAGGTGTGAAGAAACTTACAAATGAATGAATGAATGATGAAAAGTTTTGGATGTCCGTTTTAGTTTTTCCACCTTTTCTTTGGGTAGGAGGAAATGATAAATTCTTGAGAAGATTCTTCGGTATATAGAAATCAAAAAATGTGTGTTTGTGGGTTGTGATTTTGTAGTAGGAAAAAGAAAAAGAAAAAGAAAAAGCAAAAAAGGGAAGAAGAAGAAAAAAAGGAAGAAATGGGTTTGATGATGATTTTTCCTTCATTATTTATTGAATTGATTCATGATGAACTTTTTTGGGGAATTCTGAATTGAACTAATTTGATGATGATGGATTTTTTGATTTTTTTGGTTTTTCTTGCTTGGAAGAATTGGTTTGAAAGAAAAGAAAAAATCATGATGAGATAAAAAGAAGGAAGACTTCAAGTTTTTTTCGTTTTCTTTTTTTTGGTTTATTTGGTTTATTTGGTTTATTTGTATCTAATGTCAAAGTCTTTTTTTTTTTTTAAAAAAATCAAAAAAAAAAACTCTAATTTTTTTTTAGATAGATAGATAGATTAGATAGATGGACGGTTCAGTTAATTGTTCAAAATTGAGAATCATCCGAAAAAAAAAAAAACCTTGAAAAAAAAAATCCAAAGAATTTAAAAAAAAATCAACGGGGTTTTTTTTTACTTGAAATTCTTGGTTTTTGATCTTTAGAATTCCAACTTTTTCTTCACAAAATACACTTGAACCCTCCTAAAACAGGAAAGCAAACCAATCTTGAAATATATATCTTACTCACTTGATCATCATCATCATCATCATCATCATCATCATTACTGATCTTCATCCATCACTTCACTTTGCCACCATTCCCCCCTTGAAACCAAGAAAGGAGATGAGTCAAATACCTTTAAAGGCATAAGAAAGTGTAGCAAGGCGACTTAAGTGGCACTTGAACCTGAGATCTTGCCTGATGACTTACCTGCACAAGGTAGTGATCTCCAAAGGACCAATCATACTACTAGCTCTCATTCAAACAACTGACCCGGCAAATGTGGGTTGGTGCTCATGCTGCGCAAACCCCAAGGGGGGTCTTGAAAAGTTAGGGGGTCAATGCAGGGTTGCTGTAACCCTGCTGGTGCTGTGTCATCTCCTTGCATGTAGTGTTGGGAAAACAGGTGATGCTGAATATGTAGTGTCACATGGATTTCAAAACCAGGGCCAAGGGGAGAAGGAGAATTGTAAAAAAAAAGTGTACATACATGCAACATCTTCATGAAGCTAAAGATGTGGTTGTCACCCTCCTGGTCCAAAATGTAGAACATCAGACCAATATAATAGAGAAGAATGAAGTGAACTTAAGGGTAGAAGAGTGAATGATGTTTGATTTTGAAGTGTGAAAAGGATGAAGATCAAGAAAGTTTGAAAAGGATAGATTAACTGATCATTCAACTCTTTTTTTTTATATATATTCAATCCTGAAAAAAAAAACTTGGGGGTTTGTTGGAGTGGAATGAGGGTTATTCTTTTTTTGGGAGAGAATTTAGAGAGGATTTGAAGAAAGAATGAATTGGAGATAGAAGTTTAGAATTCCTTAAGGATGATGTGAGTTTGAAGAAAAGGATTGGATTTTGATTGAATGAATGAATGAAGATTGAAGGGGTCTTGGTTAGAGATGAGTTTGATTAATGGGATCTCATGAAGAATCAAGATGAACTATGAGAGTGAGAGTGAGAATGAGATGATGAATTCATTGAAAGAGAATCAGAAGGATCACAGGTTGAGAAATGGAGTTGAGATGTATGTAATTTCGATGTGTAACTGTAACAATTTACATGATCAGCTGACATCAACTGATCCAAAAAAAATTGAAGAAAGAATTTTAGTAAACTAAATTTTGTAAAAAAATCAAACATCAATCACAAAAACAAGAAATTATCAAATCAAACTTCATTTGATTTAAGAAGAAAGAAATGAAACCAAGTTCGAAAAAATCAAAAAAAAATCATCATTCAAATTCAAATTCAACCAATCCAACCCATTCAAATCAACATGATCAAAGTTTTAAAACTAAACAAATTAATCAAGAATGTGAAATGATAATCAAATTAAGTGGTGAACAAAATAAAGGGAATTATCTTGGACCTGCCTTAGGTAAGGTTTAATGATTTTCTTTTTTTATGATTCTTCAACTTTACTGATCTGATGTTTGTGATTTTTTGATATTTTAAATTAGTTAAATTTCCAGATGTTAAACCAGATGTTAAAACTTCATTTAATTTATACGGTCATAAGTTAGATTCAAAATCTGAAAAGATCTTAGTAGGAGAATCTGATCAATTAGAATTCGAATCAAATCGTCAATCAAATCAAGAAATTCATTGTACTTATTTAATCGGATTACATTCAAATCAAGATCAAACTCTCACCCTCTTTCCTACTAGTTTTCATGAATTAAGACCTAAAGTGAAACAATTAAAAGATGCAGTTCATCTTAAAGAATTAGAAGAAGAAGGAGAAGAAGGAGAAGAAGAAAACCAAAAGGAAAAAGAAGGTCAAGGGAATCATAAAGATTCAAGGAAGAATTTAGGTAACACGTTTGGTAGTAAGAAAGCTAGAAGAGCCATTCAAGCTGCTGCAAGAGATACGATCGATCCTGAAAGTATGATGCATGTTCAAAATCATCTTCAAGAATCGATTAGCACTAGTTCGAAGACTTTAACTAATTCGATTCAAGAAGCTAATCGAATCGATCATGAAAAACCAATTCCACCCTATCATCTAAAGGCTACTAGTCCGAAAGAAGTTTATAAATTATCAGATCTAGTTTCGAATCTCGAATTAAATTCGATTCCGATCTCACATATCACTTATTGTGCTTCACCAGAAGAAGCCATTAAACTTTTACCGAATTCGAATTCGAATTTTATTAAAAAACGAATCGAATCATGTTGGAATCGATATCCAGAAGGAAAATTAAATAAAAAAGAAGAAAGAAGATTGCGGATTTTGATTTATATAAATTATTTATTAAAGTTTTATCAATCTCGATATAAGTTAAAAAAAAGAGAAAGTTTAAAAGATTGTTTAAGTTCTAAATCGATGAAGGCTTCAAATCAATCTTGTCCTGATTTGATTCTAGATGGTTTATTAAAAAAGTTTACTGAAACTGAATTGGGTCATCAAGAGTTAATCATGACCACTTTTACTGAAAAGAAATTATTATCTTATCTTTGTACACTCTGTTTGATTCATGAAGAATATACTTGTGATATTTCTGAATTAGCAGAAGATTTAAAAGAAGATAAATCATCGTACGTTTTTCAAAAATTGCTTTCTACCAAAACAAAAGACCATCTAGACTTCATCATCTAACTCATTCATAAAACTTTAACCTTTTTTCCTTTTTTTTGGATTTAGATTGAATGAAATTTTTAGATCATTAGGTTGTCAAATTGAGAAATTATCTT
The DNA here is from genome assembly GCA_022264835.1 of Melampsora americana. Classification (NCBI taxonomy): domain Eukaryota; kingdom Fungi; phylum Basidiomycota; class Pucciniomycetes; order Pucciniales; family Melampsoraceae; genus Melampsora; species Melampsora americana. The sequence continues at coordinate 1,855,639 of JAIFHY010000006.1, forward strand.
CAGGTGAATTAACCGTTAGATTAGAAGAAGCTAAAAAATTAGGTAAAGAGATTAAAGAGATTGAAAAACAAAGATTAGCTAGATTAAGTGTACCTTTAATCTTTCCTGAACCTAGAAAGAAAAGACAAAGGAAGTAAACTTTTTAACTTTAAGAATTTCAAACTTTGAAAACTTTAGAATTGGTTGTCTTTGATTTGTTTTTCAAAACTTTGATTGGGTTTTGATTTGTGAAGTTGAACTGATCTATTCTTTAGTCTTTTTCTTTTTTCTTATTGATTTTTCTCATTTCTCTTTTTTAGTTGAGATTTGAAATTGATTTTTTTTTGACAAAATGAACTGATTGATAAAATGATTACTTAAAATTTAATTCAGATTGGGTTTGTTTGAGAAAAATGATCATAAAAATTAGAAGAACAAGGATCTGTTCAGCCCCGAAATCTCATCTGAGGTCCATCTTGACCTCAGGTTAGGTCTGCTCAGTTGGGGTGGGGCAAACCATCTCAACAAATAACTCGATGGTAGGATGTCTGTCTAGATGGGTTTTCCCACCAAACAGGTTTCATCTTGATACTCAACCGTTAACCTTGATTAGATCAACATTCCCTTTTTTGAAATTGTTGTTTGTTGTTTTCTTGGACTGAAGGTCTTTTGGAAGTGGGGAAGAAATTTTTCATTGAAGTCAAAAAAGAAGAGTAGATACAATAAAAAATAGAGAAAAATAAAAAATAAGACAATCAATCAAAGTGAGATGGGAGGTGCCTAGATGACTGCTTGAGGTGCAAGATAAGCATTAGATGGTGGGTGAGAGCAACATCTTCATCTGATGATCATCTGATTGAAATCCCAACCTGATCACTCAGGCTGGAAGTTGGCCCAAACAGTTCTCATCTTCCAATCAACTTTACAAAAGCCCACAAGACACTTTGCTCATAAAAGGCTGATCTGCCTGTGGCACCTTTTGGACAAAAAGTACAATGTATATTTGAAATCCTCTGGAGACCAGTTGAAAACCAATATTGAGAAATCAAGCTTCCAGATTCAGAGTACTCAAGACTGGCAGTACAAGATTGTTGTGGTAAAATATGGATTGTGTTGGTTTGAGTAGTTTCAATCCTTGTATGATTCAAATCCTTTGAACTGATGTACTGGACTTCACAATCCACCCACCATAGAGTCTTGACTGGTGTTCTTGTATTTGTTTTTGAATCAAAAGGTTTTTGGAAAACCTGATCTGCTGAGTGAAATTGATTAGCTGCAAACATTCCTTTCAATTTTGGTTGAATATGGTTTGGAGAGTGTTTTGTCCTTGTACAAGGATCTTTGCCATGCTTCCTACTTCTGACATTTCACATGTAGCATGCAAACCAAGACTTTGTGTGAATTATTGTAAATATCACCAGACTTTCCATTGTATCTACAGAACCAGAGCAGGTCGATGAGAGCATAAAGACATTCAACAATAGAATTCATCCAGCAACGGTTTACTCAAGGTGTTTTTTTGTGTAGCACCATAAGATTGATAAGTGGTAACAGGGGTGCAATCAACTCTGGTGGATCCTATTGGCTGTCCTAGTTTCTTTGTAGAAAGGTGTGCAGTTGTGGTATCAGGTGGTTGACCATCATTAGGTTCATGTTGTTCTGTTTAATTTTTTGACCATCCACAGGCCTGTGAGAGACCACCATATTTGACCAAGATTCCAACCATCAAGTCCATATGATTTTGTTCAAGACACTTCACCAATGCAAACAATTGTACCAAGCCAACCTGAATAGTGCAGTTCCCTTCACTGCTCATTCAAGAGGTATAGGTTAAAAAAAGAAAGACTCAGTTATAAAGGAGAGACTTTACTGTTGAGAGTGGAAGAAGAACTTGCCATATCATATAGTACACTCAATGCACAGGCTCTTGTATACTTGTTGTGGCAGGAAGACCATCACCATCAATTTGAGATTTACGTGCAGGAAAAACCATAGCTTCTATGCCTGCAGTTTGCCACCACTGTATCAACCCTTTAGCAAGTGGATAGTCTTTTGCAAGCTTGTCCATTTTTTTCTTGTGTGTTAAACCACCAACTTTTTCTGGTTTCAATGAAGATAAGGCTAGGTTGGTGAATGACTCCTACAAAGCAAATGGTCAGTATTGAATCTTTGAAGATACAAGGTTTCCAAATATCTCTACAAACCTGATCCTCTAATTTTACAATGGCCTGATTCTGTTTGATACAGGTAATTGAGGCGCAGAAATATTCTTCACATTCTGAAAGCCTTGAAAGTGCATGATTGTAATGTTTTTCAAAAATTGACATATACACCGCAATGAATCCACTCTTCTGTGCTGTTGAGAAATCTACAACTTGTTGCACTACAATATCAGGTTCAGCTGAAGTCATCAATGCACCTTTAATCTGTTTTCATAAAGTTTCAAAATGTGACTGATAATGAGCAGTTGTGAGGCCTTAGATCTAAGTGAGTTGAATAGGAGTCCAGTGTTTGAAAACCTTGCTATACATTGAAGTGGAAAGGAGGTAACTGGTTGAAAAAAACTTGTAGGTGACATCAGAAAGCAGTCCACCTCAATAAACACCATCAGTTTCATCCCTCATTAACAACTGATCCACCATCTACTGTGTTTGAAAAGTGAGATGAGCGTCTTCATGGAATTATCAAGAAATCATTCTCAAACCCCATCTACATTGATTATAAGCATCATTTGTAAGCTTAACCTTTTTGTACTTTCATGTCAAGCAGCCACTTACTTCAACCACACCCCCATATCTGTGACCAATTCATTCAAACATCCAGTATTACTTTTATCCAGAATCAACCCTGTTTCAACCAAAAACCTTTGAGGTAAGTAAGCAACCCATTCCCTATTCCCAAATGATTGATGAATTGATGTCACTGTCTTAATTGATTTCTGTCCTGACAAAGCTCTTCCAACCTAAGAATAAATAAAGAAACAGAAACATCACTTAATGCTCAATCCTGCTTGAATCCACAAAACCATGTTAGTAACTCACAGTAAGTTTCAAAGGACCTTTCTGTGGGTTTTCTGTGAAGCTTTGTAGCAAGCTTTGACTTGGATAGTTTGTCAGATTTTGCTTTTTGAAGCCAAGGATGCCCATGCACACCTGTGTGCCTGAAGATAGCCTATCTAGTTATGTGGGTATCAACTCAACAAGAAGTTTCATGACATTCTTGATGATCAAGGTGGCTGGAACATCATGGTACATGATCTACCACAATGGTCCAACATCACATCTTGAGATTCTGACAAATTAGTTTACACCCAGCAGAGCATTCATCAATTCTCAATCATCAAATGATCATTCATTTAGGCAAAAGTTGACTTACTTGCTTTTCCATTCAGTCAATCTATCTCAATTATCTAATGGTGAACCCAGGTAATCACATTCTGGGGTTTCACATTGAACAACACTAAGACAATTGAAGCAGAAGGTGTTCCAATTTCCTTGTTTGTGGCTGCCTGACTTGTAGTACGTGTATCCCACCATCCTCCAGTTAAACATCTTCTGACCAGGTAGTTTAAAAAAGACTATTTGTTAATTAGGGAAAAGTGGATATCCCTCCTCATCAATGATAGTCTCATGATGAATAAATGTTTGAAAATCAGCTTGATCCATTGACAAGCTAAAGACCTTCTGGCTGGGTTTGGAATTGACCGTTTGCTGATTGAATAAAGAGACTGTCCCACTCTTTACTCAGATAAAGATCAAGAGTTCATGGTAAAACTCATTAAGCCCAATCTGTGTCTTTTCCTGGATGAAGTTCAAGAAGGAATCTATGATCAAACCAATCTACTCGTTTGTTCCGTAATTTAGAAATTCAAAAGCAAAAAAAGATCAAGAAAGACGTTCAAAAGGAAAAATCAACTAAATGATGAATGATATACAAAAAAAAAGAAAAAATCCAAAATTTAACTTTAAGAAAGTTAATCAAAGAAGAAAACCCAATCAAACTAGAAAATCAAAAATAATGATGATGATGATGAAAAAAAAAGAAACTATAAAACCAACAAATCGAATCCGAAATGATTCAAACCAATGATTAAAACCCCCCAAAGCCCAATCCATTTGACTTCAATCTTTAATCTTTCACTTGATCCCATTCTATCGAAATTCAAATCAGATCCTAATGCATTACAAAACACATTTCCAAATCGATCAGTCGATCTAAACCCTCCTTGACCTTTCTCATTCGATTCACCTCCTTGAACTTCAATCGAACTTAGATATCTCGTGCTTCCATACGCTCCACTGATCGATGATCTCAATGGACATTTCCAACCTAAGAAAGGAGGACAAGTAGCAGCTACATAATCACAGGTTTCGATACAAGGTGGGATTTCACCATAACTAAAGGATGGGTTCTTCAAGGTCAGATTGATGAGTTGAGGTGTTCTAGATTGACTTAGATCGTTTCGATTCAAAACTAATTGAGATTCCCAAGGATCTTGGAAATCTTCAAAGGTAGAATTGATGATCAAAGGTGAATCAGTACAACGTGGTAAGATCATCCCACAAAGCCAATTCGTATAAGCCTTTAAACAATCTCCACAACCGGTCACAAACGAATACCGTCCAGAGGATCCGTTATTACAAGGATAGGTGTTTAAGACAGTGGAAAAGTTTTGTAAATGAGGGATGAGTTGAGATTGATAAAAGTTAATTAAATCTAAAGTCGAAAGTGAAACGGGTGAGGGAACTGAATAAGCTAATTCCGGACAAAACGAAAGATCATGTAAAAGTCTACAATGATTCCCTATATCACAAGTCAAAGTTCAACATCAGTTTGTTAAAATCATTCTTGAAGACTTTCATTTGATTTACTTACCAATCTTCGTTTTAAAATTCACATAAGGCCAAAGTTTACCCGTTTGAACATTATTGATCATCAAACCCGGTTGAAATAACCAAGCGGTATAATTAGTAGCCGAGGTGAGTGAGTTTAAGAGATACTGAGTACGTTGACCGACCGAATCAGATGAGATTCTAAAATCACGATCAGATTTGATTCCCGTGTTTTGAGAAGAAGGTAAATCGATCCCTAAGTTTCGTTGAGTTAAACTAAGTTGAAGTTGATTTAAATTTAAGATTTCAGTTGAACTAGATGAATTTAATAATTGAATGGCACATAAGGAAGATGAAAGTCCTAAGGGGAAACTTAAGGGAGTCTTGATGATGAATGGAATGAATTCTTTTAATGAGAAAGGTGATTGATCTTGAATAGATTGAAATAAACTTGAATCTGAAGCGGTTAAGAGTGCATTGGTTTGATCTGTATCTTCAACTCGGAATGCAGGAAAGTTATTGACTTGATGAATCGCTTTAAGATATCAAATCAAATCATCATCAATTCAAGTCAGATTTTTTGAAAGAGAGAAGAAAACACATACGTTGATGATCGATGGCTAATTGGATTGACCAAGTTTGATTTTCATTAGGAGTAGGTGAATTTAAATAAATCCAAAGTCCAACCGAATTGATGATGGTCAGATTAGCAAAACCCAAGTAAGAAGAAGCAATCAGACCAGATTGATGATGAGTAGGTAATCGATCTGGATTAGGTGATTGATTGCTAGTTGAGTTTGAAACGATTAAGATTGAATCATAAGTGATTTGAACATGATTTAATTGATTCTTAGGAGGTGAACAAATGTTTAAAGTGATATAAATCAAATCTGATGATGATGATGATGAAGTGGTATTGCTACTTGAAGTGGGTGGTAAATGAAATAAAGTTGAGGATGAGTTTGAGATTGAGAGTGTGTTGAGGAATGGTAATCGGTTGATTTCGATGAGTTCAGATTGAATGATTTGAATGATTTGAATGAAGAGACTGATGCTGATGCTGATGCTGAGGAAGTGTTCATGCTTCTTCTTCTTCATCTTTTGGAATTTGAAAATTAAAATTAAATTCGAAAACAATTTCAAAGAGTTCATTCAACTTCACCACTCAAACTAAACTAACCTACAACACACCACACTCAAACTACACTCCAACCACACTTCTCAAACTCTGTCGATCCTTCAACTTCTTCATCATCATCCTCTCATTCTCACACATCAAATCAAATCAAATCAAATCATCAAATTATATTATCAACTTCATCCATTTTACAAATCATATACTCAACAACACACAATCTTCACTTCAATCCAAATCCAAATCCAACTTCAAATCTTAACTCCATCCAATGAAAACATTTGAACCAAACACCCTTCTTCAACCCATCCATTCCTCTCACTCAACTTCGAATCCCCATCCGATTCATTCAATCTCCTTCTCCTCCTCTCACAACTTCCTTCACATGTATAAACTAAAATCGTACCAAAATCAATCCCTTCTTCTGATCCTGATGTTGATGATGATGATGATTCTTCAAGTCCTAATGAACTTAAAATTGTCGATAAGATTTGAAATTCAATAATCTGAAAACCTTTCTCACAATTCAAACATCTCCTCGGTTCATATCTCTTTCCATCTTCATCTGATACCCATAATGGTTTAATGATCGGTTCATTCACTTTCAAATATCTAAAATCATCATCTTCATCATCATCAGTCTCATTTCATTCAATCCTTCATCTCTTTGAAACTACTGAAGCATCTAGAATGATCCTTCCCACTTACCGTAAGACTTGATCAGGTGCTCTTGATAAACGTGATTGGAATTTTAAAAACGTAAGATCAACTGAAGCTTTGGTCTCCTTCATCCGTGCATCTTCTTCATCTGTTTCACCTTCGATTTCCGTACGAGTCAGATCACTCGGATCATCTAACATTCAATCAAACTCATCTTCAAAACTTGTTATTCAACTTCAACCCTTCATCAGTTTAAGAAAAAGCCTTACCGAACCCTTTCAGTCCTTCTGTCTTGCTCTCTTCCATCTCTTCTTGTTCACAAACTAATTCCCATTCATTAAACACTTTACCTAAATCCAATCCCTCCTCACTCTCTTCTGTCTCTTCATCATTTAATAAGTCCTTAGATTCTGCTTCAGAAAGTTGAAACCTAAACGCCTTCAATCCTCCCGATCCGTTCATCCCTATACATCTCATCTTTCGACAAATGAAGACATAAATCGTTCTTAGGTATGCATCAGGATTCTCATCATCTGGTGCATTCATCTGTTGAGGATCATCAGATCAGGATCAGAACTCCATTCAAGTGGTGTTTACAGACTAAAGAGAAAAAAAGATGAGACTCAATCTTACTTGTAAAAGAAAACTCATCGGTTCAAAACAAGTTGAGCATCTAACAGCTTCATTATCCAATGGCCTCTTCGGATCTAACCAAATCTAAAAAAAGAATTCATCAAGGATGAAGTCTCAGTTCAGTCAAACGTTTTATTCAGACATCACTTCAAACACCATTTACCGGTCGACCTCCAACTTTACCAGTCATCGTCTTGATATCTAATCGTTGTCCCTTCATAGGTTTCAAAAATCCAAGCTCAACCAAATCACATTCTCCCTCCTCTTCCTCCTCTTCCTCTTCCTCTTCATCCTCTTTATCCTCATTCAGACCACTCCCACCTGATAATCTTAATAGATTAGATCCAGATCCAAGTTCATCAGCGTCAGCCACAAGTTCATCAGCTTCAGCCACATCAGATCGAGGCGAATCTAAATCCATCACATTCGCATCTTGATTCAAAGCATTCATCAATGGATGGGTGGATTGAAGAGTGCTAGCTTCAGTAAGCTCAAGATCGAACGCTTCGTTATCTTTAATAATCGCCGCCTAACCAAAAGGGAAAAGAAGAAGAAGAGAAGAATTCAATGTAGCATCAGGTCGGCTTTCGATGACCGTTTCTCGTACTGTTCTTTGGGCGGTTGACTTACCTCAAGTGATGCTCGTAGAGGGATACTCCTCGAATCGATTGATGATTCTTCTGAAGTAGATCGTTTCACATAGAGTGCAAAGATATGACCAGCATTCATATGAATCCCTGCTGGATCATTCAAAACGGTTTCGATCGTGACCTAGATCAAAAGAAAACCGAAGCCAATTTCACTGTTCAGGCTTCAAGACGAGATCTTCAAAAAGATGATCCTAAACGCACTGAGCTGATTTCTTTATCTAGAATCTTATACCAAGTTCCATCATCAGCTTTAGTATAAGTCCACATATGATCTCGACCTGGAAACCCATCTGAGACGATCACTGCACATAAATCATGAGGTCCGACTTCTTTCATCTGAGGAATGTCAAAAACTGCCTTGGAGGCAGCTTGAGCAGTTGAGGCCTTTAACTCAAGATCTAATGTAAATCAAAGGATTAGTGATCAAGCTTGATTGGATAAAATGATCATCAAGTTAAACCTGACTTTTGATTTCAGCTTCTAATTTTTCTAAGGCCAGTCGAAATTTAGGTAACATGGCTTTCTTTTGAGATTCTCGTTCGGGTGAAGTGGTGATGGGAAATTGACTTTCTTGAGATAAATAATTAACGACTGATTTCAAATTAGAAAGTACATCTTGACCCTACCCGGAAAACAAAATCAAAAGTGATTGAAAAAAAGTAAATCATTCATCAGTGTTTCCCGTTTGTTTGTTTCGAATTTCAAAATTCAAAGAAAATTCAAAAAAAAATCAATGAATTGACTGAAAAGAATAAAAAAAAGGCAGGAAAAGAGAGAGAAAGAGATCGAGAGAGAGAAAAGTCTCCAACATATAGAGGTTTCATTCACCCCAACTCTCGCCAGTTGATCACGTCTCACCAAGGAAACATCCGCTTCACCTTCGATCTTACAAATCTCTTCTCTTAAATCGATGATCAGCTTCCGTTTCGAAAGTAAGTATCGATCTACATAAAACTCGGTTTCCAATCCAAACGGTCTTTTCACTTCTCCTGTACTTGATAATGCACCACCACTGCTTCGATTCAAATCTGATGTCCATCCAAACTTATTATTCTCTTTACGATCGATCTCAAACGCAATGATCTGAGAAGATCCATCTAAGAAATGAGCGGTATTGGATTCAGGTAACCAAACTTGTGCATCTATCCCTGCATAGATATCATTCAGAAGAGCTGAACCTAAGGTGTTGAGGATTAAACATGTGGTCGAATTATCAGATGGATGGGTCGGAACTTCCACCTCGGGATCGGGTAAGGGTAATGACATTTTACAACCTCTCCAATGAAACAATCTGGAAGACAACAAAAGAGCTCATCAACATCAGATGGATTCTTGCTTTCTTTTCAGTCACTTTGATCCTCTTGAATTCAAATCAATTGTAAACCTTACCGTTTCTCATCTTCGTATTCTTGAGCATCTACTTCAATCCGATCTCCTTCCACTGGTTGAAGTGGTGGAGAGATACTTAAACAAACTTGCTTCCATGCTTCTGCTATGGTCTCATAAGCCTTATGACATCCCTTGTTAGGTTCGTTGAGTGACCAAACAATATTCTCGCCTTCTTCGTAACCCATCAGTAAGGAGATCTCCCTCACATCCAAGTAAGACCTCTTCGAATGGGTCATCAAGCCAAATAACCTTTGAACAGCTAAGATCACTATCCATTTGGGATGCCAGAGAAAAAGTCATGATCAGCTTCGAGTATCGATCTTGGATGATCTAATGAGACTCAGAGCCCAAAGCAAATCACATCACTCACGTTCGATCGGTTGAGGTTTCTCAGCCCAAGACTCCTCTGTTCGCCATTTGCTTTCGCCTTTCCATAATCCTTCTAGATCATGATCTAGGAGAGGTTGAAGATCAGGGCTGGAGGGGGGTTTGAAACTCAAGATCCGATCCCTAAACGGTTTTGCAGCATATAACACATTCAAGACCGCCGGAAGAAAGACTAAATGTGGGTTTTGAACTCTCAGCGCCACTGGTCTATAGGAGAACAGAAAATCAAAAACACGGATTAAGTTCGATGAGGGTTGGGTGGGATCGAAGCTGATGGAAAAAAGAAATCCACTGACTTTCCGATTCCTCTAACTCTTTCGATCGGAAAAGGATGAAGAAAGCTTTGTGAATGTTCCAAGGTTTGAGTACTACTCATCGCTAAACTTTCTTCTAAGGCTTTACTCATCTGTTCTTCTTCGGTGCCCAAAGGTTTGATCGGTTGTTTAAGTTCAGATGAATTTGAATTCATCACTTGTCCGTTCGGTTCAAGACTCGCTCGGATCGCTGCATTTAATTGATCTTCGAATGACATGAGAGGAAGGACCGGTTCGGATCTGACTCGAACGGATGGTCGATGAGGATCGGATGAAATCGAAGAATTGGAGATCGGAATGCTTTCGTAGGTTTGATGATGAAGCGATTGAATCGGATGAGAGATTGAGGATGGATTGAAATCTTCGATCGGAGTGAGATGACCAGTGACGGTCATGGGTTGATATGATCCTTTAGGTGGTGAGCTTGGTAACACTAATGGTTCTCGACTCTCTTCTGCTAAATTTGAATTGAATTGGGTTGATGAAACCTGATCAGTTGGATTTGGATTAGTAGATGAATCTAAATCCCAAATTTGATGAACGTCTAGATTACTAAAGAATTCAGTGAAGACCTTCATTAATCTTCAAAAGCTTGAGAATTCATGTAAGTTTTAAATGATGATGGATTCCACTTACTTGGGTTGATTAGATGATAGGATAGGAGAAGTAGGTAATTTGATCTCAGGTTCACCCCAAGTGATGATCTCATGATCTTGAGAGTGATGATCAGACCAAGGAAAAGTTGAAGGATTAGATTTGATTGAATTAGATTGAAATGCGTTTGTGATAGATTGACGTAATCGAACTTGATCCTCAGCACTAGCATTAGCCTTAGCCTTAGATTTGATGATTGCTTCTATTTCTTCTGCTGTTTCTTTTGATAAAGGTGATGATGATGATGAAGAAGAAGATGGAGACTCTAAGAGATGATTTAAAGCTTTTTCAAAATCGTTTTGATGTGAGTTTAAGGCTTTCATGATCTCTTCATCATTATAGGTTTCACCCATGACTTCTTTGATTCGATGGATGTTTTGATCTGATAAGTTAGTCATCTTGATGGTTTTTTTGGAAGAATTCAACTCTCTTGGATTGGATTGGGATTGGATTGGGATTGGATTGGATTTGGATTTGGATTATCTTCTTTTTTGTCGGCTTGATTACATGATCATACAGCTGTCAACTTTTACATACATATCACATATCGATCACATGTCACATGATCACAGTCATTTCTTTTAGTTTTCAAGAATCACTTCATTCCTCAATCGTAGTGATCAAAATTCCTTCATGATCAGAGTCAAACTTTCAAGAGAAAGGCAGAGAAAGCGAGTGAGTGTGCGTGTAGATAGGTGTTCTAAACTCATTCAAGATCTTAACTTAATCTACTCTAAAGTGATATGTAGTTAGTATCTACAAACCTTTTCACATTTTTCATTTTTCAAACTCATCCATCCATCATAAATTAAAAAAAAATCATATCAATATATAAATAAGTCTAGAAGAATAAGAAATTCTCATCATCAATTCAAAAAAAAAATAGTTCAAAGATCAAATACAACCAAACCTCACCCACAAAAAAAAACACAAGATATCTAAACACTTCAAACTACTTAATTGATTTGATTTGATATATATTTAAAAAAAAACCAAAAAGTGAATGATTTAACTGAATGGAATCACTTGAATGAATGAATGAAAAACATAAAAGTTTTTGTTCTTATAAACCTGGAGAAGAATGCATCGAAGCATTTGTGATTCTTAAAAGTCTTTGAGATCCGATCGATTGATCCAAATTCTCATCCAAATCCTCATTCTCATTCTCATTCTCATTCTTTCCTTTAAGTAGTTTTTCTTCTAAACCTTTATAATGTGTCTTTTCGAATCCTTCTTCTTCTTTTTCGACTTTTTCTTGGCTTTCTTTTCTCTTTTGATCTTCTTTTTTTTCTACTTCATTGATTATTGATCTTTTAATGATAGAAGAAGTAGATAAAATCATCGAATCAAACTTGGGTTTTATCTTTTCTAACCAATTCAAATTAGATGAAGAAGAAGAAGAAGAAGAAGAAGAAGAAGAAGAAGAAGAAGCAGATAAGATCAAATCAGATTTCAAAGGTTTAGATAAGATTACCGATTTCGTTGGAATTCCTTCATTCAATTCACAATCCGACATTTCAAATTCTCTCTTAATCGAGTCTTTTGGAATTTCTGAATCGATTGTAGGTGAGAATCGATTACCAAATGATTCATTCGGTTTTGATTCTTTCGATTTCGAATCGGATGGATGATCTAAAAAGATCATCATCTCTGATTCGATCGAGATTGGAATCGGCATTAGGTATGGATAAGATCGTACAGAAGTTTGTGAATGAATGGATCGAGTTGAACGATTTAAGAATTGAGAATTGGAAGAAGAAGTGAAGGTGGATTGAAGAGCAGAGTTGGATGAAGATTGAAGTTCGTTTAATGATGGATCAAATTCAGGTGTAGATCTTTTTAAATTAGATGAGATGTTTTGATGGGCTATATAAACATTACTGGGAATAGAAGTTTGACTAGGAGGTCTTGATTCATTCCGAGTGTTAACTTGTGATGATGGAACTTCTGATATGATCATTGATTTCGTTAATCTAGAATTACGACGACGGTGTAGGCCACTAGGTTGACGATGAGGTGATGCGTTAGGAGATCTGATAGAGTTGTGGGAGGAAATTGGTCGAAAAGATCTTTGAGAAGATTCATCTTGAATACTGAAGCTAGACAGTCTAGATTGATGATCAGATCTGAAAGACGGAGAAGTTGGGTTGAGAGGATGACCGTCTCTTTCGTCAAAACCGATGGATGAGCTACCTAAAGTCATGACTCGAATCGCACACGGTCTAGTAACTTGAACAGATGACATGGGTGTGATGAAATCTAAGTTGTGGGTAGAATTTAATGTTTCAGATGGATCAAGTTCATGATGATTGAAGGGATGAATCGATTCAGATTTGAAAGTAGGTTTCCCCCTTTGACGTGAACGCATGAAGAATAAAGCACATAATCCTAAGATGAACGATCCACAGACTGCCGAGACTGCACCGACGATGGCTTTTTGATGCTGAGAAACACCTTTCGAAAGCGTATGATCTGAACCATGGACCGTTGTGGTTTGAATGGCTGGTGGAGCTGGTAGAGGATGAGAGTGAATGTTACGATCTGATCTAGTTTCGTTAACTTGAGTAAAAGATGGGTCAAAAGACTTGCTTTCGTCACCCATGCTTGTACCTTCATCAGAAGGAATTGATGGTAAGGTGGTAGGAATTGATTGAGAGTTTGTAGGAATTGGTTGAGAGTTAGAATGAAGAGGTAAATAAATTCTCGGATCGTGAGTGGTAGACCAAGTTCCCAAAAGTTCATAAGAATTAGGATCATGATCCAATCGAAGAATGAAAAAGGCTTCTTCACCTTCCACTAATTCAGTTTCAGATTGAATACCAAAACTGATTAAAATCAAATTTGGAAAGATAAGATGCATCGAATGAAAGGCTCGATTGGGTGGAGAAAGTGATTGGTTTGTGAGCTTGAGTTCAGTCCATTTCCAAGGAATCGAAGTCGTATTGAGAAGATGAGAATCTGAGGTGATATTCTGATGAGGAGAAAGACCTCCATGAACCAATGTCACTCCAAAGGAAGGTATCAAAATACTTGCATGAGCTCTTCGTGGTGATGGAATCACACCAATAGCTGACTTTTCAAAAAGAAAAAAAATCATCAATATCAATTTAAATTTTCTTGCTTTCAGTTTAATAGTGAAAATGGTCAAAATTGCTCACCATATATTCCAATTTTTCATGTAAAGTGTCTAATACAAATAAGTTTTCCATCCTACCAAATGATCCATCAATCATTTGTCCTCCTATATAAATTATTTTTCGTGCCTCATCTGATAGAGTCGTTACAGAATAGTCTGCTATTGGAGGTCTCAAACAAGTTGAATGATGATCATGAAGGCAATCAAGTTTGAGAGAATGAACGGTTGATGTTTGAGTATCCCACTTATCAACTCCAAGATGAGGTAGTAAAGTTTTAGAACAAGTGTATGGATCAGACACTCCACCAAGTATCCAAAAATCAGCATGTTCATGTGAGTTGGATATTGACTGATTTGAGATCAATGATGATTTTTGGAATCGTGAATCAAAGGTCAAAGACGAATGTTGAGTGTGATGAGTGTTTGAAGGTCGAATGACTCGTACTGCGCGTGTTTGTCGACGTCTTTTGGCTGTTGAGTTGGTCCGATGAGGATGCCAAGATGTCCAATTCGCGAGACTTCCATCCTTCAAGTCACGTAGATAAGCCAAAGCAGTATGATGACAATCTTCTACCACTCCACCGATGACCCATAATTTACCTTGATGATCAATCTCACCACTTGCCCAGGAGATAGGTGGTAATCCATTACTTAAGAAAGGTAAAAGTTGAGGATTAGGATCGGATGATGATGGTGATTGATAGGGTTTCGTTGGACGAAACATCATCACGTCATTAGTGATATACGTTCCTGCAGAATCTATCTGACCACCGATGTATAAGATAGCCGGACCGGTATCTGAAGTTGATAAGATAAAAGATGGTAAATATATTGAAATAAAACCAACGCGTCCAGGATACGTAAAGTCGTCAATGTTGATTGGATGGTAAGAGTTAGTCGCGTTGCCTAGAATGAATGACATGGCCAATGAGTTTGATGTGGAAGTGGAGTCATAAGGTTCATTCGTCGAATAAGGTGATAGGTTTTCTCTTCCATCTAGCTGATGGTCTTGAGACCGATCACGATGATGATGATGATGTGGATGAAAAACTTTGTTGGCTTGTGTGAAATCTAAAAGTTGATGATGAAATAAAACACTCAAAAGTCGATGTAGATTGGCATGACCAAATACGTTCATCCTGATCTCGATAAGTCTGGGTTGAGATGAGATGTAAACCGTCAAGCAAAAAAGGTTTGAATGGGCCACATCAATCAGGCCAAGAAGAATGAGAAGTGAAGGTATGATAGATCACCCTAAAGTGAAGAACTGCACGGGCCCTTTAGTCTAGATTAAAACTGACCAGAAAGAGGTGAAGAATGAAACTCGAGTGGTAGAATAGGAAGAAGGAGATTGTGAGTTACCATTTTTAGATAAGTTTGATGAAGTAGATGATCAACTTCAAAAGTCAAGAGTCATTTTTAAAAAACCATCTGGTCGAGTTCATTAATCTTCTGCTCCAATGATTTTGGATAAGGTGTTGGTCAAATTCTCTTTAGATGTATCTGAAGGATGTGAGAATGAATGGGGATGTGGGTAAAATGTGAGGAAGGATGAATGCTTGTTGGGTTGGATCACAAGTTGCAAAGAGGCCTAGAGAGACAGACTGATGAAAGTGTTCGCATTCCTCTTGATCTCAGACTCAAAGGAGGGATCCCAAAGTACTGAGTAGAGTGAGTGCCCAAGTCACCACCTATCAGACTCGCAGTCAACAGATCTTGATATCGCTTTAGATCACTCAAGCAGCAGCAAACTCAAAGAAACGCGGAGAAGTTTAAGATGAACTTTAAAGTATCATTGGAGTGCACTGGGTTTAAGGATGGTATGATCCAGTTTGAATTCAGTCGAATCCAACTGAACTTCTGACGAACGGTCACCTCAATATCCAGCTGAGGATCTATCCTGATGACCATAACTGATTAACTCGTCAGCCTGACTCTTTACTTTCCGTTACTTACACTTGATTTTAATAGCACCAGACTGAAATTGTTAAGACTTGGTTAAATTGGATGGTGTGATTTGAAATATACACTGACCACACTCGATAGTCAAAATTGTCAATGAAGATGAAGCAGTGAGACAGAGTTTTGAAAAGAAAGATTATACAAGAAAGAAAAGAGGAACCGATGAGATAGGATTGATAAGTGATGAAAACCTAGGAGTGAGTGAAGTGGATGATGAGAAGTGATTGGGAATGAAACAGATGAACAGATTGGATTGTGAATGAATGATGGCGAGTTGAATGAATGTGGTTCTTGCTTGTTTACCTCTGATGAGTATGATGACTGAGACAATCAGAATTGCTCAATGGTCAACCTTCACCATCACATGTCCGATCAATCTACCACCTCATAATCTGTGAAGAGACTCAGTAAAGCAACCCACTCATTCATTCATTCATTCGAATTCCTTCAAACAACCCACATGGATTCGATATCCAAACACATCAATACCTTCTAGTCTCATTTCAAGGACACAGACACACATCAAAAGATGGTTCTTCATGATGATGTCTATTTGCCATACATACAGACTTGCGATTTTGAGAAAAAAAAAAGAAAATCAAATCGAAAGATCCGATGAATTCCAATCCTAAATAGAATTCGATTCTTGAGTACTGATTAAATTCACAGCAAGTTTGAAAAACGGATAGATTTGGATTGAAGGTAGGTACATCAGTTTTGATGGGTAAAGTTGAATGATTTGGTTTTGTGAATGAGGTGAAGTGAGAAGATTGTTTGAGATTGATTTGAATGGATCATCATCATCACCAGCAGTGAGGTGTGTGTGTGTGTGTAGGTAGATAGTGAGACCTACTTACCTCTATCCTCTTTCTGCAGAAGGTCACATCTCCGAAACTACCGATCTGATACTGAGATATGGATTAGTTAAAGCATGCTTTCTATCTACATACATACATACGAAGAATGATTGTATGTACTCTTTTTCTCTTTTCTTTTCTTCGAAAGCATAGAATTCAATCTAGCGATAAAAAGACAGATGATGCTTTGTTTTGAATTCACTCTTCAAGCATAGCTCAGGTTTGATTGAGTGAGTTTTGAAAGGGTTTTGAGCTGATCATTCTAAAGAGATAGAGTGTAGTTGAGGATTGAATGGATGAAGTTGATCGGTATTTTAAACTCCGCAAGATTTGAATGCGAATGGTGGGATGGGATGGGATGAAGTTGAATGGTGATGAGTGATGAGTGAAGTGATGTGTGGTTGAATGGGAATCTGAAGAAGTGGAATGTAAGTAAAGAAGTGCTTATCTAAGATCGATCGATGATTTGGTTTGGTTTGTTTGGTTCTGGATAGGATGGGATTAAGTAAGCCGATGGGATGAAATGATTATATAATCAACCCCCCTTCCACCCTCTCTCAATCCTTCTTCAATCCATCCATCCTCATTCTAATCTCAATCCATCCACTAGACCACTTTAGAAACCACTGATTAGATCATCACTACTCCATCATCATGTCTTCAATCATCAATCCTCATCACTCAAATCAATCTCATCGTCATCTATCCTTACCTATCTTGAATCAAATCGAAAACCATCCTCAATCCAAACCCATCATCATCAATGGTTCTAATCTATCTTTATCTGATCTAATTCAAATCATCAATCTCAATTCAACCCATCATCATTCAAACGTCATCTTATCGGATCAAACTCAAATTCAAAATGGTATCAAACACTCTTTTGAATTCATGAATGCTCGTGTAGGTTCTTCTTGATGGGATTTAGTCAAATGTTTTCATCAAGAATGGGTTGATGGATGAACTGATGTTGGTTTTTGATTTTTGGATTGGATCATCAGACTAACAAGAGTGTATATGGTGTGACCACTGGATTTGTTGAGTTTGATTTCATTTCATTTCAAAAAAGAAAAAAACAAAAAGAAAATTCTCGAGTGACCAATTTCTTACATCAAACTGTTTTTTTCGATGATTTCATCAGGGTGCAGCTGCAAATACTAGAACGAGTGATGTAGAAGCCTTACAAGTTTCAATCTTAGAACATTTATTAGCAGGTGTACATGGATTTGAAAATCAAGATTTAACCCAATTCAATTCAATCTCATCAGATTTAAATCAACCTTTAAATCTCAATACGATGCCGGAATCCATCGTCAGAGGTGCGATCTTGATCCGATTGAATTCTTTAACTAGAGGTCATTCGGCTGTTCGATTGGAAGTTTTAGACGGTTTGATCAATCTATTGAATTTGAAGATCACCCCGATCGTCCCTTTGAGAGCTTCGATCTCTGCTTCGGGTGATTTGTCTCCTTTATCTTACATTGCGGCTGTCTTATGTGGTCATCCTGATGTCTATGCTATCGATCGAAGGTAAAGTCAATCTCTCAGTCCAAACTTCAAAGTTCAAAGTTCATGACGAGTTGATGATTCATTAAAAATCTGATGTTGTTTTGATTTTGGTTTCTTAGTAAATCACCACCAGTGATTGCTTCATCTGCTGAGATTCTTTCAGCTCATCAAATCACGCCTATCAAACTTGGTGCAAAAGAAGGTTTAGCTCTCGTCAATGGGACTAGTTTTAGTGCTTCAGCTGCATCCATTGCACTTTACAGTTCCCACTTTTTCGCTATGTTATCTCAAGTCTTAACAGCTATGATGACCGAAGCTATGTTGGGTCAAATCGGTTCATTTCATCCGTTGAGTTTTGATTTTCGGTTTCATTTATTCCACTCTGGCCTTCAAAAAGTTAATTTGATGTCTTTTTGTTTTAGATTCATTCATGTCACTGCTAGACCTCATCCAGGTCAAATTGAAGTATCAGATACGATTGATAAATTATTGAAATCGAGTCAATTAGTCGATCATACTGATCATGAAGAAAAAGATGTGAGTGCTGAGATCTCTAAACAAACTTTGAGACAAGATCGTTATCCTTTAAGAACTGCACCTCAAGTAAGTCTTTGTTTTTTCTGTTGGAAACAACCTGAAGCCTCTTGTTGACCATTTGATATTCATCTTTTTGATGTATATTGTTTTTAGTGGATCGGTCCTCAATTGGAAGATTTAATAGTTGCTCATACCACTATCAGTCGCGAATTGAATTCGACCACAGACAATCGTATGTAAACTTTCCAAAGCAGACCCCACCAAAAACTTGAACTGATGCATGATTTGAATGCTCAGCCTTGATTGATGTTGAGAATGGAATCATTCATCATGGTGGTAATTTTCAAGCTACTTCGGTTGCTACTTCGATGGAAAAAACTCGTCTTGCATTGGCTTCTATTGGTAAAATCATGTTTGCTCAAATGACTGAGCTTAACAAGTTGAGTTAACCATCTTTTTAGAAACAAAACCCATTTCGTCGATCCTTCTGGTCATCTTTATTAATGTTCTGGTCATGTCTTTTCAAAAACTTTAGTCCTTCGATGAATAAGGGTTTACCATCTTGTTTGAATGGTGCTGAACCGAGTACAAACTATCAGTAAGCATTTGATCACGCTTATCAATATATATAGACATGTTAATGTTTTATGATTTTCTCGTAGTACCAAAGGACTCGACACTGCTACTGCTTCATATTGTTCTGAACTTCAATACCTTGCTTCACCTGTTACCACTCATGTTCAAAGTGCTGAATCTCACAATCAATCAGTCAATTCACTTGCTTTGATCAGTGCTCGAAAGACTATCGAAGCTGTTCAAGTTCTTAAATTGGTAAGTCTTTTTGAACTTCTTTCACCATCAGATCAAACACTCATCCTTTGATTTTGTTTTCTATTCAGCTCATGGCATCTCATCTCTACTGTTTATGTCAAGCTATCGATTTAAGAGTTTTAGACATTAACTTTAAATCCAACTTGAAACCTGAGATGGAAGGTTTAGTGAAATCTCACTTTGGAACTCATCTTCCAAGTGAAAGTTTAGAAAACTTAACCTTGAAGATTTTAACCAGTTTTCATGAACGATATTCACAAACGTCTAGTTTAGATTCGATTGTGAGGATTCCAGATGGATTGGAATTCATCACTCATTCGATCATTCGAATCTTTGATGATCATCAAGTTTCGATTCCGATCGGATCGATTTCGAAGTTTCAAACTGAAGCGAATTTGATGATTTATGAAGTTTTGAATCGATCACGTGAAGAGATGTATGATGAGCATCATCGGAAGGGAGGAGAGTATGCTTCAAGATATTTAGGAAAGACGAAAGGGATGTATGAATTTGTTCGAAAAGAATTAAAGATTGAGACTAGAAGAGGTGATGTGGCGAATGGAGCACATGGACCAACTGTGGGAAGTTCGGTGGGTAAGATTGTGAAATCGATGGACATTCAAGGTGGTTTAGGATCGGTTTTGATTAAAATGTTGGAATCGATTTGAAAGAGAGAGATCATATATATATATATATATCTTCAATCGAACCTGTTGTTTCACTCGCCAGAGAACAAAAAAAAATTCTAATAATTGATCCATAGACATTCTTGGTTTTTCCTTCTCCTTTTTTTTTTTTCTTTTTTTCCAAAATCTTCATTGGGTGTTTTTTTTTTCTCAAAAATCTTGATTTACTTTTGATGATTTTGTTGTATCCTTTCTTTTCCTTTTTATATGTATTCCTTTTGTGATTGATAAATAGATTTGAATTATATATATATATATATATATATATTTCTGATTATTTTTTCTAAGTTAAAGGTGTGGGTGAGATTAGATTTGATGAAAAAGTGTGTAAGAAAGAAAGATAGAAAGGAAAAGGAAAAAAAAGAAAGAGAATCTGGGGTAGGTTTAGTGTGGTTGTTTTTTTTGAAGATATGATGGTTTGTGATGATTTGGGATGATTGATTTTTATGAATGAAAGCAAGAAAGATGAGAAAGAGAGGAAAGAGAAGGAAAGAGAAGGAAAGAGAAGGAAAGAGAAGGAAAGAGAAAGAAAGAGAAAGAAAGGAAAGAATTGAAAGAATTGAAAGAAGAAGAGGATTAGGAATTCCACAGAATTTGTAACCAACTGAATTGGATTTGAAAACACTTTCAGTGATCATCCTAGATTGGTTTATCCTTTGTGCTAAAGAACACATGAGATTTCTAAATGAGAGTGCTGTGAATTTTTTTTTTTGATGATTGAAAAAATACAAAATACACACATGAAATAGTGAGATTGATAGAGTTGATCTGTGGATTTATTAGATTTTGGATTCAATTTAAAAACATTGAGATTGGTTTTTAAGTCTTTTTTTTGGATTTTTTGGGTCATATACTGACTTTCCTATTACAAAAAAAAATAGATGGGATTGGTATTGTGATACTTGGAAGATTTTAATTGATTCTCTTTCTCTCTATCTGTTGTTTTTCTTTTTCTGACTTTTTTTTTGATCATCATCATCATACTTGATTTTTTTTAAATTTTTTTTCTTTTTTTTTTGGTCATTTGAACTTCATCATCTGGATTATATACTTGAAATTTATTCAACTCATTCAGATTTTTTTTCAAAAAAAAGAAGATTTTCAATCAGATATATGATTGAATTGAATTCATCAAATGTTCAGGGGAATGGAAAAAAAGTAGATTTTGAGGATCTGAACTGACTTAAATGATTTTTTTAGAAAACATACTAGGTATTGAATTTTTTTTCTTATATCAAGAAAGAAAAAAAAAAACAAGTGATTTTACACATTTGTCTTTGCTTTGGTCAAAAAAATCATCCCAAAAAATCTTGAGAGCTGATTAAGATTTAAAACTTTAAAGAGTGGAGTGTGATCACAAACTTATCAAAGTCCCTCATCAAAGGCCTAAGCCCCAGCAAGAGACTTACCTCAAAAAGCAGACTTCTTGCGTGAGAAGTAAGCTGTATTTGTGTGAAACTTGTTACATTGTGATCACTTTTTTTTTGGCTCAATGATGTCTCTTCAATGAGATGAACAAAAATGATAGCTATGAGCCATTACATAAGCTCAAGCTTCAACGAACTCCATACAATGAGGGGAAGTTCTGTTCTGCGGAGGTCCAAGACAAGTATTTTCCTGAGTGCTTACTCTCTATGTACTAGCTGTATCTGCTGTGGGATTCAGACAAAGCTTTTGAGCGCGTCGGAATAATACAGGTGACTGGAAAAACATTTCTGATGGAACTTCTGTTTCACTGAAAGCGCTATCCTGACATGCTACCCTTGATCTGGCTGCCTGATCGGGCAAGGAGCACGGTGTCAAAAAGTCAGCCATATATTGATGTTTATGAAGCTCCATCTGTTCCCACTCAAGTATAGAACACTTGGAGAGCCTGAGTCTGGCTTTGAGTTTGGGGTAACATTGAGTATTTACTGATTCAAAGAGATAGAGTCAAAGGTGTAGGAAAAAAAGGGTATACAAAAGATCTATGAATATCAATCAAGCAGCTTGTGAGTACAAAGACTTTGAGAACTTGAACTTTGCAAAAATGTCTCACACATTGAACTACAGTTTGACCTTGTGGATCCAAGTTCTGGTTCCAAAGCTGACACTTTCTGCCCCTGCAACAGTTGTGAACTTCAATTTGGACACCAGCTTCAGTTTCCATTGTATCTCTACTTCCACCCAGCCTATGGAGTTGCTTGAAGTGTCAGCTTATGTAATGCCTTTTGGCCTTGATGTCATTTCTTTCCATCAACAAAACTTTGTTGAGCCAAAGAAAAATTTATCACAATGTAACAATTTTCAGGCAAATGCAGCCTACTTCTCACGCAAGAAATCCGGTTTTTGGGGTAAGTCCCTTGCTGGGGCTTGGGGCTTTGATAAGTTTGGTGGTATCACCAAGTTCTTGAGAAAACCAGTAAAAGACTACTCCGTGCAGATCCCAGGCTGGGTCCTTGTAATTACTAATTCTCAAAAAAAAGACCTTGAATTTTTCATGATTTTTTTTCCACAAAATTGATTGGATTATATGAGATTTGATATGGTTATCAAAGAAAAAAAGAAAAAGGTTTTGAAGAGGGATTCTTTAAGTTTCATGTTTGGTTTTATGAGATATATATCATATCAAATTGAAAAAAAAAGTTTTTGAGGGTAAATTTGATTTTTTTTGATTTCAAATTCAATTATGTATTTATTTAACAAATCATAGATTTTTTTTTGTTTATAGAAAAAGAAAAAATGATGTTTAAGTACATACACACATAAGAAATTGAAAAAAAAATTACATTTTAACAAATTGACTCTTCTCAAAAGGTTAAATCCCAAAAAACAAAACAAATTCTCATTATTTTTAATTTGTATAAAAATTAAAATCAGTTTAATTTTTTTTCTTTTTTTTTCTTTTTTTTGGTTTTCATTGTACATATGAAACATAATTCAACTGTTCATTTTTCTTTTTGGTTAAAAAAATTATTAAAAAAATTGATTGATTTGTTTGTTTATTTAAAAGAAAAGGAATGAAAGAGAAAGCAAAAGGGTTTTAAGAGGATAAGAATTATGAGTACATCATCAAAAAAAAGAAAAGAAGAAAAGGTTAGGAAAAAGAAAAAGTGAATGCCAAAAGAAACGGAAGAGAGAAAAAAAAAGAAGATTAGATTAGGTAAAGATTCAAACTTAAATCATTTAAGGAAACATATTTAAGAAAAAATATTTTGAAATTTCAAAATGATGTTTCAGTTTCAAAAGCTTTTCATAGAAATCAAGTTTTCTTAAATTAGTGAATTTCATGAATTGACTTTCAAGTTTGAATGTTGACTTAATTTCTCTTTTAAATCTTTAATTTCGTCACGTCTAAAAATCAAACCAAATCATCAAATTGAATCCTTTAGAAAAAAAACCAAAACAGCTTGGAGGTGATGAAGAAAATCAAATCGGTTCAAAGAAAAAAAAACTTACAATTCATCTAAACTGATTTTCAAACTTGCTGCATCCTCTAACTGTCTTCTCACATTCGCTTCTTCAAGATAACCTTCTACTAATCTTTCTTGTTCTAAGAGTACATTCAATTTCCCAAATTCTTTGGTTTCAGTTGAAACGATCAATGGGTTATTAGGATTCGAACTTGAACTAGAATTCATTAAACTCTCTTTGGACGGTTTAGATAAACTCTTTGCTGTAGTAAAACCAGTCTTTGAACGTGATGAGATTGGTTTATCGGGTATGATTGGTTTGGTTGAAGATGAAGAGGAGGGATCAATCAAATCAAATCCTCCAATACTTCGAATTAATCCCATATGATCACGTAAGAAGAATGCAGAACGAGTGATGATGGCTTTTTTTAATCTTTCTTCTGAAAGGGTTTGTTGTTGATTTGAACTTGATAATTGTGATAATCTTTTAGATGTAGA
Source organism: Melampsora americana (assembly GCA_022264835.1). Lineage (NCBI taxonomy): Eukaryota > Fungi > Basidiomycota > Pucciniomycetes > Pucciniales > Melampsoraceae > Melampsora > Melampsora americana. The sequence goes on from JAIFHY010000006.1 coordinate 1,879,680, forward strand.
ATCGTATGATTGTAAATTTCTTAAAAGTCTTTTCCTCATATTCATTAATTGAATGGGTGGTGGTGGTTTACTTGGATTCAAATTGGAAGTGGGATTTCTATTACACATTGATCAAGATTCAAAGAGTGAGTGAGTATTCAAATCTTGAATTGATGAGTTTCAGTTGTATCACTTACTTTGAATTGATGAGCATTTCCTGAAACTCAGGTAAACTACGTTCAATCTTATCTTGTAATTGTTTTAAAAGATAATAAAGTTTAAGATACTCTGGAACATCCATTGGATAAGTCATAGATTGTCTTCTCAAAACGATTGTTAAACATTCTCTACAAACTCGTACCCCTTTTGGTTTAGAAACAAGATTAGGATTAGTTGGATTGAAAGTCGCAGTTGATTTTTTGTTCATCAGATCAAAGACCGTATGACGATCATCTGTATTGATCCCGATTTCTTCATCAGTCAATTCAACGATTTTACCTGGATATTTGTTATCTTGATTTGAAATAATGGATTTTTCATTCATCAAATTCGAAGGATTACTGAATCTAGATTCGATCAATTCTTGACTATCCCATTCAAATCTAATAAAACTTGAACATCTTTCTTTTCTTGGTGGTAAACCTTCTGAAGTGAGATGATTAGTAGGATGGTCAGGTGGTAAGAAACAAATCACTTTTCCACATAATCTACAATGATGTTTTCGTACTCTTACTGTGAATTGTGAATTACAGATCGTACATCTTTTTAATTCTGAATCTTCTTGCCATCTCACTATATTTTGTTCTTTTGATCTGATACTTGAATTAGGTTCAATTAAATTAGAAAGATAATGATTGGTCAGAGATGAGAATGAATTCAATAAGGGTGTAGAATTTGAATTTGAATCTGAAGTTGAATTGGAGTGAAATGGGTTTGGAAAATGTAAATCGATCAATCTTTCTAATCTTTTTTGTAATCTACTCTCTTCTAATCTTTTGATTTCTTCTTTACCTTTTCGAAATGAGATGAACAGATCAGTTAAATTTCTATAAACTCCTTTCGGTTGAAATCCTGATCTAAATGGAACTTGTGAATTAGGTGTGATTGAAAATTTAGATGAAGTAGATGAAGATGAATTAGGTTGATTTAGATGAGCTGGTGTACTTGGTCTTGAATTGACAGGTGATGAATTATTACTATTGATTGAATTGATGGATCTTGAAGGATGATGAAGTGAATGACGAATTGAAGTTAAATGAGGTGAAGAATTTGATGTGAGTTTAGATTGATGATCGATTGATGATGAAGTGAAGCTTGAAGGTCTTTGATTTGAATCTTTTGGATGATCATGAGTGTAAGCTGAATCGATGATTGGTCTTGGTGAAAGTTGTTGTTGAGATAAAGTTGAAAGTGAAGATGATGAGTTATGATGTGAGTTTACTTTGAGTTGTTTTGATGTATATGGTCTATAATTCAATCTTCCTGGTGGTGTGGGTGATGTTGATGAGAATGGTAAAGTGTTCATTTTGTTTGATGATGATGATGATGATGACGAAGTTGAGATGTTGAATGTGAATTTGATTTTTATTTTTTTTATTTTTCCACTAAATCTTTCATTTCATTATCCGATCCGATCGAGCCCTATCTAGACTTCTTCAGTCCTCTCTCTTTCAAAGGAATTGAACCACCTTCGATGCAATCCATAGCTTAGATGATACAAGTTTGTCTCCCTTATAAGATCTCATCATTGATTCATGTAAGCTTATCCTCGCCTAAATTCGGTGTGTCCTATCTTAATGAACACTGTCGCCTCGTGGTGATTGGATCTGATCAAACCATGTGTCTTTCTTATTTGATGAGTCTAGGTGAATGAGTGTAAAGGATAAATATGCAGTATATATATGCAATATATCCTTATTGTTTGATGAGTGAAACTGAAGGCTCTTATTTTATGTATTCATGCTTCTCGGTTTCTCTTTGACTCTTCTTCGGATCGAGGTTTCAAACTGAGTAATTTCTATTTAGTCCTTTTCACAAGTCATATCATATGGCTTTTCAAAGTCATAGTCGGTGATCATGCAAAATCCGCATGATCCATTGGCTTTCAATGTTCTTTCCGTCTCTTGAGTTTTGAAGATAGCCGCTTTGCTTGCGAACTTGACGACGTTTGAAGTCTGTTTCTTGGTTTGGATTATTTACTGATCCTCTATCATCATCAGTGGGATGGATGGTTGAAAGATAAAATGAGTCGGTCTGAATGCGTGAAATAGCAACCTCTGTTCAGCCATGCGATCAATTAATCAACGATCACGGCGGACAAGGTGCGAAAGATGCCATATAGGCTAACACTCAGAGGAGATGGCTTGTCGATAGCTGCCTTTGGGCTCATGAATAGGGAAATGGCAACAGCAACAATCTTGAAAGATTGAAGTCAGCATACCATATTGAAGGCTTGAAAAAAGTCTACGTGAAAGGTCATATTCAAGGCATCTGGGCTCTAATCTCGGATAAAGAGATGCAGTGTGGAGATCCTTGAGCAAAACATGTCTTTCAACTAGTTGCGAAGCAAAAGGATGGGCAAAACAAAGTACAACAAACACCGATTAATGTGATATTGCGTGTAGGCATGTCGGGCAAGAAAGTGCTCAATAAGGAAGCACTTCGAGGGAAAACAGCATCAGGTTTAGAAAACAACAGAAAAAAAAGTAACGGTATCTAGTTCATCAAATTACATCAAGTTCGTACTCATCAGATCGAATTCTGCAACAGGAGATCAACATCAGAATGCAAGGTACAATGGGCATCAAATGAAGGAGATCAAGATTGAATGACAAACCATCGTAAAAGTCCACGGTCATTGACCAATTTGAAAACTTTTTGCGGGCACTCAGACAGCGTTAGAGTCCTACAAGGCGAACGGAGAAGACAACAGACGTCAGGAACTGAGGAGTGTAACACGAATGGAAATAGTATGAACGGCGGGACTGACTGATTTCATCTGTTGGTCGTTTAAGCCAAAGATGGTTCGACCACCGAAACCAAGTCCACCACCGAAACCGAGACCACCACCGAAACCAAGACCCTGAAGTCCGGGAAGGAATGTGTTCTGGAAGATGTTGAAGGCACCGGGGCATGCGGCAATGACGTTACATTGACCCCATCCGAAACCGGCACCCATGAATGGCGAGCAGACACCACCCATACCGAATTGACCCATAAGACCACCGAACAATCCTTGAGTGAATGGGAAACCACCGGGTCCCCACATTCCACCCATGCCTAATCCACCCATGCCTAATCCACCGAGACATTTTTCCTTGACAGTGTTGCTGTCAACACCGGTCTGTTGGTCTGATCGACGAGTCAAAGTCTTGGTGTCCTGCAAGACGAACAGAAAAGACAACAGGACGATGAGTGAGAAGTTGAGGCTGAAAGAAAACGATATGAAAGGCAAAACTGACTGATTTCATTTGTTGGTCGTTTAAGCCAAAGATGGTTCGACCACCGAAACCGAGACCACCACCGAAACCGAAACCACCACCGAAACCAAGACCCTGAAGTCCAGGGAGGAATTGGTTTTGGAAGATGTTGAAGGCACCGGGGCATGCGGCAATGACATTACATTGACCCCATCCGAAACCGGCACCCATGAATGGCGAGCAGACACCACCCATACCGAATTGACCCATAAGACCGCCGAACAATCCTTGAGTGAATGGGAAACCACCGGGTCCCCACATTCCTCCCATACCTAATCCACCCATGCCTAATCCACCGAGACATTTTTCCTTGACAGTGTTGCTGTCAACACCGGTCTGCTGGTCTGATCGACGAGTGAAAACAGCGGGAGCGTCAAGAGAAGAGGGAGCAGGTAAGGCTACAATAACCTGTAGGACAGCCAACAAGACGAATAGTGAAAGTGTGAAATGCATGATGGAACGTTATAAAATGAAGTCGTGAAAAGTTGATTAAAGACTAATTGATAGATCTACGATAAGGATTGGTAAGGAGAGATCGTGATGCTGTCTGGCTTACAAAAGTGTTCGTAGCGATGGATGGGTTAGAAGAGGATGAGGAATAATGATACCATGCCTCGAGGTTCAGCTTTTATAGTCAAAATCCATTTGTCACTCTGAGTGATACGGCGTGCTATCTCGTGCTATCTGATGTAGTGGTTCAGTCCCTGTTGTTGGCTTCAGTTCGCAATCTCACCTCGGTGCGTTTCGAGCCGCCACTCGAGTAGGGAAGTTTTTTCTGTTTTTTCTCATCACACGACGTTTATTCGCAATACCGAGCGGCTTGGGCGGCCAAGTCGCTCGGCCAACGTCCGTCAAGAGTGTCTCACTCTCTTCAATATACTAAAATATATATCAACATGTTGAATTGATTGACTGATGTGAGTCATGGCATGTCTGGGGTCATGCAGTACAACCTCCCACCTGTGACCTCAGTGCAGTCCGTTTTTGGTCGGTGCCCCAAATTAGAGAAATCACATCACAGGCCGGACGCAATGTGGGTTTGTGTGAAGTAAATCAAATTGAAGAGTAACACGCTGACTTATGTATCACAGGCTTCAGAGGACAAGGCCAAGACTTCGACCAAGACTTCGAAATGTGTTGTTGAGTTAAATTTCCCGGCGGATTGGACACGACGTCGATTCACAATTTACCTCAGGGATACCTATCAATTCAGTGTACATATATCGCCTCGTCATGCCCGCGATGCCATATGGGTCCCGGCTGTGACATCCACTACACCGCGGGGTGACTTTCACCGTTGGCTACGTCAGAATGACATGTTTCAAAACGGTTCGGGTTTGCGTATGGTATCGGGTGAACGATGCATGAATGAGCTTCTAGGCCCTCACGTAGCGAGAGATTCCATAGCAAGACGATGTCGCCGGGGAGAACAATCGGTCACATTGCAATATGTGAGACATGCGTTGATCAGAGTCACGGAATGCAGTTGCGGTCGCGTGTGCACACTGTGACACTGATCAACATGTTCCTGACATCGTATTGTGACTAATCATTCCCCGCAGTGTGTGGCTACAACATGAGCAATGTGCCAGCTGTGTGAGATGGTAGTCACATAACAAGCGACTTTGCTCACCACACATTCTCGCTTTGGACGAGCACCATCTGATGGACTGGATAGCGAGCATAGTGTCTTGTTTGGTAGCTACAAAGTTGAGAAGACCGACCACCAGAGGTCAATTTGCAAGTGACACAGGTCACCTGTCACCTGTTCACCGGTGAAAGGTGGCCTACATCATTCTTAGAGCATTGCCACTCACGTGATTGGCGGGGCGCAATTGGACTGCCCCAGGGGCAGGCCTTTTGGGCTCAATTTTGGGGGTGGTGTGCCCATGCTAGGTTTAGGTCTATTCCACACATTTACCGTGTGATGATGGGTTAGAAATTCTTGTTTGCATCAATAAATTTTTCAAATCACACCTCAAAGTGTTCTACTTAACACATCACTGTCAGCATATCATGCCAAAAGTCAAATCATCCTTGTCAAAGTCAGCCTCAGCCAAGTGGAACCGACCTAGCGTTGCATTTGGAAAGCGATGGACTGGGTTCTTGATGTCTGCTGAAGTGAATGCATCAACAAACCACCGCCAGGCTCAGTGTCAGCACTGCAAAACTACGTTGGACAGAAAGCCAGATAGATTAGCTGATCATGTAACCAAGAAATGCCCGTCAATCTCAATCTCAAAAAAATCTGAATACAAATAACTTAGGCCCCGTTTGGTTTGTTTTGTGTGATTATTCAATTTGAAAACCCAATTTTGATTTGCCCCTATTTCAAGGGGCGGATTGAAAAACATGTAATTCTGAGATTGTTGCTACCAAGCAGCAAACCAAAAGAGGTCAACAGACGTCTGTTGACCTCGTGATGATCAGATTGGTGGTTATTCACAATGATCTCAAGTTGTATTTACAATCTTGATCTCATCGAGTTGTATGTAAAGGTGATTGTTCACCTTCATCCTTTTTGTTCATCATCACCATCATCACCCTTCTTTTTTTCTTCATTCTTCTTGTCCTCTTTCATTCACTTTCATTCTCTTTGATCTCTTTTCTCATTCATTCCTGTCCTCATTCTTCTTTGTGCTTCTACAAACCAAAACCAACTACACATCACAAAACCACTGGTTTTGTACAATGTTGTCACAAAATCTTTGCTCAATCCAAGTTCAGTGCCGCCCTTGAGGTGTTTTGAGAGCGCTGAATACTCTTGATCACAACAAGAATGAACAGCTATCAAAATTGAAATTTATTAAACAAGTTCTTGGAATCCAAAAGCAACATTTTGCCATGTTCTCATACATGAGCACTGCAACTCAGATTTGCATTTGACAGCTCCTTCCGCAGCTCTGCAAAACACCACGCCTCACCTCCATTCTCAGTGGTCAAGCGTGGATTGACAAGCTCATCAACAATCCAAACAATGTTGTTTTTCCTCTGGCATGCACAAGCATGTCTTCCTTGAACTACGCTCGGTTCTCAAAGTTGCAGGAATTCTTTTTGACTCACATTCAATGACTTCAACTGAGAAATTGGCTCTCCTGCTCTATACTATTATCACCGGTCTCTCAAATTGCAAACTTCAGAACCGCTTTCTGCGCTCTGCTGATAGCATTTCTAAGTTAGTTTTTTTCAAAAAAAATTCACTTTTGTCTTTTGTCTTTCAGCTCTCTGACTTGCTGTCTCTTGACCAGGACAATCAAACACCTTGTCAAGGGAATTTCCAATAACAGAGAGTTGCTCAAAAAATACATTCCTCTTCCAAATGCCAATACACCACTCCCAGATACCTTTACTGAGAATACGAAGTTCATGCCTTATTTTAAAGACTGCCTTGGCGCAATTGATGGTACACACATTCCGGTCACTCCGCCAGCTTCTGAGTTACTTCCTTTCCTCAATATCAAAGGCTACATATCTCCAAATGTCCTGGCTGCATGTAACTTCAATATGGAATTTATTTATTTATTGGTTCGAGCTGAAGGAAGTATGGCCAATGGTGCTCTTTGGAGCATGGCTTGGAATCAAGACCTTGCAATTCCTACAGGAAAATCCTATCTTGGTGACACAGGTTTTGCTCTTACTGAGACTTGTCTTGTTCCTTATTGCAAAGTCCGTTATCATTTACAAAAGTGGGAAAAGAAAGCAGCCAGGTGAGTTTTTTTATCATGCTTTTCATCAAGCACATTCTTCTCTTTTTTATTCTTATCTTCATCTCCATACTTTCATCTTAGACCTCAAAATGCAGAAGAAATTTTCAATCTTTGTCACACTAGTGCTCATAACGTAATTGAGCGCATTTCTGGAGTCTGAAAGAAGCGCATCAACATTATGGCAAATGGGTGTCAATATACTATTGAGATTCAAATTTCTATGGCTACTGTTATGTGTTTTATTCACAACTTCATCTGCTCAAAAGATCCAAATGGTTTAGATGAAGAATTCCCACAATTTGGAGACAATTTCATTCCCAACTCTCAAGATGCAACTGAACCTCTCACTCAAGATCAGATTGGTAGCTTAGAAAACTTTGGTAGTACATCACAAGGTAACAACAGAGCTAAAAATCTTTGAGATTAAATTGCAGCTGCTATGTGGGCGGATTACGTTGAAGAGACTGACAGAAGAAAGAAGGTCAATCAAAGCAGACAAAGACACGGACAGCCTCCTATGTATCCTGGTATTTAAAGGTATGTATTACTCATACTACATGTATCTACGACATATAGTACTCATATTTTATTTTATGTTTTCTTACTCAAAGATTTGTCACTGAAAATACTTCTCACTTTGTTCACAACTCATCTGGCATGAAATATTAATTTTTTTTATTGCTGAGCATCACAATAAACATGTATATAATTGTATTTAATTTCAGTATAACAGCATTTAGTAGATAACATGTATATAATTGTATTTAGCTTAAGTATAACAGCATTTAGTAAATAACATTTATAATAGTATTGAGATGAGACTGTACATCTGATTGTCAATTGAAAGAATAGAGAGATGAAAGATTAAAGTGAAAAGAATGAAAGTTGACAGTGAAAAGAATAAATTGAAAAGGAACCAAGATGAAAGAAAATGATTGTAAGTTTAAACGTATGGATTTGAAGTGATTAAGATCACTCACTTAGTCCACCAGCATTGTTAGCAGCCATTCATCACATATTTCAGGTGGTGTACTGAGATAAGTCTCAGCCAACAAAGGCTGAGCAGCAAACAAACTTACTGCTGAGAAACATTGAGGTCGAGTTAATGCTTGAGATTTGTAGACCAAGGCAACTGCTTGAGCGTGAGGTGAATCCCTGGTAGGATTGACTCCCAGACTTGATCTGGTAGCGTAATGCAGCCATCAACCCACCCAGCCCCACTGAGACCGTCAAGATATTTGTAGTCGTTGTAAAGCTGGCGTAACTACAATGTTTGAGAAAAGTCCAAAAAAACAAATGTGGTCAATAAGCAATCAAAAGGAAAAAGAATGAAAGATAAAAAGAGAATCTTACCACATGAAATTGAGTCTTGTAGGTATCTGTATTTTTAACTAAGCTAATGTGAGTGATCCCATTGATTTGTTTTTCTTTGCTTTCTCAAAGTCTTTCAGCCACCTTTTCCCAAGTCCTGGGTTTGAACAAATGGGCAGTTATAGCATTTTTGGGTCCAATCGGTTTGCCATCCACAGGCTGGCATTCAGCAAGAAGGACTTTGATCATTGCTTGATGGTCATCAGGGTCCCATTTGGCTTTAGGTTGTTTGCCAGATTCAGTTTTGATTTTGGTTAAGGGCATTTGATTGGTGATATCCATCAATAATTAACTACAGTTGAAAAATGTTTGGTTTAGCTAAAGGTGATGACAAAGGAAATAAAGATGAACAATACCTAAGATTCATTCCTCAGCTAGCTAGAAGATGGAATAAACCAGAGTGACTCGACGTAAGAGTGAAATTGGAGCAATGAGATGATAGTGAACTAGGTGATCAAGTCACCGGTGTATCAAAGAATGTAAGAACAGAACGGAAGAAATGGAACAGAAGAGAGCTGGTTGAGTGGTTGGATGAGAGTCTACGAGGTCCAAGGAAACAAGCAATGTCAAAATCAGAATGGAACGGAAGAAATGGAACAGAAGAGAGCAGATTGAGTGGTTGGATTAGAGTCTATGAGGTCAAAGGAAACAAGCAATTTAAAGTGATGAAGAAAACAGAAAGGGGTGTGTGGGTAGTGATAAAAGGAGAAAGGGATGGACAATGAAGGGGGATGGAGGAGGGGCAAATAGGACTATTTGGTCTGAAATAGAGCCAAAAGGCTCTATCTCTATTTGGACCTCTCTTTGAAAATCTTTGATAAAATAGAGTCCGCAAGTAGAGAGACCAAACGGGATTTTGAAAATCCCTATTTGGCCAAGATTGGACCGAAATACTATTTGATGAAATTTCAAAGTTTTGCTGTGAAATTTTGTCAAATAGTATTTGGTTGATCAAACCAAACAGGGCCTTATGATTGCTGAGAATAATGAAAAGACTGGGTGATCAAAGTGTCAACTGGAAACAACAACTGACACAAGTGACAGTGGCCTTTCCCCAATGGGTCCAAAGTCTCAACTCATCCATGATTTCAGCTCACTGCATCACTTCAAGACATATGACAAAGCCAAGCTAGCCAATCTCAACAAAGAGCTGAGAATTCCATCAATTGATCAACGGATGCTCCTTCAATCAAGAAGAGAATCAGGGACATTCTTTCCAATTGCCTTCACTTTGCTTCAAATAATGTCTAATTCCAAGTACTTCAGCCAGTTATTGATATGATTGCAAAATTAGAACTTTCACATACTACTGTTGGTGAAGTGTGGAGCAAGGTGATTGTGATGTACATGAGGCTCAAAGAGATGAGAGTTGATGCTCAATATTCAACCTTCAAATCTTGCTGTATTCAAACAATCAACAGGCAATGTAAAGTCTTTGACAAAGTTTTTTTCTTACTCCTCAGTTTTGTCAGATTGCTGCATTTCAAAAATATGATATCAGTCATTTCACACAAGGTATAGTAATACTTGAAAAGGCCTGGAAGTTTAAACAGATCAAATGTAAAAACCTCATCACACAAGTCTTACAATACTACAACTCCAAGGGTCCTTTTTGTATAACTCCAGATGGCAAGTTGTAATTTCTCATTATCATACAAGATGAGATATTTTAACTGATCTTGATTGTTATTTAGGTTGTTCTACCTTGAATTATTGGGTGAAAGTACCAGCTAATCCACACACTCAAGAGCTCAAGACATCCACCATTAGGCTTTTAGAAATTGTACCACACACTGCTGGTGTTGAGAGCCTCTTTTTGCCCATGGCTTCTCAGAAGACCAAGTCGTGCCCTTGAATGAATGTCTGAACATTGAAGATGATGTCCCAAATTGAGATGGACCTTGAAGCCAAGAAACCAAACTAAGTGCTCAGACCAACCACTAATATCAACCAAACTGCTGCTAGTGATGAATCACAAGATTTAGATCCTCAATTTGAAGATCTTGACCAAGTTCAAGAGTTTGAGAATGGAATCCATGGTAAATATCAGGTGGATCAGGTAGAAGGCCAAGAGGATATTACTGAGAGTGGGTTTATAGAAACCATATTTGATTTAAAATTATTAAATATTAGAGTTTCAGCAGGACAACCTGTCACTATTGATTTAGATGAGGGGTCTGAGGATGATGATTGTAATGAGGATGACCTTTTTGGTGAGATGCTTTATTGGCTTTTGATGATGGGATGTGCAGAAGTACTATTATGAGATACAAAAGATGCTATTTTTGATGTTGTTGACCATTTTTGTTTACCATTTTTTGCTCTTTGAGGGGATTTTAACATCTCAGAGACACGCCTCAGCGCCCCCACCATAGGTGTGTAAAGATACACATGTAGGCAGAAGGTTATGGGATTAGACGGTTTCATTATATAATTCTCTCCAACGCCCGGCTTTGGAGAGTCCTCACTCCTCAGAGAGCATCACCTTGGACTTTTTGGAGCTAGGTGAGATTCCCTTTCCCTATTTTCTCTCTTGTTCTTTCTATTCTAGAGTGTTACTGACTCCTCAGAGAGCATCACCTTGGACTTTTTGGAGCTAGTTCAAAATCATAACAAAGTTCCAAGTCCTCCTGTGCTCTTGTGAGAAGTTGTGCCGGACAAGCTTCCGGACTCTCAGTGAAGGTTCCACAAGAACCTTACACTGTTTTTGACTTGCGCATTTGAAAAAAATGACAAGATTCAAGTTAAATTAGAACCTTAAACATCATTCCCTTCAATCTTCACATCAATTTTTTTCTTTTTTCTGTCACTCTGCACTATCTGTCATCTGTCAAATGGATTACCAGCTGTAATTATACTTCTGTCATCAGAACCTCACTCTGGCAATCACAATTCAATCGTATCTACAACTCTGCAAATTTGAACTCAGTGAATGATAGGCGGAAAGTCTCAGAAACCTGAGAACTTTTGTGAAAATCCTGAGTCACTCATTTGATTAGCCCTGAAGGCAAGACAAAAGAAAATTTGGAGTCACCAACAGCCCCTGATCCTCTGAGGTACTTACGGAAACCAGAAGTGTCAGCTTTAGGATCACTTGCGCCAACTCATTGGATTCTGTGTGCCTCTAGCCACAAACTCAGCCCAGCAACATTATCCACTGTTCAATTTTTGCCTCTGACTATCTCTCCATCAGCAACCAAGAAGAAAGTGATTGATTTACACTTTCAGAAACTGCTAGGAGTAACACCACATCCATCAGGACACTTCCAAGCAGACAAACCTCTAGCACAACGCTCCACAGTATCTTTGACCAATCCCACTTTGACCTGCAAAACCTTGGACCCAATGTAAAACAAACAAGACACTGTGTAGTCATTGCGCAAGCAGATTGCAGGACTTAAGCTGCAAAACAAAGCCCTTGCAGAAGCACGTCAAGAAACGCTTACTCTACCACAAACGGTACGAGATCTGTTAGCAGGCAAAGTAGCAGCACCCGCCATGACCTCTCAGATACCTGGCTCAAGTGCTTCCAGGAAACCAATTCCATCTATTCCAGCCAAAATCCTTACAGAAAATATCTAAACCCCAGCCCTTTGACGCCCACACCATTACCGCATGAATCTGCACCAGCCGTTTTACCAACCTTGGGTGACACTAATCAGTCACAATTAAGTCAGTCTTGAAAAAAAAGAGCTTATCAGCCAGTTCATTCAATTTCACTCCTTTGTGGCCTTGGGTCCAGTAGAAACAAACTTTGTCTCTCATTGGCAGTTTCTTTAAGGATGTGTAAAGTTTGATTCAAAGATTTTTCCCGGACAATTATTTTGGTATCTCATGGGTGAGGCTTAGAGCTTCTTGATTTTTTGCAGAAAATGGCTAGAAGTGAAAGGGAGTGTTGTCTTCTGGGTGTATTGCTTTCTGGTTCTGCCGCTAAAAGTAGTCCTAAGAGTTCTGTCTCATGATTTGAAGAATTTTCAGCCTAGTTTATGGAAGATAGTACCCAAAGGCACGACAGTACCATCTATTTCCACAATGCATGTAGAGAGTCTGTAAAAGGTGAAACAGTATCCCTCTATTGGGGGATATCTGTATTTGACAGATATACTGATCTTTTCCCCTTTTTTGCCCGCTCTCACAGAACCCTCCTACACTCCTTTCCTATTGTCACTGACAGTCTGCTTATCTCACAAGTTCCCTTATGTGTTAAGCTTTTTCTTTCTCCTCCCGCCCGCCCCCGTTACTGTGACCAATTCAGCCAGGGGTAGTAGTGGTAGGTGCTACAAACATGTTGTTTTCTCTGTTTGGTTTCCCTTTTGTCTTTCTGGCGTTCCTCCTTGATTGATCTTGTAGTATAGTAGTAGTTGTAGTGGGGATGCCTAGCCCAGCGTGCGGAGCTCCCCATCTACGCGGACCAGTAGGCCTACCCCCAAGCTTTCTTGGTCTGGGGGTACCCCCAAGAAACCTAGGAACTCATATACTTGAGCTTCTAGGTTTGCCTAGGACAACCGGATGCTTATGTATCATGAGTTGAAGGAAATCATATTATTCACACCCACTAGTACTCCAGGGACTCTAGAGAGTGGACTGATTGAGCTTGACTGATTTCCTTGGAACTGCAGCTGCGCCTCCACCTTCTGTGTTCACTGATCCATCAGTGGGTATCACCAGTGGTTTCTTATCATCTTCTTCTTCATCAATTTGACATGGAATGATTTTTTCTGCATCTTCTTTATTCAGATCAAAATTTGTCAGTGTACCCATATTATCTACCCATGGCACAATGAGGTGAGCATAGATGGTCTCACTGTTTCACACTGTCATAGTTTTGAATTCATTCAATTTGATGACATCTTGAATGGTTCCTGGGTGGATGTTGAGTAATCCATGCTCTATAGAGGTGCAGGTTGGGTGTGATACTGGGGCCAAAAGACATTTCAGAAGAAAATTTTATGTCTCCAAACAGCTATTGACAAGAAAGGTGGTAACCAATCATCATGGTTGATAATTTCATCAGAATGGGCCTATGAATGCCCTGATTGATATTCTATTTGTGCTGTTCTGTATAGTCCCAAAAACTTTGTTAGCCATTTCTGGGCTTTTTGTAAGATTTTTACAAACACTGCAGGTACCTTTGGAAAGGTAAAGACAAAAGATCTCAGTCAAGTGTTGAAAAGACACCGCTGAGGACAAAGATTGACAGATGAGCTCTAAGCTCACTAACCTGACAAAGGAAAGTAAATATACAAATGACTGATATAGAGAAAGATAGAAGAGAAACGTATCCCACAAATAACATGCAACAAATTAGTAACACCACTCTTGAACATCATTATAACAAGAAATAAAATACCTTTAAATATCTTGTTTGATTAATTAAAAGATATGAAGAACAAGATTTTCAAAGGGGAACACAGAGAGCGCTAAATATAAGAGAATAAGAATCAAAACAAAAAGAAACCCCTGAATAACTATCCTCCACTAGTTTTATTTCCTCCCTGAGTCTTGTTAGTCCAATCTTCATCAACTGAAATTCCTTCTTGATAATTCATAAGATTAGTATGTATCACTAAAGATTGTAATTGGTGATTGTCTTGACCAACAAACCTTCAACTCCAACACTTTTTGGGTCAGCCATACTATACTACCATACAGGGTTCTTGAGATCAAGACTACTGTAATAAGCTTTTTGACTTCCTTGGTTGCTAGTCCTGAATAACCTTTGTTTAGTCTTTGTAGTTGTTGTAGCCTAAAATTTCCTGCCAGTGACCAGTGATTGGGAGCTGTGATTGCTCTTTGATCCAAGACACAAGAATTTCAAGAGAATGTTTGGTACTGTGTTGATTTCTACCCCCCATGTGGTTTGGCAATACAATCTTGAAGGTTTCTGCTGAGTAGGTTATTTAATCCATGATCAGTTTTTCAAAAAAATTCCTAAAGCAACTAAGGAGAGTGATTGGTCTATGGGAGTTGGGATCCAAGTATGAGTCTTTGCCAGCTTTTTGAATGATTATCATGACGGCTGTGAGCCAGCCATCTGGGAAGTGGCCAAGTTTGAAACAGGAGTGGAAGAGTTTGCACATTTCTTGTTTAATTTCTGGTAGTGCCAAATTGATTAGTTTGTTTGAAACTTTGTCACCACATCTAGCTTTTTTGTTGGGTTCATTGGTGACAATGTTTGTCAGCTTTGTGAGTTTGAGAGGCAGGAAGCTGTATGACATGGGGTGCAATTGATTTCAGAGATCTGTGTTCAAACTGTCAGAGCAGGGAGAGATAAAGTTCAGAAAAGAACCTATTGAACTATCTCAAATCCCACAAAAGAGTTAACTCACCTTTCACCCAAGATGAATTAAGAATATCTTGGATGAGGAAGGGGAAACTCTATTCGCTGCTCTTCAAGGTTTTAAAAAGAGATTCTAAGCGGTATTTAGGTTTAGAATAATGACAGACATTGAAACAACATCACAGACAAAATG
Organism: Melampsora americana; assembly: GCA_022264835.1. NCBI lineage: Eukaryota > Fungi > Basidiomycota > Pucciniomycetes > Pucciniales > Melampsoraceae > Melampsora > Melampsora americana. The sequence goes on from JAIFHY010000006.1 coordinate 1,894,689, forward strand.
TCTCAGTTACATGTAATAATACTAGAAATGAGATATGAAATATATATGTAACAGAAAGTTTGATTTATGTAAATGTAAAGATGAAACATAAAAGCAAAATACTTCAACAATCTGCCACAATATGGGCAACTGAGGTACCAATGAACAGTGGTTTGGCCTGTTTATTGATGTCTGTGGCAACTGAGCCATCCTGGCAGAGTAGTGGTACAGCTTCACTAGAGGAGTTTGGTTTGGTATACTTATAGGCTTCAACTGTTGTGTTACTTGAGCTTTCCGCTAGGAAAGAATTCCAATGGTTAGTCTTGGTAAAGAAAATTTGGGCTTGAAGGAACTTTTCCCTTCCAGAATAACAGTTGTGTGTTTCCGGGAAATCAGTGTGGATCATCCATTGTTGGGCTCAATTATGATGCTTATTATTGGATCAAGTTTCTTGTTGTCCCGCCAGCTTTTACATTTTTTAAAATTTGTCTTGACCTTCTTTCCTTGGGCTTGAGGTGCTGCCAAGACAATGTTTGAGAGTTTAATTGCACCTTGGTAAAGTCCTTCACAGATTTTGTAATCTGGTGGGCGGAGGCGGAGTTTATCCTGTATTTTATTGTGGAAGAATATTTTTGTTCATGCCAGTGTGCTTTATGTTGATATGGTATTGTACAGGCGGTAGAATAAACATGTCAAGGAATGTAGCTATGGGGTAGTGGTCTGACGCTATGCTATCTGTAATTAGCCACTTTACTGCTCGAGATCCTATTTGTAACATTCCAACTTGCCCACACTAGATTATTAGCTGTTGGGGTCGTGCCTGTTGAGAATTAAGTGGGGAATCCTTTAGGGGAAATGGTTTTAAGACCTTTGTTGCTAAAAATTGAAAAAACCTTTTTAGCTTGGGTGTTGGTGTTTTGATAATTAGGCGGGTTCCACAATCTGTGGTGGAGGTTGTGATTGGTTGTAAGTAATGTTGGAATATGTCAGTTGTGGTGGTTGTGTAACCATTTTTCCAGTGTTGCAATACTGTGTAGAGAGTCTGATGGGCTTTACCAAGTTATTAGCCTTAGGTTTGGTATGCAATTTTCTGGGTCTCTGATCTTGATGCTGAGGAAGAAGTCTGAGAGGCCAGGGAGAATTTTGAATCGACAGGAGTGTATGAGTTTTGAGATATGGAACACAACTCTGGGTCTTTCTTCCCAGGTTGTAGGGTGATAGTTGTATGCTGAGATTAGATGCCAGGCTTTGTGGGTTGGGAAAGATAGTGATTGTGTGCTGAACCATGATTCCTGTAGGTCTAATGCTGTGTAGAGGGGCTTGGTGAGTGGTTCAAGCATGATAGATTGTGATTTTTGACAATTGAAATGGAAAATAGACAAATTGCTTTGGTTAATTGGAATATCATATGATTCAGTTAGGTCTTGTGTGTTTTCTGCTTGAAGATCAAATTTAGATGTTTGGGGTGGATTGTTGTGAGATGAGATATTGTTGAAATGACTCATTTTCAGTCTGTGGAGGGGAATTTAGCTTGAATTTTGTCTTGAAAAGTGGGCAAAGAAGGCTTTTGGGTGGATGGTTACACTTAATAATCTATCTGTCAATTTTCTCATGAGTTCTCTGGCTTTCAAAACTTACACATTGTGCACAAACTTGGTCTGTGTCATTATTTGCACAGTCTCTGGTATTGTGTGGGTCACCACAATTGGCACAATGAGCATCATTATTGCATGAAGTGTGAGTATGGTCAAGCTCCAGACAGTTAAAACACATTGTACAACCCTGATTATAGTGTTTACTCTTATCCTGTTACCATCAGCAAAGTTACCACCTTTTTCAATGTTTTGTGCTAGATATTTTGTAAGTAAATTGATAATAATTTTGCTATGCTTGTTCTATTTGTTGGACAGGTTCTTAAGCCATCTAAATGTATCAATAGTGTATTGTGGGATGTTGGTTTGTTGGCTGATTTTATTGGGCAATGATTTGTCTTCAGCATCAAGTTCTGCTGGAGCAAAGTTGAAAAGAATGAGGTACTGTGTTTGGTTTGTTTTATAGTGTTTATGCGCTAGCAGAGATGTTTGTTCCCCAATGATCAGATTTTGATCATTCTGTTGTCCATATTCATTAGTACATCACCTAATTTTGGAATTGCTGCACCTCAAATCTTCAATTGTTGACCTTTGATATTTGCATTGATCACTTCTAGAGCTTTGTTGATCTGATTGACAATCTCACCATTTGACATGGTTTTGAAAGGTTCTTTATCTGGACTCTTGTGAATGATTGATGTTGGAGCTTTGAACTTCTTGGCTTTTGAGTTCTTTGGGGGCGGTCTAGGTGTTGTCTGGCTGTTTGAATTGTGTGCTAATCATGGGTAAGGGTGGGTCCAAGCTTGAGGCTTGAAATGTGTTTGGCTGGTTATTGGGAGGGGGGGTCAATACCATGTCCTTAGGTTGATTAGTTGATTGTTCAGCTTTTAGAATACAAATTTCTTCACCTAATTCCCTGATGGTTTTGTTGAGCTCATTTAATATGTATTCAAAGCCTTTCATCATCCTAATCATTGTTTGGATTGATCCTTTGTTGAACTGGGAGTTTCCTGATGTGAATGATCTTGGATTGCTCATCATTGAATCCTCTTTGCTTGGTCATAGGATGGTTGGACTTTTGCAGGGTGCAATTTGGTTCAGCTCCGCCAGTGTCTGGTGGTTGTTTTTGAGGCATAAGATGAGTTCTGGTTAATAAAGCAATGAAAAAAAGAAGATTTTCTTGTACTCAATGATCTGGATGAGCAAATTATTTGGAGGCATCAATGAGTTGTTTGGAAAGCATCAATAGACAAGAGGTGGACAAGCAAATTGGACTCAGGGTTTGATCATCCTTGACTGGGCTGTAAACAGGTGTTACATGTGATATCTTGTGAAATTATACTCTACTCCTGAGTTTTGACTGATTTGGCACTCCACAGCCACAGTAGACTATCCCTCAATTTTCCCAACTCCTCATCTGAACCCCAAAATGGCTGGAGTATCTGGCCTCAAGAGCCTGTCTGTCATCTGGATCTGTTGTATTTGGATCTGTATACCTGGCTGAAAAATTGGTGTTGGGGCTCATCTTGATGAGCATACAAGTCTGGCACAAGTCCCTTTGGCCTCAACCTTGCTCATGGAGGTGTGGCACTTTGTTAAGTTTCTTTCACTCCAATCTGCTTGAAACATCAAACTTGACAAAATCCCACACTGTTGCTTGCAACCTGAGCCCCAACAAGGGACTTACACCTAAGTTGCACAAAGTCCTTTCTCAGCAGGATGTTTTGTGCAGGAGTGTCCTTGAAATCCATCTATAGAGCCCCCTACCAAAGATTATGTTATGGCCCAAAGAGGAGATGTGCAGATTCCTCTTGCGCACATAGTACATGAAGTTTTCTCAAGGAAAGTACTCCCCTCAGACTTCGATTTCACCTCAAAAATCTTGTCTCAAACGGTGCTGTAGTATGTAAATTGGTTGTGTAATTGCTGCAAAGTTAAGTCAATAAGGTCATATCATTTTGTCTTTAAAGTGAAATTAAAGTCTGAGGGGAGTACTTTCTTAATTGATGTACTATGTGCGCAAGAGGGATGCAGACATATTCCCTTTTTGGACCATAACATAATCTTTGATACGGGGGCTCTGTAGATGGATTTCAAGGACACTCCTGCACAAAACATCCCGCTGAGAAAGGACTTTGTGCAACTTTGGTGTAAGTCCCTCGCTGGGGCTCAGGTCTCGAGCGACAGCGTGGGAGTTTTCTAAGTTTATTGAATCATGTCAAGACATGATGTCATAGCAGATAAGGTAAGGAAGACATAAGTATTTTTTCCACCTTTCTTTGAAAGATTCAAAATTGAGTTTTTATGTGAATGTGTTCGACTTCGGATTTCTTTTACAAAGACACAAGGTGTTTTATTGCGTAAGATGAGATCATAGTTGTGAGAAAGTTGACATCACCATGTTGGCCGTGTCTGGCTGGACACTCGACTTGGATACAATTTATACCCTTTGCGTCATTAGAAGTGTACAAAAACACGTTAGATTCTATGACTTCCCCTCGTTATCTCAATCTTGAGTTTTGAATCTTGATTTCGATCCCTTGCTTTGTACATACATATGTACACTTCTGACTTCCCCTCTATCTCAGATCAGAAAATTCTCACTTTCCAACACACAAAGACATCCTCAAAATGCTTTCTCTTAATATTTTAGTTCTATTCCCAACATTGACTCTCGGTCGATTCATTACTCGTGATGCTATCGCCAACGTCGTAAGTGTCCTTTCTTATCAAATGGACATCTCTCACTTTTGAATATGAAAAACAAACTCGGGGAATGATTGTTAAAATCATGCTGGTAAATCTGGAATCACAGTCTACAATTCCAACATGTTCCGTAACATGTTCACTTCAGGTCGCTTCAAGAACAAGATGCAGCGGTGAGTTTGTATCATTGAAAAAATCCAATATCATCAAGTACGAATCTTGGTATAAGGAAATCGTAACTGATTCAATAAAAGAATTTCTTTGGAAATATTTTAGATCCTACGGACTCTTCATGCTCATGCACTGATCCTACCTTTCGAAAAGAAATACTCGGCTGTTGTAAGTCTCAAACCAATGAAAATTCATGGGACCGCATTGAACTGGACTAAATAAATTTTATTCTCTTTGACTATTTATTGACTAATTTTCTTATCGTACCTTTTCTTTCACTGCGCTTTACTCAAAAGACCAAAGGGTATATTCTTATCACTCATTGTTGTGTATCTTCTTTAGACTTTAAAAGTCAACTGAATGATCTTGTTATTTTCTTTCAGCAATGTGGTGAAGCCGACCTTGAGTTGTCAATCGCATTGGCCAAAAACATCTGTGCCAAAGCAGGTCATCCTGTACGTCAATCTATCTTTGACAATAATTCAAAAACCCTTATTTTCATCTACTTTCTGCATAGAATCTAACGGACACCGCCACTTCCAACACTTCAATTACGAACAATGCTACGACCTATCCTACTAACAGTGTCAACCTCAGTGACCCTACTAGTGTCGGTGCTGGCAACCTCACTAATATCAAGACTGGCAACTCTACTTCCAACCCCAGCAACTCCACAACCAACACTCAACCCATCAATTCCACCGTTGTTCATGGCCCATCAAGTGAGTTCTTTCAGTTTCATCAAGTTTTTCCTTGACATATTTTAACATGTTTTGTGATCATACTCAGTATCATCAAGTTCGACCTTACAAGTCTACTCATCTAAAATTCTTTTATTGTCTTTTACTATCTATGTTACCACCCTTTTTATTTAATCAGTTCTTTAATTCTTTATAGCAGTTCAATCTTAGTATGCTAAAATACAGGTATAAAGCATAGCTTTGTTTTTTTGGATTTGTTATGTATATCGTCATCTATATGTAATCTTCAGTTTATCTGCTCGTTTTTTCATTTCATTTTCCATTCATTGTTTCTTGCGTAGTTTTATTCTGTATACCTTGGCATTACGTAAAAGAATAAGCTGGATTATATATATGTATGACTTATTTTTAAAAGTTGATCTTTTGAAATAAAATCTCCATCCTAATTAATGACCTTACATAGATTTATAAAAGATCTATCATATGGCTATATAATCACAAGCTTTAATAATTTAATCATATCAAAGTAAGGATTGAAGCCCTTCAGGAATTCAATGACCACCTTTGTCTTCGTGTCAATGAACATTTTGTATGAGGATTAAGAACTCAAGTTCTGATCATGAATTGAGACCATGTATGATTTAAACTGATCATTGGAATGGGATCAATGTAACTCAAGAAAAGTTGACCTACACAGGTGGATTGAAAAATCAAAGAGTTTTTGACAAGATTGCCACCTCAAAAATGTTGCAGCAGGCTTGGTGTTCAATGCACTTGTCCAGCTGGATGATTGATTTTATAGTGTGAATGCATGATCTGGGAAGTTAGAAACACAAGCAAGCCTCCACCACCATAATCAGCTCTATTTCCCTGCTCGTCAAGATTTTGTCTCGACAAAAAAAATCGAAGAGTTTCAAAGGTTTTTAGTGCTTGTCTTGTCTCAACTTCCCCCCCCCATCTTCAATCCAATCCAAAAAATCCAAACATACATGCCAACCATGTATTTCATTGCAACTGGCCAAAGATATCTGTACCAAAATCATAACTTCCTTGAATATACTGAGTTCAAATACATGCCTTCTCAATTGTACTTGATAAAATTTATGCATCATAACCCGTTGATATGGATTTATGCGACACATGTGATCCCCAGAAATCGAGCACCACCACAGTTTTATATCAAGGCCTTGACAGGACATGATGAGAATTTGAAAATGAATAGGACGAGGGTTCCAGAGCAAAAATGGATTGACAATGGGGATGACGCCAGGAATGCGAGGCGGAAAGAGCGGTGTACACATTCGAAAATCTTTGGTTATTCATTTGGCATTACAAGATTTTGATGAGCCTAGCAATGTGGCGGGTGCCCAAAGGAACGACAGCACCCGCGTAGTTCCATGAGAGAAGGGATAGGAGCACAGGTCTCGGATAGTATCGGTACCGGAGATAATTAGACGGTACCGAAAAAGGGAAAGGGGAAGTTCCCCAACGGAAATATATGGGACATACAATTAAAAATTTCATCAAGTAAAACTTACACAAATATTCAAGATAAAGATTAAATAATAGTAAGAGTCGAAAATTTATTTATAAGGAATTTTTCTTATCCTCCCACCCACCCCTACGCCCTACCACGCAGAGAGCCTACCCCGTCAGAACACCGGCGGCCAATTGGCTCCCCCCCAAACACATATGTTGAAATTTAAGATACTGTAGTTTCAGCATCTGCGGTATTTTGACAGAGTGGCTTAAGATACATCATAATTATAGTACAGCAGGTTCCAAAAGGGATGAAATCGAGAGATTTTCAAAATCGATTGGTGGTCCGTGCATGACCTGTGAAAGGTCTCAAGCTTACCTCCCAGATCAGCCAATATACTGTTACACATACACCGTTGTGGAAAGCAAATTATATGAGAGCAAATTTAAATCACTTTTTTTTTTCTTTCAAAACTCATACTTATTTTTTATTGGATCATTTCGCAAGACTCATACACTTTAAGTTTAGGATTTTCTTTTTTTTCACTTGAATCAATTTTTTTAATCAAATCAAATCAATCATTTCATTTCATTTTTTTCACTAAAACAACACCTTTGGTACTTAATTGATAATCAACACAAAGAATAAACAATCTAACAAGATTAGATGGAATGAACACAATTAAAAGAAATACAGTAGATAGAGATAATAATCAATGAAAGGATAAATAACAATTTGAAACACAAGCAACATTAATCAGAAGGGGAAGAAATGATAGAAAGAAAAGAGTAAGACAGAACTTACTCACCAGAAGAAAATAGTTGAATGATATTGATTGAAAATAGCAAAGTTAAAATCAAAGAGAATCTATGGATCAATTTAAAAGCAAAAATTAGATAGTATCAAGTAAAAGAAAGAAGACAAGGGAAGATAAAACTTACTTATTTAAATTGGAAATTTGCTTGGTCAAGATGAGATTGATCAATCTAGTAAATCAATAAACTAATATATATATAAAATTAAAATTAGAAATTATATAAAGTTAAGATTGATTTAAATTGAAACCGAGCGATCTAAACAACTAAAGTAATAAAATAGAAAAATAAAAATCAAATTAATTAGTTTTTTAAATATTTGAATCAAATCAATCAAAAGAAGAAACAGAAGAGAGGAAAAGAAAAAAAAAACTCACCTTAACAGATGAAATCGATTGATTGATCGATTTCTATCGTTAAGCAAACAATCGAGGTGATGGCGGGGAGTTGAAACCAAGGTGGTGAATTGAACCGAATTGATTCGATTCCAACTGCCTAGAACAACCTAGAACAAAACAAAATATAAAATATAATAAAATATAATGAAATTTTAATTAGAGATGATGAAACACATCAGTATAGAGGCAAGAAGGAGTCAGAAGATAGAAATGAGAAGAGCAAAAGGGACTCACCTTTTAGGTTTAGGGTAAAGAGGGGGATTGTGGTATAAAAAGAATGAACGAAGCTATCGTTCATTCGTTTTTGGGGTTCGTTCGTTCATTCGGAACCGCAGGGAAGTTTTTTGTTTTTTTCAGTTCGTTTTCATTTTGGCCTTGCTATTGGATTGGATCGAGTGAGAAGGACCTAAAAAGAAAGGAAGAAAAAAAAAAGAAAAAGATAAAAGAAGGGAGAGTTAGTAAAGGAAAGAAGAGAAAGGAAAGAAAAAAAAGAAAAAGAGAGAATCGAGTCTTAAAGGAAAGACTCACCTTATTATTGGGTCTTATAAGGGTATTGAAACCCTTATAACGTTGATTTTCAAAGGTCTTATAAGTGGGAATTTGAAAATTGGAATTTTTTAATTTTTTTATTTTTTTATTTTTTTATTTTTGAGTTTCTGACCAGTTAAGTCAGAAACCTCAGAATTTAAGTAGTTAGGGGGGTTTTAGGCATTTACAGGTGGAATTAGGTGGTTTTTGAAGGTACCAGGGTGTGTAGGGTAGTTTCGGGAAGAGTAGAAGTTGGAGAATAAGGTTTTGGAGGAAAATCAAGGTTTTTTTATTTTTTTTCTCTTGCTGCGGGAAAGTTTTGAAAGGACTCAATTGGAAAAGCATAGTAAAAAACAGCTTGTTTACATCTGTTTTTGAATTGCGGGACCTTTTTGGGGAATCTCAAGACTGAACTAAAGCTTGTAGATTGGATTTGCAAGGTTGGAAGCTTAGTTTTGGTGGTGGTATTGTTGGACAAAAGGGTTTCGTGTACTTTTGAGGGCAGCTTAACAGTGTTTTAGTTACGACTCCTGGAGGTTTATCCCCCTTGGGTTGTTTCTACCCCTCACAGCTCTGCCTACGCTCCACAGCGTAGGAGTTCTACATCTGGTGACTCTGCCCGGGCTCTTTTGGACAACTTTCACATCAAGCAGGAGCTTAATTGTTCAAGTGGTCTACACTGGCTCAAAAATCAATTCATCGATCATCATCAACTCTCTCAAAACTTACAACTCTCAATTCTCTCGACACAAATCAACTTCATCAAAATTTTTTACTTGGATTTTCATCATTTATATTCAATTCTTTATTAATCTTCACGTTCAGCAAAATGGAGCCACCAATATCATTGGAAGGAGGGGTAGGCTCAGACCAGTCAGGAGACGAGGGGCTTGGGGTGCCACCTACGGGCCACTATAGGAGGACTCCAAAGGCAGCAGTAGGGGTGGAGGAGAAGGGAGCGGCTGGACCCTCAAATGATCTGTTTGGAGAGTATAGAGCGGTAGGAGAGGATTCACCCTCAGATGAGGAAGGAAAGGAGGCCTGGGAGAAGCAATTCCAGGCAAATCAGGCGATGATGCGGAGGATGGAGCAGATGATGATGGAGCAGTTTTCGAAGAAGGTAAAAGAAGAGGTGGAGAAAGCAAGAAAGGAGGAGCAGGAGAAGAGCAAAAAGGGGGGTAAAAAGAAGAGAGAGGAGACCAGTGATGAAGAAAGTAAGGGTAGTAGCAGCAGTCCGGAGGATAGTTCGGAGGACAGTAGTGAGGAGGAAGAAAGGAGTAAGAGACGGAGTAAGAAGAAGAAGGTGAAGAGTGTCAAGATTGCCCCTCAGGATCCTAATCTCAGGTTCAGTAGGGAGAAAGACGTGAAGAAATTCCTGAGGGATTTCGAAATAGCAGCTAAAGTGGATGGAGCCACAGGGAAAGATATGGCGATGCAGGTGTGTGCATTTGTGGATGGTGAAGAATTGCAGGAGGAAATCAAGGAGATGGATGGATGGGGAGAAGGTGAATGGGATTGGAAGGTATTGAAGGCGGCAATGAAGGACAGGTATGCCTCACTCCGACAGGCGCCTAGGTACACTGTGGAGGATTTGAAGGAACTCGCCCTGCAGTATGAAGGAATGGGAGGCGTGGATAGTAAGGTGGAGTTTGAAGGGTTCCGGCACAAGTTTGAGGTCATTCTTGGGTATCTGAAGAGGAATGATTATATCGACTCGGAGGATGAAGTCTGTAGGTTCTACTATGAGGCTTTTTCAGATGCAAAGCAGCTGAAAATAAAGGAGTTGCTGAGGGATGAAAACAAGCTCAGGGTGACCAGGGATGGAAGACACAGGTTGCCTGGATGGAGTGTGTTGAAGAAGGGTGTTGAGAGGGTTATGAGTGCAGAGGTGGATTTGGTGTTTGAAGAAATGCGGGGAAAGAAGGAGGTCAGTCTGAAGAAGGATGAGGAGTTAAAAGAGAAGGTAGTACAGAAGGATATGGAGAGGAGAGGTTTAAAGATGGAAGGACTGAGTAAGAAGGTGGACGGGCATAAGCCTGAGGACCCAGCGGTCACTGAATTGGTGAAGCAGTTTGCTGCATGGAGTGGATGGGGGGCAGGAAAGCCTAGTAATGTTGGAAACCCTGGGGGTAGAGTCAATCAATTCAACCCAGTCAACAACCCAGCTCCTGCTTTTCAAAACAGGGGGCCCCCACAAGCAGGGATTAATCCCAATACTTATTTTGGTGCCGGTCAGCAAGGGAACAATGCTGGACCTGGAGGGTATGGAGCGGGAAGAGGTGGTACAGGAAGAGGAGGATTTGGTGGTAATCAATTTGGAAGGGGAGGTTATGCAGGGAACAGGCCTCAGTGGAATGGTCCGGGAGGACAATTTCAGGGAAACCAAGCCACTCAAGCTAGTGGAGGGGGACCTTATGGGCCCGGAAATTATGGACCGCCTAGGGGGGAGTATCAACAAAAGCCTTTTAGAGATGGGCCGTTGATGTGTTATTATTGTGGTCGGGAGGGACATGGCCACAATCGGTGTTCTGACAAGCAAAGGGACATCAATGACGGTTATGTCACAGAGCATAACAACACCTATATTCTCTCCAACGGTGCTGTGGTGAAGTGGGATAGTGCTCGACCTATTCGGACAGTGGTGGCGGACCACTCGCTTCAGGTCGAACAGGCCAAACAGGCGGCGACCAACTCAGCAGCTGCACGAGCAGTGGCAGCTCAACCCCCAGTACCTGCAGCTCCAGCAGCTCCGGCGGCTCCAGTTGTTCAAGAGAAGGCGGCTGTGACTGGAGTCCTTACCAAGGGAGCTGATGGGAGTCCTCAACTTCAAGAGTTGAGAGCAAGCTGTGGTGTGTTGGAGGAGTGGAAGATGCCTGTCATTTCAAGTTCTAGCTTCAAGACCAAGACAGCTATGGCTGGGGCAGGGACAAAGGTGTATGATGTGGAGGTAAAGAGAGCCAGGGGTAAGGCGGAACCAGTGGGGCCAGCAAAGAAGAAGCGGGCCACAGTACAGGAAGAAGATGATGGGATGGAGGTGGATGAGATTGAGGAAATTGGTGGAGAGGTGTCAAGTGATGATGAGCCACTTGCGGGATTAAAGGACAAGGAGGGTGGGAAGCAGAAGGCAACGATTCTAGCTCCCAGGGTGGATAAGAGTGATATTTTGAAAGGAAGGTTTGAAAGGCCAGTGGAAAGAGGTTATGAAGGTGTTATGGATAAGGTGGTGGACAAGATCATGAAGACTCAGATTCAGGCTGAGGTGGGAGAATTGTGTGCTATTTCGCCTTCTTTGGCGGAGCATGTCAAGAAGCAAGTCTCGAAGAGGAGGGTAGTTGTCCCCCGTATTCTCAAACCAATGAGAGCAGCGGCGGGAGGCTTGGATGAAGATGAGTCTGAGGAGGTTAGTGATAGTGAGGATGAGGATGCGTTGTATTCTTGTCCATTGGGGTACTTGGATATCAAGCTTGGAGGAAAGAGGAAAAGGGTGAAAGCATTGGTGGATTCTGGCTCACAGATTAACATCTTGCCAGAATCTGTGGCCTTGGAGTTGGGATTAGTCTCAATAATACCAGTTAAATCCGGGGTCAGAGGTATCGGTGGACAGAGAACGGAGTTGGTGGGAATTGGTGAGGCAGTAGAGGTTGGAGTAGGGACAAAGGTTCAAGGATTGGCCCACTTCTGGATTGCCAAGGAGGACAAATGTCCAATCTTGCTGGGGAGACCTTTCTTGATGGATTTCAGGGCAGGACTGGAGTTTGGAAAGGCTATTGGTGAAAGGCTAACCTTGAGGGATGAGAGAGGCATCTGGACGAGGTACACAATTTGCCAGCCAGAGGATGGAGCCTGGGAGAGGGAGTTGGACTTTGGCGAGAAGAGGACGACTGTGGTATGGAAGGATGGGGAGGAATCGAGAGAGGGTATAGGTGTAGAGGAGGATTCTTATGAAGTTCCGGATTATGTGGAAGAGGTTTCCGGTGAAGGATATGGGGTGTTATAATCAGTGTTGGTGAAGCAATGGGCATTCAGCATAATAAAAATCCAAGTAACCTTGGATGTCTATCACCAACTAGTGGCTAATAGGGGGACTTGGTGTTTCTTTTTTTTAGTTTTTTCTTTCTTCCTCAGTTTTTTTTCTAATGATCATATTTCTCTTATCTCTTAATTTCTTTTTTTCTATTTCTATTTTTTCTATTCATGGCGGGATGCAGGTGGCGGCAATCAATTCAAAACAACAAAAGTAGTAGGGTACGGGGTGGGCGCAACAAATCGATTCAAAATAAAATCAATTCAAAAATCAATCAATATATATTGGAACACTACTTAAAACAAAAATTCAAAATTACCTCTGTTCAAGGGGCCTTCTTTTCTTTTTCTCTTTTCTCTTTTCTCTTTTTCTTTTTTTTCCCTGTTTCTTTTATTTCTTTCTTTTTTCTCAAGGTCATCGTAGGAGGATTGGGTAGGGGTGTATCAAATTTTACAGACAGCATCAAGCATTTACAACAATATTACAAAGTCTACATTAGACACGTCATTCATCAACTTCAAACAAGCAACATACAATCAAATTTTTCTTTTTTCTCTTTTCTCTTTTTTTTTCTCTTTCCTTCTTTCTTTTCTTTTTAAGCGGTTATAGTGGTGGAATTGGGGCAACAGTCAAAGCAGCATGGGTCAAACACAGATTATCATAAGTCATACGAGCAAAACAAATCACAGATTAATTCACAACAACATGTAGTAGGGGGATAGGGGATGGCTACCACGGTAGATCAACAATTACAAACAACACAACATAAATGGATTACTACTACATACATTTTTTTTACTTACTTTACACATAGCATACGACATATTACTTTGAAGACGGGAGGTTATACTTGGGACGTAGGAAGCGTAGTTGAAGGTCATAGGCATTTAAACATAGATGACTGGTTCTTGAGATATATAGTGTTAGAAATTCTGGGACAGACTCCGGATATTGGGATTGGTACTTTGGTTATGGGTTTTATAAATATGGGTCAGGACTAAGGAATACGGTCACTGTTTAGTTATAGTTTAGATTACGATTGATTGGAATTGGGAATAAGAATAATGGTTGTCAGTGACGGGGATGTTGAAGGTTGGAAATTATGTGGAGGACGGAGCGAGTTGGTACTAACTGGTGGATAAGTAATTATGGAGGAGTGGAATGGGTAATGAACAAGGAAAATAAATTAAAGGAATGAATCAAAAAGAAATACAGAAACAAAATTAACAATCAAAATAAATTAAAAATAAAGATACAATCAAATAAAATAAATAAAAATGACAATCAAAAAAACAAAACGGGGTAGAACGGGTATTATTGGAAGGATAAAGGAGGAGTGGAGTTATTAGATATAAGTTGGGGGAGGTGGTTTAGGTTACTGGGACGGGGTTCTTAAATTTAAGTTGGGGGAGGCATATCACAATTATGGCTTTTTTTTTTTTTTTTTTTTTTTTTTTTTTTTTCAAGTTGGGGGAGGTAGTCACCAATCAATTTTCTCAGTTGCAAATTCTCATCAAGATCTTTTTCTCAGTGGCGCTGAGGACAGCTTCGAAGTTGGGGGAGGATGTGGAAAGCAAATTATATGAGAGCAAATTTAAATCACTTTTTTTTTTCTTTCAAAACTCATACTTATTTTTTATTGGATCATTTCGCAAGACTCATACACTTTAAGTTTAGGATTTTCTTTTTTTTCACTTGAATCAATTTTTTTAATCAAATCAAATCAATCATTTCATTTCATTTTTTTCACTAAAACAACACCTTTGGTACTTAATTGATAATCAACACAAAGAATAAACAATCTAACAAGATTAGATGGAATGAACACAATTAAAAGAAATACAGTAGATAGAGATAATAATCAATGAAAGGATAAATAACAATTTGAAACACAAGCAACATTAATCAGAAGGGGAAGAAATGATAGAAAGAAAAGAGTAAGACAGAACTTACTCACCAGAAGAAAATAGTTGAATGATATTGATTGAAAATAGCAAAGTTAAAATCAAAGAGAATCTATGGATCAATTTAAAAGCAAAAATTAGATAGTATCAAGTAAAAGAAAGAAGACAAGGGAAGATAAAACTTACTTATTTAAATTGGAAATTTGCTTGGTCAAGATGAGATTGATCAATCTAGTAAATCAATAAACTAATATATATATAAAATTAAAATTAGAAATTATATAAAGTTAAGATTGATTTAAATTGAAACCGAGCGATCTAAACAACTAAAGTAATAAAATAGAAAAATAAAAATCAAATTAATTAGTTTTTTAAATATTTGAATCAAATCAATCAAAAGAAGAAACAGAAGAGAGGAAAAGAAAAAAAAAAACTCACCTTAACAGATGAAATCGATTGATTGATCGATTTCTATCGTTAAGCAAACAATCGAGGTGATGGCGGGGAGTTGAAACCAAGGTGGTGAATTGAACCGAATTGATTCGATTCCAACTGCCTAGAACAACCTAGAACAAAACAAAATATAAAATATAATAAAATATAATGAAATTTTAATTAGAGATGATGAAACACATCAGTATAGAGGCAAGAAGGAGTCAGAAGATAGAAATGAGAAGAGCAAAAGGGACTCACCTTTTAGGTTTAGGGTAAAGAGGGGGATTGTGGTATAAAAAGAATGAACGAAGCTATCGTTCATTCGTTTTTGGGGTTCGTTCGTTCATTCGGAACCGCAGGGAAGTTTTTTGTTTTTTTCAGTTCGTTTTCATTTTGGCCTTGCTATTGGATTGGATCGAGTGAGAAGGACCTAAAAAGAAAGGAAGAAAAAAAAAAGAAAAAGATAAAAGAAGGGAGAGTTAGTAAAGGAAAGAAGAGAAAGGAAAGAAAAAAAAGAAAAAGAGAGAATCGAGTCTTAAAGGAAAGACTCACCTTATTATTGGGTCTTATAAGGGTATTGAAACCCTTATAACGTTGATTTTCAAAGGTCTTATAAGTGGGAATTTGAAAATTGGAATTTTTTAATTTTTTTATTTTTTTATTTTTTTATTTTTGAGTTTCTGACCAGTTAAGTCAGAAACCTCAGAATTTAAGTAGTTAGGGGGGTTTTAGGCATTTACAGGTGGAATTAGGTGGTTTTTGAAGGTACCAGGGTGTGTAGGGTAGTTTCGGGAAGAGTAGAAGTTGGAGAATAAGGTTTTGGAGGAAAATCAAGGTTTTTTTATTTTTTTTCTCTTGCTGCGGGAAAGTTTTGAAAGGACTCAATTGGAAAAGCATAGTAAAAAACAGCTTGTTTACATCTGTTTTTGAATTGCGGGACCTTTTTGGGGAATCTCAAGACTGAACTAAAGCTTGTAGATTGGATTTGCAAGGTTGGAAGCTTAGTTTTGGTGGTGGTATTGTTGGACAAAAGGGTTTCGTGTACTTTTGAGGGCAGCTTAACAGTGTTTTAGTTACGACTCCTGGAGGTTTATCCCCCTTGGGTTGTTTCTACCCCTCACAGCTCTGCCTACGCTCCACAGCGTAGGAGTTCTACACCGTTAACACCGAAGTCCCAGTGCTGTGGTGGCGTAGTGGTCGTAAGTTGAGGTCGTTCGCTGCAATCTTGCTGGCGAACCTGTGTTCGAATCACATGGCTGTTTTGAAGGCCACTATTTTTGTTCAGAGTGACTGATGGCCAGGCAACACTCATATTCGAGCAAACAACAATATTATATCTGTTCCATTGTTTTATTTCATGATAACCAGCAAATTGTATAGGACAATTGGTCAAAAAAGTGTGATGACCAAAAAGAAAGCCAGTCAGGCTCGAACCCAAAAACACAAATACTTTTCAAGCATGAGTTCATACCCACCAGGCAGTCACTCAACCCACTGGACCACAAAGTTTTTGGGAGCCTCAAGTTTATTCTGTATACGTCAGCATTTCTGTATGCATTTTCAGAACTGTCACAGGTGGCGCACGGACCACCAGTCGGTTTTGAAAATCTCTCGATTTCATGCCTTTTGGAACCTGCTGTACATACAGAAACAATAAAAAAAGAAGAAATAGAAAAGTCCCAAATAAAGAAATGTGAGACTCTGAATAATGGAATGGAGGTGCATTTGGTGGAATGGACTTGCTTGCAACTGCATAATTGGCCAGATTTCCAGACTGTCACCCGAGCTCCGGGCACCGACGGACCACCAGGGCCACTGAATGCTCAAACATCTCGGATCAAAGTTTTTTTGTCTTTGAAGTGGGATTACCTTCACTTTCGAACACTCTCCAAGAAAAATGGACAACGCTAATCCAATCATCAAAATCAAATCAAATTCAAATCACTTTCAATCAAATTCAAGAACTCAAAAGATCATTAAATTTGATGAAATCTCATTAAAAGATAACATTGAAACTGATTTAAGTGATAATCAACTATCGGATCCAAAATCAAAAAATCAACCTATCCAAGAAGAAATTCAACCTATCGATTCTAATGAGATCTTTGGTAAGTTTTTTGCTCATATTTAAACAATCAAGATCCTGTGCTCAATTTGATTGTCTTCTCTAGATTTGATTAGGTCTATCACAGACCCGGAGCATCCCCTTACTTTGGAAGACTTATCCGTAGTCTCAAGTGATCAAATCCAGGTAACATATCCAGAAGATGCAGATGATAACCCACATGTGATGGTTCGATTCACTCCTACCATCCCACATTGCTCAATGGCTACTCTAATCGGTCTGTGTCTCATAATCATCTTTTGGACGAGCTTATGACTTACGCGAATTATATATATTGATTTTTAGGCTTAACACTTCGAGTTCGACTTCTTAGAGCTTTACCTGATCGTTTTAAAGTAGATATCAAGATCAAAGAAGGCACACATCAATCCGAGAATTCGGTCAATAAGGTAAAACATAATCCTCTCTGTTTAACAAAAGGCTTTTATTCAAAAAGATCTCATCTTTGTTTTTCTACATCTTTAGCAATTGAATGATAAGGAACGAGTAGCAGCAGCTTTAGAAAATTCTCATTTATTGAACGTTGTACAACAATGTTTAAGTACAGCTCATCTTCGTGGTCAGAAGACTTGATTTGATCTTCTATCACTAGCCTGGTTAACAAATTGTATCATTACCTCCTTATTGTATTCTAAGATGTCATCTCGCTAAACCCAATCATTCGGAAAAATTTCAAAAAACCAATTTGATGACAAAATATTCCAATGTTTACCAGAGTGTAATTTCCACCATATTGAGGTTCAAGCCAAAGCAACAACAAAGTCATCACAAGACATTCTCATTTTATTTTACCAACAAAAACAATTCAAAGATTATGTGGGATACATGAGGACCATTGCACTACCCTGGGAGTGTTCTCTTGGATGTTCAAATATGACATATGTGATATCATATCTAGATAGTCAAGAAGAGACTTTCAGTGTAGTCCAATGGTCCTCATATTTGGCATATAATCTATTGTTTAGGTTATCTGTTATCTTCAATATTGAGAAGAAAAATAAATCAAAGTCTCATATCAACTCCAGAAAAGATACATGCAAAATTACATTGATTCACACTCTAGGGTCTTGACTTCTTGATAAAACTCCAATTGGTTTGACTACCTGAATGTTAATGTTATTGAATTTTAGTGAAAATTCATAGCCTCTCAAAATAACTGAGGAAATCTACCAATGAAACAAAAAAACCTGGATTCCATCTCCTTCAAAACCACATATAACATAGCACATTCCATGACATCTGACATGCTCAAAAGATATGCAAAGATACAGGCTATTTGTTGGTGCTCATTTGGAAATCAGAGCATGTGTGATTGAAGCACAAAAGTTTTATCAAGGTTTTTTACCCTGAGGCTCAAGAGAGGTCTTGAAAACCTCAAAGTGGATGGAAGGCAGAGAGCACCTGATTCATGAGGAGAAGTGAGAATAGACAAGATGAGAGAGACAAGGCGGTACAAAGAGAATGAGGGAACTTGGATTCTTTCTGAGTCAGGAGGAGTCCCAGCCAGTCATAATCAGGGACTGCTGGAATTCTTCCCAAGCACTTATCAGAAATGCTACTCGGCTTCCAAACCATCCTCTTGCTGGCGGGTATTTCACCAAAAATCAGAGAGAAAACCACATAAGTCCCTGTACAGTAGTTAAAGTCTACTCTGTGCTACACCTGACTACGGCCCCGGGCCCAATTGTCAGGCATTTTTGGTTTCTTTTTTTTTGGTCCGGCTTTGAAAAAACCCCATGTACAAGGGTCACGTAGTGGTTGGTGAACCACATAATTTGGTGCCTAGGTGCTCAGCATGTCAACCACTTTGAGCTTTCTAGTTACTATACATGTGAACCTTTTTTATCACTGAAGATATAATCTGAAAATCACCTTGCAAGCCATTTTCTCAGCAATTTCTTTGAACCAAGCACTTAGCTCAATCATTCCGGCTCCTCATCACAACAAACACACCACAATGACCTTTTCTAACCACAAGAAAGCCCAACAAGCACGGCGAGCACGGCGAGCAGCAGAAGCTGAAAGATTGAAAATTGATAATGAAATTGTTTTCCTGGATCCGAATCATTTCATTTAACTCTAATATTTAATCAGTTTGATGAGGTACTTTAGATGAAGCCATCTTCAAGCCTTCACTCGATTCCGAACTTCCTGCTTGAGCTGATGGATCAGACCCATTCAAGATCCCCTGGAACATCTTTCTGAGATGCGTGATCGGGCCTTCTTCTAAGAATTGAAAGAAGCCACATGACCGGGGCCGGGATGTTCAAGTATCCGTTTGTACCAGGGACTTAAGATGTTAAGTACTCAGCCTAGGATGTTAAGTACTCAGCCTAAGCTGTTAAGTACCTAGCTTAGGGGGCTTAAGTACTTAGCCTATGTGCGGGCCCAAATGTTGACCTTGTGTTGAAAAAAAAAAATTAAAACCGTCAGATGATCCCAAGGATATATGGAAAGATTAAGCTCACTCTTCTAAATCTACTTGTCTAGGTATTAAGTCCAAAGGTAGTGATTGAGGTAATGATTTTTGATCTCAAAGTGGAAATTTTGCTTGGCTGGTCGGAAGGTAGTACGAAGTAGACGTTAACTACTGTAGATCCAATGAGATGGTTGAGCCTTGAGATGTAAAAAAATTACTTTACTGCAAGAGTAAATTAAAGTGCTATCCAACCTTGAGTGTGATGGTATCATGTGAGTTGGCCCAGCTTTAAACTTGTAATTGTTACCAAACTTCTTCAACAAAGTACAACCACTTGTGAGTGAGAAAAGCTGTCTTTAAAGATCAGCTTGAAATGTGCCCTATAACTCAAGGGAAGAATGTACACCATGGAGGGGTTTTGGGTTTTGAATATGATCTGTGAGGTCTGAGATTGGTTGGGGTCAAAATATTGCTCAAAAATTGTTCAGAAAAGGTCTGTGAGAAACCTCTGAGGTGCCCTTGGGACCGTCTTTTTGGCTGGGAAGTACACCAGCTGCAGTCCAATTGAGAACTGTTGGCAGCTGGACTGCAGCTGGTATGGCCCTGAAGTCTGAAAAAGGGCAGGCAGGCATCTTTCAGACGTCTGGCAGGCTGTCAGGAGGGCAGGCTTGTCAAAGTACAGCTGCAGCTTGACTTGAGGCTGCCTTCAAGCTGCCTGACAGGATAGTCAATTTGGGGGCTCATGTTTGGCTCTGTGTTGAACATGGGAATTGTGATGGGTGCCATTGATATATAATGGACAAAAGGAGGGCATATTCAATTGAATGGTGGCTGTGGATCAAGCACCAAGCCTGGTGGGTCCTCATGCCTGTGAGCCAGGCACATGGTTGGGTCATGTGCATGGTTATGCAGAGTAGTGCATAAATTTTGCTGCCTGTTCCAGTGTCTTCAAGGCCACCTCACAGGCAGTCTGCAGGCCGCATCAAATGGGAAAGCTGCAGAATGTAGAACTGGTGCCCTTCTGCAGATGGTCTGTCTGCATATCAAAGAAGACCAGTCTGCAGACTAACCACTATGTAGTGTAACTTCTGGTCATCAAGAAGAATCAATGAGAATTATCAACTGTCATCACCACCCATTGTTTCTCAGTTCCTTTCTTTCTCTGTTTCTGTCTCAATTCAACCTCTTTAAACAAATTTGACTTATTATCATTGTTTACATGTTGTTTTGCCCGGACATTATCTTGTTTTATCCTCAATATCAATGGTTAATGTGATGGTTGATTCCTCAAGAGAAATAGAGATCTTCATACCACAGAAAGTTATATTCAGTGAAGGAGAGGGGTGCTGGGAGACTTAGCCCAATGCACCAAACCAACAGGACAGAAGCTGGGGTTTGGGGCTCACCCTGAATTTTTGAGAGAATATTCTTCTCAGAAAGAGGACAAACAACCTTTTGGAATGATCACCTTCAAGGGAAAAAGCTTACCCATAATTTGTGTGTATTAGCTGATTGCTGCAAGCATGACACAATGGCAACACATGTGGACAATCTAAGACAGCCACATGGTCTGCAGGATGATCTACAACCAGACAAGTGTGTTTTCACAGCAATCTCCTGTTCTTGACCTGGTACAAAAAGTTAATACCTGGGTGAAATCACAATTCTAGTCTCCTTGGTTTGAGGCAACCCAAGGTGACTCCTTGTGCCTTGTGATTCATTCCTTCTATCTATGGTGTATGGAAGGATTATTTGATGAAAAGAATTGCTCAAAATAATCTTCTATTACTGAGAGGATTACCACTGGGCCGTGTAAGATAAGACCCAATTGGGTGTCTATACAAAAGGCAGGTTGACAGATCAGGGAGAGTAACCGTATCGGTCTTGACGCCAGACAACGGGAGACAACGGCTGTACAGCATTTTGTACAGCCTTTCTCGTTCCGTTTCTTGTTTGATGCATCAATCTAATGCAGCCGCACATCGCGCTTCTCACCCCTCCGTTTGTCCGAGTCGCACTCAACTTCCAATCTCGTATTCGTTCGATTGTTTGTTTGTTTAATTGTGTCTTTTGTCTCATCACGCTTTCAAAGAAGATTGTGGACCGATTGAAATCTATCCCAGCGATATGGGAAAACCTCCAACTTGAAGACTTTGTCATATATATTCTACAGCTTGCTTGCTCTTTTCAAGCACCACCGATGTGTATTGTTCCTTCACGTCCTGACCGGACTTGAGCAGCAAGACCTTGTTCAAGGCCGAGCAGCACTTGAAGAGATTATATGGTCAATTCTTTGACTGCATCAAGCCTGATATTGTGATTCTAGTCAGTTAGAATTCTGTAGGTCAGTAGGTAACGGTTTGGACCGACGGAAAGAGTATGAAAATGTGAATTTCCTTTGGCTTGATCAATCTCTTGCATCTGCCCATGGCGAGCTAGCTTTCCAACCATTCCTGTCATAAGATCAAACCAAACCCCGTAGTGCCGCGGTCTCTTGTAATTGACCACATCTTGTATCTCTCGTCAATTTACAGCTCAGCTTTCTCTCGGAATTTACTGTCTGTGTTACGCCCATGTATTTATTTGTACTATTTAGAGGACGCTCTACGTGGGAGCAATACTGTTCATTTTTATTCTTGAATTGAAAAACCTTCACTTACTATGTTATCCATAACGGATAGTGCTATCAGCCTTCGCATCCCTGGGATGCATCTCAAATTCTTCAGATGCATGTCTGTATAATGTATTTTGGTGAATGTTTCTGCGGGTACTTGTATACTCGGTACTTAGTCTGGTGGTTGTCTCCCCGTTGTCTTTTGTCTCCTGTGGGGACTGATTTCCTTACGCTCCCACAGATCATAGTCTGTATCACAAATTTGCCCAGAAGTTGACAAAACTGTGGCTGTGTAAACCACAGAGTGTGAAGAACCTTGATTTGCCCAAAGTAGGCTATCAAGAGATTGTATTGTGATTGTTCTTTGAAAAAAGTGATTGAGATGATATTCCAAAGATTGATTGGTCTGATTGTTTCAAATTGAGCAAAGGATCCAACAGTACCTCCCTTTTGGGAGCTATTTGAGAAGCTACACAATAGAGTTATGCATTATGATGAGTGGCAGTAGAACGGTTGTAGATATGTACATGCAAAGATTTGTGCTTCCAGATTCCCAGAAGTCTGGGGTGTGATGAGCTTCAAGGCTATCAGAGGTCAGGGAATAGGTATTCTGATAGTATAACTGAGATTGAAGCATAAGAATACAACAGCCTGGCCATGTAGGACTAAATCTGACAGTCTCCTCTGTACAAGCATATCTTAATATGAGGTTACAACACAGAGCCTGCCTGGGGGCTCTATGCAATATTACACCCACCAACATCCAGATTACCTTTTGGAAAAAAAAGGATGCATTGCTGAATTATGCAATAATTTGGGATTTGGCCTGCACCAGCTTGGTGAAACCCTAACCCTATGCAAATTGGCTAATTATGCATCTGCACAGGTATGCATTTGTGTGGATTTGACTGTAGAATAGTACAATTGTGGGATACAAAGTAGAATCTGGGAAAGTGTCTGGAGACCTTTCCAGTTTTTTTTGGCTGTCAATTTGGATTTTCTGGGCAAAATACTAGGCTTGGAAGTCAGATTTACAACTAAAAAAGCTCTGGGAAAGTGTCCAGACACTTTCCCAGATTCTACTTTGGGTGAGTTACAGTGTATAAGAATTTATTTGGTTGCCTTCTTATCAAGATTTGATAATTACAAATTGAAAGATCAAATGTTTACAGTGCTAATATGGAGTTTAAAAATAACAAGAAACACATATATAAGGAAGATATAAGTAAGGTCATATAAATGAGGTCAATCCAGCAGGGTTCTCTTGACTTGATTTTAGTGGTATATGCACAATGAAGTATGACAGTTTCAATGTTAAATTGTTCACAATACATCTCCACTGAATCTAATAGGTTCTCAATTTCTTGAGCATGAAGTGTAAGGTCATGAACTGTTGAGAATACATGATCAACCATAAAACATTTCTTGAGATCAAGCCAAGCAGCTTGGAACAGGATTTTATTTAAGGATTGATAATGTTCTGATGACCTGTAGTCTCATTCAAGACTGCCTAGCAGTCTTGGAAGTGGTACAGTGAGTTAAGGTCTTGGGTAGAAACTCTCAATTGAGTTAAAAGTGGAAGAGAGAAATAACTCAGGCCTTGAAGATCAACCCTACCTGTAGTTTTCCAAGGGCTTGTCATTCTTCTCATTGTAAGAGAAAAAAAAGTTGAAAAGTTTTGACATGAAGGAGCAAGGTGATGAAAAATTTGATGAGCTGAACCTGGTATGTAACACATCACCATAATAATAAAATTAGGGGTATTCAATACTTGTGCTTCAAGCCCCAGAAGTGTCCAGAAGTGACATCCAGAAACTTCTGTGACATTTTCAAAATGTTTCTGAATGTCACTTCCAGCCATTTCTGACAATATGTGAGAGCACCATTTTCAATCCAAAATCCTAAGACTCTCTCTACCTCACCAACATGCTGCAAGTCTCAGCACAACATCATGTACTACAAACTCTTAAAGGTGTATCATGTCACCTCTTAGGGCATACAGGTGTGTTGCATGAAGAAAGTTTCCAAAATCAAGTGAACATCCAGAAACATCTTGGAGATGTCCCAGAAGTTTCCGGTTGTCACTTCTGGACACTTCTGAGACCCAAAACACAAGTTTTGAATACCTCTATTGCAAGATCAGTGATAGTCCTTGGGCATTCATGAAGACAAAACTTTGATTTATATCTCTCAATTTGATAGATATACAAATCATGATAGATACTTGAGTTTGAATAGGTTAGATTTGAGAGAACAATTAGCAAGGTTTGTTTGATCTACAAGTATGATGATCCCAGTGAAGTCAATTGATAAGTAACAGTAGATTACCCATCAGTTTTGATGTTAATTCATTCATGAATTTGTTTTTTTGTAGAAATTTATACACATGATTATATTGAAAACTAAGACTATTGTCAAACAGATGATGTTACCTCAATTCACCAGAAAGTTTACTGCAGTTTTCTTGGTCATAGATGAAAGTGGTTAGATTTGAATTTCAGGAAACAAATGAGCTTTTGGATTAAAAAGCAAATGAAGTTAAAAACTAATTCAATTCATCAAATTTCCAAACATTCTGCTTCATACAATCACTCACCAAACTCTCACTCTTTTAAATATGTTTTTATAAATGATAAGATTAGATTAAAAAAGATTGATCAAAATCAAATTCATCATCATATACCATCACAATAAGCAAAAAAATTCTTGCTTTTCATAAATTCACTAATCTCATATCTAATATTATCAAAAAAGAAAAACATCAAAAATAATGAACAAAGTAGTCTTCATCAAGTAAATCAAGTCACAAGTAATCATCACATTCACAACCAATTCAATTGAAAAGAATAATAACTTTTTTCAAAAAAAAACCAATGAATTGAAAAGAAAAATGAATAAGAAATTTTCTTTTAACTCCTTTCAAATCATCAAGGTATATTTACAAAACAAAAAAAAGGTTAATATAAAAGTAGTATCAAGACATCAAAGATAATTGATTTTGCGTGTTCTCTAAGGATATAAAGAAAGAGAGAAAGATGGATTAAGAAGAAAACAACAAGTAGAAAAGAAAGCTAGTAAATCAAACAAATCAAAACGGGTTGATTGTAAATCAGTTAACAAAAAGAAAGATCATAAATGCTTGTTCCAAAAAAAATCGAGACAGAGAAAAATCAAACAATAGTGTTCATCCAATGTGAAACCTTTCATTCATCAGGTTCTACTATCTTGACTTCAGTTTGTGAAAGTGAAGGTGAATCGATTTTGCCTGTGTTTTGTGCTTCGTCTGCATCCACAAAGACTTCTTGTTCTAAGAGAGTCGAACTGACTGAGACGTGACTTGAAGAGACTTCCGTTGATCCACGAACTCGAGTGGTAACTGAATCTTCTACAGTCCCTGGGGTAGAAGGTGTTGACGAAACCTTTCGCCTGCGTGGTGGGATAGGTGGTAGTTCAGGTCTTGGTTTGCTCAATTCAAGTTCTTCATTGACTGATTTCAGTTGAGCCGTATGATCAGCACTTAGACATCCATTAGGAATTGTTGGTTGATGAGGCTGCGGTAGACACAAAGGTAATGGTGGTAAAGTACGACGACGCGCTGCTCTATCCACATTGGTCAAGGGCGTAGATTTGACAGCCGTAGCTTCTGTCGCACCCTCATCCACTACTTCTGTCCTTGCACGTTGACGACTCTCGTGGACAGTTGAAACCCCATTTGATTGTTCGCTTGGCGCCACATCTATATCATCAGGCAGTTCGTCGGAATCAACTGGCTTGCCCTCGGCCAAATCCAGGGTCGAAATCAAACCCAGGGCAGCCCGAGGAACAGCGACTGCTCCACCGTTGAGAAGTTGTTCAGCTCTGATCCGTCTTCCGTAAAACTTGGTGTTCTCATCGGCCGACTATTGATGAGTACCTGAATTGATCAGTATCAAAGTAACTCTCGATCTTAAGTTGACTTTGCTCACCTCAAAGATGAACTATTGTAGCAGATGCCATAGAGAAAGTAAGGAAAAGACAAAGTTGTTTTAGATAATCATCTAGCTCCAAAGAATCTTGGTCACTCTGCAAGTCTTACATTACCCTCAAGCTGTAACCCGCCGTAGATGCCTTTAGATTTCGTATAGGCAAAAGTCGGACTTTCTGATGAGACATCATCTAAATTGAAGCTATTTCCAACGGGACCCGGTACCACGGGAAGACTGGTGCCCAAGGATACCTGTGAGATAAAGATTGAAGTTGACGAATGCGACAACTCTATCAACAAATCATACATCTGATTTTGAATGATCAGAAGAGAAGCTCGGATTTGAACGGACCTTTGGGGTTGAGAATGCCATGACAGCTTCACGAGTACGCAAGACCAATACGACATCATAAACATCGATACCAGCTAAGAAGTTAACACCGACAGTATGAATCAAGATTCCACTGGGTGGACCCCAAGTAGTAGGAGAATCTCTCGAGATCACGATTCCAGAACCCGAGGCAGCAGTCCAACCAGGAGCAGTACGAAAGACGGTAAAGATGGCTAGACCTTCAGCTGTTTGAATCACACTGATTGGAATCGTCTTGATGACCTTTTGAGTTTTTCGAAAGGAATATGAATCGTGTTCGATTGTAAGAGGCTGAGTGCTTTGACGTTGAGTAAAGGTATATAAGATCCTAGCACATTTATCACACTCTTTATCGAGAGAAGTAGGCCTGATGAGCGGATAGATGGATGTGTTGAAGAGCAAATGTTACAATTTGAATCAAAAGTTATGTTCGAATGATATGAATGATCTTACCAGAAAGCTCTAGTGTATGGGTAAAGCGAGAGGGAGAATCAATGGTTTATGAAATCAGTTAATCGTTCGTATCACTTGATTTTGGAAATCATTCAAAAGTTGAGCCAAATTCAATTCGAGTCTACCAAAACTTACACAGATTCTGAGCTAGTCTTATCCGCTTCTTTGTTAATCCAATTCCCCAAGACAGTAGATTTCTTCCATAACTATGTGGGTGTGAATGAGATCATCAAAATCCAAATAAACTTAGTTGGATTGAAATCGGATGATTGATGAATCACATTGCTTACCCAATCTAAACCAGTATTAGGTTTTGTACTAGGATAAGTAGCTTTAGACATCACTCTTGCTTTCTCAATATGTTGTTGACGACGTAATTCAGCATCCGCATCAGCATCGTGATCCAAATGAGGTCTTCTTCCAGTATCAGTATTTCGTCTAAATTGATACATGGATTGAGGTCGAGCGGTAGAACCGTTTCTTTGTAGTCGATGTTCTGATGTGAGACTGATAGGTTGAGTCGTCATCTTGAATGAAGAGTATGTAATGATTAAGTATTGGTTTAAAGAGATCAAAGGTTTTGATACAAATGCTTTGAGTTGATGATGACTCGAGTGTATGAATGGAAACTTTTGAATTGAGTTTTGAATTTTTAAATTTTTAATTTCGGATTTGATATTTTTTTTATTTTTTTTTTATTTCAAACTCAATCAAACTCAAATTTCAATTTCTATCAAACTTTCTCAAACTTTTGCTTTCAAATCACTTCAATCACAACTCATTGCAAGAACCTAACCATCCCTTTTATCAATCCTAAACAATAAACTCAATTCTTCCTTCAACAAATCTAATACATAAAACATCAGACAAACCCAAGATGAACTTACAAACTAATTTGATAGCTTAGATCAAACCTTATGAGAGACGAGATAATCTTGGAGATCTTTGTTTCAGATACACATACTCTTTGATGTGATTTCCTTTTTGATAATTTCTTTTGGTCTAATTGGGTAAATTGATTCATCTGTATGTACTATGTACCTCAAAAGACTCAAGCTGTACAAACTGGTATGAAGAAAATGTTAGGTATATATGTAGCTTTATGTTTTTAGTTTGATATCCAAATCTTATCAAGTGTAAATAAATTACACTCAAGTATCAATTGAAGGATAGCAAAATATCTGACAGCTATGTACAATGGTCTTAACCTCTTTTGCAAATCCTACTTTAAAAGAATTGATCACTAAATTTTACTTGTAGTATCTGTAGTGGGCTAAAAACTTGTATTGATTTACCAAATCATATGTAGTAGAAAGTGTAAGGCTACATTTGGTAGCGATTACCAGTTGTAACCTCCATTTGACTCCCAGTACATTGTCTGGGGGCGATTGAGTTTATGATCCAAATTGTGATTTTTGGAAATAAACTACAGCTATTCTAGAAATTTGTGTCCTGCTCAAAAACAATTGTTTTTGTTTTTGTTGAAGATTCACAGAGATTTGAGCTAAAATACGTACAATACAGCCCTGTGTTAGAAATTTCTTGTTCAGTTAGGTGCATACCACAGCTGATACAGGGCTGTATTTGCTCTTATTTGATGTGAACCTTGAAGAAAAATAAAAATAAAAAATTGCAACATGACATTGATTTCTAGAATAGCTGTACATTTGGGGCAGGGATGCAGCAGTAGGTATAAGGCATACCCAAATGCCCCGTTTTTGACACCATGGCAGAGTCCAGGACTGTTGAACCGGTCAGAGTGAGTTGTACTGATGATTGTACAACTCACCTGAATTTAACTTTTGATTACTAAGCACTCACGTGCACCCTGGCTTGGCGCCCAAGACAGACGTCTGGCCTGGCTCAATCTTGTCACGCCTTTGAACCTGACAAACTCCCTTTTGCTGATGACCAACCTCCTCAAATGACCATGAATTCCAATGGAAGTTCACAAGGCAAAAGCTACCTACATCACCAATCTATGGACAACCATGGCCAAGGACGTCAAACTTACAAAGAGGCTCATGCAAACCTCAGTCAAAACCTATTGGATGGCTCTCAAGATCCCGCCAATATTGATCCTTTACCTATAGTCTTGCCACACCAACACAAAAAGAAGACCACAGTTGTCAGCCGTGTTCAAGCGTTGGACACACATACAAGAGCTGAAGATATGTATCAAAGTCCCCAAACTTCTTCCCCTCAGCTGCCCCACAGCAAGGTGGAATTATTTTTACAACGAGTAAGTAATTCACTCTTTGTTTTAACATTTCAACTTCCTTTTTATTGACATTTGGAATCACCCGCAGGTCCAACGCGCTCTCAAACTCAGGAAATCTTTGAAGCTTTACATGTCCAATCCCAAGCAAGCCCACTTTGTCATTTTGAATACTGAGTGGCAAACAATTGAGTATATGAAACTCATACTCAAGATGTTTGAATTGGTGACTCAGATATTCCAATCAAACAACGCCACCAAGCAGGCAATCCTCCCAGTGCTCTGGGCAATCCAATCAATGTTCAAAAAGAATTCTCTTGTACCTGGAATTTGGGGTTTTGCAAGCCAGAAAGCCAAAACAAAATTGAATAAGTATTTATCTCAAGAACAAACTAATCATCAAACATTGGTTTGTACCCTTCTGGATCCAGTATACTAAGACTCAATCTTTTGCAGCAATCCATTACATGTGGCTGTGGAATTATGTGTCAAACAAGGTCTGTGCAACAAATACAATCTGTACCGACCTACCTCAACCAAATCCGCCGCCAATATCTGTGCTAATAGTCCTGAACTTGAAGAACAGAAACCTGTTTTCAAGAACCTCTCCAAGATTTACTCCCTCCTAAGCACAAATGCAGTCACTCCCTCCCACCACCCGGCAAAGGGATGGATGAACTGGACCAATAATATTCCCCTCAAGATCCTGTCTTACAAAACAAGCATTGGTCTTTTTTGGACAGTAAGTTATATTTCTATATCTACAATCATCCTCCAATCAATCACATGCTTACATATACATATCCCGGTCAGCAGATGGCCAAGACTGGTGCGCTACCCATCTTGGCTCAGATTGCCCTCAAGCATCTCACCATACCTGCATCCTCCTCTTCAGTCAAACAGGTTTTTTCAATCTCAGGTAACATTGCAGTTCCTTCAAGAGGCCGCCTATTAAGTGATACTATCTGCCACCTTGTGCTTGGCCAACACTGGATCTCAAATGCTGAAGCTATGGTGGCACCCGGAGACATGTGATTGAAAATACGTGTTTGAGTTTTTCTTGAAAATTATCTAATCTGAAAGAACTTCAATTTAGCCTCTCAAATGTCAGAGATACCATATTAAATAGAATATCAGAAGCTATGTCATGATACATGTGATTTGTTTTTCCTCAAGTTGTACTTTTGGACACTGGTAAATAAAGATTAAATTTCATGACTTTGACATGCAAGCTATCTTCCAGCATGTACTGACCATGAAATTACTCTGAGAGGGTACCCAGAGCTTGAGTCCTCTGGCTGATTGAGCCTCTTTATGAGGCCTAATACTTGGAGACTTGGTTTTAGCAAGTCTCCAAGTCAGAGCCTCAGCAACTGCAAAAATCACCTGAGTCTATGACTCTGTATATCAAACTGTGTAACAGTACTTGCCATGGGTGTCTTGGGCTCTGCGCCAAGGAAGTGAGTTGGGTATCACTCACCCCTGCATCCCTGATTTGGGGTAATTTTGGATAAATTACATTTGGTTGTAAAATTTAGTTGAAAATTTAAAATTCCCATTTGACCATTCTACCACACCACACCTCATTGCAATTTCTACCACTGAACACTCTGCTGTGCTGACAATTACTGATACTGACAAAGTAGTCCACTTTCCCTTGTAAGATTTTGGTTTGTTGGTGTCATTCTTTGCTTGAGGGATGTGGAAATTGAGACAATTTTTTTGGATTTACAAGATTTCTATGTTTTGAAAGATGGTAGACAAATATCAAAGAGCACAGGTGAATCAAAGGAAGAAATGAAGAGAATAGAAAAAGGGATGGTGGGAAAAGAGTCTCAAAGGATGAAGTTGAATAATCCATGCTCAAGAGTGCTTGAGGAATGAGTTGATGATTCCATTAAATATCTATTTGTAATCTACTCTGTTTCGCTTCCATTTCTATTATTATTATTTTTGTTTTCAAACTTTTCTGTATCACTTCTTTTACTATTTCCTAATAAACAAGAATACTACAGTTCCAAGACTATTTACAATGTGACATATAACTTGACTCATATCTTACATTGTGTGTAGGGGGGCCGTCTAGCTGTAAGTCTTGGGACCGAGTAGGCTCTCTGAGTGGTAGGGTGCAATCATGATACTCAAATTTTGAAAGGATTAATCTGGAGTTTGATATTCTGGTATGAGATCAGAAAATTAGAAAATTCATCATCTATCGAACATCAGGTGGTTTAATTGTAATAGGCAATGCTATCTACAAAAGGAATAAGATTTCTCTCTATGTGAATGTAAAGATGTTGCGGTTTTTTCAATCCACACACAGGTAATTGGAAAAGCTTTGGAGGTATGGAAAACTCGGGGGATATTATTATAAGTATGAGTGAAGATGAGAAGCGAAAAGGAGGTGAAGGAAAGGTGTGACTGCTTGGATATGTACAAAATCAAAGTGATCAAATTAAAGATTGATGTGATCCCAAGATTCCAGATTTTGTCTGTGTATCAAACTCAACAAAGCATCCAGACTACCCTTCAAGTTGATAGAAACGCTGCTGGTGTGCGTTCTTGTCTCAGGTTCTCTCATGGCTCCTCACTATTTTCACCCCTATCTCATGCTCCACAGCGGTCTTCTGTAACCAGAGTGATCGAAGCATCAGGTATGCAGAAGATGTTAATGAGAAAAGTCTTTTTTCTCTTACATTTTTAGACGTTTATCTAGAGTTCGGAATTTGTTTAACTTGAGCTTTTATCAACAGAATCACAGATTCCAGATGAGTAAGATGACAAATGATACATTTTTCTCATAGTTAAAACACATTCAAGACAGTTGAGAATGAGATAAAACATCGCTGCAAAAGGAAAAATACACGTCTGATTTTGATATTTATGATTGTGACATTCAAAAGAGATCGAACAGATGTCTTTTATGATAGGAGAAAGAATTGAAAAGAGATTAGTGATTGCAAAGCCTTCAGCTTAACACACTTGAAGGTCAAAATAAATCAATACATGTACCACAGTTGAGCAAAGCTGTGATACCCATCATTGTTGTACTCCTATAACCGATTCATCGAATGATCTACCCATTTGGGGTGAAGTGAGCTGTCTAAGCTGACTTTCTCTGGCCTCTTGGGTCGAATTGCCGTAGACTTCCTTCACCCTCTTTTCAAAAGCAAGGACCATCTTTTCACTAACACTCTTCCAGAAATATTCACCTACAGCTGCATGTAAGGGGCTAGCAAAGGCGAAGGCGAGTTGTAATGATACGTAAGTCGAACTTGATTCATCATCTCTAGTAGGGAGTTTCTTGGACGAAATCTCTTCAGGTGAGACGAAGGTCCAAGTTGAAGTTAAGCACTTAAATAGAGGCGAATCACCTGCGGTTGCCTATAATCAAGTTTTACATTCATTAGCTCATTCTGCTCTATAACCATCCTACTAGTTTGAAGAAGTGATTCACTTTGACCATTTCCCATTTTCGACACTCCACCTGACTTGTGTAGCGCTCCTCGAATGCCTTGAATCCAACCACAAGCTCTTGCTCAAGGAGGTGTGTCTCCCCGGCATATCCACCATGCATCCATGGTTTGGCCTCGCGGTTCACCAAGTTCAAGGTTCCGATTCCTTGCAATGCTTTATGGCTGACTAGATTGGATCCAAGACAATATGGAACAAACTGTGGATACGCTTCTACGTCGGCGATCACACTGTACAGTTGTTTCTTCGTATACCTGCTCAAAACGAAAGTAATCAGAAGTCTTTATCAGCCTCCTCAACCAGAACATAATGGCCAAGTCACAGTTAAAAGCTTACGGTAAGCGCTTGGTCTCGTTGTAAATCAAAAGATCTCCTCGCTTTCGGTATCGATCTTTGGCCGTCAAGTCATCCACCTCAACTTTGCCGACTTCTTGAGGAGAAGTTGAGGTAGCACGTGGAAATGAAGGAAGGCTAAAAAATCCCCTAGCCCCGCCAATGACGCAACCATGAGGTTTGATGCAGAGCTGGTATGCTGGTTTACCGTTCAGACGAAGGATATTTTCTACGAATGCCATGATTGTATTTGTGGTTGTTATGAAAAAAATCAGAGCGCTATATCTGGATTCTGGAGATTGAGAATTGACGTGAAAAGGGTAAGGGATTTATGTAACTACAAGTTGAACTGAAGCCTCTCCTGATTTGAATCTTCAAGCTCGCGTAAGTTGAATGTCATGATGCTGAACTATCACGCTACCCCAGCCCGTTGACTCAGGGATCACCCCAAATTGACCCCAATGTCTTGGCTCGCCTGAACTCGGTGGAGCTCGTATAAACACGGCGCGTTAAACAATTAGCGCGAAGTTTGAACCAACTTAGTGGGGACTGAGGGTGAGTATGCAGGGTCAAAGGAGTTCCCCGCTGCCAAGAATCGAGTATCACAACCTATTTCACAAGTCCGACAAGTAAATTGTAGATCTTCCCGACATGTACGCTAATCATAGCTTGCTGAGCTGGAGAAAGCGACTGATCTACATGAAGGAGATTCAATCTGTGTTCCACGAGAGTCCACGAGGCTATGCAGACGACATCAAATCCCCATCACGCAACAATACTTTGCTTAGGCCAAGAAAATTGGTGAAGTTCACCTGCGATAATGCTACGGGAGAGACCATAAACATTATGTAAATGATCATGAGTTGCCTAAGAATTCATAGATGACTATGCGTAAGAGATCTGACTAGGAGATCCTCTTCGATCCATATCAATAAGCAATAACCGACCTAAACTTATCAAAGTCCCTGTCTTCAATTACAGCTCGGCGCGTTGATCGCGCTCAAGCCGATGAGTACTATCAGAAAAGCAAGGGACAAGGATAATCTGGACACTTGCGCTTTCTCTGATCATCGTTTGATGTCTCATTTGTTCACAAACATATCATGATGTGATATAGGCTAAGAGCACTGAAACACTAGAGCACTTGATCCTTGAATCTCACATCTTCTCTTTGAGTTATAAAATGCAGAGGTGGGGAGAAAGGCCAAGATGTCTCAAACTTTTGCTGATCATGCTGGGAAGATGGTGTAATTCCAACACAAGACCATGCACCTTCACGAATATAGAGAGGAGCACTGAAGTTTCTAATATGGATTCTTGCACAAACGGCCATATGTGCAATCTTTTGAAACACAAAGACTCTCAATTGAAAAAAGGTGCCATACGATTCAGTTCAACTGAAACGCAGGCTGTTTCCACCTTACGTACATACTCACCAGAAATAACAAGGAAAATCAGATGATCACAAGAGTTGTGAGAGTATCAATACTGTCAATTTTACAAAGCTTGCTGAAATTTCCGCGGCAGCTTGCTTGAGTTTTGTGGCAATATTCGAACAAGCTTTTGGAAATCAACTGTACGTCTTTTGACAAACATTCAAAACTTCTATACAGTGACTTAGAAGAGGATTGTAAGTTTTGAGATCAGCTATGAATGTCCCAAAGTTATGATCAGGGTTTCTCCATCTCATTGGTCCATATAAGTACTTATATATCTTCAGTGGTCGACTGTATGGAAGTTGTAGACCAGCATCTTTGATACTTTGCTTTTTCGTGGCGCCAAGAGATTATTATTTGAAGTTGCTTGCATTTCTTAGTCTAGGGCTCATACTGGAATAGGTGTTGGACGTAATGATGCAAAAGGGCTAGAATATGCAACATTTTTTTTTTGAAATCAAATCAGTTTGAATTGGTTGATGATCATTACTTTTGGTTAAGTGAAGAACCAGATGAACCAGGTAGTCTAAGTTGGGATTTCAGTAAGGTATCAGTAGTAAGAAAAAAATAACTGTTAAAATTCAAAAATGTTTTATTTTCATCTAACCAGTTCAATATTTATGATGGATAACCATTCTGATGATAACGTAGGTAGTTTTGCTCAGTCTCCATTCGTCTTCTGAACAAAATCCACTCAAACTCATTGGGATTGAATCCCACTTTTAAATCCTGATTAATTCTATCATGAACTCAAATCAACTGCTTCTTGGAAATCTCTTTCCACAGCTTGAGAACAATTCGCCAAGCTCATTCTTTCTCGAGTAGAAGCCCTGATCAAGAAGACAGGCAAAGGTGTGTTCTTAACAGGAGATCTAGATTCGACTCCACAAGAAACAGCTTATCAGATCTTGATAATTGAATCCTCTGGCCATTTATCCTTTGAAGATTCTCGCCAGATCATAATCAAAGAACCGCTATCCAAGCTACTTATACTGGTTTCTCAAACGATCCCTCTGATCAAGGTGTATTTGATTTTGTGATGTCAATGAGAAATCAATGGGAAGAAAGAAAGTATGATGTAACCCCTGATAGTTTCGAAAATGATGAGTATTATGCTAGTGATCATAGACTTGTATGCGCCCAATCCGCCAAAGTCATTAAGCATTGAAAAGTAGAACTTGAATGATAAAATTTCTCGGATGCGAATCAACATACATATGATAGTCATCACTTTGTGGGGCTTAAATGAGATCATGAACACATCTGGTGGACTGTGTTCTTCATCACTCATGAGTCGAAAGATCCCTCCAACCTGTTTTTGAGGGGTTTACTATTGTTTCATAAACGCTGTTGACGAGAGGGCTTCTTAAAATCTTGAAGGTGAATTATCACCGTGTTCAAAATAGGATTACAAAAAACATTTTGAATGTAGCACAAACAATAGCCAGAATCTTTCAAAAATCACTCCACTACTGTCAAACGATCTACAAATCCAAAGACCGAGAGAACATCTAGATAAGCACATCCCGGAGTAGTCTTGAAATCTGAAAATTGACTTCACTCAGCGAGCCATAAGTTTAATCTTCAACCCTTCTGGTACCTGCTTTAAGCTTCCCCATAATTCACACCCATCATGACCAACAGTCATTAAAGGTAAACCTAACTGAGAGATTGTAAGTCCCGCAGATACAGAGCCACAATAAGATGCTTCTACCAGACCAAGTCCTTTTGCCAAACCTGCCATCAAACCACCCTGAATGAATACGAATTCAAATCAAATCAGCAAACCGTTAACGATAAAGAAGAATAGTAATATCAGTCACTATGAGACTAATTGATGTTGGAAGCAAACCAGAAATGCGTTTCCACCACCAGTCTGATCGATAACTTTGGATTGATCTTCAATCATCGCAGGAACCCAAGTTCCTTTTTTCGAATCTTTGTCTCCAAGTACAAAGGCCCCCATCTTACCGCAACGGATAACAACATTTTTAAACCCATGACTTTGGAAAACTCGAGCAATCTCTTCTATCTCTTCTGGAATCTCATCAGCTGGAGTGAGGAGTCCAAGGAAAGATCTAGCTTCTAATTCGTTTGGGCTCAAGACTTCAATATGTTCTGATAAACTGATTAATTTCTTGAGGTTTTGTGGTAGACATGAATCTGGAATAGGCTCGTAAACGAACAGAGGAGACCAACTCGTGATCTGAGATTGATCAAGGTGCGACTTAATTTGATGTGATCCAGTACGAATTTCTTGAAGGTCTTCGATTGTTTCACTCATCCGACTAGGTGAACAGATCAAATGAACAAATTTAGGTGTATGACTAGCAATCTCAATCAATTTGATTTGACGCTTTGGAGTCAAATATTTAAAATCACGTTTCGTATTTGAGTAAATGTTGAGAGCTCGAGTCGTTAAAGGATGATTAGGATCGGTGATGAAAGTAAAGAGAGATGGAGAATAATTTAAAAGACTTTCTTCAATTTTGGATGGAAAATCTTGACCTTTGTGGATGAGCATCAAGATCTGCTTAGGCGGTAACCTATCTTGACAATCCGTTCAAATCAAAAATTGTAAACAGATCTTCGCGTCAATTGTCAAGGCGAGAGATCGCTGGTTCCATCTCATCAGAGTTCCCGTCATGATTCTACATGGTCTTCTCAATAAGAGTCGTAGACTGACCAGATTCGAGCACCTATCGCGGCTGTAGATGAGTCATTGCAGAAAGTAGCTCGGTCAGCAAATCGTGACTAATCTTTGAGCAAAGAGAGAGATATGTTCACTTACCATATGTACCACCACCGCCAATATGCCATTCATCAGGATCAAAAGTAGGTCTATGGGTCACATTGAAATCCGACGAGTATTCGAAGCTCTGCAATTGAAAAGAAGCAAGATCAGTTCGGAGAAATACATACGTCTTGGACTACCCGGAAACACATAAGTCCGCTTGATTTGAATTGTTACGAGGTTGGCAAATGTTGAGTGATGAGTTCCGGATAAGTCTAATCCATAGTGAAGAGACAGAGCTTGTGAGTTCGCGTCCAAGGTACTCACATCGAGTATAAACATGCCTGGTAATGAAGACGAGAAATGTACATATCAGAATCATCAGCTCACCGATCAAACTTAGAGTCAAAGGTAACGGAGGTAACTAGAATGGCACAGGGAAACAGGTAACAGACTGGGACCGCTTCTGCTCTTAAAGCTAATGACTTGTGTTCTCTTCTTGACCTTAAAACTGACATGAGCTCATGCAGAAGAATGACTTCGATGGACGATATGTTTTGATGAAGTAATTTGATATGATCAAAGTGTAGAATGTTGAATGATTTGAAAGAAATCAAAGCCTAGGATGAATGACATCATGCTGAGAAGGATGTAAAACCAGTTGGGTGACCAGACAAAGTATAGAATCGCTATCTAGCCTCACCGAGTGTAGCCACTTGATGGTGATCCATCTCACTAAACTTTGAGTTTCTTTTGATTTTATCTCACTTCAGTCTCGTTATCTTCTTTCACTTGGATCTTGAGCGTGGTCTTCATGAGTTTGTCAATTTGCGACCTTATTCCTCATTTCGATCTGCGCTTGACCAGACACCCCGACAAAACTCTCGGATATCTACATCGAACGACATAGCTCAATCTGGTTTCGGATATCGCCGGGTTGCGGTCATTCTTCTCACTGTGTATGTACATATTCAGTCTTGATTCTGATCGGACGAGAGGGTCATGTTTTGATGTTTAAGGCTGTGTGAGCCCAAAGAAATCTTTCAAGAAGGTGATGGATGAGAACGCATCATTTCCCTCAATTGGTTCGGTTCTTGGAAAGAAAAAAAGTTGTAAACTCTCATGTTCAAGATATTGTTCACGCAAAATGTACCTCTTTTCTCAAGATCGACTTTTGGTATAGAATGCAAAGGGATCATACACTTTGAAAACCCAACAAAAATCTGATAGGTTTTCAAGCTCAATTCCACTATGTGAATTCTGAAGAATAAAGTAAGAATGCAACAAGGTTTGATTTGTTTCGGATTTAAAAATACCATATCAACAAATGTTTGATATGCAATGAATTACAGGCCAACATCATGAGAATGAGCGTATGATGAGAAAAGAGGGTAAAAAGGCGGACCAAAAGAAGACATTGAAAAAAATTAAACATGAACCCAAAAAGAAGTGAAGTATATAAAAGATAAAAAGATGGGCAACCTATATACCAGGACTACCGACTGAAACTTCATTCGTTTCGAAAAATTAGATTTGATCAGTACCGTATTCAAAAAAAAAACTTCATTGAGATCCATAAATTGCTCACCTTGAAACAACAAGAGGTCACTATGACTTTGGCAAAGAATTGGATTTTGGGGAAATCGACTCCAATTCTTGGAGAAACTCTTCATCCTGAGGATCACGATGCAGCCAAGTGGGCATCCTGATAGATCCCAGAGTCCTCTCGAGTGCGCCGAATATCGATAGACGAGGTTTTTCAGATGTGATTGCCTCTGCGGGATGCGTGTTAAGATCGACTTGGTTGAGATCGTTTGCGTCTTTGGCGGTAATGGTGGATCCTTTGGTGTTACCGTGCGCGGCTTCGGGAGAATTTTTCTGGGGAATCTCGGACTTCACTTTTGAGTCTTGGATCACAGCTTCTTGGCTTGGTGAAAGGGTTTTCGGAATACGACTAGATAGTTCGGATCGTGCTTGGTCTGCATTTGTTAATTCTGCTTTTCGAAGATCGGTGTTCTTGACGGAGTCTACAGGTGGGATATTTGCCGCTGATGGAGTATCTACCACTTCCGGAGCCTTCAGCACGTCCGGAGTCTTCAACACCTTCGGATTTTTTACCGCAGGTGGATTTTCTACATTGAGAGCTTTCGAAGAGAGTAGATCGAGTGGAGAAGCCACTTTCTTATCATTGACTGCCGAGATAGCGGGATCATTTGCATTGGGAGCAGGGTTCTTAGTTTCTTGAGTGATTTTCACTGGCGGAGAATGAAGCTCGTGAGCAGGTTGGGCATCAGACTCAGTTTTCAGATTCAAAGGAGTTTCCTCGGCCTTGATGCCATCTTGAACACGAGTTTTCGAGTCGAGATCAAGTGTTTTGGACTCGGTTGCCGCGGTCTCAGGATGAGGCTTTGGGGTGACGTCAGAGTTTGGGCTCACTTGCTCTTTCAGCTTATCTGCCGGCGGATCTTCTATCTTGAGAGCTTTAGAAGAGATTGGATCAACTGGAGAAGTCACTTTCTTATCACCGGCTGTTGAGATAATGGGATCAGGATTCTGAGTTTCTTGAGCGATTTTCACGGGCGGAGAACGAAGATCTTGAGCAGGTTGGGCATCAGACTCACTTTTCAGATTCGAAGGAGCTTCCTCGGCCTTTATGCCATCTTGAACGCGAGTTTTCGAGTCCAAATCAGGGCTTTTCGACTCCGTTGTTGCGGGTACATGTTCAGGCTTTGGGGTGAACTCAAAGTTTGAGTTCAATTTTGCTTTCAATTCAGCGATGGCATTGAGATTTACACGAGGTTCCTGTTCATCTATGGTAGAATGTATTTGGAAAGGCGGGGTTGTCGCGCTAGCTTCAGTCCCCACCTCCTTCGCCTTGGTTACTTTATCAGGATTGATCTCGTTCTCGATACTTCCCAGGCCGAAAGGGTTTAGGTCGGTAGAGGCAGTTGAGGCCGTCTGCGTATGATCATCACGAGCACCTTTGAAGTGTTGATCCCAAACATCAGTCTTATCAATGGGAGTGTGTGTGTCGTCCGGTGATTGTGTATGGAGACGGTTAGAGGCGTCGAGGTGGCCTTTCTCTGCGTTGAAGCTTGATCTCCTCGGCGACCCGTAGGGGGAATACTCATCCAAATCGTGCCCCCCATGTGAGTCCGCACTTGATCTCGATGATGACCGGAAAGGATCAGCAAACTCGCCCGGCTCGAATCGTTTCGGCGATGCTGTAAAGGAGTCTGCATGATCGATAGGTGTTACTTCTTCTACACCTTTTCCAGTCTTAGACGTGAATTTTGAATAAGCTTTGGATAGTAACCTCTTCAGGCCTTTGTAGAGGAGGGTGAACGGTTTGAAAAGGGTCTTGAGAAATTTCTTCGGTGCTGAATCAATAGACGAGATTTCTTTTGGAGTCTTTTTTGGAAAGAGTTCCCTGAAGAGAGCTTCACCTTGGCGAAAGCGTTCATTTTTTAAATCTCTCAAGCGAGCGACAAAGCCACCCTGTTTCTTCTGCTCAGTCGTAGGTTTTCGATCCGCGGAAGAAGAATGCTCTTCTGATATGAATTTATCGCCGTGGTCCGTGTGAAGAAAAGGGTCATCACCGCCGGATGACTTCTTGTTAACAAGCCCGGCCCCCGGACCCTCGTGCGACAAATCATGTCCCATCCCTCCCCGAAGGGCGCTATCTTCAGCAAATGATCTTGATATACCTCCAACCTCATACGAGTGCTCTATCGCGACCTCCATTGGTATAGGTGTTGACAATGTGGTTAATAAATTCCCAAGAAGGTAGGTGGCCACGATGAGCCGAAAAATATAGCACCGGTGACCCTTCAAAGGCATACTGTAAAGCTTTGCGCAACAAGCTGGGTTGAAAACCTGAACGGTGGATTTTCTGAAGAAAGCATGAAGAGAGTTTAATATTGGTCAGCAATGCATTCTGGTGCGCTCGCTTCATTAAAAGGAGTCGGAATTCACATTTGGCGGGTTAGAGTCGACTAGCAGGAAAAAGAGTGACAGAAAGAGTGCAGTTTTCGGAAAGCTATTGAAAGAAAGTGGGTACCTGAGGAGGTGTAAAGTCATGAAAGGAAAAATAAAGCAAATTGCAGAGAAAGGCTTCAAACAGACGTCTCCATGATTGAAGACTTCTCGAAAGCCGATGTGAAAGCTGTTTCAAGGGGAAGATGATTTCTGAAGTCATCTCCATGAGATGCAACTTGTAAGAGTTGCTCATGTGGACACCCATACCCATCAATATATCCTCTGTCCAAGACTATCAGGATCGAAGCGTGGGTTCTATTGTCCTCGACTCCTCAGGACTACGAAACTCGGGAGTTTTCACGACGGTCTTTTTCTATCAAAGTAGATACGTGAATCTCTTTACGAAAGGCGAATGCCATTCGATGGGCCATGGCCATCAACTCAACTTGTGAAAGTCTCTGCGATCCTCATCTTCCAGATTCCATATCATCGAGCTTGATATACTTTCCTTCTTTCTACAGTCGTTTTCAAAAAGCCTTTGCGAGATTCACCCGCATAAAACTCGAGCAAATCGGCAGTGAATTCTTGACAAGGTCTGAAAAACGATTGTACAGAGTTTGATACGATCTCTGCTAAGTTTGTACCAAAGTCCACTCACCATCCGGCACCAATGACCACTTGGTGCGGTGCCAAGTTTCATCAATGACCATGCCTGATTGGTTTTGCCCATTTGGCCTTTGTAAGTTTGACTTCAACACAACTTTGACTTGATCAGCTCAATACATATAATCGGAGTGATGCTCCCAGCTGTTCCCGCTATCTTTGAATCCTCGAAGGTAAAACTTGCATGCAGGATGTATATCATGGGTATGCATTTCTTACGGATGATACGTGTCTTTGCCTAACAAATA
The DNA here is from genome assembly GCA_022264835.1 of Melampsora americana. Lineage (NCBI taxonomy): Eukaryota > Fungi > Basidiomycota > Pucciniomycetes > Pucciniales > Melampsoraceae > Melampsora > Melampsora americana. The sequence goes on from JAIFHY010000006.1 coordinate 1,936,451, forward strand.
AAATGGTGACCAACTCCTTATAGGAAACAGTGTTACCTTTGATAAATGGTCATCTGGTAGTATGAGCTTATAGCTACACAATCACTCATCTTTCTTTACGACCATCCTCTGTACCAGAAGTAACAGAGGGAAAAGAATCTAAATAACAAAATGTTACAATTTACTCGCATCTCCCTCTATTCCAATGTTAGTTCAGTATGCGGGTATTTCTTGGTAATTCTGTGAGTTCCGCATTTAGCAACCCGAATTCAGGCCCTGACCCCGGCTCTAACGCGGTCTCTATGCCTAATTTGTTTCACGCGTTTGTTGTTACTTGTCCATAATATCTTTTTATTCCTCTCTTTCGTCTTTTCCATAAACCGCTTTTTTTTAACTTTTATGCGTCTGGCAATTTTTTGGCACATGATGGACAATGGGTGGTGCTGAAGGTTCCTTTTCCCTGTCGCATTCCTTTAACGATGACTTTTCTCGCGATGTTTCCTTTTTCGTGGTAGACTGCATTGATCGCAACCTGCTTGATCACGCGGTTCTTGGTTCCTGGTAATCCCTATAACCGGCTCTTTTTGTTTTCTTGGTTGGGTTTTTCGGCTTTTCCGGTTTAAGCCAAATTATTTCTTTTCTTTTGAAGCGAAATCCTGGTAGCCTAATTTTGACAATGAAGCTTTATAACCGCTTTTGGCAAACTACTGTTGGTGTTTGTGGAATAGGCAAAGCCAAATAGCATGCCACATCGACTCGCTGGTCGGCTTTATAAAGCTGTTAGTCCGTTGGTTGAAGTCGGCCTCTTTCCTCAGCGGCTCAATTACTTCTCAATAATTATACATATAGTAATCGTCTTATCAGTTATTTGGCCCCAAATTTCTTTCGTTTCCACGTCAATCTACTTTTTCAATTCTTGAATCAACCCGGTAATCGGTGATAATCAGTTACACAGCTGTCGTTTTTGAAATCGAGATGGCACAAGCGACTCCCTCGAACACTAAAATCAAATCTAGACCTCTCAACGTTTCAGGCGCGTTGGACGTTTATGAAATTGTTTGTCCGACGACAACGTTATATTCAGATTTATCATGATCTGACTTCATCTTTCTGATTTTAGCTTCCAACTGAGTCTACCGCGACTTATTCAATTCGCGATGCGTATAGTTCCATAGTTTGCAAAGGTATTTCAGGCACGAACCCATTAGAGTACCAAGTAAGACTGTCGGCGTATGCGAATGATTCAAGCCTGCTTCAAGCCGACGGCGTTTATGTGCTAAAATCCCGCATGATAGCACCAAACATAGAGGACAATATCCCAACTTTGTTTTACGAGGTAGACCACGCAATGTTGGTAACTACATCGAAGGATCTGAAAGGGCCCTTGGCTGATAACACTGCGGTTTCGGGCCTTGGATTGATAATCGACCGCTTTACTATTCAAGAAGATTCATTTGACAAGCCTAGCGTGGTTGCAATTGTTGAGCACAGCGATTATGATAATGCAGTAAGTTCACTCATTACTCATGGCGTACAAATAAATGATTTGTTTCGTCAAATGTGCTACAATATAGGCAAAGGAAATGGTAGTGTTTCGTGTCGCATATTACATTCGACCGGTTCGAAACCTTCTGAACATCCAAAGTTTGTTTCAGGTCAACCGCGAAGCTGTAATCCATGGCTACATTGTGGATTTCGATGCGAATAATAATCGATTCGTGGTTGATGTGTGTATCTGTTCTTTGATACATACTCCTGTGGCAACGCAATGCTAATTCATTTTCAGAAACATAGGTCACAGGGATAAATTTGACGTCTGGTCGAGAGCTGGACCGAGTTTCTTCTCCCGTGGTAAAGGTTGAGGATACTGTTATGACTCCATCAGGCCGAGCCAGGGGAAAATTGTCAGTGTTCAACGACAATCAACGCGAAGGAGTTCTAACTAATTTTGTTCCCTAACATTTTGACGTACCGATAGTTTCAAAAAATTAAAGACAGAACCTGACACCTTGAAATTGCCTGGCGTCGAGCAAGAAGGTAATATTGTACCAAAGTCTCCTAAAAAAAACAAGAGATTGGCTTGAGTATTAGCCCAGCGAACAGTTTCAATTGTGAATTCGGGAGAAATGCGGGATTCTTGTTGTTACCTACGTTCTATTAGGAGATTTCTTGTTTAGTTCCGAGAATAGCATTGTTCACCTTGGTACTGGTGAAAATTCTTTTAATTGTACCCGTCACTTGGTCAATTTATTAATTTGCTAGAGTTGGTTCTGTCGCCTATTCCTTTTCATATGTTCACGTTTCGTTGATCAGTAGTATTATAAGTAATGGATTTTTAATTTTTCTACATTTGGCCAAGTAATGCCTGTGTTCCCCGTGGAACTTTGCTTTTCGGGACAGGCTTTTTTGGGTCATACGCGTTCTACTTGGCCGCGGTGTTGCATGTGGTGTCTGCCGGGCCGTTCTTGCGTCATGCGTTGTGTGATGGCTATTGAGGAGTGACGATGGGATAAGTCAAGGATCTTGGACAAAATTGTACTAAAGAACATTTTACTTTGTGTGTCATGCGTCTTCAGAAATTCTGGACAATGACTTTGTTGGGGCACGTCAATACAACGACGACCGGTTTACCAGTGTTTTTTCTCAATTATGCAGCCGTTGGGCTACACTCAATTGTGGCCAAGGGTGTATGATTTCGCTTTTAAACAATTGTCGTATACAATTCTGTGGTTCATTACGAAAATGTCAATGTTGAAACAGGCAGATACATTGAATTGCCATATTGTATGAGTCTCAGGCGAACTTACTTAAATAGGCCAATTCATATCGGTCCACAACCCAAATTTAGAAACTCACGAGGGTAAAAACAAGCAACCTGGAATAGTTAAAGACTTTTCCTAAGTTTCCTCATCCGGACGAGGAAAGTTCTGTGTCAGTCCCCCGCTGTAGAATGATATAAGTGACACAAACACACCTTTAAGATTGTTTTTTAATATCACTTTATTAGCTGGCCGACTAGCCGTCCGCATATAACTTCTTTCATCGTGTTCCACTTTGTTTTTGGACTTATCCTATACAAACTTGATAAATTACCACCAACTTAACTGGCAGCGAATAGTTTTAATTATAACCCCATCTCATTTGAGGGCTCCGAGCATTATGATAGTTCGAGGGCCGGTTTCGAGATCAGAGCAGTCGCTGTGTGAGGCGTTTCCACTGGACCTTTTCTCCAACGTTGGTCAGTGCGACAAAATTTGCGAATGGTGCGGGGCTCATCGCTGGGCGAAAGAAAGAAATAAAGCCCTTCAAAAAACAAAAGTATACAAATATTCAAACTGTTGTCAAGGCGGGAAAGTCATGCTCCCTACGCATTACTTTCCTGAAGGCCCCACACCTAACATTATCAGATGGCTACTGACTTCTATGGATTCAGGCAAGTGTACGTGGCTTTATAAATACTTATGTGGTATTTGACTTTGTTTGGTCTTTAGATGCTATCACTGCCCGCAAACGAATCCGCGATTACAACAACGTTTTATCTTTTACTTCAATGTGGGCGAAACAAGACCGTTCGGTCCAAGGACCTATGGGGATCTATCATTTCAAAATCGGGGGACAATTACATCATAGGGTTGGGTCTATTTTTCCAGTGAATGAAGATGAACCAGCCTTCTCCCAAATTTATACGGTCGGCGACGGCGGTACTGGCGAGGCGGCGCTACGTCAAAAACATTACAACAACGAGTTAAATGACAATTTATTGTTGGAGTTACAATCTGTCTTAAATTCAAGCAACCCATATGCAAAGCTTTTTAAAAACGCAAAACAAATTTTGAAATGCAATGAAGGGAGCAGGTTGGTGATTAAGTGCTTGAAACCTGGGAAAGGTGATAATTTGAAGCGGTATAATGAGCCGACCGTGGAAGAGGTTGGTATGGTAATCCCTGGGGATGGAGTTGTTGACAAGAAGGAGAGAGGGGTAGTATTGGAGAGACGAGATGGAAACAAGCTTATTATAAACGACATGCATACAGGGTATCTTCCTATGAGATACGTGTTGTGTTTTCCAAGCGGCGCTCAACAGTGGTCAGAACATTATAAGTCTCCTACTGGGAGAAAAAAAAGAAAGGCGGATGGATCAGAAGAAGAAGGTATGTTTCTAATCAATCTTGTTACAACCCTGACTAACCTAACATTGACCGTAGAAGTCTCGAAACGTGTTACTAGCCTTCAATGGTTTGCTTGGCTATTATTTCAACGCGATACCTTCTCACCATTACTGCATTGTAGAAGTCTATTTCAGGAGCTAGCAGTAGACCTGTACCTATGCGTAGAGAGGGGAAGGTTAACCTATGTGGATCTAAATCAAAGCAAATTGAAAGCAGAAAAGTATAAACATATTCTAGCGGACAAGGAGCAAAATGTTGAAGTTATAGGTCGAAGAGTAATCCTTCCTGCGTCTTTTCATGGTGGACCCCGTCATATGCGAAGTTTGTATCAAGACTCTATTGCTCTAAGTAGAAAATATGGAAAACCTTCTTTATTCTTAACGATGACCGGAAACCCAATGTGGCCAGAAGTTCAGGAGGCGTTAGAATATGATGAAACAGCGAATGACAGGCCAGACATTGTTGCTTGGGTTTTCAAAATGAAGTTGGACGAGGTGATAGAAGATTTAACCAAAAAAAACTGTCTTGGTGTAGTAACCTCTTGGGTATATGTTATAGAGTTTCAAAAAAGGGGGCTTCCCCATGCGCATATAATTTTGATATTGTCTCCTGAATATACACCTAATACTCCTCAAGATATTGACGACCTCGTGTCCGCGGAAATCCCTGACCCAAAAGAAGAAGAACTTTTACATAAACTGGTCACCACGTCGATGTTACATGGGCCTTGCGGACCTGGATATAAAAGTCCTTGCTGGGATAATGAAAAGAAAAGATGTCAAAAGAAATTTCCAAAACCGTATCAAGTTGAAACAAAACTAGAAGAAAACGCATATCCACTATACAAGAGAAGAGACAATGGAAGGAAATTTATAAAACAAGGTTTTACTTTCACAAACCAACACGTAGTCCCATATAACCGCTATCTCCTGTTAAAATACCAATGTCATTTCAACGTGGAAATAGCGCAAGGAATCGTAGGTTATAAATATATTTATAAATACGTTGCAAAGGGACACGACCGTAGTAATGTAGGCCTGCGAGAAGCAGAAGAGTTGGAGCAGGGGGACTCCGACAACGAGGACGCAGGTTTGGGTGGAGGTGCCGTCGACATACCAGCGGTTGGATCCAAGAAAATTCAAGCGCGAAACGAGATCAAAGAATATGTCAAGGGTCGGTACGTTGGTCCAGTAGAAGGTAAGTAAATACACTCCTATAGCCTGACTACTGAAGCTAACCCTGGGTGATTTTAGCGGTTTGGAGGTTGTTACAATTTGACTTAACAGGTAGATCGCCTGGCGTATACAACCTTTCAATTCACCTTCCAGGCGATCAGGAAGTTTATTTTTGGGATAACGGAGACGCGCAAGAACTTGGCTCTTCTGATAACTGTGGTAACACTACCTTAACAGAGTATTTTCGGTTAAATCAAGAGAATGCAACTTCAAAGGGAATTCGAGCTAGGGACCTGCTGTATGAAGAGGTACCAGATCATTTCGTCTGGACAAGATCAAAGACTTGGGCACCGAGGTCGAACAACGTCCCTTGCGCTACAAGAATTGCTTATGTAGGACCTAAAGAAGGCGAAAGATTTTTTTTAAGGCTACTTTTGTCTCATGTTCGAGGAGCAGAATCCTTTTCTCATCTTCGAACTGTTAGGGGAGTCACTTTTGACACATTCCGCGAGACAGCTGCTAAACTGGATCTACTTGCTTCCGATAATCACTACGATTGGTGTTTGAAGGAGGCATCGTCGTGGATGACAGGTAGACACCTGCGGGACCTATTCGCTATGATTATCGTCCACAACTCCCCGTCAGATCCAAATAAACTTTGGGAAAAGCACCAACAAGGCCTGACCGACGATTGTGAATACGCTTTAACGAATATGGGGTACATAGGACCAGTTGTACGGGAAGACGTGCTTAATTATGGTTTGTATCTCCTAAAGGAGAGCATAGAAACAATGGGCGGACTATGGGAATCACTCACATTTTCAACATACGATGAATCACGTATGAAAAATCTTCAACTAAAGATATTAAACGTCGAGGGTAGAAAAGAAGAAATGTTAAAGAGGTATCAAGCGTACGCGGAGGCTAATATACCGCTACTCAATGCGGATCAAAGGAAAATTTTCAATCATATAGTGGAGAAAATCAATGCAGGCGAGCAGACTTTGTCCTACATTGACGGCCCAGGAGGAACAGGTAAAACCTTTTTACTCAATACTATTCTACACTACTTTGAAGGAAAACAACAGAAGACGGTCGCGGTAGCTTCAGCGGGGGTAGCAGCTCAATTGCTCCTTAATGGGCAAACAGCTCACTATGCTTTCAAGATTCCATTCAAATACGATCGAAGTTCCTTATGCAAATTGTCAGGTCGTGACGCCACAAGTAAATTATTAAAAAAAACTACTGTAATAATATGGGACGAAATATCAACTCAACATCGCCATTGTATAGAGTGCGTCGATCGAAGTCTACAGGACCTGTTGCAGAACAGCAAGCCTTTTGGGGGAATTTCGGTCATTTTTTCAGGTGATTTTAGACAGACACTACCTATTGTTCCCAGAGGTACATCACGAGATCAACTCTTGGCCTCTTTGAAGGCAACTCCTTTATGGAATCTTATTTCAAAATTCAGTCTCACAAGAAACATTAGGTTATTAGGAACAGACGAAAATCAGACACAAGAAGCATTCAGTTTTGCGAGTTGGTTATTACGCTTGGGTTCCGGGAATCTACAAAGCGAAGAAGAAGGTGAGGTAAGTATAGAACATGTGAAGACAAACGTAGTCAGTCCAGGGGTAGACCTCGACTTTGTAGTTATAGATTGGCTATATGGACAAATTGGCAGGCTAGCAACCCTGGAAGCGTGGGAGGACCTGGCAGACTTATACTGTGAAAGAATGCTTATTACTCCCTTAAATAGAACTGCTACTAAGGTCAATCAGCTGTTAGGTCAAAGGTTGGGAGGAGAAGTTTTATGTTCATCGTCATTGGATGTTTTAGACGAGATGGCTTATGAACCAATTGGCGAGGAATATTTAAATGCGTCAAGTTTTTCCGGCTTCCCAGAGCACAAATTATACTTGCGACGTGGGCTACCGGTTATCTTACTTCGAAATTTAAACGTAGCGGATGGTTTGTGTAACGGAACTAGGCTGATGATACTGGATTTTTTAGATAAGGTATTACAATGTCAAGTTATTTCAGGACCAAAGGCGGGGCAGGTAATCTTGTTGCCCAAAATTTGGTTGATTCATGAGGCGGACGAAGTGTTATCCGTAAAATTCAGCCGGCAACAATATCCAATTGCGGAGGCGTTTTGTCTGACGATAAACAAGTCTCAAGGTCAAACTCTAGGTAAAGTAGGCGTTCTTTTGCCAGGTTCTGTATTTTCACATGGACAATTGTACGTTGCTCTCTCGCGATGTAAGTCCTTGAAAGAAACAATGGTCTCCTTATCGACAACTGCTTCTGGACCTATTACGAAAAATATCGTCGTTAAGGATGCATTGCAAGGATAGATTTGGGGCGGGGCGAGCAATTGAATTTAAATTGACTATCTTCTTGTATATATAATAACATTCAACAAATTTGAATAATGTTGGCCTGTGATAAATACAACTAAAGCAGAAGTTGGTGTAATGTATTAATCTTTGAATACTGATGGACGATGAAATATAATGTGCGTTAGGTCATACATATAGCTCAAGGTCGAAAATGTTGTACTTTTGGGCGTAATTAAATGAGAAATGTAAGCTTGATTGGTACGTGGATGAGAGAGACTTTTTTCTTTAAAATTATCAAGTATAATGGATGGAATGCGGACCAAATGGTGATTTGTGGAGGGAAATCTCTGCGCCGAATCAGGCAAAGGACTGGTGATACCCAAATTAGAAAACAAAAATCAATAATATCCAATTATAGAAATTGCTATATAGAGTTGTACTCTATTTATGTAAAAAAACAAAAAAGGGCGTAGATGAATGGATTAGGCTTACCTAAAAAGTCATATATTAAAAGTTATAATTGTTAGGGCAGTGATCAAATACTGTTCAGCTGACGAAAGCTAACATGGCCTCTGCAAGGCCTGATAAAAACTTCCTATTTCGTTAAACAGTATAAACGTAGGTGGTAGAAGAAGCAAAAATTTAGACGGATTTGATTGAAAGACACTGAACATAAAGAGCATTATTTTGCGTAAATTAATTACAGAACAATAATCAAATATTTTAAAGCCTATATTATATAGAGAGAAATTGTCTAGCGTAAATCAAACCTCGTTGTTTAATAGTAATTGTTTCAACTTTCAAAAATAGCACGTCATACAACTCTACTTCATCAACCAAACTGAATTAAATCAAATAAAAGTTATTCAGTGCTTTCAAGTTAATTGGCGATGACTAAAATAATAACCCGAATAAAGATCACTAAGGTAAGGTATCGTATTGGTAGTCGAGGTGGCATTCTCAACAAGTCAACTCATCGTTACGTGAATAGGGTTTATATCCCCAAACCTGTTATGTTGTAAGTGTTGAGTTATAGTATGGGCAGTTCGTATATTAACAGATGTTCGGCAGGTCTAGAGGAACGAGATCCAGATACTCAGTTGAAGGATTTAACGGATTCTTAGCACTATTACATTACGCGGGAAGATTCCCCGTCGCAGTATTCAACATACGAAACTTGGTTATCGCGGGTGTTACCAAAGGTCAGGCTAACCAGATAATAGGGTATTTCGAACACCATCAAGAAGAAAGCCATGGGTTAAGTAGAGTTGTCCAGTTAAGAATTAAACATTTGGGGGCAGCAAGGGCGAAAGTATACAACCCGCACTCTCGAGACGTTCGTCAGTGGAGAAGAGTAAACTTAAATAAGCTTCATGGAGGCAATATAGTGGGAAATGAAACAGACCAACATAGCTGGTGCGTTATTAAAAAATTGAGTAGCTATTTATGACAAGAAATGAGTTTAACTATGATTTGCGGGCTTATAGTTTGCAGATTACGGGCATGGAAAATTTTATAACTGTCGTGGATTTGGCTTCAAGATATCCAGACTACAACCAAAGGTGTAAGAGGATGGTCATAAGAGGAGTGGAACAAAAAGACTTTGAAGAAATCGTAACTTTCTTTGTCGACCTAAAAGCCGGGGGTGAATGTTTTCCAGAGGTTAATCACTTGGTAAATATCAGTGAGGCTTAATATTGCACAGTGTAAAATTTTCCTTTTTGTAATAGTGCCTGTAAATGGTAGTTTTAGAATTGTATTAATAATTTCGAAAGTCAGAAACCAGGCTATATTAGATTGTGCGTGGTCAAGAATGAATTCTAAAACAAGTCTCCTGTTAAGAGTTGCGGGCATGCCCGCGTGTTCTCTAGTAAAGTCAAAAGCTTGAATGAAAAATCACATCTGGTATACTTGTGCTGATCTCGTAATGCATTCGGATGACACATCAGACGACCAGGGATTTTGATCCGGATCGATTGCCTGTTTTGAGTTTTCGTGACGGGAAGCTCAACAGGTTCGTTCAAAGGATAGGATTCTCCAGAAGGTAGGTACGCCTATAAAGTGAAAGGATAAACGAGTGATGCATGAATGATGAATGATGATGATGATCCGGTAATATGATGATTACCGATTAAGCGACCTGAAGAATGCTAAAGTTCAATCTAATTTACCCTCTCCTCCTTCCCCTTCTCTTCTCCTTTCCTCATCCTTTAACCCTTTCTCTTTGCTAAATCTTCAGAATAAATCAACTTCACATAAATTCAACAAAAGATGTTATCAATTTCAACCCGACATCTTTTACCGACTAGTTCTTCATTGATGAAGACTAGTTTACCTACTTCATTGATGAGAACTTAGTACGTCCACCCTTTGAGTTCATTTAACACTCTTTGATTCACTCACTTAGTCTTTTAACTTCTCTTCATCAGTTCTGATCATCCAGGAGCAACAGCTACCAGTAAAGACTTTTCACAAAAAGAACGTAGTGAAGAAGTTCGTTATATGCGTCAAAAGGTTCATCTCCTTTCTCTTTCTTCATCTCAAAGTCTTCAACTCATCAAATCAATCTGACTTTCATTTGATTTGGATCTTTGGATTTGGATTTGGTTCTTCTCAAAAGGAAGCTGAAGATTTAAAAAAACTTAAATCTGAATTAGATTCACATAAAAAGAAATTATCAGAATTAGAAGAGAACTTGTTAAGCCTTTTTTTTTGGATACCTTTTAACTCTTGTTCCTCAAACCTATTTCCTTAAATCTCTTTTCAAAACAAATAGAATCAATTTAACCCCTTTTCTCTTCTTTTCACAGATCCAAACATATCTCAGCCAAGAAGAATTAAGGATCTTTTCCTTTTGGATCTTTACTCATCAAACTAAAATCTCGTTTTCACAATCTGTTGTTTCTTCTTCTTCTTCTTCTTCTTCTTCTTCTGATGATGATGATGAATTTGATTGAATGTATAACTTTTTGAATTATCATCATCATCATCTTACCAATTCTTGAATCAATTTGAAATGTGAAATCTATCAGTTCATCTGGCCCGAATTTGATAAACACGCTTTTCTAAGCTTGCCTGACTTACAGATCACCAATTCCCTCATGCTTGAAGACCTGCCGATCTGACACCCACTCTGAGCATCTCAATTTCGACTTAATGCCTCATATATAACTGCCAACTAATTCTGAATGAATACTCTTCTATTCACCTTGATTGGAAAGCGTGTCTATGTGGTCTAAATTAGCTATGGACATGGTATAGTTGGGATCACTCATGTTTCGTAAGTTTCGATTACTTGAAGACACATCAAAAAGTTCATTTGGTCAATCAATTCTTTCAAATCTTTCTTCTCACCACATTTCCTTGCAAAAAAAAAATAAGCTCTTTTGTATCTAAAAAAGAATCAACCAATTCAAAAAATCAAAAAAAAGAGCTCATATGTTCTTCTCATGATTAGCTACGGCTGAAGTAGTGAAAAAATCTTTTTTAGTTCACGTCTCATCGAATCCCAATCAAGAGTAGAATCAAATCAAAACAAAACAAAACAAAACAATTAGTAGTGGTAGTGATATGGTGATAGCGATAGTGAGGATGTTGAATGTTAATATTGACGTTTTAGATGGGTTACAATCAAAAAATCTATCATTTTTCAAACTACAAAGAAATTAAAAATAATGATCATTGTATAAGACTTTAAATCTTAAAAATCTCTTGATGAGAAGATCAAAATCAACTCCAAATCACAACGCACACCAAACACACACACACACAAACTCATTTCTCTTGATGTTTCTTTGTTTTCTTTCTTCATTATGACTTTCAACCATTCACATTAGTTAAACCATTACAATGGACCACCGGTTCTTGACCAGAAGATGGTAACCAACGAGCAAATAGAACGGTTCCCTGTTGACTAAACTGCCAATCACCACCACCATTTTGAAGATTTCGTTTGATAAGACATGCATCTACCATATCCTTTAAACCTACACTCATCGTATCTGCATGAATCCTTTGCATTTCAATTGAGATATCTCCTACTGGAATCCATTTCTCATCTAATCCCATATTACAATACGCTGAGATCGCTCGTCTTCGAATCCAATCAGATGTACTTTCCTTGATCGAAGCTGATCTGTTACCCACTGAGGATGGAATGATAGGTGGAATCGATGGAAGATGTGATGGTAACGGCGTACAAGGCACATGAGGTGGTGTCTGATTAGAAAGCATAGATGAACCCCATCCGGTACCAGTGATCGACGATGGTGTGGCTCCCCAAATGCTACTCCCTACCCCTAGCCCACCGTCAAGTGACGCAGGTGAGAAGAACGACGTGGATTTGGCCGGTGAGATGGCGATGGGATTGACAGATGGAAGACCAGCAGAGATGCCCTGTCGATGAGTCGAGTTGCTATGAAGGTCATCGTTTTCGTCCGCCAATAAAGCTGAAGATCCCAACACGTTTGAAGGTGAGCGAGGTGAGGCTCCAGTAGAGATCGAGTTGGAATCGTGGTCGCTATTTCCACTAACTGGACCCATCGCCTGCATACTGCCGTTCATCCTTGACCGGCCGATAGGCTCGATTGAATTGAACAGTCCAGCGTGTGCGAAATTTTCATCTATCACAGACTTGCGACGGTTATGGAGCGATGAAGGACCGATTGGACCAATGGCACTAGCACTTGCTTTCCTAACTGGTTCACTACCAAGGTGCAAAGCGCTCAAAGGACTACTGGCTGAAGTAAGGCTTGGACTCATAAAACCGGAAGGATGAGTAGGAGTCGACGGTGGTAGCGATGAGATGACGCTGGGTCGATGTTGCATCTGTGGTTGTGGTTGTGGTTGTTGAGCCGAGGTGGTAAGTGCAGGGCCCGAGAACACACGACCCACGTTCGGTTGCATCATCGGACCCATAGGGGGTGGTGGTTGAAAGTTGCCCATGGGAAGAAAGGATCCGGAATGTGCCGCATTGTTGTTGAGCGTAGGATGCATGTCCAATGGTACATTTTGTATATTCGAAGGACCACAGACATTATGTAATGGGAATGACGAGGCTCCATACTGGGCACTAGGAGGCCTTGGAGGTACGTTGTTAAACGAAGGCATCGAGGGTATAGCAGCCGAAAAGGGAGGGGCAGCTGCAGCTGAAGCCGGCCGTCCCAATCCAATGCCTACAGACATTTGCCTAGGCATCATTGAGGCAGCAGGAGGGGCGATTGATCGACTAGGTGTGTGATTTGGGAAAGAGGGGACGGGCATCAACGGCTGAGCAGGTGGAACAGGCGAAACTTTAGGCGGAGGAACTGTTTGTTTCGCGGGAGTTTGGCGTAGGGAAACCACCGGACGTGGTTGAGCTTTTTGATGAGCAGCAGCAATAGCGGCGGCGGTCTTGTTCTGAGCTGCGAGTTTTGCAGCGGCCGTCTAGAAAAACAAATAGATAAGTCAAGATTGAGAAGAAAGGAAAATCTAGGTATGATCATAAGGTCGACAACGCACCTTTGCCGCTTCGCGTTTAGCTGTCTCTTCCGCCTCCTTCCTGTCCACTTCAGCTTGACGCAAACGCTCAGCTTCTTCTTTAGCCCGAGCTTCTCGAGCTTCCTTCTCTTTCCGCTCAGCCTCGAGTTTCATCTTTCGTTCTTGTTCTTCTTTAGCTTTCTTTTCACGTTCCTCCCTTTCTTTCGCAGCTCTCGCTTCTTTCTCTAATCTTTGCCTTTCTTCCTTCTCCCTCCTCTTCCTTGCCTCCTCTTCTATCCTTTTCCTTTTCTCCTCCTCCTTCTTCGCACGTTCGGCTTCTTGAACTTTTCTTTGTGCCTCGCGTTTCACTCGCTGCTCTTCTTGTTTACGCCTCTCAGCTTCCAGTTTGGCCTCCTCGACAGCTTTAGCAGCCAACTCTTCTTGTTCTTTATCTTTCAGTTTCTTGGCCAAGTCTTGATCCTTTTGTTGCTTTTGAGCTTTCTTCTTCTCTTTCTTCTTCTGGGCATCCTTGACTTTTTTCAATTCACGTTCTTGAGCAAGTCGATCTTCATCTTCCAATTCCCGAAGAAGTTGAGCCTGTTTTTCTTGTGCAACCTTTTCTCGGTAAGCAGTCAAGACACGCTGTTCAAACATCCGAGCAGCAAAGATTTGGAACATCCGCCTTCCTTCCTTCATGCGGTACTCCTCGGTGACGATTTCATCGTCAAAACCATCATCATCATCCAGCTGTACCACGAACCCGCCAGAATGAAAAGAGTATTGATCATCAGTGTTCAATCCAACATGATGAAATAAACAACTCTTACCTCATCTTCATCTTCATCCTCCTCGTCATCATCGTACTCCTCTTCATCATCCTCGTCATCGTCTAGACCAGCAAGAAGATTTTCAGCAGCATCCCGTTCGCGCTGTATCCGTTTATCAGCCAAAGATTCCATCATTTCCAGAAACTTTTGTCCATCGTTTCGTAATAGATCATCCGCAACGGTCAAGATACCTCCTGGACCGGGACGCAAGTGGGGAAATAAGGTGTCACGCAACAGGTGGGGAACGGATTAAATGGATGTTGTGAAAAGAGAGGGGGATGGGGATTGGGAGAAAAAGGACGCAATGAGCTCAATACACGTTGTGTTCAGGGTGTTGCAAACTCGTTGGTTCCAGGATGATTATTTAGGACAGGGAGTGAATGAAGGATAAGAATCTACCGACCTTTGACAGTGAGAGAATTCCCAAACCCGAAAAGATCGCTATTATTATTCGTCCTGTTCGGCTTGTCTCCGTTGGTGACCTTTGGATTGTAAGATGCGAGATTACCATTCATCTGGGGTTTCTTTGTGCCAGGATTAGGTACTTCGCTAGGAACTTCTTCTAAGGCGGGTATTTCATCATCGTCTTCGAATTCCTGATCCTCCTCCTCTTCCTGATTAGCATAAACAACAAGAAGTCGTCAATATCAAGTCTCAGGTTCGGAAAGAATGGTATCTACAGGAGGCAAAGTAGAGAGAGGTCTCAAATCGCATGAGATGATAAAACCGACCTCTTCATATTCATCCTCATCCTCTTCATCATATTCATCTTCTTCCTCTACTTCATCGCCATCGTCATCTGGAAACATGTCATCTTCTACATGATGCTGCGACCTCTGGTGACAAGATAGAGAAGGGTTATGATTCGAGACGGCTTTGCCGTGGGTATTTGTATTAGGATGGTGATGATAGTGGTTAGGTCCGTGGTGATGGGGATGATGAGGACAGCTCGGAGAGTGTGTGTGATCCTGGTCACTGTTGCTATTATGAGATAGTGCTTTTTTTGGCTGAGGCGGAAGCGGTATCGTCCGCTTTCCCGGCGGCTGCTGAGGGTATGGTGAATTTGAATTTACGGATTGAATAGGGGGATGTGTTTGGTGTGAATTAGGTAAAGTGCGAGGTCGAATGTTTTTGTGATCGCGGGTTGGCTTTGGAACCGACTTTTTCAGCGAGGACTGATTGTTCGGTGGCTGAACGTTAGTCGTCATAACATCCACACTTCCAGGGAATGGGCCGGGACCAGGTGGTTTGGGGTACCCAACTGAACTTTTGACTCCTTTCATCTTCAAGTCAGAGCCGTAATACTTCTTACTCGCTTCAGCATAGTTCTCCAGCTCATCGTAATACGCATCATACAAAACTTCCAATTCCTGTTCGATTGCCAGTCGTTTCCGTCCACACACTGCACAAGAACATGAATGCCGCTGCTGTTCTTTCATCTTTTTGAGCACTGCATCCTTCTCGATCTTCACAAGATTCGCGCGCTCCTCTTGGTTCAAAGTTAGCCAGAAGTCTCGAATTCGCTCGCGTTCGGTTGGGGGATGAGATGAATTGTGATTTGGGATGACGTTTGAAGGAGCGGATTTATGATTATCCCTCAAGCCGGTTGTAGCAGGAAGCCCAGAAGCTTTTTTCTTAGATACGCCGTTATTGGGCATGGGTGGTAATCTTGATATGGGAGGTTGATTAGCCATGGAATTCGGGGGTTCTGGACAAGGGTTCCGGCCGGGTGGTTGCGTTGAGTTCTTGGATGGATGTGGGATAGAAGGAGGAGATGTGCGATGATGAGGTACGTTTGGGAGGGGCTCTGGATTAAGAGCTGCTTCGTTCGAACTGGCATTGGCCTGTGAAATTTCAAGTGTAGACAAAACATGAACAGACATTCCATTAAGATAGATAAGGGAACGATCACTTACCGACTTCTTCTTTTTGTTTTTCTTCTTTTTCTTCGTACCAGTTGAGGGTGCTGGTAAAGAGCTATGATTCATACCCATATTGCTATCGTTGCTGGTTTGCTCCGATAGATTATGTCGACATCCAGCCGCGTTATTGTTTAAGGACATGTCATTCCGTGAAATCCTCCCATCATCGCTGTAATATTCATCGTCCAGAACGCCTTCATCACCATTAGACTTGTCACCCATCCGAGAGGTAACGATGGTGGTTTCTCCGGTATAGTAAACCGGTTCACTGACGTTAACGCTGTGGGAGTGATGGTGAGAATGGTCTGGATGAGAGTGCAAGGGTAGTGGTAAAGTGAAACTGCCGAGTGGTATAGTCCCCGTCACCGTACCGCCTGTCACACTGACTGTTGCAGCTCCGCCGTTGATCTCCCGGCCAAAGTTATGAGAGGGCCGAGTGTTACCATTGAGGATGTGATTCATGCTGTTGGAATGCGTTAATCCTGCTTGTTGGGCCGCTGTGGACACAGCTCGACCCCAATCATGACTCTGGACAACGCGTGCAAGTTGTTCGGCTGCAGCGGCCATTTGCTCACTTGAGAGCTGCGGTACAGATTGTGAATTGTTAGAGCCAGTGGTTGAAGTGATCATGCCAGTGGCGTGAGCAAAGGATGATAGATTAGGAAGAACAGGGGGATGATTCTGAGAGGACGGATTATGATTAGAATTTGCTGATGAATGACCCGCAGCGAGAGGAAGTGCTGATCGAATAAATGAGCGCAAATGAGATGGTAAGGAGGTCCAATATGCGTCATCATCTGGATGAGGTGCGTGACCGTCTGTTATAGACGAGGACAAGTCAAAGATGGGAAGGGCGTGGCAATAGGAAACAGGGGAAAGTCAGCAATGCCAAGTGAAGGAAGGCTGTTGACTAGAGCCAGGTTGAATAGCTCCTTCCCCCCGAGATGAACAAATCAACAAAAACTCACTCTGATTTGAGTGGCCACTTCCGCCGCCCTGTATGCCACCAGAAGCTGGTGAGTTGTTGTTGCCGATATTGGCTAGACTCTGAGGGCTGAGATGAGAAGCCAGAGCAGCCGCAGCCGCAGTCTCGATCTGCCTGTAGAGGTCGTTTGCAGTAGCTAGTAAATCTTCCTGAGTTTGTCGAGTAGCGGCGGCAAGACTCGGATGCATCGCATGAGTCGTTAGCCGTTCTTCGTCATCATCCTGAGAAAGACTTCCTGTTGTTGTCCGTTGGGTGTGAGACGAAGCATCCTCGTTGGGGTAGGCACCAATCATATCAGATCGATCTGCAAGACTCCCTGAATCCTGATGATCAATCGACAAATGGTTCTGGTTCGAGTCCAATTGACGAGCCTGAGCAGCTTTTTTCTTATTCTTCTTCTTGGCAGCGCCCGAGGACTTTGACTTTGGCATCGTATCCAAAAGATAAAGACAGAAAAGAATCTAGGGATGAAAGTAGAAGGCTGGTTTTTTGTGAAATAAGAATGAGTGATTCGGTTCTTAGCCAGACGTTCAAGGTAAGACCTCGAAAATCGAATGATCCAAGGTACTTTTTGATTGAAAGAAGAGATAGGAAAAAAGGGTTCGAAAAGAACAAGTGAGTGAGCCTGGTTTACTAGCAAAAAGAAAGAATCTAATTCGAAAAAAAAGAAGACTCACCTCACCGATGAAGGAATAATATAGATCACTATTACTGTTGATAGAATAAAAGAAGAGTGAAGATTGAATAAGTTTAGATTGATCGAATGATGGAAAAGTTGAAAAAAAACGATCAAAGGGTTCAGGTTGAGAGTCGAGTACGGTTGAAGAAAGTTTTGTAAGGTTGAGATTAGTTAGTTGATTGATTGTGAATCTCTGAAGAAGACGGGTTGTGGTTGTTGACTGAAGAGAATGAGAAGGTTGAGGTTGATTTTGAAATGAAAAGGAAATCAAACAAACCGATGTAATGGAAATCTTCGAAAAGGGGTTGAGTTAGTTTTGATGGATGGATGGATGGATTGATCGTAAGTTGACTTTCGTTCGTTCTTTCTTTCTTTCTTTCTTTCTTTCTTCGAACTTAACCCTGAAGGATGATAGTTTTATGATGAATGATGATGATATTAAGCTTAGAGTCAAGTTTAATCCTTTAAATTCGAATTCAGAGGTTTGAACTTTGAAGCTTAATTAATTAAGTACATACTCACCAAAAACCAAATGAATTGGGAAAACCAAAAAACTGGTGAGTCAGCTTGATTTTGACCCCTTATGGTATCTTGACCATCAAGCTTATCTACTTAACTCTAAATTGAATTCAAAAGTCAAGATCAACTTGGTGGTCTTTAACTCAAAAGTGGTTGTCAAGAAAATTGATTAAAAACCCTTCAATCGGTTTGTACAAATTTCTCTGTACTTTGGATTTGACAACTCTCTTCTTCAAGTTCATCATACTTACTTTGTTCCAGAATACTCTTCAACTTCTGATTCAATCCGATCGACAAATTCATCTTCAACTAACTACCCAAGATATGTTGAACATTCATTCAGCTTAATATATCTATTTGTATGTATCAAAATCAAAATCACTCATTTCTTACATGTCTCACTCATTAAAAATTGTCATCACCAAGAATCCCAATATCAATCAAATTCCAAGTTCATCTTCAAACCCATCTGATTTCATCCTATTCAACACTCCATTAGAAATCTAGTCATCTTTCCTTCTATCATCATATCCCACCACATGGATAAATGGGCAGCAGGATTCCACTACCTCACAATTGATTCCTCTCAAGAATCCATCTTGGGGCTTGAACAGAGCTAATGAAAGCAGATCAACTCATATTCTCCCTTTGCTTTTCTATCTGGGTGTTCGATATGTCACTCTTGAGCTCTGAATCTGTTATGAAGCACCATAACTAGTGCTTCTCATAGCCCTCAGGAAACCAACACAAAACTTACGGTTTCACCTCTAAAAGACAAGCTAACATCACACAAACAATGCTTTACATGCTCAAAGGCTGACCACCATCAAAAAACACTCAGAAAAATCTTCAAAGTACACTACAGTTTAATTGAAAGGACTAAGTCATTGAACACTAGCTTCAGACATGAAAAGAAGAAAAAGAAATGCTTGCTGCTGAAAACATGATTTTCGCCACAGATCTCAAGGCATTTTGTATGAAGAACATCACAAGCCCGATCAATGTGAGAAAATATACATGGAGTTGATACATGGCAGAACGTTCGAGACGTATTGCCTATTTAAGTGAATTGGACCGGTTGTCCAGGCTGACCTTTAGAAAGGAGAACCACAGCATATTTACCACTGATTTTCCAACCCGGTTCTTCTTTATCAAGGCGTGTCGCATCTTCATCAGTGATACCGACCACAACGTCTGACTTGATGGTCCTCAAGGAAGCCACAGGTGGCGCTCCAGCTTCGGAAGCCAATGGACCAATCGCAACCTCAAATGGGGTATTTGGGGGTGCATGACAATCATATGTCAACTTGCGATGATTTAGATCACCTTTGAATAGAACTAAGTCTGAATCAGAGAGATGTAAGAATAGATCTGGGGCCTCGTTTTTAAGGTCCCAGACTATTTGGCAGCCGGCGTAGAAAGGTCATGAGTGTCATTTTTTGCCGCAAAAGGAGTGTGGCATCGAAAGACTTACAGGTGTAACCAGTGCACCAAAAGGGGTGTTGTTCATATACCCATTTTCCTTCTTTTTCGTATTGCTGAGAATTATTGCACTAGTAAGCAGCTGCTTAGTCATGTGAGATGAAAAAGATGACTTACTTTCCATCTTTCCCCTAACCGCTTCAGACTAGCAAGCTCGTCTGGAGTCTTGTCGGTGAACAAGTGCCCATAGACCATGGAGTTCAATAGCCAGTCCCAATCTTTACGAGTTACATCAGAGACTAGATATAGATAATCTTGGATAAGTCGCAGCTATGCAAAAGTTTAGTGGGAAAGGTGCTCACCAAACCACGCGAATCGTTTTCCATGGAATCGAACTTGGTTAACTAAGCCAGATTGGATCAAGAAATCCGCGTAAACACAATCGCAGTACAGCTCGAAGCCAGCGTTATCGAGGATAAAGTCCACCCTTCCGCCCTTCAAGGTTGAGACGTGCTCCCATAATTTGGTCAAATCGTTGCCCAAGATATTTTTTTCGGTGTCTGCCAGGTGAGCTCCACCAGTCGATTGTAAGTTCTTTATGTCTTCTTCCGTCATCTGGTGGGTTTACGGGCATGGATGAGCGAGAAAAAAATATAAAGACAACTTCGGCATTCAAAAACTAACATTAATCAAAAGCGAAAGGTCGGTTGCATTTCCCCATAGGCAAACTTGAGTCAATTCGGCGAAGAGTAATTTGAGCTGATCTTGTTTGGCGGGGCCCTCCTCTTCAATCATCTTAGGAGGGTCTGCGAATCTGGTTGAGAGTTCAAAAACGGCATCGCCAGAACGTGAGAAGGTGTCTGATTTTTGACGGAAAAACACGTCACTGGGGAATTTGACAAGCGCCAAAAGTAGATCATGAGTTACGGTTGCCCTTGAGATTGAGAATGGGCAAACTTATAAGAGTGGACAATATTTACTATGCGCTCCAATATTTGGATACACTGAAGCACTCGTGTAATCGGCGATATTTATAAGCCTCGGCAAAAAGCCAGGGTGCGTTCATGAAATCCTTTCCACGAAAGTAACGAGCAATTTCCTTGTTCCAGAGAGGGATATCACCTTCTCCGTCGTCAACGATTGGACGGAGCTTGGACTGAAATTCAAACAGGTACGGTAATGGCTCGTGTTCAGATGGTCAACAAGTTGGGCGCATGCGCTCAGAGATTGACCAATTGGATCACCTGAAAACCCAGATCCATCTAGCAGAGCAATATCACTCACATTTTGATGAAGATCATCCATTAAGTCCTCCATACGTTCAATGCAGCGGACCAAATCCACGATGCGTTCTTCTTCGCTCTCTTCATTCAAGGTTTTGATTGTGTCGTCGATTGCCTTGCCCAATATGGTAGGAAGGCGTTTTCCCATAGTTGCGTGAGCGAAGGAGTATTCTGCAAGGATATAAGTTCAGCTATGATTGCAGAATGTGGCTTGTATGAAAAGGAAAAACGTACCGTGATATCCCCGGTACGCAGGCCACGGAGGGTTGTTTGGGTCGACTCGGGATGGAGTACGAGGATACTTGATGAATGGAGCTGAGAATGAGAAATAACCAGCAGAAACAACAGACAAGCCGGCAAAGAGTAAGAGAACACACAAGATTTTGACCAAACCCAACCTGTTTAGGTGGTAGAGCACCGAGGTTAAGGATGGTTCGTTTGGGAGCACCGGAAACAGGAGCGTCAGACATGGTGAGTGATGAGATAGATGAAGTTCTGAACGATATGCTACTCGAGGAAAAGACGTTGAGCTTCGAATAGGATTGATTTGAAAACCAATATGTTAGAAAGGTAAAGAGGATGAAAGGGAAGGTCAATTTCAAAACCAATCAAAGGATTAGAGAAGAAAACCAAATCCTAAAGATTGGTAAAAGTGATCGGAGTTTAATGAAGATGACTTTACCAGCTCTCTATCAGGATTGAATCGATGTTTATCAATTCTGAGACAAAGGTTGAGCTTCAGTACACGTTCGAGAGTTCAATCGATGAACCACCTCGCCCTTGGTCATATATCATATTGTAAGATAGGAACAACTTACCCAATCAAATCAAAGTGATTAACAGGTAACTCATCAATCGATTTCCATCAAAGACAAATCAAACCCTACGATGACATCATAACATCGATGGCACAGTCACAAAACCTCTGAAAACCCATGCCGACCTAGAATACCTACACAAGAGATGCACTGCCCTCATACATACAACATTACATATCAAACTTTAAAATCACAATAGGGGGTGTCAAGTTCACTTTTTTACAACGAAAAAAAGTATGAAACGGCTAAGTTTTTATGTTTTAACGTTAAAAAAACTTAGCCGTGTTCATAAAAAAGAGTTGTTCACCATGATTGAGGCTTTTGTAGACTCTTGCTTCGATCATCCACCCAGAATGAGAAAAGAACCGGGAAGAGGATACAAGGTTGTCCTTGCATCCACTATTGAGCCCACCTGGTTCCGAGAGTGAACCGGTCAAGGTGGGGCCTCTGAGTTTGTATCGTACACCAGGGGGTAAGTGTCACGTTGAAATCCAGTGACAAATACCTTCACAGGTACGGTGTCACTTTTGAATTGCTCTGGAACGTGTCCAGAGCCTGTTCAGAAGGCACCGAAAAGGTATGTACCGTGGACGGAAAAGGCACGGAATCGAAAACCAAACGGGGGACGTATGGACGTATGTTCCAGATACGTTCTAATCCGTCCCCACATTGTTCTGTCCAATTACGTGTCAGGAGCGTTAATCTGGAATCGGTTTGTGTCCAGTGACCTCTCCGTGCCTGGAACGGTACCCGAAGCGAAGCAGGGAATGATGATATACGCTGGAAATGCTGGGTTTTCTGGGCTGGGGCAGTTTTCTGCCTCGATCTCATCAAGATCGACTTTGTTTTTTTTCACGTATGTTGGGTTTGAAGTAACTCATAGTGATGTTGAATGTCACATTCAACAGAACACAATTTGTATGTAGGAATTGAGATAATCAAAAATGTAGTAATTGAAAAAACAATTGAAATGTATGATACTGTCTAGGTGCGTCAGGAACATGAAGCCAGATGAGACGGGCAAGGGACCTTCCACCAAGGATGATTGAAGACCACTGTTTACGTCCGTCGTTATACCGTTCGTACGCACCTATTCATGTCGCAATCAAATTTCTATCAGTACGCGATTGTTAAGATGTTTGTATCCAGGGGAAAAGATGATGAGTCTTACTTGAAGTTCAGTAAGATACTACAAAACCAATCACAGTTCCTGCAGTTTAAATTTTGGATGGTCTATGATTAAGATCGAAGAACATCATTAGTCTGGAAATCGGTGATGCAATCGTTGCTACGCGGACCCACATACCGAGTAAAGTTAAGATGGTGGGTGACTGATTCGAGTAACATCATCAAGTCAAAGAGTTGTAAAGTTCATCATCAGCCACTGAACCCAAGATCGCGTTCTAAGGTGATGTCACTCACCAGTTGAAGTGAAGTTACGTTGCGATGTAACAGGATGATGAGTGTAGCCCATGCTGTGAAAAAGGTAACCTGTTATTTGATTCGAAAACGCACATGTATCAACAAATTGAATCAATGCAAGCTATCAGGCCTTCGCAAGATGATCCCATTAGAAACTTACGCTAGGCCAAATGTTCCAGATGGTAAAGGCTTTTACAAAAGATAAGGCTGAAGGACTGAGGAAACGAACCAAAGGAAATGATGAAGTTGATGAATGAATACGATTGAAAGTGATTTTTGGAACCTTACGCTTATATTTTTGAGAATTTGTTGAAGGTGAAACAGATGAGAGTCTGGATTGAAGAGAAGGGTCTTTGAGAATGATTGAAATTGAATTTCGTAAGTTTGAATGAAATCTTTTCAAGTTTGATTGGGAAGATGAGTAGTAAGATGATGAATTTCAAATTCACATAAACCCACGGAACGGTGTTTGCAACGCTTCACTCCGTTTCTGCATGTGAACGGAGATTCTCTATGACGGAAATCACCGTGTCTGAGACAGTATTTGTGCCGTTTCTGACATCCGGGCGGTTCCTGAAACGAGGTGGAGGCTGATTTTGTTTCGGTGTGACAAACACACGTTGTGCTTCCAGTGGCATCCACGTTCCAGTCACCACTCTCACATTTCTCGTGACTGGAACCGCTTGTGAACGTGACCTCATCGAAATTCCTGAACACATTTTCAGAACCGTCCGAGGCCGAGGGAGTTTACCCCCTGGTGTAAACTTAGCTGTCTACGTTTTACGCAAACGGGATACATAAATCTTCTCCCGTTTGCATAAAATTTGTGCAAATTTATGCTACAGCGGGAGAAATATTTTACGGTAAAAACCGTAAAAAAACTCCAACTTGACACCCCCTAATGTGGAAATTTGGGGCATGAAGCATCGCCACATTCCATAGAAATCTCTGATGCAAGGAAAACGTGTTCAAAGCATCACGAACCAGATTTTGTAAACAAAATCAAGGCCATCAAGCTAGCACACTATGCAGTCAAAGAGAATTAGGCGATGTCATTGGTCTACTTCTACTCCAGCAATCCGTCTCTGGGGACTAGGGTCTTCTGATACGTATTGGATGATTGGTTTGGGAAGTTGTATGTCAAAGAGTTAGATACGCAGTAAATAATTGGCTCAACAAAAATTCCAAAATGATGGGCTTTACATCTACCAAACTTTGGATGTGGACTGTGCAGTTAACAGTAATAGAACTAATTCCCTACATGTGTGATTTGCTGAGTTGAGAGGTGTCCGGATCACGCCGCCCGATAAAACATATTGATATGAAAGCTTTGAGCCGATCCGTGAAACATAGCAAATCATAGATAGAATTGTGGGGCCTTGTGGGACTCAAACTCGAGAATCCTGAGCAATCATAGTCTTGCGCTTGGCCTGGCAGGATATTTTCAATGCAGGCTGTCCCTGTAATTGGTGTGGTTCAAAATGAACTCCATGTTTGGAAAAAAATGACCAGCACAACAATGATTTTTTTCAACGATAATATTTCAGCTCTGATTCTCACTGCCACCAGTGTTGAGTCATCTGTGTTACCATTGAGATATGCGACACCTCAAGCTCTCTCTTGGACTTAAAACAAGGGCATCTTGGACTTGAAACTGCAAAGTGTCTTTGAACACCCCTTGTTGTGGGTGGACAATTCCGGCATCTGATCCAAGTAAGTATTGGATTATTGTGTCTTGGAAGAGAAAAAAAGATGTACTTTCTTAGAGACTGGTATGGGTGTGGCAAAGTCAAAATACTGTCCCTCCTAACCAAATCCTTGCCTACATAAGGAGTATAGCATAACTCAAGTCTGACGAAAGCCAGACGCAATCAATGTATAATAAGTCTTCCCCAATGACCTGCTCATTCCCTCATTGAACAACACAATAAGACAAAATGAAGTACATAGTGATCTTGCAAAGAAACATATGCACAGATGCTACATGACTCTGCGACAATAATGGTGTTACACTTGAGAAGAGGATCCGTCTTACAAACGATGAACTACTTCCGTCTAAACTGAGTCCGTGAGAACAAAAGTTGAAAACAAACACTACAAAACTAGTACAACCTTGCAGGACGATGAAAAGACACTGATGAAACACATAGATGCTATTGAGAAAAAATGCAATTGCAGACAAAGGATGCAAAGAAAACGCAATCTATATATTGCCAGATACAAATTGACTACTCATTGTTTTGGGTGGATTGTTGATAAGCCCATTCTCTGGCCGCATCTTGTATCAATGGCATCACTACCTTTCTACCAACCTGGAGGCCTCTCCACGCCATTCTTCTTGGCAACATGCTTTTACCGTCCGGGCGATGCCATGGTACAAGACCTTCGAGTCCGGCCTCTGCAGCTGAGCATAGAGTCTTGAAAAGATCGGTTGCTGCACTTGAGCTTAGGCGTTTGCCCCATCCATGGGCAACTACGATCACCAGCTCTCGCTCCTGGTCGGCGAGCTCGTGTTCTTTTATTTCTGAGGGGCTGAATTTATTGAGGATTACCGACACATCCGCACCGATTTCGGATGTGAACGCACGCTGAATCGCGAACCACTCAGGGATAGTAGCTTCTGGGGTGCGGTTGATTTGAGTAACGAGTGAATAAGGTATGGAGGCAAAGCCAAGAGTCAGGATTGGATAATCAATCGACTTGGTGCGTAATCTGAAGGGATTGAAGTTTTTGGAAAATTAATGACCCGATATACAAAAGATGGAAGGGTGGATGAGAAGCGCAGTTGGAAATTGGATCATACGCGTTGGCTTTCCAGTCCCGTCGGAGGAGGTCCCTCAGGTCAAGGGGCTGTAACTGATTTCTTGCCTCAGCCATCTCAGCTTGAAGTTCTCCCATCATTTGCTGTAGTGCCTTTCTTTCACGTTTGTGCCCGAATTTCAAATCTGGGCTCACATCATCAAGCCGATCTTGGTAGGTAGAAGTGCGCCTGAAGAGTCGAAGAGCGGATTGGCGATCAACGTCAAACGTTTTGCTAGACTTGAGCGCTCCACTGTCGAGCGCTATGGCACGCAAGAGCAAGAAGAGAAGTTCATCAGGAAAGTGATGACTTCGCTTCTCAAAATCGCGATGCTTCCCATCTTCATTCGCATCCAGGATGAGTTTGGACACCAATGATGAGCAAGAGGCGGAGGTAGTTATGACACGCGGAACTGCAGTCAAGTTGGTTTTCATATCAACATGATGGTCAATGATTGAAACGACTCGGGCGTGACGCCACCCCGGATCGGGAAAATTGTGATCAACCAAGACAATTCCACCAATGTGTCGGGAAAGCTCAAAGGGCTTGATGGGCAATTCATCGATGGCTGTTAAGGGTGTTTTTCAAGCATTAGTGTTTGTAATTCACAACAAAGATTCAATGCAAATAAAACAGCTTGATAAGAGTGGCTTACTAAGCAAATCCCGATGACGAGGAGACATTCGAGAACGCTCAAGAGCTAACTGGTTCTCCGGCCTCAAGTCAAGTGCGTCCTCAACAGTTTGAAGCAACGAAATAGCTTTCTGGGGGTGTTTTTTGAGGTGGGTAAGATGATATGCCCAACCAATCGCTCCGGCCATTGAGTCAGTATCTGTATGTTATCGAAATTAAACATCAGGTTCAATAGCAATATAAATATATGAGAGTTTGATAGACTTACCTCCAGCTTCATTACCCATCACAATAACCCATTCATTTGCACGTCCATCGGATATCTCTGACAAGAATTGTCTTTTGATTGATCTAGACCATTCAGAAAGATTACAAACGGTCTTGCTGGTGGGATTGACGTCAGGAAGAGTAGACCATTGAGGATTGCCAAGAAGAGTGAGTTGATTTGGGGGAAGACCGGAAGATGAAACCTGGAATGATAAGCTGAAGAGAAGATTCAAGACTAGTGCGAGATTAAGAGACGCCATGAGTGAGATGATGAAGAAGATATCGAAGGAATCAGAAGACTTTGTTGAGTTGAAGTTAATAACTCAAGAATGCTCTGCCCTGACTTGAGTAGACCTGATCGTCTGAGGAAATGAAATTTTGTAGACTTTGTTAAGCTTAACTTGATACCCGTGGTAGCGGACCTCGGGGTAATCAACTCCAAAACAACGGTGGTTCACAACTGCTCATTTGTTTTGGAGTACGTAAAACTCAATCAATCCGTGGTCCAACTGTCAACAAACAATGATGATACCAAGAACTACATGAGACTAGCCAAGGATCAAAGGGAAGAGTGCCCGTACCACGAAGAGAGGTTCTTTGAAGGATATCAGTTTTGCCGTTCGCCTCATGTTGAATGCCTTGATCCATCAAAAATCAAAAGATACATGGAGGACTAAGATCCGGCAACACGAAATACCAATGATGACTTCTTTGCAAGTCTAAACAATATGGGCCACCTTTCCCACAGAATATATACGGTTGTGAGGTAGATCTGTAGCTCTACCTTTCCAGATCCCACTCCGAATTAATGACTCACCTAACCATACAACAACTGTTTCGAGTAAACCATGCTTCCCCTCAACTCCCTTCAAAAAAACATACTGGGAGAGATGAGATCCTGATAGACCGAAAGAGATCTTCAAACGGAAATCCAGGTGAAGTTCGAGTGAGCGAATGCTCAAGGGTGAAGTGGCTGCACCTCCTGAGCTTCATTTGACCCTAAAAAGTTTGTTAACAATCTGAACCACCTATTTGATCACTCACTGAATTCAGCGATCGTGATGTTGTATCAAGATGCAATAATAGGAGTTACTAAACTCGAACTCTGAAGTCAACTAGGCCAACTTCAAGAGGTTGAGCTCTCCTGACTGTTGATAGAAGTGAATCCAGCCGACTGTATGTAAAAAGGACGCCGAGGTTATCGCGCCCAACTCGGGCAACTTTGTGGAATCTGTGCTGAGCCTCGTGGATCTAACCGCAGACCTTGCAGTGCCGATCACCCGTTACATAGAGTAGAGGTCCTGATATACCTTGTAGCTTGCTGCTATTATTGGAGGAAGCCGGGCAGTCTTTTACGATCTCGGAGTTTGATGCGATCTGTGGGTCTAAATGCTTTCGGGCGCGATCTCAATTGAAAATGGGATTTGTATCGGTTGTCCACACTTACTCTGCCAGCTGGGAAGCATTGCGAACCCCTACAACTTCGAATATACTTGTTATCAGATGCTTGAAGTGCCTTACCCAGGTCAGATACCCAAGCAAATGGTACCCTAGGGAAGCCGGCTATATCGCCAGTCACATCGTTTGAGCCCATCCAATCACTGGAAAGCAAATCAAAGCTTGAATGTCTTTAAAGACTGAGTTGAGGAACACGTAACACTAAGATGAATCTCTCCTGAGAATCGAGTGCCTTATAAGCAATTGCTTGTTTGCGATCGACTTTATCACTTTCGGGTTGCGCGCAAGGCTCTTGCTTAAATACACCTGATCATACTAGTACGCGAAATCATCTTTTAGATTTTGAGATAATCACACCGAAAAATGGAGGAAAACCTGAAGCTTTTCAAGGAAGCAGCTTTGCTTATCATAATACTCAGATTGGTAGCCTTAATTTACAAATAGTAAGTTGCAGAGCAAATAAAGACAAAATTTAGTCTCTCACTATTATTTTGTTGTTCACACGTACGACATTCTTTCTTTCCAGTAGGAATCGTGGTAAGTTATATTTTGGAATGCTCGAGATGGGGCGGTCAAATACTAATTTCACGCTTGATATGTCCGTATGAAGCAATCGGAACAAGTGAAAGAAAGGATGTATATCAGGATCTGCCTGGTTGGCCGTTGTGAGTAATATCACCTTGAATCTAGTCTAAATGATATATCGTTGATCACACTTACTTGCTTTGCTGCACATTGAAGGTTAGGACAAGTAAGTCATTTATGTCATTCTCACGCCCCTTTCGCCATCTCCTCAGAAATGTATGAAGCTGAATGTCACGCGAGGACTCCCAAAACAACATCTCAAAGCTACCGGAGGTTATGTTGAATAGCCGCAACATGCTTGAATGGACTTCCAGGAAGGAAAGAACATATGGACTTGGGTATTCTGTCAGTCCAAGTAGATTGCGAGATTAAGCTTTGGTCATTGAGGAGTTCTCCTTTCTACAGGTGACCTTTCCGGGCATGAGGCTCATAGAGATCAGTCGCCCAGACTGGATCGAACACGTTCAGAAAAGTCAGTTTTCATAACTTATGCTGCACTAGAACATGAATTTTCTGAAGTAGGTTTATGTCCAATCACGCTCAGCCAATTTTCAAAACTATGTCAAGGTGAGTAAACCCTATGAATACAAACAAGAAGTGATACGGATTTCTATTGATGTTGACCTCTTACTTGCAACTTTTTTACGCTCCTCAGGGCACTTTCTTCCAGGAGGTTATGTCAGACGTGTTCGGTCAAGGGATTTTTGTGGCCGACGGTACAAGATGGAAGTCCACTCGGCAGGTCACAGCCCGAATCTTGAATGCTCACAACTTCAGGGTGAGCACGAGAGCGATTGTCCAGTGGACTCGTGGTCATGGTGTTTTTGACTGAAGCACAGCTGGTCTCTGTGTTAGACAATCGTGACACCGGCGATGCATCACACGCTACGAGCTTTCAACGATCTATTAGAAGCGAAAGCAAATGAAGGTTCAATTATAGAGCTAGATGACTTTTTTCATAGATTTACTCTAGAGGCTTTCATCCAAATGACGTGAATCACTCTTCAAAACCTTTCGCCCCTTTCTCGTCTCACCATGGCTTTCTCTTCGTATATCTACTGATCAATGATTTTCCGTAAAGGCAGTTTTGGACGCGGGATAGGCTGTTTGGAGCAGGCCAAGACTGGCCAGGAACTCGATCCCTTTTCGACTGCATTCGATTTTGTTCAGAGACAACTTGACCTTCGGTTCATTCTTACTGCATTCTCAATTCCTCTTGGTAGACTTTTCGGCAAGAACCCATGGATGACTGCCTCACGAAAGACTCTTGATACATATATCTATGACCTTATTGATGAACGTCTAACACCTGAGACTCGAACTGAAGCTTCTCGAGATTTGTTGGGACTTTTCATGGAATTTAGTGATGAAAAAGGCGTCTCATTGAGCCGGGATGAATTGAAGGATTCGGCTTTGAACCTCATCATCGCTGGGAGGTGAGTTTTTTCATTCTGAGAGTACTCCGAGCGTGTTTCTTCGTCCTTGAATACTTGCCTGACACGTAACAAATTGCGAGTTTCGCCATGTAAAGAGATACTACGGCCCAAGCACTTTCTTGGACATTTTTTCACCTCACAAAACGGCCCGAACTACTTGTCCCCATCAGGGAAGAAATCTCTCGATTGATACCCAACGATGATGCCCTGGTGGATTACGATAGCTACAAGCAATTTACCAATGTTCTCGCTGTATTCTACGAAACTCTACGCCTTCATCCCAGCGTACCTAAGGTGAGTCAATGAAACATCAACATTGTGCCGTGATTGGACTCTTCACTATGCTATGAACCATGTTGAGACGCAGAAAAACATAAGACCAAGTCCATCATGATTTACTTCTTTTCAGAATGTTAAGTTTGCAGTCAATCATGACAAACTCCCCGATGGACCTCTCATTGAACCGAATGATTGCTTGCGCTGGAGGTCAGTGGATTTGGCATGGTTCTATACTTGATCAATCATATCTAGAATATGACGAGCAAAACATCTGATTTGAACAGTGATTGGCAAATGGCCCGAGATCCAAACATCTGGGGCCTTGATTGTGCTGAATTCAAGCCATCGCGATGGATAGACCAGGATGGAAAGTTGAGACAGTATGGTCAATGGAAATTTCATGCTTTCAATGTGGGTCTTTTTTTCTGAGTTCCCTCCATACGGAGCGCCCAAGTTACTGACGTCTCTCTCCTCTCAAATTGATTCCTGTGCGGCACTTGCAATTCAGGGTGGGCCAAGGATCTGCATCGGTATGCACTTGGCTACAATGGAGGCGGTGGGTGTTATAGTCGAAATTGCACGCAAATATGATTTACAATTTACGCCAGGATGGTGAGTTGGTTGTGGGCTCGAGCATCCATTGGAATTTTTGGCGAGCTTGTACTTACCACGTTGAAAACTCTTGTAGGTTAGCAAAAGTACCAAAGATTCAAAAAATTACACCTGAATGTACAGAACAGACGCCGATGTACGGGTCTTCTCTGACCTTACCAATGGCGAAGCGGATGGAGTTGATACTCACCAAAAGAGATAGGAGCTCTACTCAACGTGTCGAGTCAACACCTGAGTAATTTCACAACATCAACTAGCTCCAGTATGTGTTCTACATAGTGTGAAAGTCCACTTTTGGGGGAAGTAGGACGCATATCAATTGTCAAAGTGTAAAATAGACTGCATATCATAGACTGTGTCCCACAATGATGATAGAGTGGTACATAGGAAAGCATACACCAAGTGTCTTCGAAGTCACAACCTCCCTCAGATATGATTAATATAATTGCATCGGAGAAAGAGTACATGATTGTTTAGATCTTTGTGTCGTATGGGATAGGTACCAGAGTTTCAGGAGCGTTAGATTGTGTGGAGACGGTCCGGGCTTCACGAGGACCAGCTGGCATACGCTTAAGGACGATGGTCTCTGTTGGCGCAGAAGCAAGCCAATAGATAGTCAGCAACCAAACGCCACCAAATGAGATACGGTTGTTTGCGAGTGCATACCTCCTCTGGCCTTAGCTTCCTGTTTGAGCTTTGCGTTCTCCTTCACTCGGTTCAAGAAGTCATCTCGGCACTTGGAGTGTTTGACGTGCTCGATTCGAAGATTGACTCGCTTCTCGAGATATCGGTTACCAACTACCTTGTAGACAATGACACCCACAGCACGCGGTGCTACGTTGTAAACAATACCCGTACGACTAAGAAAGCATGAATAAAAGTCAGTTGTTGATGAGGCTTGATAAGCAGGAGTTGCGAATAGGGCCTACCCGTGATAGTACTTGTGGGGCATACCCTTCTGTTGGGCACCGTTGGCTTTGATATCAACGATGTCACCAACACGGTATGTTCGGAGGTAGGTGGAAATTCGAATTTGACCAGCCTCCTTGAAGCCTCGCTTGAACATGTCGCGAGTGCGACCTCGGTAACCGAATGAGTGAGGCATGGCGTTGGACTTTTGAGGGGACTATTCGAAGATTGGCAAGAGTGAGTTCGACTTCGATATGAGTGAGTCAGATGAGGTTTAGAAAAGTTTGACCTACATGATATTTTTATTCTGATGAGAAGATCAATCCGATCGAGGTCAGCAGTTGACTTTCTTTTTTACTCTGATGATTTTCACTCACCTCGTCTTCTTGACCGCCCGGGACCGATTCTTACAGGTACTATCACCCGGGTGTTAGAGCTGTGATGGCAGATGGGGGGGTGGTAGAAGTGATAGACTCAAGACTTAAACCTAACAGCTGCGCACTCCAACCGCTTCGGCTCAACCTAACACAACTCACACCAATCCAAGCCTCTATAGCGTTTGATCTCGTCCAGCACCTCCAGCCAAAGCAAATCACCCGTGAAGGTCATCTCAAGAACTCGGCAGACCCAACGGTCCACGCTTCAACTTCACCATGCCTCTCGTACGTCGTCTTCCTCGCAGGCAGCATCCATTTCGACCCTTCTCGCTCTGTCCGTTGCTCCCCCGACCTCGATCATGCTCGGACTGATAGTATGAAATGATTTGTTCTTCATAGGCCCCCCGTAATCACAACAAAACTTACAAGGTTCCTCGACGACCATACGAGGCCCCACGTCTCGATGCCGAGCTCAAGCTAGCTGGTTAGCCTCGATTTCTCGTTGACCATTTAGCTCAATATATGTTCACCGCTAACCCGGATCCTTCACGATGCTTAGGTGAATTTGGTTTGAGGAACAAGCGTGAAATTTGGCGAATTGCCTTGACCCTTTCCAAGATCCGTCGTGCTGCTCGTGAGCTCTTGAAACTTGAAGACAAGGATCCCAAGAGGCTTTTCGAAGGAAATGCTTTGATTCGTCGATTGGTCCGAATTGGAGTGTTGGACGAAGCCAGGATGAGATTGGATTACGTGTTGGCTTTGAAGGTTTGTACTTGGCATCCATCAGGAGCCCTTTTCACACCGCGCAATCGGATCATGATCATCTCATCTCAATTTGTCATTTTGTACTTCATCAGATCGAGGACTTCATGGAACGCCGTCTCCAAACTCAGGTCTTCAAGTCTGGATTGGCCAAATCAATCCATCACGCTCGAGTCCTCATCCGTCAACGTCACATTCGAGTTGGTAAACAGATTGTCAACGTTCCTTCATTTGTTGTACGACTCGACAGTCAAAAACACATTGACTTTGCCCTCACCAGTCCTTATGGTGGATCAAGAGCTGGACGTGTCAAGAGGAAACGGGCAAAGAAGGCTGATGCCGGTGAAGAGGCCGGTGAAGAAGATGAGGAATAGACGTATTACCCCATTTAACTTGCAAAATGACTATCACCTTTTTGCTCAACTTGCCCTGTTCATCGCCGCTCACGTGCAATTGCCACACGCAATATTTCCTATTGTTTTACTCTAAGCGTATATCTATGTCCTTTGTCCTGAGAATGCTTCTCCCCATGCTATGGTACTATCTCATCCTGACCAACAAAAACATTGACAAAAAGGCTTCATTTCTTTTTCATCACGTCCCTACCCTAAAACCGCGAACTCATGCCCACGGAACATTAATCAAACACCAATCCCTCATTGAAAGTTTACTGCTTTGATCACACCCTACGGGTGACGTCCTCGAGAGTATGCCGAGCGGGGCTCCTCAACATGTAGTGTGGACTTCCAAAGTTGACTCTCGCCTTCCGCATCCATCCTGTGAGCTTCTGCACCCGGTTGACCACTTTTACACGATAGGAGTGACTTGTGCAAGTTTCTCCAGCTTTGGTTTCAAGAGTACCACCCCTCATGGCAGAAGTGTAAAGTATGGAGCATGGTCAACTTATTTTGGATTATGAAGGTCATTGAGATCTTGAGTGATAGCAAGTACATCAATGGTCTTTACAATATCATGAGAGATGTTGACTACTTTGGGTTGACACTATGCATCCTTGAGTTTTTCCAGAGGCAAAATGATGGGGATGATACTGTCCACTCAAGTCAGGGTCTTTGAAGACCATTTCCATAGAGTAACTGACAAAAGACACCAAAATTGCAGGCCCCAGCTGCTAGTCACTGGCAGGCCAGAGACTATGGTGACTTCACTAAAATTTCAATAGGGATTCAGATGGTGCCTGCAATCATCTGGACAGGTCCCCAGACCAAAACATAAAGAGTGTCTGCTGACCAAGTGAGACAGGGGACCAATGTCCTTCAAGGAATTGGATGTGAATCTCCTGTGCATACAAGTATAAATGTTACATTAGGCAAATCCAATCCTCAGATATTACAATATGTCAGTGTGACAAGATAACTGCATTGGTTGGTGCCTATCAAGCTACCCTTGGAGATGGCTGGCCACGTATCAAGAAAAACCCAAACTAATAGTTGTAGGTGACTCGTTATTTACTGATTGAAATATTGGGAAAATTAGGTACTTTAAGATGGTGTTGTAATTATTCGGGTCGGGTCATTGTTGGCATTTTACCACTGGTAAAATGCTATTCATCCTGTTTACCTCGAATAATTCTTTTCCTCATCTTTCCTATTTTTTCTTCCAATTTTTTCCAAACCAATATCATCATCGTCTAGTTCATTATAAATCTTCTTATTTTTTGAAGAAGTCATCTTTTCCCGTTACCGTTTTTAATTTTTGGTATTATTTTTTAGCTGTTTACCTCTTCTATCTTGTCTTTGTTCAAGAATTAGAGCATGTCAAGTGATGGCGGCAATTATAATGAAGCTGTAACGGTTTTGACCAAACTTGATGAACTTAGAGACTTATATATCTTGAACAATGGTTCTAACAACATGTCAATCTTCAATCTTCGTGCAAGATTTGCCAGGATCCTCCCCTATTCATCAAGGAACTGGTATCGGCATTGGTCGGAGTTTGCTTACAAACTTATTCGGAAAGATGGTTTGGCCAAAAGACCAGTTTATTCAAACTCGGGTGCTAGACCGTGCTCGACTCCTAGGTCAGATCCGGACAGGATGTATGTCTTTGCTCCACCAACAAATCCTGAGTATCCGCCAGATTTGTCAAGACCAGCATCTCCAGCTAACACTGGTATTCCAGTTCAAGGTGGTCCGGTTGTTCCCCCTGTATCTCCGACTAGAGCTTCTCCATCAGTCCCTTCAATGGAAGATAGAGTTGTGGCCTTATCTAAAGCAAACGTCAAAGCTCAAAATCGAATTAATATGCTTTTGGATTTTCAAGAAAAATCTGCTGGCAAAAAACGTGTTCATCATCACAGAGATAGAAGTTCTTCTGGTTCTTCTGATCCAACTACCAAGTCCAAAAAAAATAATAAAAAATTTGCCTTTATTACTAAGAAAATTGACACAGTTGAAGTCAACGTTGAATATACTCCAGGTGCTTGTCTTTTTGCGGCAGACGTCAAAGGTTACAAATCAAGCATTGCTAA
The DNA here is from genome assembly GCA_022264835.1 of Melampsora americana. Taxonomy (NCBI): domain Eukaryota; kingdom Fungi; phylum Basidiomycota; class Pucciniomycetes; order Pucciniales; family Melampsoraceae; genus Melampsora; species Melampsora americana. Next base: position 1,972,059 of record JAIFHY010000006.1, read on the forward strand.
TGCCATCCAAGGTTTTAACAGGAACGGCAAACCTGCTTATTTTCCTGAAGTTTTATCTAAGGAACTCCTTTTGGGGAAATACATTGATTTACGTCAAATCAAAGGACAGTTGCTTAATAAACAAAAAGGTGATGCCACTTTTATGGCATCAGGGAAGGAAAAGGGTTTGGAAGTATCAAAGTTCCTTTCTCAGGAAATTGATGATTTGGCAGAATGGGAGCATTACTTCCGTATTTTTAAGAGAGCTACGGAAATGGCCTTCCCAGACTGCGGCAAAATTGTTTCAAATTACTCGAAATATATCAAATCTCAGTTTTGGTCAGGTCCTATTAGAGCAAATTGGAAGAATATTGCTGAATATGATGCAGCTTTTAGGATTCAAGTGGCAGACAGGAGATATGTTTGTTTTGCTGACTGGAATCACAAAGACTTTGATGTCCTTAAGACTCAGTTCTTTGGAGGTGCTTATAATCAACTTTTTACTGCTCCTGTTGCTTCTTCTTCATCTTGTGTAAGTTTTTCTTTTTATATTAAAGTTTTTGTTCATTTTTCTTATGAGTTATGATGTTAGTCTGCTGTTCAAGCTCCTTTTCAAAGAAAAACATTCTCTCAACCAGGTTACTCGCTTCCGAAGCCAGTCGACACTTCTTCTTTACCTCATTATACTCCTGATTTTAAGCATAAAAGTGGGGTTGGAATTACGCCGGCTAAGGGTGTTAAACTTGCGGAACAGTATTGTTTTGCATATAATAGTCCAGCAAATTGTCCTTTGTCAGATGATGCTTGCAGCAGGCTACACCATTGTGTTGGTAATGTTTACTTGCTTTTAAGTTCTATTCTTCTTTGATAGTTTTCTAATTTTAGTACTTTTTAGAATGTCCGGGGATGTGGTGCAAAACACCGCAGATGCTTGCACTCCTGAAGAGTATTCTTCTGAAAGGTTTTTACGTGGTTATCAGTGGGATACTTCTAATCCTTGCGGTTTCTCAGCGGCTATCAAATCTAGTAGGACTGCTGTCCCTTTTCCGGATGCTCCTTCTTTGGATATTGATAGGGATGCGGCTTTCATTCTAAAACGGTTTCATTACTTATTTAAAATTGTTACTCCTTTTAAAGGCGACAAAATGGAGGAATTACTTAAAAATCACCCAAACAAACCTTTTGTCGATTCTGTCATTAAAGGCCTTTGTTTAGGGTTTTGGCCTTCTTCATCTTTACCCTCTTCAGAAATTTCAAATTCTCCAAATCACAGTTCTTGCAACAATCATCAAGAACTTTTAGAAAGTCAATGTGAGGAAGAGATTTCTAAAGGCAGATATTCCGACAAATTCTTGACGCTTTTGCCGGGGATGAAAGTGATTCCATTGTTAATGACTTCGAAAAAGGATTCAGATAAAATGAGAGTTTGTACTAACATGAGTTTTGGGGATCCTTCCCCTAATGATTTGATTGATAAAGATAAAATCAAGGTTTCCTATGATTCACTTCGGTCTTGGGTTCCTTTTCTTATTGAACTAAAAAGGAAACATGGCAACGTAACTATATTTAAATCTGATGTAGAAGGAGTGTTCAGAACTTTACCCCTTCATTGTCAATATCAAATTCGTCAGATTCTCAGGATCAGGCCAGATGAAGACAAGTTTTGAGTGGATCATAACCTTACTTTTGGTTCTTCAGCTTCACCACACATCTGGTGTGGTGTTTTCTCGTTGGTTCTTTGGATTGCAGAAGAAGTTTTTCATATAAAATTCTTGAATGCAATGATGGACGACGTTTGGTCTGCTGCTGCGGCGGATGACTGGATTACGTTCAAAGGCCATCAAATTCCAGGTCCTCAAGCTAAACTTTTAATGGTTTTTGATATCTTGGGCGTACCTTGGGTTTGGAAGAAACAGGTTCATGGCTCAGTTCTGGAAATTATCGGACATATGGTTGATTCAAATAAAATGAGTATCTATTTGGAAGCCGATAAAAAATTACTTATGATTAATGCCATGAAAAAATTTGTTTCATGTCCTAGTCATTCTCTTAGGGATTGGCAATCAATGCAGGGATGGATCTCATGGGGTTTTAATTCAATGCCTTTAGGTCGTTTTGCATTACAGAGTCTTTATGAGAAAACCGGTGGGAAATCAGGACGGTTCCTTCCAATTCATTTGAATAAAGAAAATCAAGAAGACCTTTGTTGGTTAATTAATTATTTTGAATCCAGCAACGGTGCCTTGGTCTTGAAATCATCTACTTGGTCGGCCTTCCAGGCTGATTCTTTATTCTTTGTTGACGCGTGTCCGTCGGGTATTGGCGTTTGGGATCCTGGTTCAAGAAAAGCTTATTATCATAAGCTACCATTACCTTCACGCCACATTTTTTGGGTGGAACTTTTGGCGGTTTTAGCAGCGGTTGATCTTGGTATCAATGCTGGTTCCAGTAGGATTTACATTCATACTGACAACAAAAACGTTTTTCATTTATTCAATTCTCATTGGCCTAATCAGCTCATTTGGCCCCTTTTTTGATATACTGTGAAACATATGGTAGAATGTCAGGTGCAGGTTAAGGTCTCTCATATTTCAGGGATTTTGAATACTTGTGCGGATTATTTATCTCGTGCTTTAATTTCTTTGGTTGAGAAAGAATTTCATCCTCTTTCTATTTCTCCTCTGGATATCAACCCAGTTATTGGTGGAGGTGGTATCGAAATCAACCTACAGTACTTCAATAATCCGGCTTTATCATGGAAACAAAAGGAGTGATTGTGTCGTCATCTTCTATTAATATTAATCAAATCAAAAAATTAGTTTTATTAGACCAAAAAGCAATTATCAACTTATGAACTTATCAAAAATATAAGCCGGCCTTTCACAGTTTTTTCCGTTTTTGTAGTCAATTTGGTTATCTCTTTAACCCATGTTGCAATACTCTGTGTGACTATGTTTCATACACTTGTCGTAAAATTTCTCCAAGATTGGTTAGGATCTATCTTTCTGGTATCTTTTTTATTTCTAACCTCAAGTATCCTCAAATTAAATGTGAAACAAAGAATGAATTGGTAAAGAAGACTCTTAAAGGTTGCCTCAAGATGTTTTCTTGTCCGGTCATGAGAAAAGAACCTCTTACCATTAATCAAATCAAGTCGGCGGTTTCTGGTGCTGGAGCTACTCACAACAATTGCCTATTCTTGGCTCTTCTCAGCATGGGTTTTGGCGGTTTACATCACTTAGGTGAACTCACTGTTCCGGACTCAAAAAAGTTATTCAATGAAAAGAAAATTATTCAACACTGTTCTTCAAAATTTTCTTCATGTGGAAAATTTATTAAATACATTCTCCCTTATTCTAAGTGCAATTCTGGTTTTACTGGGGTTACTGTGATTGTTCAACATTGCGAAAAGTCTCCAGCCTGTCCTATCCTTCAAATGAAATCTTACTTACAATTGAGGGACTTATTATTCTTATCAAGGTCAGAATTGTTTTTAACCTCGTTGGGATGTGTTCCTTCTAGGTCTTGGTTTCTATCGCGTTTTCACTCTTTTTTTGATAAGTCCTTCTCTGGTCACTCTCTCAGGTCCGGTGGTGCTACTGCCTTAGCTCAGGCTGGAGCGTCTATGGAGTACATCCAGTCTGTGGGTAGATGGTCTTCTGAAGCATTTTGTTTTTATGTACGAGGCCATGTTGCTTTAATACTTCCTGACTCAAAAAACCATGTGATTGGTCAGCCGTCGCATGTGGGTGCTTCAGTAGTCTTTGTTTAGTAAGTGGTTTGTAGTCCACTTTTTTATGTTATATTTTTTCTCTCTTAATGAGAGATTTTCTTTGTTCTTTTGAAATTTTTTGTCTTTTGTGCTTTTTTGGTTTTCACTGACTAACGTTGGATTCTGGTACCTTTTGTTCTAAAAAAAATTAAATTATCTTTTCCTCCCTTCTTCACCACTCTTTGATTTACGCTTTTATAATAGGCGGGTCGGAGAGGGTGTTTGTTTGGTTTTAGGTTATGATAATTTAGTCAAAAGTTTTTACCCAGTGATTCTCTTACTGCGTCAGTCTAGTGTCTTCCGTAAGTACTTGACAATATTTCTAGTTGTAGGTAACTCGTTATTTACTGATTGGAATATTGGGAAAATTAGGTACTTTAAGATGGTGTTGTAATTATTCGGGTCAGGTCATTGTTGGAATTTTACCACTGGTAAAATGCTATTCATCCTGTTTACCTCGAATAATTCTTTTCCTCATCTTTCATATTTTTTCTTCCAATTTTTTACAATCCAATATCATCATTGTCTAGTTCATTATAAATCTTCTTATTTTTTGAAGCCCTCCCTCCCATCCCTGTAGTAACCTTTTTAAGTAGTTTATTTTTCTGACAAAATGTTATATTCGAGTAGTTTGTAGAACATTTTTTTTATATATAAAAAAAAATTACTTAATTCTTTTTATATGCTATATTCTTTTATGGTTATGAGGAGTATTTTTTCAAAAGTTTTTCTTTAAGTTCTTTTGTATGTTCTAAAAAATATAGGGTTTTTAGTTATAGTGTTATAATTGTCATCTTGTTTGATGCTTTTTATGTGTGGTTCTTTTTTATATTATGTACCGCTAGCCACCCCATAGGGTGTTTGTTTGGTTTTAGGTTATGATAATTTAGTCAAAAGTTTTTACCCAGTGATTCTCTTACTGCGTCAGTCTAGTGTCTTCCGTAAGTACTTGACGATATTTCCATTTTTCTGAACACATAGGAGAAATCTCAACATGTCTTGGGCCCCCAGCTCATATTACTAGCTGAACAGGTGAACATATGTTGAGATTCAATCGACACAAGCATACTTTCCTTAGATTATGCTTATAGTACATTTACCCCAATTTTTCTACATATATATACAACATTGATTTATCATTCATCAGTCTTCTTTTCCCCATCAATGAAAAGAAGACTGTGAGTGACTGATTTCTTTGTTCTTTATTCTTTATCTTTGTGACCTTCTCTGACTCATGTTAATTTCTTATGTTCTTAGTTCTTATCTTTATCAGACCCAAGATAGGACTCTGAACCTATTTGTTTTTCCCGCTCAGACCATGATCCAAGACTTTCCTAGTGTATTTAGAAACAACATATAAGTGGATCCCTTTCTCCCTGCAATGAATCTGCAAATTACTTACTCACCCCTTTTTGAAGCACTGAAATCCTGTGAGAATCACATGGTGTTGTGTGCTTCCCAATCCTTTTACAATTCTATTCCTTTGTTGTATGTGATTCAAAATGTCATGAGTCAATCCAGTTATTTGATGCCATATACATTTCCCCCATCAGCGCAGAAAGAGACAACTTGTGATCAATTGACAAATTCCTCTGTTGTAGGCATCCCCACATTTTCTCTAGGAATCAAAAAAACATTATAGTCCAAATTACAACAGGGAAATCAAAATCGTATTCAAATCATCCCAACCCAACTGATTTTTACACCAGAGAAGTTTACACCATCAAAATAAGATCTTGATCACTAAAAAACTTTCCTCTATCACAGAATAGACTTAGCACAGAAATTTATCAAATTTAACCTCTCTAAGATGACCTCCAGATCACTTCATGTACCTGTTATTGTCTATTCTTACCACATGCACATACTCTGTGAATGAAACTTGAGAAACCTAAACTGGTACCCTGAAGATTATAAAACAAACCAAAATCACCAAGTCATTTGTTGGGTGCCATAGAGTCACTTTAGTTTTTTTTGTTGAATTGTGATCTTGCATGTTTGATAAGAAAAGGTGATTTAGTGTGATTCAGATAAAGGGGCAAAGATCAAAAAGTGGAAAAAAAACTCAGAAGAAGCAAAGATCTCAGCTTTTTGGTGATGATATAAGGCTCAAGTCAGGACCCTGGAAGACCCCTATGAAGGTGTATGATGAAAAAGGTGCTTTTTTAAAGGGTCTCTTGGGCAAAAATCAAGCTCATGTGTGTGACCAAAAAGTGGAGTTCTTTTTGCCAATTTCTGTCCAAATGTGTGTGATGTGGAAGTGGAGTTTTGAGGTGTGAAATTTTTACATACATGATCTGAAAGGTGATTTGCTGACCTGCTAGGGTTTACTTTCTCTGTCTGCACCAGGGTGCACTAGGGCTGTGACCCAGTCCTGAGTGTGGTGAGGCTTCCCTGGAGCTTTGCCTGGTTGTGTATAGACCCAAGGACCTCTGACAAACAGGCAGTGATGAGCAGGGCACACCTGAACCTTTGGCCTTGGGTGTCCAGGTAGGGCCAGGCCGAACTATACAATTGAAAAACCCTTGGGAAGGGGATGTTTTTGGATTTTAGATGGAAAAAAGGTTGGCCACCTGGGGTGCCTGCCATGCTTCACATCTTTATCAGATTAGGTTTAGATGCTCCAAGGCTAGTACCTTCTGCTTTGAAAATATGGTTGGGTACTGTTGGCCGGGCAGGTCTGGGTTCAGATCACAGTCCTAATCTGCCCTGTGAGTGGAGGCAGATGTAGAACAGTGATGAGGGATGTTTTAAAACTAAAGCCTGTGCAATCTCCAAACTCTTCTCAGAATCTCTCAAGTTTAACCTTTTGGAAATCCAAAAGAACTCTCATTGCCTCACATAGCCTCACATAGGCATATAAGCATGTCACCCAAAAACAATCACCTTCACTTACCCCATCCCCAAGGAAAAATTAAATGTGAAATGGAAGGTATCCATTGATAGAATTTTTCTTCTTTTTAGGTCTGTCACCTAAAAGTGGTTTTTTAGGGGTAAAAAATCCAAAAACTAGCCTATGTGGATGACCAAAGAGGGGATTATCTGAAAATCTCACCAGAAAAAAGTAGCTTTTTCTGATCACACACCTCCCTAGGAGCATTTCAGGGTTCTCTCAAGTCACTGTACCTCTGATAGTGTTTGACTTGTGGGATAAGGCCAATCCTTTTCTGCTCACACATCTAGCTTCAAGGTATAACTCTTATGTACAGAGTATTCTGAGCTGTCAGATTCATCAGTACATGTACAGTGTGGATGCTGAGGACCTTGAAATTTACAACACGTGTAAAATTGGCATGCCCTAGAATGATTCAGATGAACCTAATTATTTACCAAGATAAAATTTAACAAAGATGTAACAAGACTGAAAAAAACATGCAACCCTAGAAAATTAAAATTTTACACTCAAAAACTTTTAACTACAAACTTCTTCATATTACAAGAACCCATCTTGATCACCATATACAATTTTAAACCAAACCTTAATTTTCATCATCAGTTTCAAAGATTAATTTACTATACTTTTCACATATCTCCTCTAATCCAAGTTCTTGAGCCTTTTTGAGTTCATATCTTACATTTGATTTGCTCACATTCTTCATAATATGTTCTTGAGCTAATCCTTTCAAATCATTTAATTTTAATTCTATTCAATTTTTCAAACAGATCAAATTTGATGAATTTCACTTATAGAAATCAAATTCTAAAAAATAAAAAACTAACCATTCGAAAGTTTATATAACTTTCTTGCATCACAACACGTTTGTTGACCATTCAAACGTGAGTGTAGATACGTTCGATAATCAGAGGGAAAGGTTCCTAAACCAACAGTAGAAACCAACAGTGCCTTTTGACACTCGAACCTTGACCGCAGAGGCGCAAATTTCACCGGCCTACACATTACCCAAGATCAGATTCAGCGTTCTTATTCTTTGCGTCTCCTATCGAGCATTCATACTCAGAAAAACACTACCATGTCACTTACCGATGCTCCAGATAGTCTGCCAAAGCCTTATACGTCGTGTATCTGTAAGATGTTTCATGACAAGCACAAAGTGAGTGAGATTATCCGAATTTGGTGGCCATTTATAGCTGAAACGCTTACGAAGCATCATTGATTACAACCATACCTCGAATCTCTGGATTGTCTGCCTGTAAAAGTTCATCAAAAGGCGTCACGACACTCAATGGGCTTTGTGATGATACATGAGGTTAAAACATACCATCTCACATTCTTCACTGTTCTCACACAAAGACTCGATAACTTCTTCTTCGTCCCATTCTTCTCCTCCCAACAGGAAAACTTTGAAACTTTTCCAGCATTCTAACACATATTTCAATCCTATTCGAATCCGACCAAGAGTAGTCATGATCCAGATCCGTTTGACTAACATCAGATCTTGATCTTTTGAATTCCAGATATTCTCCACCAGCGTGATCAACTCCTCAAGAATAAGTTCAAGCCCTGATCCGATTAACTTAGCTAAGCCTATTAGCACTCGTGTCATACTCGGCAAGAGATATTCCCGGGTAAACCAAAACATTCTACCAATTGTGGGGGCTCGGTTCAGAACAGCTTGTGCTCGGAAGTTGGCTCTATGCATCCATGGTCCAATCAACGAGCCGAACATCTTCGTAATCGTCCTGAGCAAGGCGCGAAGAGGAGGATAGCGGCTTGGGATCTCCAAGTCGGTTGCACTGCCCTCAAGCACTGTAGGTGAAAAAGTGGGGTCCATTGTTACAAAGTCAGCTCGAGCAGACATGAGGGATCGGCAGATGTTTTTCGATCTCACTCTGCTCACATTTTTTGAAATGTTCAATGCCTTGCAATCGCTCAAGCTTGATGTACATTTTCTTAGGTGGTCTTTGAGTTCTATTTGGGAATACGAAGCAGGCAACTGTATTTTCGCTACCCTGCACATCTACTGGGTCGGATGATTCGGCCTGATCATCCATAGGGGGAGCGAGTGTGGTATCAGCTTCGAGATTTGGCGTTGAATTGGATTGGACGGGTTGTGTTTCCTCAGTCACAACAACAGGTTCAGAAACTGGATGTGGTTCAGGTATCACATCTGGGCTAGGCTCCGGCGATGAATTATCTACAGAGGAAGGAGATGGCATAGATTCCGGGGTGACCGGCATGTCGGCTGAGTCGGCTGATACCTCAGTCGGAATGACATCGCTTTTCTGCAAGGACGGCGTGGAGGGCGGTGAGGCAGGGGCGGCGACGGCAGGTATTGTAAGAGAAGTACGGGAGTGTGAAGGTGTAGTCGGAGGAATGCTTGTTACAGCAGGCTTGGGCATACTGAAAAGTCCCATGAATGATCAGAACTTGTAAGTGGTTAAATGATGAGTGGATTCTTGTACGCACGGCGACTGCACTGTCACCTGGGCAGGTTTCGGGGTCAAGGGAGGCGCTTGATCAATGATCTTGGATGGCGTTTGCGGAGGTGTTTGTTGTGCAGTGGAGTTCACTACTGAGACCACAGGAGTGAGTGGCAACGGACGTCGAGCTGGAGATTTAGTTGAATGAAGGGCGGGATGTGGTATGGTAGGTTGGTTCGAGTCTGTTGTAGTGAGATTGGTGAGTTGGCTAGATGGGTCGAGTTTTCGAAGAGAGACTTTCATCACGAGTGAATCCTTTAGGATGCAAAGAAGGATTAGGATAAAGCTGAACCAGACTGAGGTGATCAAGATATAGAACACTCACCTCGACGTCTTCAAAAGCCTTGAGGATCTGGGAGACCTTTCCGATTCGCACATGCCAACCTTTACGACACCGATCGCTAGGTTTTGAAGCAGAATCGGTGAGGAAAGTTTGAGATCCGTCTAAAAAGCATCCGGGTGATTCAGTGGTACCAACCTGGTAGAAAAGTAAAAAGTTCAATCTTTAACTCTCTGATCTTGATCGATGAATCTTATATTTGTATGCGTACCGTACCACCCCAAACTAGTCTTCGAGGAACTTCAGAGAGTGTGTCATCAAAACGAAAGCCCAATCCTTCTTCTCCGTCGTCTTCGAGTCGAGCAAGAAAAGTGATCTAAAGTATTGAACCAACTTGATCAGGATCTCCATCACTCTTCAAGATCGATGGATGAGATGATCATCATGAGACTTACTTTATAAACTTTTCCTAATGGAGGCGATTCCCAAATAAAGATAGGTAGCTTGGATTGATGAGTAGGTGAACGAACGATCTTTGATCTTGCTTTGAGACGATCCATGAGTCCTTTTGTGAAACATTGTTTCTGTGAATGAGATCGAAGCAAGTTCGCATGAGTGATTAAGCTGAGTTAAGTTTTTGATGATGGATGATCAAGTAAGTACCTTTGATGATGTTGATGTGGTAGTGGTAGTAGAGTGTTCGTTCATGTTGATGACTTGGCTGGGTATGATTGAATTCGGTGTTGAAGGTTTTCCTAATTCTTCTTTACATCATCACTCTGCTTTCTCCGGACCATTCTTTGATTGACGCGACTTCCAATACACCATCATTCATTCTTTTCACGCGTCTGATACACAATACCTCGTTTTAAGCATATTCCCCTCACACATCCTTGTAAGCATTCATCATTCAATTCTCAATTTCACAGACAATCTTTGAATTCTCTGGGTTTTACTCATCATAAGTCTCTCAGCCCACAAGATGAACAAGCGCAATATCAAACTGTTTTTGTATCTATACTTCTGAAGATAAATCCAAGCTTACTGACCACCGCTGATTTTCATTGATCGGCTCATTGAGTCAAAAGCTTAGAATCTTAAAGGTGATTTAGCTAAATTACCATCATCATCTGTTGATCATCAAAACTCGATAGGTTTCCATATATAGCAGGAATGTAAAGTTCAACTGCTTCAAGTTTCTGAAAAGATTTGTACTGGAATTAATCAATCTGACCCATGTACTAGGCGAGGTTGAGACATGTGATTAGTCACCAAGTTTGTCCGCTGAGTGAACTGACTATAGATCGTGTCGGGTCAAAACTCTGCGCTAATTGATGGTATATATCGAGTTTCTTCATCAGGATTCAACGTGTTGAGTTCTATTGTATGAGAAGATACAATAGATCACCAGATTTTGTCAAAGATGATCAATTTTACATAAACATAGATACAAAAAAAGTTACAATGCATGATCATCTATCCTATGATCGAGGAAAAGATTCATGCAAGACCATCATCAATCGGTCCATCTAGGTTCAAATGGAATAAGTGTTTTCCTTAGATCTAATTGATTTTGAATTTGAATCTCTTCACCTACTGCTTCTCTCCAAGCTTGTGCACCATTTGCACTACTGGCCCAAAGTGATTTAACTAAGATCACTGATTTTAAATTAGGCATCGCTCCAAAGATGATGGAAGCGTGATGAGCAAAATTGGGACTGATGGATCTAGAGTTATCGACGATCACTAATTCTCCATCTGCTTCTGCTTCTGCTTCTACTTCCATTGATCCTGGGTCGTCTACATGATTAAACGCAAAGGACCGAAGCCGAGTAAATCGACTTAATCTTGCTGCATAATGTGCCTATAGATGGGTGTTGAGAGGAAGTGATCCGATTTAAAAATATGGGTGATAGGCCAGGGAGAGATCAAGAAAGTACAGAACATACCAAGTTTCCGGGCCATCGCCTTCCCTCATACCCATCCACCATCACTAATAACCGCTCAAGTCCTGGTCCAATACCAGCCCGTCCAATGGCATCAAACAGATCAGGGTTCATATCACTGCCTACCACGCAACTGATCGCAAATGATTTTAATCCTTCATATCCTTCTACTGCAGAAAGCACCTTGTCCACTAGCCTACTAGTAAAGCGAGCTTCAAGATCCAGTTCTTCAATCACAAACTTGCCACCTTCTAATCTATATGCCTAAGAACCAAACTTCCATCGTTAGTCAAAAGATCCCAAACAAATCATTCAGAGATCACAATCACATACCCTAATCAGATCACAAAGTCGAAAGAGTAACGTTGGGGTATCTTTGAAGCCATCTAGATTCAGATACCTAAGATTAGGTAAGATCACTTTCGGAAGGAACCAATCTATATCTCTGATTCTATGCATTGGCATCCAAACACAAAGATGTTCAAGTTTCTTAGTTCTTTTCACGATCCTTAACCAATCTGGTGCACATTCCTGAATTTTTAATGCTCTTAGACGTTCTAGACATGGAAATTCTTCTGGATCTACCTCATCTTGAGTGGTGATATAACTTAAACTGAGGGCTTCGAGCGTGGGTAGTGGATGACGTAGAATAGAGGTCGCTGTTGATTTCGGAGGACTGTTCAAGCATAAAGATCGTAACTTTGTAGTGGCGCTCAAGAGTTGGTGAATGCTATCGAGAGTGCAAGGGGGAGGTTGTGTTAACCTCATCCGATGAACACCACCATAGAAGATAGTGGTCACATGACGAAGACTTGAAGCACGTTGGGTGAGATGATCTTGAATGAGATCGGATAACTCTTGAAGTTCATCTTGCACCAATCCGATTGGAAACGATAAACGATGAGGATATGAACGGGGTGAGATGACAAGCCGACGTAGGTAAAAAGGACAACAGAGTTCATAAAGTGAACGACAGGTTGAAGCTAGATTGATGAGGATTGACCAATTGATAGGTGTTGGACGATCTTCTCCGACATCATCTTCATTTGGACCCAGCTGATGTTGATGAGGAAGAGATGGATCGATTGAGGATTGAACGATGATATGAATGATATGAATTTGAACTTCGATTGGTAAATCAAGAAGACGAAATGGTAAACTAGATCGATTCTCTTCATTCATCCTCTTTGAACTTGAAGATCTCAATTTAAATTAAATAAAAACAAATTCACAATAAAAAATAAAATCAAAAATAAAACATAAGAACCCCCGAAAGTTAAACTGATTAAGTACTTAACCCGAACAGCTTCAAATCAAAGAAGCAACAAAGGCTGAGGAACAACACTCGATGATCAAAGTGAAAGACAAAACATTTGAACTTGAGATGTGATCTAATGAGAGAAAGAGAATGATCTAAAAACCCAAGATAATAGCTTTCAGTTTCTGAAGACTGACTATGTACCATGACAAAGATCACTAAGAATGGTGATCTTCATTATCCTCTTAATCACACAATCATCTTGACAAAAAAAAACCTCATGATTGTTCACAGTTTTTGAATATAAAGAATGAGTAAAACTCTCAAGCTTAAACGGATTCTAAGCCTTAATTTTTTCTAAGACTTACATGTATATCACCTTTATTGAGAATTAAAAAAACATCAATTTAAAACTCTTTTTTCTTATAAATTGCATTTTTCATTTCATAACCACTATATTGAAACCCTTCTCAAGTTGATCTTCTTCTATTTTAGTACATTTTCATCATCTTCATCATCATCTTCATCATCGAATTAAATAACTTAATCCAATCACACATCCATTCATCACCAATGGTAATCCAATCACTAACCAAAACCCTAATAACCAACTTCCTAAACATTGATCATTGATCATTAAACTTTTCAATTCAATCCATCCGATCCAACTAAATCCAAAGATCATTAACCAAATCAAACTTAATCCTCTACCAATCTTAGATGATCGTCCAAAGATGATGGGAAATAATCCTAAGGATGGTCCGAATAGAATTCCAAGTCCAACTCCAAGTGCGAAATTCAAAACTGAAACTACGGAGATTAAACAACCAACAAGAAGTAAGAGGATGGCTTCTAACCTTTTGACGGATCGGGTGGATTTGCCATCCAAGCCTACTATAGCAATCGGTAGACTTATCCAAATCGCTCCAATCAGCCACATCTTCGGTGACTGTTGATGTAATTATCATAGGTTTTGGTCAATTCTTCAAGTCATTGAACTCTGAACAATTGAAGAAAGCAAGACGACGAACCTCGTACACTTTCGTTGGCTCTATCGATCTTAACAATCTCCAAAAACAACCTGCTCCGATCAAATGAGAACCAGTGATGATCTTGAAACACCAAACTAGACTGCCTTCTTCTTGATCACCATACCCTCTCATCCTCTCCTCCTTTTCCTGATCAATTCTCTTCTTCTCCTCACTTTCTTCTCTCTGCTTTCCCTTCCCTTCATCTTCCGAACCTAATGCTCCCCATAGACTGAATGCTAATAATGTAATCCCAACTCCAATCAGAACAGGTACAAAAAGATAATTTCCAACACTGATAAACCTTTTTTCGCTCATCATCAAGTAAAGGAAAAAGGATTGATGAAATCTTTCGAGTAAGTTATTTAAACTACGCATGGTTGATTCGACTATTCGTCCGATCGTATGAAACCCATGAGGTCCTTCTGCAGGTACTGCAAACAGTCCGATTGCATCTATTCGATAAGGTGTGAAAAGTCCTTCGGGACCTGAAGGTTCTCCCAAGAGACCATATTTGATTTGACGCAGAATAGTTTGGGAGGAAAGGATGTAGTCATTCATGAAAGTTGATCTTGAGTGGCTTGCTGATGATCCGTCACTTCCATCATGGATAGTGACAGGGCACGAACCAGTCCAACGGATAATATTGGAGGCTGTGTTGATGAAATCTAGATTCGGAAGTTGTCCATTGATCCCCTCTTTATATTCAGATAACTTGAGTCAGCAACAGAATGGAAGATCCTACAAGAGGGCGAGATGGATAGACAGACCATAGTAGATGCCAACGTGACTGAATGAATGGAATGGGTAATCTATGGATAAAGCTGCCCAAATTGGACCCGAACGACCTTTCAAACGTTCTGTCTGAAGGTCTGCTTGGGATGCAGGTGAGAGTCAACCGAAAATCAGGAAAACCATTTTTCACGAGATTTGAACATCGCGCATTTGTGATGAAGACTAAACTTGATTGAGGCAAGTCATGATAGGCTTGAAGCCAAGCTTGAGTTCCATGAAGGTAACCATCAGCAATTAGGAAGATGATATCTTTACTCCAAAGATTCATTGCTACACAATTTGGTTTTTCATCAATTCTTCTATGATTCATCAAGCATGAGAAATATAAAAGGCTCAACTGATGAGATAGTCCGCAAGTGCTAATACACTTGCCACTCCACGTACATTCACATCACCCCCTTTGACATCTGATCCGGGTTTACGAGTAAGCCAAGATGCCATGAGGACTAGTGTCTCGGCTCCATCAGTACGTGGTGCGTGTAGGGTAGCATGAACATTGGTACCATTGGCGATTGAAGTTGAAGCGTGAGGATGAGTGAAAGAATAAGTTTGTGTTTGAGAAGGTAAACCCATGCTTTCGAACGCTAGGCGCATCTCTTCTGCTCGTCTACCAAACCGAAGCAGGAATAAGTCTGAGATCTGATCTTGATATGGCTATGGCAGAGGTACAAACTCATTTGATGGTAGAGTCCGCCAAAGGTCGACTCGATCTGCGTATTTATCAGCTTTGTGAACCTGAGACCAACCCCAGTAAGTATTAACCTGAGATGATCGAACAAAGTTTTGTCATTAAACCAAGTGATTGATTCGACGAGGATGATGGTGTAAGTCAAAGTAAGACAGACTTGACCGGGTTGAATAGCATTCTCGGATATATAAGTTCCTCTTGAGAGAAGATGAGTAGGTAAGATCAGAGCCGAGATGAGACCTGCGATGATGAGTAGTGAACTGTTTGGGTATGAGAAGTCAGAGTGAATGGTCAATTAGATGATCAAGATGATATCAAGATGAGATGATGTTGGAGTTGGACTAACCTGATGATAGGAGTAGCTGAACTAATGAACTTGACCATTCTTCTTCTACGCAACACTCTGGTGATCAGTGATTTCAATTCTGGATCGATTTCTTCTTCTTCTTCTTCTTCTTCTTCTTCTTCATGGTTATCTTCATCATCATCCCCATCCTCTTTCTGATTTGATGTGTTGGTTTGTTGAAATCGATTGACAAGTTTTGAGTAAATTGACATCTTTCTTAATTGTCAATCGAACCTACGATCGATCTCAAATCATCATCAAGACTCGAAACTTGTACCATAACAAACTACCTCGGTACCTCGGCATTCCTTCTCATTTGCCTCCTCAACAGATCAAAACCCCCCCCAATACACACCACATCCTTTTTGGAGCATCGGGGTTCATTGAAAGGATATTTATCTAGATCACAGATTAAGTCTTCAATGGTGCTTCAAGCGGGGTGTCACATTTTTGAGATCAGATTGTTCGTCCAAAACAAGACATTTGAAAGTAACCAAGGCTTGAATTCCAAAAGGTTTACTCGCACACACCAATTAAAAAGACAAACATTTGGGTTGTAGGATTGAAAACAACAATTATCAACAAGTTTGTGTCCGTGCTCAATGTGAGACCATCTGAGCAAGGCATCATATTTCAGAGTATGGGTGATATGGCAATTCTTCATGTGTTAGCATGGTGAGATCAAGACAAGATGAAATCCAAAGAGAAATTGATACAATGAAGATAAAGCGAGTTACTCTTCTGATTGTTCGTTTGATTGGGATGAACTTGCTTCAGATGATACAAAGGTTCTGTGACTGAGTTGAAAGCATAAATCATTGCCAATGGGATCATTGTCAAAGGTAAATAAATGTCATCTTCGCGGCATTCATCATTTAGAGCGTGTGGTAGCTTGTAAGACTGCATCTTCAATGGACGGATGTGAGCTCCATCTACATATCGGAATGCATCGGCCGGCGTTCTCACATCAGAGCCAAGTGCGAGGCATGTGCAATGATCCACATGATGAATGGGTCCTAGCAGGAGTAAGAAAGTTGGAATCGTCTCGCCAGCTCGCAATCGCTCACTATTACACGCCCCTTCGACTGTTCTCATATTTCCTCTATTATCATTAGAACACACAATATCAGCACTTGAGGGTATCCACTTTTACATCAAGTTATGACCAATAAACTTCAAAAGCACTCTTCTTCCACTGAAAACCCAAAACAAAACCCAGTCGATTCATTCACTTGCTTCTCTTCTAATCTAGGTTGTTTAAGTTTTTCCCACATTGATCCCTCAGATTTGATTTTCTTACGTTTTTTTTTCATACTTGATTCGACTTCAATCTCAACTTGATTTAAACTTGCTTGTAAAGTTTCAGTTGAGATTAAATTAAGATTTGATCTCAATCCGTTGATAAACTTTTCAAAAACCTCTTCCATTCTTTCAATCTTTCGAAATCCGGATAATTGATCTGATCGGTATTTCATAAACTTTAAGACTTCGACTAGTTCATGTTCGGATACAAAGTTTTGAGTGATGGCAATCGAGGGTTCTAAATTCACTACCACTACAAAATTCATGTTCATTTTCTTAATCGTTTGGTCTAGAGTAGATGATCATCAAGTTCTAACTCAAAGAGAGACTTACGATGCCACCAACCAGATGGGACATAAAAGATCTCACCAGCTTCGCAGATACCTTCCAGCATCTTTCCACGCTTTTGTGGATCATGAGCTTTCAAACCGTATTCCTCTTTTGAAACTTGATAGTAATTAATGAACCACTCTACAAAAAAACAATACAATCCGTTTGTTTGATGATCACGAAGTCCATCTTGGCTAGGGGTGTACGAATCAGTCTTTTTAAATTCTTCTGACTCACCTGCAATCGAAAGTGGACTCTCAACTTCACTCTCATCCTCACTCACACGAACTCCCGGAGGTGTACAATCAGGTGGAAAACATATCCACAGTTTCTTTCCTGAGATGACTGCATTCCATGCTGAAGTCCCATTTGGATCTTTGTGCCAAGTTGAACCTGAGCGAGTAGGACCTATGATCTGAGTAAAAGAATGATGAACAAGATTCGAATAAACTTTTTAGGGTGAAGAGGTGAATGAAGCTTACAAGCCACCTGAAATCAGGTCGTTCATCTGGTCCTAAGCACCCAAACAGATCATTCCCAAAGATCTCAGGCACATGATATTCTGATCCTAAACCACCATCACCCTCAAGATCCAATCCAACGGTCTTTTCCACAAAATCAGAGTCGAAAAGATAAAGTGGACTCTCTTCTGTTTCACATTTATCATGATAGAGTTTATAATCTGGTAAAGTCACTAGACTTGATTCGGCACGAAACTCTAATGTAGGATATCGGCTTGCAAGTGAGTCTAGAGTCCATTTTCTTGCTGACCAAGTTTCCATTAGACCGGTTAAGATCAGAGGAAAGTCTTTGGGGATGATCTGACCCGAGCCAGCAAAGAGATGTTGGATCGTAGGACGAAACTTGTTATGTCGCTTTTCAATGCATACTGCTGAGCCTATATCATAAGCGGCGGCTAGGATCGGTTGAAAAAGTACATCTGAGTAAATTTGATTAAGTTTGATTTGATCAGTTTCGAGGATTGATCTCTGAAGAAAAGTTGAACGCCAAGTTCCATTCCAATTAGTCAAACGAGCTCCTCGACTAAGATAAGCCGATTTCCATAAGCCATCTAATCCAGCGCACCAACCAAAGAAATAACGACTAACACCTTGAAGAAGGTGTAATGAGATAGGTTCTAATTCTGAAAATATCTTTAAAATGATCTCATCTGATAAGATTGATAAAGATCCTAATGAATTCGTACGAATGATTGAATTTTGAATTGGATTGTTTGATAAGAGTAAGTTTCCCAATGGTTGGATTTGTCTTGGATTATGGTGAGTAGTGAGATTTTTGGAATGAGTCATGGATCGTTTTGATTGAGATTGAGTTGATGAACATTTGTTGAGGATCGAATGCTGAGGAGGTGATTGATGAGAATGAGTTTTAGTCCAAGTTTGGTTCATCTGAAACTCAATGCTGCTCAGCTCATCGATCACGTGATCATTCATTTTTCCTGAAACCTTCAAATCAAGTCATTGGTCTTCACTCATCTTGATCAGAGAGAGAACCTCATTCAGTGAGGATCACACCACCACACTCTCACTTGAAGCTATCTCTCTTACTTTAGTCTTCAACCATCATCCAGGTTCATCATCACCCTTTTGTCAAATCAACTACGATCTTCTTACTGTATAACTCCATCATTCATCAATCTTAAGTTCACGTGCATCTTCAACTCAGACAGAGCTTGAACTCCCTTCTCAAGACCATTTGAAGACCTTGGAATATGATATGATGTTTCAAATAAAGAAAAGGATCTTATGAATAGATTAACCTGATCAACTGATCATCCCACATATACCTCATCAATTTTTGAGAAATAGATCCAGGACAATCAGAGAAAGTAGAAACATCATATGACACTTAGTCTTAGATCGACAAATTGTGGGGGGGGAAATTGAAAACATGTATTTTAAAATTGGCTGCAGATCACTACAGTCATTCGAGATTAGCTTGGCCAATCTCGATTGTTTTTTTTTTTTTTTGGCCAATACAGGCAAATTTATAAGCATAATTAGCCTTATAGCCAATTGAGGTGAACCCGGTAAAGAGGCCTGTTTACCTTTGTTTACCTCATTCCACACCCTCAATCCACTTCAAAACCCTCAACACCACTTCAAAACCCTCAATACCACTCGACTCGCTCAATACCATTCGATATCCTTCCAACTTCCTTTCGATATCTGTTTGAATCATTCCATACCATCTTCAATCCTTTTCATTATCTCATATCCGATCAAATCCTTTCAAACATTCGATATCCTTTCAAAACATCCGATATCCTTTCAAAACGTTCGATATCGATTCAAATCTTATTTTCAATTCTCTCAATATTTAACAGCTTTCGTATCCGTTTCTTCTCGACAATCTGAACATGCTAAGACAACCTATGAATCAACAAATGGAATTGGAGCAGGAAGAAGAGAGAAGAGCGATTGAAATGTAAGTAATGATTTACTTTGTCTGTAACCGATACTCAAGATACTCAACTCACGTTGTTTCTTCCAGCGCGAACAGGCAGGCAAGGCGGGCTGGACCGGAAGGCTTCAGTCCCGAGCTCGACGAAGGTGGATTACCTTGTTATTATTACACGTAAGTTCTTCTTTCTTTGATTCCAGCATTATACGGTACTGATTACCCTCATGCCCGGTTTTTAGACCAGGACATCACTGGGAAGATGTCAGATTTGGTGGTAAACGCCAATATCTTGACTCCGAAGTCATCCATATCAATCCATACGAGCATCCAGGTTTTCGTGACTTTCGCTGTAAGTACCATCCAAAGATCGATCCTGGTAAGTGGTAACTTTTGTTTTTTCAAACTTTTATTCAGAGCTTTCAAACTGATATTGTTTCAATTCTAGCTCCAGATGTCGAGGTCTTTTCCCACGGTTTACCGTCTTACAATTTGATCAACTCTCAAGCTCAAACTCCTGGATCGGGCGTCATGCTTGATCTGGCATCCAATCATAGGGATCCTATCTTTGGAGACCAGCATTTCGACCGCCGAGTCGAACTTGCCATTGGAGGTAAGTTGTTTATCTTGTTTATCTCACTTTCAAATATTAAACACTGACTATCGTTCCATTAGTTCCACATGTTGACGTGGATCTAACCCAATCACCGAGTCCAGTCCTTGAACCCGCTCGTAGACCGTGTCAAGCTTCAACCGGACCCATAGTCGCCCCTGCCAATAGCATACCCACTCGAAGCAAAATAGGCTATCACGTCTATAGCCCCAATCACCAAACTGATGCTGAGAAGCGCTCCGGGGTCCCTGTAACCTACGTGGACTACATCACCAAGGTACCGTTTGAGGAGTTGATTCAACTTCATGGCTTTACTCTCAACGATGTGAAGGAATCCCTTTTCAAGGCATGTAACGAGAACAAGCAACCTTGCGGAGACCTCCTCAGGACCGCTGATGACGAAGGTAATCTTATTTTCAAGGGGTATGTTTGTAATGGTGAGGCATTCAGCAAGACTTCCATGCCAGTAATTCCAAACAAAGAAACATTCGAAGGTTTGAAGAAGATGATCATCCTCAAGAAAGGAAAGGAAGTTGGATTCCGTCTCCTCATGGAGGACCCGAAGAAAAAGGCTCGAACTGTCTCAAGAGTAAGATTTCAATCCTTTTCTCTTGACATTCTCAACTCGATACTAACTAATTTTCTTGTTTATTTCTCACAGGACATGCAGTTCAATCAATCTGTTGCCCACCGCCATCCAGATGCGTTGGATACTGGTGATCATAACGCAGTTGAGATGTCGGTAAGCTCAAAGTTTTTTTTCTTTTTAAATTTCCTTTTACTTAATTTCCTTCCGAAACAGAGCATCGGAGTTGACAAGGCCATTCAGCATGAGCTCAACAATCTCATGCGCTCCTATTGTCATACCAACATCGGTGGCAGGGAGTGCATGGGTTTTGTTAAACCGGACGATTCAACGAGTGTGATTTATTTGTCTCACTCGTTGTTTGATATATGGGCAAGTGATATAGTAAGTTTGTTTCATTACTTCTTATATCACCATTTGAAATAAAAACTAATGTCTTTTGATCGATTTGACACAGGTACACAAGCGTCATGGAGCTACCCAATTGAAACCACCTTCTCGCCTGTTGTTTAAATACGGACCGATCGACCATGCGAAAGCGAAATCGAAATCCACCAATCAATCAACACCTTGTTCTGGCTCAGCTGTATCTCAAAATACGAACGTCATGTCTGGAAATGGTCCGTTTCCATTCAACACCAACATTCCCCAACAATCTTTCCCTCGATCGGATTCTCCAGCCCCAAGACCCCTCCCTTTATTTGAACGTTACCTTGAGTATTGCGAAATCAGTCCTGAAGATGAACATACTCGTGATCTGTTAAAAAATTACAACATAGTCAACTTCGAGATGTTCTTTTCTTCAGCACTTAACTTAGAGGCAATGGAGAAGCTTGGATTTAGGTTTGGGCCTCGTGTTCGTCTTCACGAAAACGCGGTGTTGTATCGACAGACCCTCAAGGATGAAGCCCGTGGACGAGTCTAGTCTGATCTCATTCCATTAAACAAATTACTGACCTTGTCCTATAAAAGGGCCTTATGTTGTAACTATAGTACAGTACACTATAAGATTACAACTGGTATACATGATTATCTGTCTGTTTGAGTTGATTTTGTAATGCAAATGTTAGTCAGTGAAAAAATTCTTCTTGCCAGTATGATTGCAATTCCAAGTGAGGTTAAGAGACTATTTTCCTTTTAATCAAAGAAAGAAAAAGGAAACATTGAGCTTCATTAGTTTCAATGACACAAAATTCCAGATGTACAGTGAGTTTCAACATGTTTAGAGATTAAGATATTCTTAATCATTTGTTCTTGAGTTTCCTTAAGTTTTGAAATGTTTTCAAGACATTGCTTGAGTTTGTTTCTCCAGACTATTTGTTTTCAATTTTATCCATACTCACAAATGTTAAATTTCTCAAGGTTTGGGTCAAAGGGTCAATACTCAAGGAATTGTATAACAAAAATTCATTTCATTGAGCATTTTTGATAATAGAGCGCTGTAAGGACATTTTTTAATAACACAATATTTTAAACAAAAAAAATGTGAAAGTGAAATACAGTCATACTCCTCATCGTCATGATCCATGTGGTCTGACACCACAGGTTTTGTATAAGCTGATGATCAAACTGCTCGTGCAGACATCACTGATAACCTTCTTGAGACATTTCAACTTGTCTTGAGCGACTGAAAGTAAACCATTACGTCGGAGAGAAGCCTTGAAGATATCGAATATTCGCTCAATCGGATTGAATTCCGGTGAGCAAGGTGAGTTGTAAATTAATAAAATGCCGGCATCTTCACATGATGCTTCAATCGATCCACGGTGATGGATAGTTGCATTATCCATCACCAGAACTGAATTTTGATTCGGGTATGGCTGCATGACAGGCAACTTGAACGACGGTTCTATTGTCAGCTTCAATTTTGAATATGAAGCAAGAGAATCGATGGACTTACTAGAACATGCTTTAGAAACGCTTCGAATTCGTTTCGACGATAAGCGTTGACCTTGGCATTGACTGCCAAGAGTCCCATCTCGCAGATTGCAGCTAAAACGCTGTAGTGAGTTCCGTGCCTCGACCGTTTCAAAGCTTTTGGTCGTTCGCCTTTCTTGGACCGAACGTGATTACGTTGCACATCTGGTAATTTTAAACCAGTTTCATCTTGGTACAGGTTAAGAAGAACAAAAAGAAATCAGTGAAAGTTCTTCCAAAAAAAAAAGAATGACAAACTCACCTAAGAATACCAAATACCCGGATGGGATATGTGCAATAGAAGCACTGAATTTTGCTTGTAAAACTACTGACTGGTTGGGATCGACTTTGGAAACCTTGTGAACAGTCAGGTAAAGTCGCTCCTTGAGGTCGTTTGCAATGGTTTGTCGACAAGCCAGTAGGTCGGTATGATCGTACATGGCTTCTTGTATCTCGTCGAGGAATAAGGTCGGATCGTTATCGATGAGTTCTAGCATAAACTCTCGATCTTCATCAGAGTAAAGGGTTGGGCGGCCTCGTTGTTCGTAGGTAGCCGGGTTGCGAACGACCGCGTGAGTATGAGTGTAGAGAGTATGCCATCGCACGAGAGACTTGTTGGAAATCGTAGTAAGGAGGTCTTCGTTGATCGACTGAGGGGATTGTCCAGATAAGAGCTTGTGAACAGCAATCACTTTAAGCTGAGGACTGTACTTCACATATCCCATTGCTGGATATGTTGGATAGCTGAATTGGAACGATGAAAATGAGAAAGAAATGAAATCGAATGGAAATGGATGGATGAGGGATGAGGGATGAGGGATGACTGAAGCGGTCTGACGTGGCAGGCTGTTTGGCCTGATCCGTTTGAAGGCTATGCTTATAAATTTGCCTGTATTGGCCAAAAAAAAAAAACACAATCGAGATTGGCCAAGCTAATCTCGAATGACTGTAGCTCGGGCTATACGAATATTTCGTTTGATAAGAAATGAAGACGAGACCAAATGTGGGGGGCAAACTTGCTAGGTCCCTTTCAAACCTGGTTTGTGATGTGTTGCAAAAATCATATTGCTGTAAAATCTTCACAATTTGGTCTTCCTGAACCACCTACAGTCGCCTCCGCTAAAACCGATAGCCGTCAAAAGCGATAATCTTTGAAAACCGATACATTTTGGCCAAAGATTTTTCCTATTTCCAGTGAGATTTCCCTTGACAAAACCGATACTCGGCAAAAACCGATAGTTTTTGACCCAAATTTTTGGGTATCAGTTTTAACAGAGTCGACTGTACATAACCCTTCAGCTTTCTCCATGTCAATACAGCTTGGAGGGAAGGTAGGGGATAGCTTTCAAAGTTTTCACAGGCTTGTTGGACCACATCATACTCAAGATAAGTATAAAATGGTAGGCAATGGAATGAATCCACCTAGTATCAGGAGCATCTCGACAACCTGAAGCCCATAAAAGATTCCCTCAGAGCCGTTGAGGAAATGTTGCAAAGTCGAATAGACAAATACATCATTCTTGGTCATGGCTCATCACGAATTCACACTGTTCAACACACTTCGGGTCTTCGTGTGACAAAAAGCCTGAAAACAATCAAAAGAAACGATGACTCGGGGTTCAACAAACCCAAAACCAACAAAACCCTCTTGTTTTCTTTCTTTGTATAAAGAGCAACTAATATGATGTTATATACACACAAAAATTGAACTATACTAACAATCATGAGAAGTCATTAACAAAACTTACACCTATATTGACCCAACAAAGATAGAGAGTGATTGTTATCAAAAAACAAAAAAAAAGGATAGGACGAGAGTTGATGATAGAAAATGCGAGTCCATGTATCCTTGCAAGAGAATCGTTCTTGTACCCATGGTTCTCATTGCCTTCATCACACATTGATAAGGTAAGTGATAGGATGGGATAAAGTCGAAAAAGGGATGCAAATCCTCATAATACAACACAGCACATCAGTACATATGAACATACAAACAGGAAAGGTAAGGCAGGGCTAGACCAAAAAGGCCTGCAACCTTGTCATTTTGAGATTTGTCGGGAAGGTCCGATGGTTTTGAGGAATGAGGAGAAAAGCAGTGGTCAAACGAGATTTTGATGGGATTGTTTACGAGTTGAAAATAAGATAAAGATGTTGTTTGGGGTTGAGAAGGATGTAGATGATGGTACAGGACATGATATAGACCGAGATTTCGGGACCTCAACGTCGTAAAGGTGGATAGGAAGGCGTTAATTGGAGATGAAGTTTCAGGTGGAATATTTGCTCGTAAATAGGGGATCGGGGCGAAAGTTGTTAAATTGGAAGATGGATGTGTTGTTCAAAGGGAGACTCGAGTCTTATGGGTTTGGGGGGTTGGTATGAGACGACGGCTCGGGGGTCCGAGAAAGCTAAATATAACAAACAACCATAGAATGATTCGCAAAGAGTTGCATGATCTGGCGCCAAGTATCTAGAGATGAAGACTCACCTGACCACAGGAAGCGGGTTCATCGGCGTCCACTACCTGGATATTTGGCAAGGCCAAGGTGACTGCGGAATCGTTTCTTTGACTCATGACGTTCAGTAGTGACGGGTCTTCAGCATCAACTGCCTGACCCACTATCTGAGTTGAGCGGTCAGCGTCTTCGGCAGCATCCTCATATTTTGGCGGGGAAGTTCGATACGCAGGAGGTGAAAGTTGAGGCTCCGAGAGGGTAGCATGAAGGACGACAACGTCAGTGGTTGTTTGGTTAGGAAGTGTGTCGACTGAAGCAGAGCGAGGAGGGTCGGGTGAATTGGCGATGGGAGTTGATGCTAATATAGGATTACGGCTGGTAGGTAGCACACCTGCAAAATCGCATAAATTGTTGGGCGATTGGCAATCAAGCTAACAAGATAGATAGGGTGCAACAGATAAAAAAACTTACTTTCACGATAGGTAGGAAGACCAACTGCTTCGCCTCTGCGTTCCATGGCCACGCGCTCTTCCGCATCACGGGAATCTTGACCAGCTGACTGCTGGGCGGCAAGTCGTTTAGCTTTGCGAGTGTAAAGTACTCGAGAAACAATTGTGAGAGCGACTAGGACCTGTGAACGTGAGATGAAGATTTGATTAGCTCGATCGACAAACTACTCAAAAGAATAATGTATAAACCGACTAACGAAGACGACCACAGCAACTGCTCCGTAGCTAAAGGGAGGATCCAAGAATATTCAATTATGGAATATTTGCTAAAGACTGAATGAAGTTGGCTCAACTATGTCGCTGCACCCAAGCCACCGTTAGAGCGAGGGGTGGAGCCATCAGAATTGGGAGTGGAATTGGTAGAGTTGGAGGACATGAAGGATGATCAAGATCTGGATGTCTGGATGTAGCTTTATGATCGTTGGTCAAAAAGATAGCGATCTGGTTGTGAACTTGATTGATTTGACTGATTGGTGTTTTCTTTTCTTTTGGTTGATAAGGTAAACGAATCAAAAAAGAAAAGTGGAGAGAGGGATAGAGGAAAGTGGAGAAAGGTTTTGAAGAAGTCGACGTCGAAGGTGGTTGGGTAGAATTGACTGACTGATGAAGGTTTGAATTGGTAAACAGAGTGACTCGAAGAACGGATTCGAATTCAGATTTCAAATTAAAAAAAAGATTAAAAACTGGAATCAATTTTGAAGATTTATAATCTCGGAATCGAATTCTTAGTCATCAGCTTGGTGCTTCAAACTCAAGGAACCCCTTCGAAGGGTGAAGTAAAGAGAAAGTCTTGATGATGGTAAGTAAGAAAACCAATCAGAAGAATAGTCGGTCAACAGTCTTTTAACCAAAAAACCAATATGTAGAGGCTGAATATTTGAGATCTCTTCTCAGTCAGTCCATGTTGAATTGATTTGTACATATTTTATTTACATACATAAACTCAGTTCAATCCAACTCAATTGACAAACCAAATCACCCACCATTGAAATACTCTATCATCAATGGCTGTGTTTGCGGGTGAGTGGTACTTATAACACATACTACATATATACATGTGGGTGGATAACGGATTACTTTGCACCTCTTATCCAAGACGGATTTTATGACGATGGATAGAGATTGCAAACCAGCAAGTCTACCTTTTTTCAGCATCCGACCTCATCCGATCTTATCCCTCCTTGGAAGCTGTGAGCTCGGAACGGTATTCGTTGATTTCAAACCTTATTTCCGCTGTTGACATAAATCCCGCTCAAAGCAGACCAAACAAATTCACCCAAGGAAGGTGATCAAGCAGATTGAGTAAACGGAAATCGTAAATGCCAAGCTTGCAAGTCGAAAAAATTGCCTCCTTCCCCTGAACCTTTTTTCGGCATGGTCTTCATTTCATAGAACGGATTCATGTGAGGATCCTTCTGATTCCTAATTGTTTCGAGTTCGGGCGGATCATACAAGAACGGATGCGTAAACAGCAAGCTCAATTCAGCACTCGGCTCACCCTCCCCTCCAAAAACTATCTATCTCACCCTTGACTGGAGAACATGATGTTTGCAAGCGGGTCTTATGCGCAAATTGTCATCAAGAGACTCGAGTATTTGTGTGGCCTGGTTTCGAACATGACTGTGTTGTAGTACATACATACTTCACATCTTTAGCTTGCCTCAAGGTTCGCTTCACTATGCATCCAATTTGAAGTCGCAGCCTTTTTGAAAAGAAACAATTTTCTTTTGATCGCGGGATCCGACGCTAAGTTAGCTTTCACATACCCTTACCCCAAGCTATTAAGTCCGCCACAGTTTGCTTGGCTGTGGTCGGTGTGAGCTCACCGGCACAGACTGACACCCTCGCCCAGCGTTTTAAATCAGCCTCTCTTCAACCTTCACACGCTCTTAAACTACATACATTTATTGTATGGACTTGGCTGGTTCGGGTTGGTCAGTCAGAAACTTGTCAAAGTCACACGTGTTACCCTCGCCTCAACAGGCAGCCAAGTGTTGCTTGTGGGGCTTGAGTGCTTGGCTATTGCTGAATTCGGCGATTGCGGCGAGTTTGTAAACCCGCCTTGACTTTGCAACTTCATTATGACCAAATTCATTTTTTCAATAGGAGTGCAGCTTATATCAAGGTTGCCTTATTGGTCACAACAGCTTGAAGGCACAGCACCATATGTAGTAACTTGGTAAGCACAGGATATCTACTTGGAGCTTGACATTGCATCAGCTATTTTGGGATGCCAGAGCTTTGAGAGAAAGAAATTAATCATCTGGATTCTGTAATACCAACCAAGATATGTATGTAAAGCACCCAGTGAAGATACACAGACAGTAAATAAACAACATGTTTCCATCACATCTTGAGAACAGAGATTGCTAAAATGATATGACTTGACCTTTCATGCAAACCAGGACTCAAGACAAAAATTAAGTGTGAACAAGCGGAAAAAAAAGATAAATTGATCAAGCAAGACAATCAGTGAAAGATGTATAAGAGATAGAAGGAGATTGATGTCAATGGGCTAATTTTACTTGGATTTAGACTGAAATTAGAACAAACAAGCAAGTGTCTCAGAAAATTAATCTCAACCAGGAAATGTGACAGCAGAATATTTTAGGAAGTGCCACTTCCGAATAAATATATTGCTTATCTTCCACCCATCTGCTGATGGCCTTTTTGATCCTCATCCTGAAGGGTATTTAACAAGAAGGTCTGGAATACTTTGGTAAGTTGTCCTAAAAATCTCTGTTTATGAAAGGTCTGATTTCTCAGAATCATCATAATCACACAAATTCATATATAGCAGAGCTCTTGACTTCACTGGGTCAAACTCTACCACAGATGGTGTGGAAATCAAAACCTAGGTGGTGGTGTTCTATTTATCTAACAACTATCATAATTCATTTTATGTATAAACCCAAGGCAAAGACGCAATCACATATTTGATACAAGCGCACAATCAGAATCAAATTATGTTATATTTTATTAAGCTGAAAGCCATAATTCCATAATTATCTCAAATTATACTTGAGTAAAGCAGTGAAACATTATACAAATAAATTAAATCATCAGTATTATTTATTCCTTTACAATTCATTAGAACACTACACACAACAATATCCGCACAAATCAATACGATACATATATAATCATCAACGGAAATGTGATACATACAGTTAGAATCAGAATAGTCAAAATAAATAGATCAATAAATAGATAACACATCAAATAAACATGGAAGATAACATATTGGAAAGTGATTAATAGTTTTTTTGGGTAAACAAAAAGAATAGAAAGAAAAAAATAAGGGAGAGACATCCCTAGAATGAGGCTCAGATGCGAAAATGATGGAGGTTGAAAGCTTAGATAAAGAAAATACAAATAATGTAGTCAAAGTTGATCATCATCATATCAGTTTATTCCAATTGAAGAGACAAATAAAGAATACAAATATTACATACCTAAATTAAAAGTTAAGATTGAAATGATCAAGTGATTAGACAGTTCATTTAATGAAGATTGAAATGCAATATTTAGATTGAAATGATTTAGAATGAATACCAGGGCAAAATGCGAAATTACAGATGATTGATGATTGATTGAAGCCAAGGATATCAAGAAATTTATTGTCAAATCAAGACTGAATTGATTCAATTAATCTAGGGCGAGATACTGGGACAGGAAAGTGGAGTAAACAAACTTACATACATAAACCTACATACGTGAGATACAAATAGATCCATCAATTCAAAAGCACCAAATAAATCTAAAATAAACAACGAGAAAGCCAAGAAAAGAAAGGAAGGAGTTAGCACATATGTAAACAATACATATCTGAATTAATGATCAAACTCGAAATTAAGATCAAGGAAGACAAGAGCAAACCAAGAAGGCCAAGATGGGAGTGTGAAGAAGAGTTAATCTATGGTGTCAGGTGACTCAGAAAAGAATAACAGAAGAGGTAGAAAGATCTTACGCATGAAGAGGGTCAAAAATCGAATTTTAAGATTGAAAGAGTGTTCAACATCAATTTAAGGAGGGGTGGGATCAAAATTGACATTGATGAATTGCTTGGACCAAAGGGATGGTGCGAGAAAAGAACAGAGATCACCTACGTATATTAAAAAAAAAAAAACCAAAGAAAAACCACAGCAGAAGCGGAGAATGGTGCCAAGTGCAATCAGAGTTGTTTTGTGTGGAAAAAGGGTGGTTGTGGCGAAATTGCATGAGATGGGCAGTGATAGGGTGGATTGTAGGAGATAAAAGGACAGGTCTTGAGGGGGTTTTCTTCTTTCCTCCATCATTGGATTTTTTTTCTATCCTTTCATCCATACTTCAAATTGTGGAAATCGTGTTTGTTATTCGAAAGTGTCCGCGTTTTTTCTCTTATTTTTTGTCTTGAGTGTTGAAGTGTTATCTTATATTAAAAGTGTTTGAGTGTTAGTGTCTGGGTTCGTTGTATCAAGTGTTTTTTTTTGACTCAATCAGTGTTATTGTCATTGTGCTGAGGTGTGAATTCATTATTATCAAGTGTGATTTGCCAACTGTTGTGGTTTTCTTTGTTTTACTGAGCTCAATTGTCAAGACTTAAGCTTGTTAGAATTGTCTCACTCTATTTCTGAACTTCATACTCAAGGTTGAGGGCAGCTTAACAGCACCCATAGTTTCACCCGCTCTTACCAGTGGTGATTCTTCCCCTCTCCGGCTCAGCCTACGCTAGACTGCGTAGGAGTTCTACAATGGTGTGAAGGTTAAAAAACCTTTTTCCCAGAAAAACCTATGTATCTTCTGGGAATCTCAATGTCAAGCCTGGATCTTTGTACTTCTTGTTACCAGAGTGAAAAAGGGTTTAGATCACATACTCACAGTAGTCAATGGCACAAGGTTGAAAAGCTTGAATATCTAGTTGAATTTTCATGTGCCACATGTCTGCCAGCATCTGGATACCATCAGACAAATTTGTAAATTGAAGGGACAAAATCTGAGGAGTTATTGTTGCTTCCAAGCAAATATAACTCCTTGCCCTAAAATTCATCATTTTACCCCATGGGATATCATTGTGTATAATGTCATGAAGGTGAATTGATAGCCTCTTTGTTTTCAATTCATCCTTTGCGGCATTCTTTAATGGATTGACTACAAGTGACAACACAGATAGTGCTTTCAAAGGCATCAGAAGTAGGATGTCTCAAAATCCTCACCAAACAACTGGATAACAAAACCCCAATGAGAACTAGGCATGAAGGAGAAGAATCTCTACTTGCTGATCTCCATAAGAGAATATTTGGTTACAGAGCCAAAACCTCAGATACAGAAGTAAAGATCTTCTTGGATACCAGCTTGGCTGTTCAACTTTCTTCCACCACATCCTTGAATCTTCAGGATTCAAAATGTAAAATGACAAGAAGAACGTTTTCTCAACGAGACACTTGTCCTGGAATATCAGTGGCTCTGATTAGATCAGAACATGCAGCCAAGACAGATTCACTCAACACATTGGATGGGAGTATTCTAATGTCAATGTCTAAAAATAAATATGAGAATGTACTCCTAAGCGTTGACAAGATACCTACAAAGAGATACATCAAACCAAGCAAAGGATTCAGATCATGTGGCCAGGTCTTGGAATCCCACCAGGCTGATCTGTAAGGTTCAATGCGACATACACAAATACATTTCAGGTGGCCAGCTTGAACAGATGTATACCACAGCAAAAAATCAGTAGTAATCACTACCTGTAGTCCATAATATGGGAAACTCAGATTTTACACTTTTGTGTGAGGTTAGATGTCCCAAAACAATCCTTCCACAGTCTGACTTGAGCATATATCAAGAAATGGTCCGTTGAGTCATTTCTGAATGGGACTTGACATTGACCTTGTAAACACTAAGTTGAATCTCAGATATTTTTAACATGTGAAATGATGAGAGTCTTGAAACAGGTATCTGATAAAGTGAGTAAGCACAGATAAGCTCACAGCCAACTCCAACAACAGCAATCTGATAAAAGCTTCTGACCTGGAAGATGGTGCAGAATAGCAAACAGATGAGTGGTTAGTTGAGGCTATCAGTGATGTGATCTATGGGACTAAAAAAGCAATTTCTGAAAGATAGAGCCAATGAACAATAAACAAAGGACAATCAATCATAACACTACTGAGATAAAAAGATGGAAAGGTATGTACTTCTCTTTCCAAAGATGGGGAAAGAGAAGTAGATTGAATCTGAGGATGCATATATATAAATCTACTACAAAGTCCTTCATTGGGGTGGTTTCTTGGGGCTGATCACTTCTCATCTAAACTATCACTCTCAGGTTTGTTTGTATGTAAGGTTCCTGGTCTGATATTGATGTAAAAGCTGATTTGTCCTCCTTTTTCTCTTTTAGTCAATTGCACATTTCAACAGTAAATTTCTGCCTTGTGTTCACTGGGGTTTGTGAACAAACACAGCAATCAAGTCAGACTTAGGATTATGTATCATGTTAAGGAGTGGCTCATAAGATGCATTTTACGACGTTCAAACAAGCAGATGGATGTGTTCGTTACATTTGTATGTGCTGCAGCCTGTAATAGCATGTTAAAAATTTATGTGCTGTACTTCACCAACTAACCCAGGAAGTTCAGTATCTAATTTTGTCGATCATAGCATACCCACTAGAGGTCAAGTCAGGGTCACATTTTGAAGCGTGGTCACTAAGACGATTTCTACAGCATATATCTTGTATTTTGATAATTACAAACTGGTGGGACAAAGAAAAGCAAGAGCAAAGACCGTTTTTTGACTCGATACGACATTGATCATATGATTTCGAAGTGAGTATCTTGTACGTAGCAGAAAGGGATGTCGCCAGTATTAAAGACTGCCTTGCGATCTCTAATTGATTTCAGGTTATAAATATGTGATGATACTTATGACTCCTTGACGGTAGTGAACCAGCAAAGGCAATCTGGATATCGAAGTCTCCAAGAGGTGTTCCTCAACAGGAGCTCACCAATGACAACCGCGCATAAAGCCTATTGGAAAACCGAGGAGAAAGGCTGGCCAGGTGACTAAAAAGCTTGCTCGGATCATCCTTGAAATCGATCTTGTCCTCATACCTTTGCCCACCGGCTTCAGGGATAAAATTATCTTTGTAAAGAAACTTTTCCAAGGGTCTAGAAAATACGTCTTGAACTTCAACCGAGGTGATCCTGAGCGAGTCTTATAATAGCTTCTTGGGGTTTGCTTCATCTTAGGTCTACGGTTTCTGATTGCTCTATCGAGATGACCATCGAATCCCTTGCCATTTTCTTCCGCAATCTTTGGGATAGACTCCATGTTCGGGGAGGACTGGTCTTGCCAGCGGAATTTGGCAACAGGGTCTGAATCTGCGAGATTTGGGTTGAGGATAGGACCGATATCGGCTGATCCATTCTTGACAGTGTCGCTGATTATCTCTCCTTTGTGGGCTTTGTTGGTAATCTCTTCGATATGTTCAAACTTGCCTATAGTCGGTATCGAGGCCGGTGATATGGTTTTGGAGATGAAAGCAGTGAATAAGATGATGGGTATTACCCTGCATGCTCGAAGCTGGCCTACGAACATCTTCAGCGTCTGTCTTGTGTTTGTGAGGAATCCAATGACCTAATTTGACCGACATCATCAGGTAGTCAACTTATGAAAAAAGAGGCCATGTACACTAGTTTACTCACAGTGCCCTCAATTTGTCTTGTCTGCTAACCTCCAGTGGCTTTGAGCGACTTTAGCTAGCACACAATTGAAGATTCAGTGGAGCGTTGTCGGAAGAGAGTATGCGATGAAGTAGGGATTTTCAGGTTTTAGTCCACAGAGCAAGTACTGACGGATTTCCTTTTTAACAACTATCTGATCTGCAACTGCGTACTTGAAATCGATTTTGATCACTTTGGGTAGGTATCGAGCGGCTTGACCAGCTGATCTTATTGTTTTTGATTCTAATGCAGCCACCTAGAGCTGGGTCTGCTGGCCTGTGCTCGTATGGTTTGTTGGGTGCTGCGATAGACGTCAAGCTTTCAGGGAAACAGAAGACGAAGCAAGTCGAGAATTCACGTAACGGGATCTGAATTTTCTGGGCATATCATTCAATGATATCGATCGAGACACGAGTCACAGATTTTGAACTGAGCAATCCCTCGAACTGCATTTACTTGATCTCCAAGATGAAGAATGAGCCTGCCACAGATCGGGTCAAAAAGGCAAATTCTGAGACTGAACATGGCAAATACATAGGTCCCTCACCAAGGCAATCGCACAGTGAGTTTGACATGGACTCGCAAACTCAAAAAGGTCTGATTATAGGCATAATTATGGAATGTTGCATGAAGAAGAAAGAGAAGAAATAGGCTTGTTGCACCGAAGGCATGCATTTTCCGGATCATTCAGAGTAAAGATAGGTAATACCATCTCTGCGATGGAGAAATAAGGATGTCTTGTCCGAAGTCACACGGTCGATGCGCAATACTAAAGCTACCAAGAGGCGAAATGAGAATCAGCCAATGAGACTGACAATGATCAAAGCTCTACCTCTAATCGTACTCACGTTATGTTGACCATGAAGATGTTTTTCGCTTGCGCCGAAACAGGCTAAGCTTTTTCCAAAGCTTCCTTCGCCACCATTTTGAATATCCCCCTTTTATTAAGAATGTCTCAGCTTTATGTTGAAATCGCCAGGTGAAGAATTTGAATCTATATGGGTTATTGGCACTAGAGAGACCTTTATTATCTATCTTTGGAGTCTTTGTGGCATCCAATTCAGGACCCTTAAGATCAATTCCGGGAGTGTTAAGATCAATGTCGGGTGTATTAATGTCAATTTCAGGAGTCCTAGCATCCGTCTTAGCCCTCGCTGATTGACTGTTTCCGTCAGACAAGTATAGATCTTGGTCACCCTTCATCAATCGCCTATGCCATTCCGTTTTATCCGAAGAAGAAAGCCATTTTCCCAACTGCTCATCTGTCCACCATACATCCCACGTCGGTTTTCGTTTCAACACCGCGTACCTCACCCACTCGCGCAGCACTTTCTCGCCATAGCCCAACTCCTCCATGAACCAAGCCTCATAATCCTTCCATGCACGCTTTACGGTTGAAGACCCCAAGGAAATAGGCCGAAGTTTGGTTTGGTATAACTTTTGCCATTCTACCTCGATGCCTTTCCGCGTCAAGGGTGCAGGTTTTCCCAAGCCGATCAAATTCGAATATCGATGCATTATGTTTATGTCTAATCCTGCTTTTTTCCAAATGGGAACGTAGTGCTTCAACATCTCCCCCTCGACGGAAAATTTGAGGTGTTCAGTTCGAAACTGGTTGTCAATTTTTGCCTCCTCAAGTAGTTCTATCATTTCTTGACCCTGATAAAACTCTCTTTCGTAATCGAAAAATTTTACGTGATGTTCTTGCTCAATCGAGTCGCTGCTATCCATCATGATTTTCTTTCCTTTATCAAGTTTAGCTTGCTTTCCAACCCATACCGTCAGTTGATCTGTGTGCACGAATTCTTCTCCTTGCGACATGAGATCTATTGGGATGTGTGCAGCTAGAGCACGGCGCCGAAGGCGAGATGGAGCTCGGTCGGGATTGTGGCTAATATTTTTTCCAAGAGAGTTCATATTTTGTGCTCGGGGTTTGAGGCTGAATCCTGATGTTTTCCTGGGAAGGTTAAGATCTTGTAAAGTGATTTTGCATAAAGCAAACCAGACAGATGTCCAGCCAAACAACAGCCAAGTACACGTCGTTTGCATATCGTATGACCCGTTTTTCGGATGATGGTCGGAGCCTGAGATCAAGACAGGACGGAATCAAC
This sequence comes from Melampsora americana, assembly GCA_022264835.1. Taxonomy (NCBI): domain Eukaryota; kingdom Fungi; phylum Basidiomycota; class Pucciniomycetes; order Pucciniales; family Melampsoraceae; genus Melampsora; species Melampsora americana. The sequence goes on from JAIFHY010000006.1 coordinate 2,007,481, forward strand.
GCTGCTCATGAGACGAAGATTTTGGTGCTTAACCCGAACGGGCAAAAGGTGTTATCACATCCAAAGGTGTCAGGAATGGTATATGGTAAGGAGAGCAAGACGAGCTTTGCGGTATACTACGCTAGTATCTTCACTTGGGTTATGTAGTTGATGAACCTCACGATCAAACTCGGGGTTCTAGTAGCCATATCCCTCGATTTTGAACACTAAAGTGCTCATATTGGCTCAGCATGCTCTTGAGTTTCATCTAACTCCTACATACATTCCTCTTTTTTATTGTTTCATCCATCTCACAGCATCAACATGATGATGATGACGACTCGTGTATACGATTCAATTCCCGAGCTGGGATGCTCGTCTCGAATTTCGAAGAATGGATGAAGTCAGATTCGCAACGTCTCGAAAACATCAAAGGTACATGATGGGTTCTACACATTATCTTTAGTCTATAGCTCAAGTTAATTTTTTGTAAGGATGGGTAACCTGGGACAAGATACAGACATTGTTGGACTTATGGCAGTCTTCAAAGTTGTTTCTTGCCCAAGGTTCAATCTCATCCGTCTCAAGAGGATGAGGTGGCAATCATGACCTCTCCTGGATCCGAAGTACTGATTTGGTCGGAAGGAAAGTCGAAACACTATTCCCAAACAGCTACATTCAGGTATAACCTCCCTATTCAATTCTCATGTTTCACAGTTTGACTGAATAACTCGGATGGAATGACTGCGTACCAAAACAAATCGATACTGTCACAGTAACGATTCTCCCGCGGAAAACTTGCTCCTTGCGATACGTTGACGTTTCTTTTCCGATATGTATGTACCTCCATGAAGAGGGTAAATTAGGGTTAACACATGATTAGGATTTAAAGTAAGAAGAAGTAAAAGATATACTCAAAAGATTTGCAGATAGGCGACAAGTTGAAAGTCAAAGAAAATTTTCAAAAGAAGAACAAAATCAGATTTGGTTTTGATGATGAAAAGAAAATACCTTTGAGGATATTTACCATATGAATTAAACCTCCTGATCATAGTTTACTGAGAAAATGTACATACTGCTAACATGATTTCATTTCATTTTGTAGATGTAAGCGAGATCACTAGGATCAATTCAGTCTAGTAGAATGTTTTTTTCCATTGAACTTTGAAGCAACTTGGAAGTATGCAAGATCGTCCTAGTGCAAAGCACTTCAAACAGTTTTAAAGTATTTGTACTTTGCAAGAAACATGTATGTACATCAAAAGCAAAATGAAGAAAGGATCAATCATAACACAGTTCAGGTTGATTTTTTTATCTGAGATCTCCTGACGGTTTGCCAAACTATCAAAGACTTGAAGGACCTAAGAGCATCCCCAGCGGACTACGGACTCTTGGAGCTCCGATTGTGGCTGAAGACCCACCACCAGGCTGATTGGGGCCCGCCTTTGTCAGTCAATTTGATGACTGCACAGCGGACCACCAAAACAGACCTACGACACCCGCTATTGGCATCACAATATGCCAATAGACAGCTGACCCGGCCGGTACCTATATCTGTACACATGGTTACTACATGTGGTTCCCAGCACGTGGAGGGCAGGACACGTGATCTTGGAGCTCCGACCAGACCCCCCAGATGTGGAGAGTCTCGACAAAAAATGTCGGAGCTCCGACCCCTGACAACGGAGAATTGGTAGTCCGCTGGGAGCGATTTTGGGACTTTCAGCCCCAAAATCCTTCGGAGCTCCGAGAGTCCGTAGTCCACTGGGGATGCTCTAAGAGTCCATTTGAGTTAAAATGGTCATGTATATTAGGGGTTGGGCGAAGCGCTGCAAAAAAGCAATTCAACCGTAGTTTAATTTCCCTTCCGACCAATTCAGACACTGTTCAAACAGTATCAAATTTCTTTATTTTTTTTAATCAACTTTAAAGCCTGAAAAAAAATAGGGTGGCGCACCACCCTGCCTAACCATCCCCGAACCCCTCAATTCAAATGTCGCGCCCCCTCCCCAGCCAAAAGCGCCTTCAAGACCATCTGAGGCTAGCCTCGGATGCCTTTCACAGATGGGGCAGAGGCCCCGGTGGCACCCAATCTGATGACCAAAGAGCAGCCGGATAAGGGTGAGGTGGGTTTGGCTTTCGGTCCTCATCCAGCATCTCTCGTTTCGTGGTGGCTGGTGGCACCTTCCTCTCAATCCCCTATGGCATCAGCTTCAGCCAATCGCAGGCAAGGATGTGTGGACATCGACATGGGTGAGTGTTTTTGTTTGGTCTATCTAGCTTGCGACATCCAAACTAATGGCATTCGTTTTTCTATAAGACCGGCCAGCTTAGGCACAAGGATGGTCTCATCGTCAAACGTCTTCCATTTCGCGTTCGACAACTTCATTGATAACTTTGAATCCCTCCCTCTTTTCATTGTCTTTCAAAACGAGCCGCTCAAGATGAACGAGCAAGAATCAAGATGCCACGAATATATCGCTCAGATCGGTGGAAGTTTCAGTCCGATTGATGGAAGGGTGAGTTATTGGTGGCATCGTAGACCTTTCCGATTTACTAGCTGACGTCACCATAGCCATGGCAAGGACAGGTATCGAATTCGCCAACGGATTTCGCCGCTCGCCATCCTCTGGACAATTGTGAGTCTTTTTTTGGGCACTCGGTTCGGTAATGGGTGTCTAACCTGAGACCTACCTTTACTTTGGTTGCGCTAGTGGTTCAATTAGCACCGGGCGAGTACCATACTGTGCGCGAGGTGGAAGAAAACGGGTGGGATCTCCCACCTCGAGCTCCTCTCATGATCCCTCAAATCCCCCCTTTTTCAGTCAACCAAGCCACTCGAATGGAAGAGTTGGTTGCACCAGGAGTACCGGTCCGACTTAGTTCGAAAAGATCTGCCCCAAGCAGTGGGATGGAACAACCGGTATCAAAACGGGTCGCGACGTGAGTCCCTCTGACAAGCCTCTCGCCAGCCTGATCCTTGTTCAGGGCTTTATTGGCCTGGACGTTTTGGCTGACTATCATGTGTATTCTAATCACTCACCTGTGAATCTAGCTCTCAAACAAGTACTAGGTGCGTCATATATGTGAACATCGCACTGGTCCAGGTTAGCTGACTGGGCTTTCATTATACCCCTCGACCCCTTTCCTTTCAAGCCCTTTCGCTTCAACTTCTGACGTGGCAATACCAAATGCCAACCGAATCAAAATCACCGAGGTGGAACAGTGTCCGGATTTCTGGGCGATGGCGGTTCAGGAGTTGTATGACTGGCGACAATCAGTCGTGATTATGGACCGAACGATCCTGGGGTACTTTCAGCAAGCCCTGAAGGAGGCCGAAGAAGACTTGAAGCGTGCAACTTTGGAGAATGCCGCTCGTCAGAATGCCAACCAGGTTTGTTCATCTTTCCCTTCAACTCCTGAAAACGGACGGAAACGGGCCATACGTCGGATACGATCGGTGAAGGAAGAAACCCCGGCTCCCAGTGCTTCCCCCTCCCCGGCTTTCAAGTTTAATCCAGAAGGTCCGAATCGATTGGATTTGATCTACATGCGTGCTTTGGAGGCACTCAGCCCTTTTGGCGCGAAAGGTCAAAAGGGCAAGGTGTTTCATGAATGTGCGATCTGGCTGAAGGTTAGTCTCTTCTTTTTTTTCTTCACATAAAACATTCTGACCATGGTACTTTGACCCAGAACGATGCAGGTACCCGCGCACACTTCCGAAATCTCTCCGATAGTCCGAATAGCCGTGTTCTTCAAGTGCGCTACACTCAGCTCAAGACGTGGCTCGCCGCCGCGGAAGGTTGGAGTAAGATGGATAGTGGAACGGAAGAGGATGACGAAGAACTGCGCCACCTGATCCGCTCGGTTCAGGATGAAGAGGAAGTGAGTCACCGAATCAATTTCAGAAATTGTCTTCCTCTGTCTGACTCATAGTCAGACCCTTTCTGACTATTGTGGCCACCCCAGACCAGCCGTGCTCTTAGACTGGCTGGTCAGGAGGAACGCGAGGCGGTTAAAGGCCGCTCTCTCCTTGCGGAGGCTGTTCGGGAAGAGTTTGCAAACAAGGCCGTCGAAAACCTCAAATCCTCTCTCAGCCCTGGCGAGAAAGACACCCTTTCACCCGGTTCCTCAAGAAAAGGCAAACAAGCTGCCAATCGCAACGGGAGTTCTGAAGAACTCACGGTCTTCCGAGGGGAGCTTGGTAGGTGGAACGAAGTCTCAATGGCAGCACAGGCCGAGCAGAACTCACGCATCAACCAACTGTATGAGCGCGAGCTCGGGATTGCGCAAGAACGAATCGAACATGAGCGCATCATTGCTCAGTCGCTAGCAGACCATCGCACCGCTGAACTTGCTCTGCAAGTGCAGCGATTGGAGTTTGAGAAAGATCAAGGTACCTCGTCAAAGACCGCATTAGACACGCTGGAGGCCAAAATCAGCACGATCGAGATGAATACCTCCAATCGCAAATTTGATGTACTTGAGGCCCAAATGACCTCGATGAATGATGCAATCGCTGTGATGATGAAACATCTTGTAGGAGGTTCATCCGCCACTCCTCTTCAATAGATTGTCTCCACCTGTACCCCTTCTTTCTCACTTGTTCAGAACTTGGTTATCACGCTTTGTCTACTTACAAATCATCAGAAGAAATCAAATCCGAAAGTTTTCAAATTCTTAAATGGTTTTTCACCAAACGAGTGTTTGGTGAAAAACACTCGACTTTGCCTTTGTCATTTGACCTCATAGGCCTAATTTAATGCAAATGAGTAATGACTGGACAAACAGAATAGGTCCGAATGTGAGAACAACTGTCTAAATCAAAAGACACTCCGAACCGATGTTCAACAAGACATCGAAGAGCGATATCTTGTTGGCACGTGTAAGTCTTTCTTTCCTCATCCTTTTAAATCCAACTCCCCAAAAAAAGACTTTGAAAGAGTTTACAAGTCACAAGCAGGAAAACAACCCCTAATGACCGGTACATCACATACGAAAAGAATCATCTTAAACCGATGATTCTAGTCAATAAATCTCATACAACTAAATTAAGAAGACTTTTCCCTCTAAAGAGTTGAAAGTTTCGAAAAAATAAAAGTGTCTTTTCATATAATCCATTCAAATTTAAATGCGAATCTCACTTCTACTTCTCAGTCTACTTATGTTTGTATATGTTGAAATGAATCTTGCCCAAATCCCCCAATGGAACAAGTTGGGGATTCATTTAAATAGGCCATCCCGGTTCAGGCGCTCGTACTTCTTCAAAAAGTACGAGCGTTTTTTTTATAATCAACGAAGAACCTCTTGCAAGAGGTTCCACGGTTTTGCTTAAGAGAACCAACAGTGATCGGTCTTCAAGTGATTCTTGAAGACCGATTTGATCACTTCATGTCATTATTGTTAGATCATCATCTTACATACAACATGGTCAACTAACGGACACATCTAAGTCAAACGCGACCTAGATACTGGGCTAAAGATGGGGGTGGAAGGGGGGAGTTACCTGGGCCACGCCCAACACAGATCATACAGTTCTTGAACAACACAGCAACGTGATACAGCTCATTCAATTCGTTCTTGAAGAAAAGGAGGTTATCTAAGGCGAGAGCCATCGTCAGTTTTCCCATTGACCCACCAAAATTGAGAGAACAAATGAACAAAATAATCACCCACCTTCATATTGAGTCAGCCTAAAGACGTTGTGGACTCTTCCGAATTCATGCTCAACTCCAATACGGCACCGTGACATGGCCTTATTGAACGCATTTTGCCGAAAATCCAGATGATCTTCATGACCTCGAAAAGGTGTCATGATGACATCATTTGCCGTATATCCCTTGTCGCCGTACAGTCGCATTTGTTGACCTAGGAGGCCTTTCGAATGCCGTCGAAGAATCGCTTCGATTTGGGTATCCTTGAGCATGGCCTGGTCGTGACGTGAGCCTACATATGCTTCACTGAGATCCACCGTAATACCGCTGAAATGGAATGTTATACCACATTGAATCAGTGAACTTACCTACCACACGAGCGCCTCATGGAAGAGATTGAAAAATGATTACCCACTCAGGAGTCGTTACTGCCTGGAACTTCAACGCATGGCAGCGCTTATGTCCGTTGTAAAAGGCAGCTTGCAAGTGTTTCGGGCGAGATATTTTCCAAACCGTCCCTGTTGAAAGAGTGTGACCATCAGCCCGGGGAGTTTCTTATCAAAGCACGATGGTATAAAAGCACGATGGTATAGTTACCATCTATATATCCCACGCAATTGTCCATCGGACATCCTTTGGACACTACCAAAGCCCTAGCGTATGCCTCCAGGCACGCGGGGTTCAATCGCCGCGGGTTCCACTTGAGTAAGTGGCACCAATTAGTTTTCACCCACCGCTGCGAATACCTAACAATCCGGCCGATGATACTTCGCTCCCGGCCGAAGATACTCGCGAGATCGAAATGTCGGCTCGGCACTGCCAGGCGAGCCAGCAGCATGGCCAGCGCGGTGAGTCCGATTTCGACACAGCCGTTGTCCAGCGTCATCGACTGAGGGAACGCGAGAAGGTGGTGGAGCTCGATGATTTCGGTGGGCCAAAAACGAGTCGTCATGTAACAAACCCCCGGATTCCAACTTGCCACGTCTATTCGAGGGACGCCGACATAAGAGATGTGTCGGCGAAGCAGGCCCTGCTGGGCCAAGTGAGCAATCCGTGCCCGACAGGCCACGTCTGCCACCAGCCACATCAAGAGCATCTGCATGGGATCGTTTGACCGGGTACTACCGTATAACCCTTTCCGAAAAGCCCGCTGGAAGGTCCTAATGCACGTAAACCAAGGAATAGGATCGATTAGCAAAGGGACGCTGCTCAAAGATCCAAGGATGCTTACTTACATATTGGAAAGCCCGATCTACTTTCGAACAAACCTGCGACGATGTTTGAGGTAAATGCCGGTAAGCTTCTAAGGGTAGGTAACACGCTGTGTTGATGGATTTGAGACGACTAACCCTTGGTCCCAATGATTGATGCCGTCTAGGTTGGGTGTCTGAAAATTTGCGTGCAAGACAATCGCCGGAGGAAACCCGGACTTGGCCCGGTGGGTTGTTTGGGTTGAAGGGGACGGTCGGGTTGGCGAGGCCACATAAAAGCTGTGAAACCCCCTGTTGAGTTCTCTTCAGGCCACTTCGATGATCTTCTAGTGGGGCGACATGGCGCAATCCTTGGTCGAGCTTTGTCGGGAAATTTCGCCCAACCCCTATTAAATCAGAGAGTGAGAACAATTACAAGGTAACGTCAGATTCGGGTCTCGTGAGATTAGAGTGAATTGAGACTTGAGTTTATGATGAGTTTCATTTGGATTTTGTGGTATGTGTGTGAAATATTTCGATGTTCATATAGGAAATCCAAAGACGAGATCAAGTGGGAGGGAAGTTTGAGCTTTGTTGAATGCTGAGCAAGTGAAGCTGAAGAGTCACGAATTTATATCTGAAATTCCAAGTTGATATGAAGGGTACTCAAAGTTACATACCAACACACCACCACCACATCATGACTCGCGCTGGGCACAAGGACAAGATCATTACAGGACTCCTTCGACTCTCAGCTGATGTCTTGGAATTGAAAGATTGCCTCCCGAGGGGCGACAGATCGGCTGGAGTGAGTGGATCGGCAATCGGAAGGGAAAAAGAACTTTTGCCCATAGGCAAATAGTTTCAAAACGTTTTGCTGGAGATGTAGCGCCACCTATCGCCACCTAGTTAGTTTGAGTACCCTAGTTGTATCTACACCATTCGATTTGGAGTCAATATGGTGGGTGGTGATACATAGGTATGTGAAGAAGTGATGAGGAAGAAGACAAACAAATCAATCAGGAAGAACCAAAAAGAAGACAACCTACAATGGTGACAAGCTGCAGTCAAAGCTTAATGGTCTAGCATATTTATCTTGTACATTATAGGATTGTACTTTGTTTGTAGGCCATCATAGTTGTACATACATTGTCTGTGCTTTGAATGTCAAATCAATGGACAATTAAATCGATCCTAATCAATCCTACGAGATAATTAATGTTGGTTGAATTGAATTGAAAACATTTTTGTAGTGTACAACCCATCATAATCTCATTCCACCAGCACCACCACCACACACCCATTCATTTCAACCATCAGTATTTTGTATCCACTTTACTTAATTCTTTCTTTAACGCTTCATTCGATTATCCACTTCATCTTTTATCATTTTGAAACAAAACCAATCAAACCACCACCTCTCTTATGAAAACTTCCACTTTGATCTTTCTTAATCAATCATTCAATCAAATCAAGTCAAAGGAAAGGAAAGGAAACCTATCAAGTAAAGGAGAAAAACCCATCAAATAGAAAGAAAACCCATCAAGTAGAATATTTGATATCAAACTCAATCTCAACCATCATCACATCCAACCATCAATCTATCCTTTCTCATTTTCCAATTCTCACTTTTCTCACTTTTCAGATTGGTGAAGATGAAACCATCACCTAGTCCAACTGCTGTTTCATCTTCCGATCATACGGGTCCTTTACTCAGTTCAATCGATCAATTTCAAGACTCTTCACTCTTCGAAACCACTTCTATCAGTGCAGCAAGAGCATTAGCTATTCAACATCTCAAAGATGCCTTTCCGAATCTCAATCAATCAGAACTCGATTTATTAGATCATCAATCACTTTTAGATTCAGACTTGATCATCCAATCGAGTGAAAGAGATTGGAATGGGAAACCAGTTTATCAAGTGAGGTGAGTGAATTGAGTTGATTTGAAGTGGAAGGACCCATAAGATGATGTAGATTTGATTATCATCATCATCTTCAAGGTCAACACATCGTCACCATAGGAATAATTTAATTTATTATTTATTTACCTATCCATTTATTACATATTCCATGATTTTAGAAATTTTAACTTTTTCTTTCCTTCTTTCTTTCCTTCTTGACTCAGACCGAACCCAATTCAATTTGTCACCAAACTATCATCATTAATCAACATTGACAAGCACAACCATAACACCGCCACAACAGAGAAGACCCATTCACCTAGTTCACCAAGTCATTTAACTTTAATCGATAGTAACGATTATAATGTAAACATCATCGCTCTAGCGTCTCCTGAATCAGATCGAACACCAACCACTACACAACATTCGAATTCCATCAACCCTACTCTCGATTCTCCTTACTCTAGTCCAACTCCTAAAATCATTCGATCCTATAAGAGTACTCCTCAACTCTTACTCTTCTCACTCTCTTCATCTCAATCTACTCCTGCCTTAGTCGAATCAACTCAACCCAATCAATCAAGTTAGTCTCTTCTCATCTTCTCCTCTATCCAAACATCTAAATTGATATCTTAACCTTCACTTCACCACAGCGTTCATTCCAGTCACCATCTCACCTGATCAGATGGGGTTCTATTCATCTCCTAATCACAATCTCCCTTCTCCTTCTCAATCGAATCATCATCAATCCAATCCCTTCATTCCAGATCGATCTCTACGTGGTTCGGTTTCGGATATGAAACTGCGAAATAAACTTGATCAGCAACAGAAGCAATCCCTTTCAAAACAAGCATACACCAGCAAACACACTCAGGCCTTTCACTCAGCCACTTCATCTGCACATCCCTTTAGCAAAGAAGCACTAAGAGATGCCGATGTACTTGGAAAGATCTTGGGTTGGCGTACCTCAACTGCTTTTCGGAATAACCATGCCCGTCAGAACATCACTTTGCCGATGAAATCAAATTTCTCATCATCAAACCTGCCTGCCACCATGAAGACCACTACGAAGAATCGAAGTAATACTACCACTACCGGCAACTACAACATCACCACTTCTGATTTTGATTCTTTCCATCCACATGCAGCATCATCTCAAACTGAACCGCTACCTATCACTTTGCTCGCCTCTCCCGCTTCATCTTATCATCCTAAACTGGACAACCAAGAGCTGACCACGAACACCAAAGGCTCTTTTGGCGAGAATTCAATTACTCCCGAATTCCCTCCATTAAACAGATCACAAACTCAGCGGAGAGTACCTAAACCGAGTCTCAAACCAATTGTACCTTTTGGAAATGGTGTCAAACTTTACCGTAATCATACTACCACTCCAACCCCCAGCGTTACCAGAAGCATCAAGAAAAGTCTCAGCTCAGATGATCTTCATCGATTGCGTAAAGATTCAATTTCAGCCTCGTGGAGTATGTCCATTTTTGTTCCACTTTATCGGACCATACTTTAATCTAACCTGTATATCATCTTTCGTCCGCACAAATTCTTTACAGATCCTACCCGGCAGCCTGTTGATCGCCCATCACTCTCTTATGCTCCTCACACCACTCCTCGTGAGTTCTGATGAACTTTATGTATATATCATTCCACTGACATACATTCTCCTGTTTCTCAGCACCCAACCCCACATTTCTTCTACGCAGCCCAGATGACACCACTCCCACTTCAGCTCTTCATCGTACCTCCCTTCCTGTCCATTTTCAAATGAATCTGGATTTAGAGTCAGCTTCTCGAGGCACACTCTCTGCTGCCAAACGGCGACGGACGATGCATGGCGTCGCGTCTAACGAATCTATTCGCACAGCGAGACCAAGTCCTCAGCAACGAAAGCCCGAATCAAGTTATCCATTTCCAGCATTTCGAAAACCCAGGTTTCAAGACATATCAATATTTGATACGTTTAATCAATCTGCTATTCCATCCTACTCGAATCTACCCTCGCCTGTTGAGTCCAATAGTCCGTTAGCCAACAGTCTGAGGGCTGGAAGAGATCAGATTGGTGGTGTTAACACTGCAGCTCATCAGATCACTGTAATTGCTCAACCTGGCGATGACCCACGGTATGTCATTTGGGGGGAACAACAAGATTCAAACAAGTCATCCGTCCCTGTCACCAAGAAGAGATCGTCTTCTATCGTCGAACGACAGCAAACACACCAGTCTTCAACTTCCTCAACGTCCAACCTGACTCACATTGGTAATGGTAATTCAAGTAAAAGTAGTGATGTTGGAGGTGTTGGTAGCTCAGTTTATAATGTCAGAAGATGGAGTCGACCCGCTCGCCATCAAGCACCAGGCAGCTCAACTCCAATGGGTTCTACCACCAGTTCTTTCGGAAACTCTTCCACCTGTGTTCTCAACGAGGGATCCCAATCATCCCACCCGATGTCATCCAATTCAAACCTTACTGAGGAAGGCAACCAAAACCTTGCTAAGCGCTCTAGTCTTGGCTCTAGGGGTGTTCCGATTCCAACGCTCCAACGTATCTTGATGGCAGCAACGATTGAACGCTGGGTTGCTGAACTGACTACTCGAATTGATCCCAGAGCTCTCGGAGATTTCTTTTTTACTTATCGTAATGTAATGAAGCCAATCGATTTGTGCATGTTACTCACTTCTCGATTCGAATGGACGATTCTCTTTAAGTGTCGGAAGATGAGCACAAGTTCGGAAGATGATAAAGATGATTGCTTGAATATTTGGGGTCGGAAGATCTTAATCGATGCACAAGAAGAAGCGGGTCGGAGGATTGTCAAAGTGCGGACGTTTGTGATGATCAGGCATTGGTTATTGAATCATTTTGAAGATGACTTTTTGCAAGATAGAGCCTTGAGGTTTAGATTGACAAGCTGGTTAAAGAATCTGATCCAAAAGATCAAGTCAATCAGGCAATGTCTGATAGAGATTGACCCAAAGACGAACAGCAAAGGAGATGAAGACCTCAAGATCTTGAAAAGTCTGAAAAAAGTTGTGAAAGAACGTAAAGATGTTTATCTAGCATACAATCTAGTCTCAGATAACAACGACAAAAACAGGAGCAAACACAGGGATGTGAGGGATGTGTTTGGGCAAGGAGATTCAGAAAAGAAGTCGGGCTGGGCTCAGGATGGCAATTTTGCCAAAAGTGATTTGAGGCTGAACGACGGAGATGCTTCGGAGGATCAGGTATGTGACCATTTCGAATATCATGTTGAATTTAAGTATTGAAGGCTACCTTCATCATTTTTCTTTCCAGGCTACCGATGATGAAGATGTCGAGGTGGACGTTAAACCAGAGGATAACGAGCTTTCAGATTCAAACTCCATTCAAGCTCGATACGAAAAACTCAAGGAAACCTTTGCACAAGACACGCATGATATCTCAGAACTTGAATCGAACACCACAGACGAGGCTAATGTCAAGTTTGACCGAGCTCCTCTTTTCATCTCACGTAAATCGACTGCCATCAACGCTACTCTATCTCATGTCCCCACCCATTCAATCACCAACTCTAGCGATACGCTTGATCACCGAATCAATCATGTCAGACCTATCGATCCTCTTGGTTTCACTCAACAACACAACCCCATACAACGTTATTTTACTTCAACTATGGGGACTTTTGGCCGATTCAAGCGGATGATCAACAATCGATCAGGTACAGCCGCTACTATTGGACCTTACTCTTCCATGACGGATTCAAGTCGTTTCAATGATCATGTAGAATCAAATGGAGAGGTGTGTGATTTGCTATGCGCAAAAGGTGGATTAGAACGTTTCATGAGTTTCTTCGAGGGTGACAACCGACTAGAACACGGTGGGCAAGAACGGTTGGAAGAGATTGCCGAAGATAAAGAGTCGATCTATTCGAGACGATTCGAGACTGAAGATTGTCCTCCTATCTCTGGCAAGACAAATTCAGAAATTGAACGGATGAGTATGGAAGATGTGGGAAAGTGTAGCATGGAGATCGAAAAGACAAGCTCAGAAATAGATCGCGGTCATTTGAGTTCACCTTTGATTCAAGATGATGAAGACGGTTTCGAATCCCAACTCTCACTCTCATCTTCGACTTCCAACACTTCATGTACCACTTCATCACAACCTTATTCGAGTGATGAAAAAAGAACCGATGGTCTTGTGGCATCAGTCGGTTCAAAAGCCATTGAATTCTTGGACACTGAAACATCCTCATTAGCACTCTCATTTGGAATGGTACAAGATGAGAAAGACGGGATCGATGCTAGAAAGTTCGGATCCAGACCTCAATCCTTACATGAATCACTTAGCACTGAAACCATCAAATCAGAATCTAATCGGACTTCTAAAGGTGTGGGGGCTGGATTGTTCAAGAAACAAATCAAGAAGCGATTTGCCAACCCGAATTTGGGCTCAATGCGACTACTTGGCTTTGAATCTCGGCAATCATTGGGCTTAGATCAAATATCTATGAGCATGAACCGCGATTCTATGACTCTCGATCGTTCGTCTCTGAGTGTGGATCGAGGCAATGAAAGTAGCACCTCCAGAGACAATCTTTCTCTTCGATCAGGTCGATCAGGAACGGGTCCTCAAGACATCAGCGTCCAGTTAGACGACCTTGACCTTTCAGATCAAGATGGTAGTGATTCAGATCAACCCCATGAAAATCATCGACCCTTGAGAAGATTGAAAGCAGCGGGAGATCTCAAAGAAGCCATCACTTCGACCCGTCGATCTTTCTTTGCACAATTGAAGCCTTCGCTACGGTTGAGGGTCAACAGTGGTGTTCGTTTGTCTACTGAGACTAGCTCGTCGATTGGGACTAGGCGAGTTCCTTCGATTGCCGGCTCAATCTTTAGACGATCCAAATTAGGCAATTCTGTAAATTCCCTACCCGATACTTTGAATTCGCATCAAAATGGAACAGAGGCTGAAGGGGAAGAGGAAGATGAAGAAGATGAAGCCGGGGGCATAGGTGTGGTGGCGAACTTTGTAGCCGAAGGATTGGACAGTGATGAGGACGAACCTGGAGACGTGGAAGCTGCATTAAGAAGATTAGAAGGTGTGATCGACGCTGATCGGGAGAAGGAAAAAGCTAGAAAGGTGGAAAGACAAATGATGAAATCATTAGAAGCTAGTCGGACTGGGAATAGGAGTAGAAGCTCCACTATTGATAGTCATCGCACTTTCTCTTCCTCAGCATCTTCCTTGGCAGTAGTGACTGATGAAGAAGAAGAGGAAGAAGAAGAAGTAGAGCAAGAGGATGGTGAGGCAGAACAAGATGAAGAAGAAATGGAAATGTTGAGCGGACAAGACGACCTAGCCGTAGACAAGGCTTCTACACCCACAATACCTGAGATCACGTTTGATCATGTGGCCGAACGAGATTCAAAGATCCAAGAGGGACATCGCTCGTCAGAGGAAAAGAGCAGCAGACCAAAGTTTATGAATTCATCAAAAGAGAGTATTGTGGATAGTAATGGTGTGGGAGGGAATGACTTATGGAAACGAAAGCATAAGCCGCTAACCGCGATTGAGCTGAACGGTAATCAACAAGCCATGGACCGAAAACTTGCACTTCATAAACGATTTGTAGGCGGTGGTGCTTTAAGTCGACCGATGTCTTTATTCGGAGGGGCAGGTGGAGCTCAACCACCTATCCATCGTTCTTTCCTATTGGATTTCCGAACAGAGATCTTGGCACAACAGTTTGCATTGATTGAACGTGATCTACTAAGGAAGATTTCCTGGCAAGAACTTTTGATGAGTAGGTGGCAGGACAACGGTGGAATCGGATCTTCAAACGATTCAAATTGCTGGACAAGTTACATGAAACAGAGAGTGATTGAAGGAAAGAGTAAGAGTGATAATGTGAGAAGTTTGATCGTGAGGTTCAACTTGACCTGTAACTGGGTTGCATCCGAACTTGTCATGACGGTTGGATTGGAAGAGAGGGTACGATTATTGGGGAAATTGATCAGATTGGCCTTTGTAAGTTTTGAAGTCATTCGTGAGAAAACATCAGAAAGGATGAGACTGATTTACATCATTTTTTTGGTGTCATAGAAATGTTATCGACAGAACAATTTTCAAACCTTGACACAAATTATTCATGGTTTACAAACACCTTATATCACTAGATTGAAACGAACATGGGCCAAGTTAGGGATCTGGGAGAGCCGTATGTTTAGAAATTTGAAAGAATTTACATCACATGGAGCCAATTTTAAAAGTTTGAGACTTGTACAAGACCAATTAGTGGAAGGCATTGAATCCGTTGGTGGACCGACGGGCAGAGCGACAGCTACTGGCGGACTTGATGAAAGAGTTGGAGATGTTGGTTGTATTCCTTTCTTGGGTTAGTCTTCTCTACATTTTTCGTTTTACCAAATCATAACAAGTTGATTGCTGATGATGGGCGACATGCAGGTCTTTACTTACGAGACTTGACGATCAATGACGAACTACCAACCTATCTAAATCCAAATGAACCATCAATCGGACTACCCACAATAGATCCAGAGACTGGCTTTGTAGAAGGCACAAACTTATATCCATTAGTGAATATACATAAATTTCGAATATATTCGAAAGTGGTAAATAAGATTTTAGGATTTCAAGAATTAAGTTTAAGTTATCCATTTGAAGCACAAGGTGATCAGAGTTTATTTTTAAATTGTTTAAGACTTAAATCACTTGATTCAAGTAAATTAAGATGGTTATCTGATGTTTGTGAGGGTTGAAAGAAACGATTATTTTTACTATTTCTCAATCATAATCCTCTAGCATTTTTTTTGCTTATTTTGCATAGTACGATTGTTGGATGTCTTTTTGTTTTCTTTGTTTAAATGATAGTGATTGAGTGGGATTTATTGGCATGTGATAAATGCTTTTTTTTATCTTATTCTTTTTTTGGGGGGGGCTTTTGATTGTAGCTTTGTATTGTTAAGTTTTTATAATTATTCTAATCATTCCTTTTTTTTACGTTTTTGTTTCTCCACCTTTTCACCTTTTCTTCTTCTGGTGATTGATGAGGATTGATGATGAAATTTTGTGAATAATAGATAAATATAGAATTCCATTCATTGAATTCATCTTGATAATTTATTTGTGTTTTTTTATATATAATGATTGATAATCTTATTTTTTCTGTTGATTATGTTGATTGTACTCATATTGGTAGAAACTAGTTCAAAATTCAATGCACTCTTTCTCAAAACAGTCTGTTGAGTAAGAATGAAAGGCTTTTGCTGATCATGGCTCACCATCATGCCCATTGGGAAATCCTTTGCCCAACAGGTAGTCTCACTAGATGATGGGACAGGTAAATCATTTAGATGGGGATTAGGTGAGATGATTGGTTCTGCTGGATATTTATCAATAGGTTGGATTAGGTGGGTCAATATGGAGGAAGCAGATTGCTCATTGTTGAATCAAGCAAGAGAAGAGACTTTGAACTTCAAAATTCAGTTTGTCAAATTTTCCAAAGTTCCAATTTTTTGAACATTGGAGAACTGCTGTCAAGGTGGTCCTCAGCCAGCCTAATCAGTCAGACCAACAAGCTGCCTGAAGATGGCCCACATGGACCGTCTTCAGGCAACTCATAGGCTGAACTCATGTTGTGTCAGCCCTGAGTACATACACATGTACCCAAAGACTAACATGTAATACATAAGAAAACACTAGTAACACCTCATAACTCAGTATCAAGAGTTAATCATGCTTATAAAACATAATATACTTAACAAAAATATCAAGTATTATTAAGTACACATAACAAATAAATAAAAATAATAATAATTAAGAACAATAAACCTAATGTAGTAACAATTGTACATATCACTACATTAGGTTTAGAATACAAGTATATAATCCATAATCTTGTCCATCCCAAGAGAACAATCAAGTTTTGATTTACATACTAAATTCTGAAGAACATTAAGTGTTCTAAGAAGCTACAAAATCAAGAATATTATTAATTATAATATTAGTGATTCAGCACTAACCTCACTTTCTATCCTCCTGGCCAGATTTAAAGTAAGTAACCCATCACTTCCTGATCTCACATTCTATATCCATATCAGGTTGGTGACCTCCAAGATAATAACCATAGGTTGGTGACCTCTGAGAGATAACCAAGTTAGTGAACTTCAATCACTTATTGGAAAGCTCAAGATCAAGCTTTATAATTTATTATAATTCACATAAATATTAAAACCTCTTTATAAAGAGTCACCTAACTGTAGTCTGCCTGGATTTGTCCCAGCAGACTACTTATCCATTTCCTACATTTGTAGCAGTTTAGTAATTATTAATTATCTTAGACAGTAAATATAATAAATCTAAATTTTATCAAATAAAATATAATTAAAATCCATAAACACACTTTTAGTGAGAGTAGCCTCCTTTAAAAGAGTCATCTACCCTCACATTTTAATTATCTTAGACAGTAAATATAATAAATCTAAATTTTATCAAATAAAATATAATTAAAATCCATAAACACACTTTTAGTGAGAGTAGCCTCCTTTAAAAGAGTCATCTACCCTCACATTTTAATTATCTTAGACAGTAAATATAATGAATCTAAATTTTATCAAATAAAATATAATTAAATTCCATAAACACACTTTTAGTGAGAGTAGCCTCCTTTAAAAGAGTCATCTACCCTCACATTTGGGGGCCTCATTGAGTTGAAACCCAGAAACCTCTCCTTATAGTAACCAAAGTCTGAATCTCCAAACTTTCAATTTTGAATTACATATATAAAAAAATAAAAATAAAATAAATACACTGTAAATTACACGAGGCAACAGTTAGTGTAACAAATAATAGCAGATTTTGATTGTAGACACTAGAAAGGAAGGATATCAATCAACATCCTCCTTCAAAAATCCAAATTCAACACCAAATCAAAAACGAAAAATATTTTTGGACGATTGAAAATAAATCAGAAAAATTCCAAAATTGAAAGAGAGAACAAAATCAAAATTAATTTTGATTTTGCTCAACCAAGCCACCAAATCCAACGCCCCAAATCGGAATTATCAGAAGAAAAGCCACAAAGGCAACTACGACTAATATTGGCAGGTTATTCTACACATCCTTCGATAAAAAGATTCAAACGATAGTAAAACTGAATAGAGTAAGTTGATTTTGTAATATTCCAAACATAATCTCGATCTTTAATTTAAATCTATTAAACATAACTAATTTTTTTTTCTTTTTCCAAAAATTCCCCATATTTCAATATCCTGCATTAATCAAATCAAACCAGTACGACGAACCCAATCATACATAGATTCTTGAAATAAGAAACTCTAAATAAAACTTTAAAACGAATACAATCTAACATCAACTCAGAAGCAAACAAAACAAGTAAGATAATCAAATATTATTTAATTATCTTCCAATCCTCTACATGAATTAAATAGAAAAAAAAACAGAGCGAAGGAAACTAATCAGATCTGAATAATATATCACTTCATTACTACTCAATAGTGTTATTATATTGAAGAATCAAAAATTGTTTTGACTATAAAAGCAGAGAACCTTGGGAAGAAAAAGAGTCACAAACAATAAAAGTCCTCTCATCAATCGTTCAGAGTGAAAAAGATAAATTATATCTTATTGAATTAAACAGTCAGTGTTTTAACATAGATTATAAAACTTTCATTATATTTTTCCTTTTCTTAATCCAAGCTCATTATATTGGTTGTGTAAACTCCAAACAAAAAAATAATAATATATAGTGTCGTTTCCAGAGCTGTTTGACCAGCTAGGTTTTCCTAATTCAACCAGGTCGCAAACACCACCCAATCCACCAGACAGTTCAACAGACCCAATAGGAAACTTTGAAGAAGTTTACGGTAATCGACAAACTCCAATCGAGATTGACAGTACCCCTACAACGCCTGCAGAAAGCAACCAAGCAGAGATTGAAGTAATATCAATCTCCAGCAACTCAGAAGCCACCACTCGAGGAACCCGCGCAACAAAATCAGCCGAGCCAAATAGAGAAAAAATCTATACGGCAGCGGACTTTGAAAGTTCGTTCAAACTCCTTACATAAATTTGTTTTAATCATTTTTTTGTTTTTCTTTTTCTGTAAAATTTAATTATTTTCTTTTCTATTCTATTCTACCACATCGATCCCATACTCTAAATAAATAAACAACATGACTGACTTACCTAACCCCAGAGCTAGCGGAGATATCAGCTCAGTGTTGTCAGCAAGCACGCGAGGATCAGGCTGCAGCCAAGCCTCCCACGGCTCCTGTAGCGCCCAAAGTTCCCGCAGCTCCGGCCCACCCAGATCAACCCGTAGGAACCCAACCAGAAAACTTTTCCCAGCACTACCCCAGTCAGGTAAGCCAGATCTAGCCATAATGACCCAGTTGAGTCAACAATATACTAACATAAATAAATTAGACCCAACAGGAAGCGGCGGGATATCAATACCACCCAACCTACCCGAGCCATCTAGCGGCACCGTACTACACCTACCCAGCCGACCCATCGCACGGTCAACAATCGCAACCGGCCCAATACCATCAATCAGCCCCATACCCTATACAACAACCCCCTCCTATAACCTACAATCCCTACCTGAGCATGTCAAATCAAGTGCTACCTCCTCCTCCTCCACCGCTAAGCCCACACCCATCGACCGAAGAGGAAGCCCGACTGAAGGCCGCGGTCCTTCAAGCAAAACGCGACGTGTTGGAAGCTCAAGCAGCCAACAACAACCTCAACTTCCGGCACTATCTCTGGATCTCCAAAGAAGCTCATCGCCAATTGGAGGAATTCTGGGGCGGTCGCCGCCATTGTCACCGAGTCAATGAGCTGACCGAGGGTTTCAACCCATTCCAACTCAACCCTTGTACGATGCAACTATTTGAGGAGCCCTGTCAAGCCAGTACCTCGAAGAACCGCAAGAAGAGAGCCAGAGACGATCAGATCAACAATCTAGCGGACGACGCTCTGGATCTATTGGACATGATCAAGATGGTGAAGAGTGTGAAAAGAAAGAAAGATGGAGAGGAGAAGGAGAAACCAGATCCCAAAGGGAAGGGCAAAGAGAGGGAAGACTAAGTAAGCTACCATCTCCAATCTCAAAATTCCATTCTCACCCATCAGTTCTACAAACTGACTCACAATTTTTTATCAACACTGAACCTCAAACTACAATTCCACAGTCAACCTCTGTAAGTAGTAGTAAAACAGAATTTCAGTTTCCACTCTCTATTACTCAATCACCTTCTAGCTCTAATCAATCAGAGAAATTAGAGTATGACCACCCTGAACAAAATTTGTTTCAAGAGCTGTTCAACCAGCAGTCTAAGGTTTTAAACCCATCTCCAAACTTCCTAGGAACTGAACTACCTAAATTAATCAAACTTGTAACTAGAAGAGCATCTGATCATGATGAATCCTTACTGAAATTACAAAAACATTTAGGAAAGATTATAAAAAATGAGAGTGAACAACATCTTAACCTTGAAAATGAACACTTTAAGAAATCTTGTGAGTTACCAAAAGGCTTTTAGGATGATATTAGAACAGAGTTACAGGAATTGAAAGAATATAACAAAAAAAAGAAAATAAGTGAACATACATTGGCAGAAAGTGAGAAATTAGAAGGTGAAACTGAGATACCTCAAAATAAGACCAGTCTATTATATGTCTCAATAAAAACCAAGCATTAATTATGCAAATAACAGAATTACTCATATCACATATAGATGACATAAGTGTACATAAAAACCAAGAAAATATAATGAAACAAATTGACAACATACAAACAAATTTTACAACACAACTGTCAAACACAGAAGAGGTAATAATGAATAAATTACAAAATCAAGAGAAAATTACACAAGACAAAGGGAAACAACGTGAAACATTAATAAATACAAGTGAATTATTAGAAAAGAAATTGGAAGAAAACTTTGAAAAAATGACAAGAATAGAAAAGAAGGTTGACACACAATCCAAAACACCTGCCAAAGATCCATACAACAAAATTGAAAATTTAATTGAGAAATTTGAAAAACTCAAAGCAAAAATAAACTCATCAATCAATACAATGAAAGAAAATCATCAATTGCAGAACATTCAACAAAACTTTAATGCACAACAACAACAATTCGAAACAAGTATGATGAAATTATATCACGCTTTACAAGAAAAAATCAACGACAATCACCAACAACTACAAGAAAGTATACAAGATCATTGTCAACAAATAAAAGAAAATATGTGTGATAATCAATTAATAGTACAAAAAGAATTATTGAAAGAACAAGAAATACAATTCAAAAAATTGACAGAACAATTAATGAAAACTCAAGAACTATTGAGTGACAGAATAGTAAGCAAGAACATAGATATTCAACAAAAATTAAGAGAAATGGACGAGAATGCTACAATAGCAAGAGCATCTTTAGTTCAAGAACTCAATTCAGAAAATGTAGGTAGTAATAATAGTAGTATTGCAGGAACAAGGGAAAATGTACCTCCAACTCAACCAATAATGCGCCACAGTGTTGACTTTGTGACAGAAGACAATAGATTTGACCCATCATTAAGAGGAGCAGACAGATTCAGACTAAGCACAACAAACTTGCAAAACAGGTCTATAAGCTATACAGAACCACAAACAAACAAAGTCCAACTACAAAACACACCACATGACAACTTGTTTACAAGAGAAGACACAATACCATTTTGTGAGAAATCAGTCATAAGAGAAGAAACACTCCCACCACGGGAAAGACCTTTTATCAGAGAAGATACAATACCAATTCCACCTAATCATAACAGACCTTTTGTGAGAGAGGACACAGTACAGACAGTAATGTCAGAAAATTCTAGAGAAGAGAAACTCACTAAACAAATGAGTAGACTGTGGCCAACAGGAAAAGACTGGAAAAGATTTAGTGGTGATGGAGAATATAACCACAATGATTATATTGATTGGTGTGATTCTTTGATTGCAGAAATGAAAATGGATCCAGTAGTTTTAGTAAGCCATTTGAGTACAGCTTTTACAGGAACAGCAGGACAATGGTACATAGATAAAAGAAAAAGGAAAGGCTCTATGACGTGGGATCAGTGGAAAGAAGAAATACATAAAAGATTTGGCAATAATGTTTGGCGAAATAACATGGAAGACTTATTCATGAAAGACAACTTTGACGTGAATATACATCACGACTCCACCGCATGGTCATTGAAACAGAAAAAGAGAATAGCTGCTTTTGACCCAGAGGCCTCTGAAGATAGAATAGTGAACAAAATACTCAACAAAGTTGATGGGGACATCTGTAATGCAATTAAAGGTCAACTCACTCAACCATACAAATGGGATACATTTCTACTAGTTTTCAAAGAAATTTTTGAAACCACAAGCATAGTCCCAAAGAAAAAATTCTTGAACAAACCCAAGAGACCATTCTTTGAAAATAAAACAAGCTTTCAAGAAACAAAAACATCAACCCCCTCAAGCACAAGAGCACAACCTAGCACATCAGAAAAGAAAATCTCCAGAGCTTGCCCAAATTGTAAAAGTACAGATCCTAAACACCAATGGAGAGGATGTAAAGAAAAGAAAATCAATATGATTGAAGAAGATAAGGAAGAGAGTGATCATATGAATGACGAATATGAAATCCACGGAGATGAATTATCAGATGAATCCCAATCAAACAGTGAAGACAAGAATGATCACCAAGAAATAGGAATGATTGATACCCATAACCAAGAGGAGAAAGATATTAATATACTACAAGCTGAAGCTGAAGTACCTCATTCATGGAATGAGGATACTCAAATGGGAAACATTGTTGATGCACGATTACTTAAATCCAAACCAGCAGCAGGAATGGCCCACACACTTGGACATCATGCCATGGCTAGAGGGCTAATCAATAACTGCAAAGTACCAATTTTGCTAGACAGTGGTGCATCATGCTCAATTGTAGGAAAACATTTCCTGGCTGAAATAATACCAGATTGGCAGGAAAAACTCATGCCCAGTAGCCATGTAAAGTTCTCAGGAGTAGGTAGTAAACTACAAGCTCTAGGAGTAATCAGTTTACCGGTGATTTTCCCACATGCAAAACAATCAATCAGAATAAATGCTGAATTTGTAGTAATGGAAAACGCAAACAACAAATATTTCGTATTAGGAGCAGAAAACTTGAGCCACTACGGATTTGATATATTCCCTAGCAAAGAAAGGTACTTTACTATTGGCAACAACAACAAAAATGTAAAATTTGCTCTGTTACAATACAAAGAAATTTTATCAATCAAAAATGACACAAATACAAAGGATTCAACCAACATTGAATACGTAAATGAACTACAAGATAAAATATTAAAAGCATCATTTGGGCCTAATCTTACACACACTCAAAAAGAAGATATAATCAAAATGGTAATCAAATACAAAGACCAATTTGGATTAGGCGAAAACAGTCTGGGAGTTATCCCAGGACACCCAGTTACGGTTAATCTCACAATTGAAAAACCTTATCCACCTATACTGAGAAAAGGTGCATATCCAGCAAGCCCAAGAAGTAGAAAAGAAATAGAGAAACATATTGAGGAACTACTACGTATGGGTGTTATACGCAAAGTAGGAAGTGATGAAGAAGTAGATGTAACAACGCCAGTATTAATTGCATGGCATAATGACAAATCTAGACTCTGCGGAGATTTTAGAGCCCTTAATCAATACACTACACCAGGCAGATATCCATTACCTAGAATAGACCAGTCACTGACAAACCTTTTCAGAGCTAGATTCATAACACTGATGGATATATTTAAAGGTTTCCATCAGAATGTAGTAGAAAGGTCTAGTAGAAAATTTCTTCGAATTATTTGCCACCTAGGAATCTACGAGTATCTTAGAATGCCTTTTGGAATTAAAAATGCACCAGCATTCTTTCAAAGAATGATGGACACAGAATTTTCTAAAGAATTGCGAGAAGGATGGTTGAAGGTGTACATTGATGACCTAATTCTTTTTCATACAACATGGGAAGAACACCTTGCAGCAATGGAAAAAGTACTTATAAAAGCCAAGAACATGGGTATGAAGATATCTCTGAGCAAATGCAACTTTGGATTTGACGAATGCAAAGCTCTAGGACATCGTGTATCAGGCTTGGGGGTAGCGGTAGACCAGAACGCTGTAGCAGCAGTACTACAAAAACCATGCCCAAAAGATAAACAGGAACTGAGTTTGTTCCTAGGATTTACCAGTTATTACCAAGCTCACATACCAAATTTTGGTGCAATAACCCGTAGTCTTTACAAACTTTACGCCAAAGGAGTAGCATTTGAAATGACAAAAGAAAGGGTAGATGCAGTGAATAAAATAAAACAAATATTGACAACAGCACCAATACTATTTCATCCAGATTTTGAAAAACCATTCAAACTATATGTAGACGCATCAATTGAAGGACTAGGAGCAGCACTCCATCAACTGCAAATAGTTGATGGGAAACCAAAAGAAGGACCAATAGTCTTCATATCCAGAAAATTGACAGATACAGAATCAAGGTACTCATCACCCCAATTAGACACACTAGCATTAGTTTGGGCACTAGAAAAACTACATTACTATCTTGATGGAAGCTACTTTGAAGTCATCACAGACTGCACAGGCGTAAGATCCCTAACAAATCTAAAATCACCTAGTAGACATATGTTGAGATGGATGATGGCAATACAAGAATATAAACCATTCATGACTATCACACATAGACCAGGAAAATTCCATAATAACGCAGATGGACTGAGTAGAATGGCACTTCCAAATGACCCCAGTAATCCGGCATGGGAACCAGAAGAAATGGAAAGAGATATCCCTGTCATGGGAATAAGCCTGTGTGAATTATCAGACGAATTTTTTGATGAAGTCAAAATTAGTTATGAAAAAGACAGTAACACATCAAAGCTAACTTGAATACTATCAGCACAAAAAACTGATCTAAGTTTAGCAACCACACTTGAACAACCATGGAAAGATGGATATAACCAAGGAAGAATAACAGTAGAATCAGATTTACTGTACTTTTGAGAGAAACATAGTTCCATCTTGATCATAATAAAATCAGAACACATTCACCAAATACTACATGTATGCCATGATGAATTTATGTCAGGACATCTGTCAGAAGACAGAACTGTGGACAGAATTAAAAGCACAGCCTGGTGGCAAAGTTGGAAAAAAGACGTTGAAGAATATGTTGAGACCTGTGAAAGATGTCAAAAAGCTAATAAAGCTACAGGAAAGAGATTTGGGTTATTACAAAGAATAGAAGAACCAACACACCCGTGGGAAGTCATCAATATGGATTTTGTTACTGGACTTCCTCCATCCTCAATAAATAACTACAATTGTGTTTTAGTGATAGTTGATAGATTTTCAAAAAGAACAAGATTCCTACCGTTTTATAAAGAGTCAACTGCAATGGATATAGCACTATTATTTTGGGAAAGAATAATCAGTGATGTAGGGCTACCAAGAATAATTATTAGTGATAGAGATCCCAAATTCACTTCAGAATTCTGGAAGAGTCTACATTTGCTTATTGGATCTACACTGGCACTCTCAACTGCATACCATCCACAGACAGATGGTTTAAGTGAAAGAAACATTGGAACTTTAACAGAAATAGTCAGGAGATACTGTACAGAAGGTCTGGCTTATACAGATAAAGATGGATTCACACATGACTGCTACTTATCCATTTCCTACATTTGTAGCAGTTTAGTAATTATTAATTATCTTAGACAGTAAATATAATAAATCTAAATTTTATCAAATAAAATATAATTAAAATCCATAAACACACTTTTAGTGAGAGTAGCCTCCTTTAAAAGAGTCATCTACCCTCACATGTTGTGTCAACAAGGCCGCCAGTTGACAGCCTGTATAGGATGTATTGGGGCCATTTTTGGGCCAGACCTTTCTGAGACCCACTCAGACCAAATTTAGGCACAAAAGCATCCTGTGGTGTAAAGATCTACTATGAGTGTAAGAATAGAGAAGTCTTATGCGCAAAATGGAATGTGAGTGTTTGGATAGGTGATTAAGATGACCTTGCACCCAAAATGAGGCATATACATGTTCAAAGCCCTTTGAAGGATTTTTTAAAACAAACTGTGCAGAGGTAACAATGATCAAGTGTAACAAGGGCAGTTGTGGAGCAGTATCAGTGCACATTTGGGGCCACTAACTGCACCCATATAAATACACCATGGAGTGATTAGGCCAGTCTGAAGACTGGAATGGAAGCGGTCTGCAGACCGGTCTGTTTTGAGATGCAGACAGATCATCTGCAGGAGGGCTCCAGGTCTACTGCCTGCAGTCCTTCCATTCAATATCACCTGCAGACTGCCTGTGAGGTGGCCCTGAAGACACCAGGCAGC
This sequence comes from Melampsora americana, assembly GCA_022264835.1. Lineage (NCBI taxonomy): Eukaryota > Fungi > Basidiomycota > Pucciniomycetes > Pucciniales > Melampsoraceae > Melampsora > Melampsora americana. The sequence continues at coordinate 2,033,699 of JAIFHY010000006.1, forward strand.
AAGATTTATGCACTACTCAGCATAACCACACACATGACCCAGCCATGTGCCTGACTCACAGGCATGGGCACCCACCAGGCTGGGCCTCTGATCTGCAGTCACAATTCAACTGAATATGACCTCCTTTTGTACATTATAGAGCAACTGCACCCATCACAAGTACAAACCTGGAGAAGGGAATTTTTATTTTTTTTGCAAGTTCAACCCAGAGGCAAACATGAGCCCTCAAACTGACTATCCTGGCAGAAAGCTTGCAGGTGGCCTCAAGTCAAGCTGCAGCTGGTCTCCCTAGCCAAGCCGTACTTTGACAAGCCCGCCCTCCTGACAGCCTTCCAGACGGCTGACAGACACCTGCCTGCCCTTTTCCAGACTTCAGGGCCATACCAGCTGCAGTCCAGCTGCCAAGAGTTCTCAATTGGACTGCAGCTGGTGTACTATCCAACCAAAACATTGGTCCCAAAGCCTCCTCAGAGGTTGCTCACAGATCTTTTCTGGACAACGTTTGGGCAATATTTTGACCCCAACCAATCTCAGACCTCACTGACAACCCCTCTGTGGTGTAGTGGTGCTGCTGCTCCACAATAGGACTCTGGAATCCACCTACGGAGGTCACTGGCCAGAAAGTCTGCATTTTAAACAAATTTTTGGGAGATGCCACAGACCAGAAAGGTTGGATTTTGAGCTCTGAGAGGGGCTTGTAGCTTGTAGGACAGTTGGTGACAGAGCTCACCAAGGATCTAGGATTGTGGTGTCTAGTCAATGGAGAAAAACTACACACAGTTGTTCTGGAACCCCACCTGACCTCAGCTCTGTACAGCACAGAATGTGCTTAACTGTGCTGCACCAAAAAATAAAAACTTGGCAAACCCACTGCGTTGCACTGGGGCGCAGTTATCCAAAATCCGTAGGCCCCTGCGCTGCTCTATAGCAATAGTGAAGTCAAGTGCAGCACAGTGGGCAAAAAACTGCGTTTTGAGTGAGGAGCGGTGAACACAAGAGCTTGTAAAAGATAGCATAATGATAGATTACCATTCAGCAAGGCCACTGCTCTGCAAAAGCATGCAGTGCCTAAAATTTGGTGATACCCTGCACTGGTCATGGGCACAGTGACATGTTGAAGTATTCAATCAACAAAGTAAAAGACATTTGAAGATGGATTAAAATTAAATAAAAGGTAAATCAAATAAAACCAAGATTGAGACATGAAAATCATAACTATGCGAGAGGAGACATTTTCTAAACCCATCCAACAAGTTCAGATTAACAATTACTTATATGTGTTATCTCTGAATTTGGATTACTTCTCTTTCCCCATCTTTGGGAAGAGAAGTAAGTAATTTCTCACCATTTCATTCATTTTTTTGATATTGATAGTATTTGTTATTGAATCTAATATGATTAATGTTTTGATCGAGTAGAACATTACCTCTTCTATAGAGTCAAAGATCAGTTATCTTAAATTAGATAACTTATAAACTGATCATATCTTTATTGCTCTGTACCGTATTATAGGTACTAATTGTTTTTCTGTCATTTCATTATACATTATATCTTTTCCTGATTAAGTTGTTTGTTTGGTATAGGTCAGAGGTTTTCGTATCATTTAGTTTGTTAGAAGGTGTGCTTATCAGTGCAGTAGTGCATACTACCAGATTCATTCCAAGACTCCAAATACATTCATATGACCAGATTTCCAAAAACCCCTGTGCAGGCACATACTGTGCTTTGCAGTCTGCGCTGCAAGTCGGGTGTTTCTGGGATCTCTACACACAGATTCCAGAGCAAATTTTCCACAAAGCCAGGTAGCCAGAATATGTTCTTGCCTTCTGGACTTTGATCAACTCCCAAAATGAAAATCTCTTGATGCAGAGTTGTATCACAAAATCTTTTGGACCTAGGGGAAAATGGCATTCAAACAAGTTTTGTTTCCACAAGTCCACAAAGCCAGAACACAGCCAAAATTTTCTTTTCTGGTTTTGTGGAAGCCTTTATGGAAAAGTTTCAGAAAAACTGTGTGTAGGACAAAGGTATTATGTGATGAGAGCTATTGAGAGTTCAAAGTGCTCATGTGGCCTGTCCAAGATGTTGGTGGCTCAAACAGGTACTTGCATTTGTATACTTGAGGTCCCCCAACATCTAGGGTGCCCTCCGCAGGCACAGTGATTGAGATTTCTGAAGTTTTGAATAACCCATTGAGATTTGTAAGCTCATGTTGGGACTAGTTTTGGCATCATTCTGAGACTAAGGGGTTTCTCTCCTCTGTCCCTGTTTCTCTGTTTGCAACAAATTTAAAGATCCACTTGGATTTCTTCCAATTGTTATCACATAAACACCTCTATACTCATGGATGGGCCAAAAAACATTAGATGCACAACAGGTGCATCTCAGAATGTAGTCAAAGTCATTTTCATCAAGGATGTAGATTTTAAACAGACAATATAATTGAATCTCCAACAACACCTCTACACAACAACCAAATCAACATGCAGGGAGGATACTTCAACAGGATGTGACAATAGCACTGCAACAGAAATTGCAGCTACCAAGTGTACCAATGCTCACCCTGCCAAAGAGAAACAATGTGACTGACAAAAAAGGTTGGGATCCAGGATTTTTGAAACAATTCACCAGCAAAAGGTTGGAATTTTCATCAGTAAGCTTTGTAGGCGCATACCAGGGTCCTTGTGCAACCCTGAATCCAGAAAATTTATAGCAGAGCCTCCTCTTTGATACAGGGAGGGTCTGGAGTTTGTTAGCTTACAATCAAAATTTGCTTTTGCACTTGTTCTTTGCCCTATCTCTTTGCTATATAGCCAGGAAGCAAATCAAAAGTCAATGTGGATGTACTGCTCTGCGACCCCGCAAGACAAATTTTCATGGTGGTTTGGTATTGCTGTGTTCTGGAAGTGACTCCACTCCACTCAAAGAATGGGTCAAAATCTGTTCCAGTTAGGCCTTCTTCTTCTGCCCAAACTGATGTTGAAAGCTTTGGGAGGAAGGTTGAAATCTTCCCCCCCATTGTACAGTTGGGGCAAAACAATCATGCACCCAACTGTATTATACCTACCTGGGCAGAGGACGGCTTATGCCCAAATGGGCGTTGTGAGGACAGAAATGAGCCATTGCCTGATGAAATAACTTCATTGAGATCTTCATTATTCAAGTTATTTTTGACAGAACCAGATATTGTATCCTATTGAAACCCCACTGGATGGATTCTGCTCAGTGTGGTCAATGGTGAGACAAACAGAGTTTCATATTGAATTTTGAAGGCCGATTTGTACACTAGAAGAGAATGAATCATCATATCAGGGATGAACATTGATTCAAGAGGATTATTCTGAATTTTCACCAGCCTTGTGTGAGCAAAAAGAGACACATCCTCACACAACATCCACAGTAGAGGTTGCTTCAAGAGAAACAGTGGACAAGTAAATATAGAAAGTTCATAATAGTAAATCATGAAGTCATAATAGTTTAAAACAAGACTCAGAGAAGGGACTGTTTGATCATAATAATATCATGTTTAAAACACAAACTGATGTGATGATGCATGTTTACAGATCATGTATTAAACAAACATAAATTGATTGATAGGAGAATCAAGATATCAAGTGAAGGATAAGAAAATCAGGTCAAATCATCTCATACTATTTCAAGAGGACCCTGGAAAGCTTCCCCTGAACCATCCAGTGTAAAATCTGGCTTTTGAGAATTTTCATACCCAGCATTCCCGGCTTTTTGGAGCTTTCATATCAATTTTGTCACTAACATTGGAAGAGCAAAGCATGGGCCTCAGTCTCCAAAAATTGTCTTGATACCATGTAGTGCCCAAAATTTTGGTATCTTGTAATTACAACGATGATATTTTGAAAGTTATACCTGGAACATTGGTAAGGTGACTTGTAACAAGCCATTTTCATACCTGTTTTGTTGGTAACATGACCAAATCTCAACTGCTCATATCATACCAGATAGGTTAGTTGGTTTTGGTGGAGATTTCTGGGGTGCTATGTCACGGAATGATGTGTTGTTTGACAAGTACAGTGTATCATCTTGACTTCTTGATAAATCAACATTGATTGAATCAAACCATATATCAAACTTTGACCCGTAAACTCCTTAAAGTGTTCATTCTAGACCATTGACCACACACATCAATGATAAGGTTTTGAGGGTAATCTAACCCAATAGTAGCAGGGTGAGTTCAACAATCAACATCAAAAGTTTATTTATCACCTGATCTTAGGATTATTGTGCAATAAAAATCGTTTCTAACATCATAAGTTATCATATAAGCCTTTTGATCAAGAAAGCAAAAATATGAAGCAATGGAGTTGATGCACTTAATAAATCAGGATGGGAGAACAAGGTGAAATAAATATGATAAAAAGGAAATGATCAACACAGTTCAAGAGTTGATGATTAATGAATATTGGTCATATTTCACCCATTTTTACATGCATGTATGTGAAACTCTGTCTTTTAACTTCAATCTCAACTCTCCAGTGTTGGGAAATCTTGTTTATGGATTGATTTGATCAAATTTGCCCACAGGTGGAACAGGATTCACTAATTAGAATCTTGTACAGTAGGTTTCAAAAGGAATGAAATCGGCTTGTTTTCAAAATCAAGAGCTGGTCCGTGCGCCAGGCTGTGAAGTCGTGACAGGTGTCAAACTTACCTGTCTGATCAAACAGTATACAGGAAAAAAGCTGTGTCAAAATAGGTCAAAACAAAGCACAACCTATCCATGCATAAAGTTGTTGTGGCCAAATCTGTAAGATGTCTGTGGGCAGACACAGATCTGTTTTGAAAGTGAGCCTACCTGAGTTTGATCCGCACTTGCTTTTTGACCATTCTGATGTCAAATTTCTCCTACCAATTTTAAATACTTTGATTGTTGTCATGAAGTGTAACAATAGAAATAGCAAAGTGTTTGATGTTCAATTGGATTTGGTTGTGTACATTTCATTGGTCTTCAAAAAAAATGCCAATAAAAAACAGATGGTGAGAGTCAAACCTGAGATTGAGTAGTGCTCTTGCATCAAGCAGGCCACTGTCCTACCACTACACCACCTAGATGAGTGTTTGTTGTGGGTCATCAGAGTATTTCAGATTGGTTTTTTACAATTACCAGCTGTATACTGTTTGATCAGACAGGTAAGTTTGACACCTGTCACAACTTTACAGCCTGGCGCACGGACCAGCTCTTGATTTTGAAAACAAGCCAATTTCATTCCTTTTGAAACCTACTGTAATACATAACAGGTTGTAGGGATTCAACAGGACTGAAATTCTTATAGACATACTAATCAGTCCATGGGCATAGATACATAAATTACACAGTACCTTTGCTACTAAAGTGTGTATTACGTTTGCTAAAAATGTTGACACCCATGCCCCCCCCCAAAAAAAAAGTTACCAGCTACCCACCGCAGCAGTGTGCCGCAGCTGGTTTCTGAATCCGTGAGCTGGTGCGCTGCTGACTGAAAATCCTGAATATTCAACCAGGGTTTTTTTTTCTCGCTTACGCACGCAATCATGAGCTCCCGTGCTCATTATAACCCAATTTTTCTTGAATCTCAACCATGCAATTCCCAATCTAACTCTAACCATGTACGTTTTTTTTGCATTTGAATTTTTTTCCATTTACTTATCATTTCTTTTGTTCCAGAATCCGCCAATGTCAGTGAACCCTGTCCCACAAGAGGGACAGGATCCCAGCTTCACATTCAATTTTGACTGCGAATTCTACGCTCCTGACAAGTCACAGAAATCCGGTTTCCTTCGAGTCAATTGTACCAACTGTTTGGTTGAATGGAATTCAACCTGCTTCAATTTTGAGGTTTTGAAAGGGAAATGTGTTCAAGCAGCGGTCGACGATGAAACTGGCGATTCGATGGCCAACGTGCTCAACGAGTCAATTCTGGACAAGAAGAACAAAGGGATCTGGACTGCCTTCATATCGTCTAATAAAAATTTCCCAAAGGCCGCCAAGAATTGCAAGGCAATGACGGCAGAGAGGTTTAAGAAATGGGTAGAAGAAGCTCACGGAGAATACCCACGAGAGTCAGGCTTCTCATATATCTCACCTAGTCCGGTTAAGCTCAAGGCAAAAGCAGACTATGTAAGTGGTCATTTTATTGATTCTGACTTTGACCTGGCTCAACACTCATCATACGCTCTCTCCTTTAGGCTTCCCAAGCCAAAGCTGTTGCTGCTGAGGCTAAGCGGAAGCAAAAGCAATGGGCTTTGGCTAGAGTGGCAAATGGATCTGACGATGTGGAAACTGAGGAGGTCAGTAAACCTGTTTAAATCGATCTCAATGGTTTGCTAACCCTTAAGATCAATCTAAGCCTGGAGATGCGAAATCCGATATGTCGAGTGAAACAGAAAAGACCGCCAAGAAAGCTTTCATCAAACTTTTATATGAAAAATACCCAACAATTGGCTCCTACAACAATCACTACCCTGCGGTAATTGACCCTAAGGACCCGAACAAATATTTTGCTTTGACTTTCGGCAAAGCAACGGAGCGGGCCGAACTGCAAGTGAGTCCAGCTGGCCAATTGGTCAACTCACTCAATTTTCTAATTGACCTCAAGAGATTCTAATTGACCTCAAATTCAATTTTCATGATATAGCACAAGGACGATGTAGCGGTGGACTCCCCTCCTGCGCATTTCAAGTACGACTTGGTGAAGAATAGCGTGCAAGCTACCCCACCTGCAAGCGCCGCTCCAACCGTTCCTACCAGTACCCCAAATTTGCTTACTCCGGCTCTGTTTAGTGAGATGCTGTTTGGTGCAGTCACTGCTATTGGAGCCACGAGGACCCCCCACAGCCCAGAAGTCCTTCCCACAATATCGCCCTGGAGAACATCCCCCGGTGATCAATATCAGACTCCCAATCGCGGACCAGCACCCGATGATCAAGATCAAGATTGAACTCCCATCAGCAGCTCTCGTAAACAACGTGCTAGTCCTGAGGAATCCCCGCCACCATCATCTTCCCCTCCCTGGGCGGATGACCCCTCGGACTCAACTGGAACTGAAGGGTTCTTCAAGTTTTGTCGCTATTCCGAAGAGAAGACCAACAAAATACGTACAATCTTCAAGGAGGCCGGCGTGACCGATTACCGCTTAATAAATGCGGAGTATCTCTCCAAAGGGGGTCTTATTCAGAGTGGGCTGTCCAAGATGAACATCTTGAAACTCTTCCAAGTGGCTACAAAGTATAAGAGCCATTTAATGCGCGTTAAGAAGGCTGGCAAGGTCGGGAACAACCGATCATAAACACCTTGTGTTACTTTATTACAAAAGTATTTTATCTCTATATTATCTAAAGAAAGACAAATTTTTTTGTAAATCCTGTCATACTGGTATTGCTATAGTGATGTAGGCTACGCTCTCATGCAAAGCTGTTCAATGAAATCAAAAAAAATTTATCCTGTTCCACATGCGCCTCCTGAAGTGATATCACTAACTTAATCCTTAGTGAAAAGATAATAAGTCTTTGGCTCACTTCTTACCTTTAAAAAAAACCATCATTTTTTTTTCCCAATGATTGATCCCAGCCCAAAAGGCCTTGAGCCTACAGTGGGGTCTTCAATAGGTTCCAGGCTGCCACTTGAGACCAATTTGTTTGGTCTCAAGCAGTTTGTTTGGGCTCAAGTCGATTTCAAATCGAACAATTTTGTTTTGGCCATTCAAGAGCAATGTTGCTCTCAAAGGTTTTCTCTTACTTTGCCTTTTCAAATGCCAGGAATGACTTTCTTTTCATGAAACTACCAAACAATATTTTGATAGCATATACAGTCGTACAAACTAACAATACATAGATCACATATACAAGAAGAAAAGATACCATGAAAAGCAAAGAAAAAATATAGAATAGAAAGATAACATAGAAAGCTAGCAAGATAATGGAAACATACAACATTATAACTACCTCCAGTACGTCGTTTTAATCTTGCAGTTGACCTAATTGAAAGTTTCATACCCACATCAAGCATATAATTGATGTAATAATGCCTGCTGGAAGGTCTTGCAGGCCACATCTTTGATGTGGCCTACAGGATCACACATACAGGCCAGCACTTGAGACCTTATAAGGTCCATCGTCAAGCAGTTGAACCCAAGTTCGATCGGATTCAACTCTGGGCAATAGGGAGGTAAATATTTGAGAAGGATGCCTAACAGGAAAGGGAAAAGGGACATCAGCCTGGGTGGTATGATGTTTGTCAAATAGATAAAGAGTGCACTTACCTTTCTCGTCGCACAGTTTCTCGATATCGCCTCCGTGATGTATTGAAGCATTGTCCAGGACAAGGACACTGTTTGGCCCTGGGTATCGGTTCATTTGCGGAAGCTAATGAACCGATATCAGGGGAGGACACAATGGAGAATATTTAACAAAATGAAAAATTACCAGGCTATGTTTGAGGAAGCTCTGGAATTGCTTTTGATTCACAGGGCCCTCCAGCACCGAGAGAGCAAGTATATTGTGGTACCCAATGGCCGGAAGGATAGAATAACGGCCACGGTGCAATTTGGGCACCTTGCAAACCGTGCGACTGCCTCTTTTTGATCGTTGTCGTTTTCGAAGGAGATCTCGCCCGCATATGCTGCTCTAGTCTAAGGAAGAAATACCGATCTGATTAGTAAAGATGTAAAAAAACCATAGTACAAAGAGAGAGAGTAAAATCAACAATAAGACAAACCCACTGACCAGTAAAGACCAAAAAAGAGGCCGGAAACCCCATCATAACTTCCATCCACTCAAATTTGGCCACCAGGTTCTTCCAAACATTGCTGACTCCAGCTTTCTTCAAAGTAATCATCAGGCGAGCTTGAAGTTCCAGTTGAATTGTACTGATTGATAGCATCTTGCCCTGTGAGTCATACACATGTGCTTGAATTTCATCCAAAAAAAGTGATGGATGATCTTTGATTAAGGTCTCCATGAACTGCTGGTCAACCTGATTCAATCGGGTGTGTCGACCGCGTGGCTGATAGTGGTGAGGATCTCAAATAACCGCCTGAGTATGTTGATATAGAGCTATCCATCGGGCGAAAGAGCGTTTGGAAATGGGCCGTCAAAGCCACTGCCGGATTAACGATCAAGGGAGGCCTTCAAGTCGCCAACAAACCGCCAGGACCTTGACGTCGGCAGAATATTTTCAAAAGGCCATTGCTGATTTAAATATGTAGGTGAGATTGAAAGTAAGGGAAGGATGTCGGATGGATCAGGAATCGTGAGGTGTGGGTTGGTTGAGGTGGCTGACAATCTCGGGGTGGCCGCCTGGGGCCGCGTCATTCAGGACTCATCGTGCTGCGCGGGTGACTGCGGCCAAATTCAGCACGATTTGTTTTTTTTGAGCCCGACGGGGTCAAAATTTCTAGCAAATGTAATACATGTCCAGTAAATACCACAATATCAACTTCAATCAACATCACCATCAGGGATGCAGGTGTGAGTAAGAGTATACTCTACTCATACCCACTTTTGAAGGGTTTGCGCACGTGGTTGAGTACCCGGTACTCTTGTAACTTCGGAAAGGGTTGTACAGCTGGCCTGTACTACTCACATGCCAGCGCATATGAGTATCATGTACTCATTTGCGCCCCCTCAATTCCGCCTAGTACTCACCCTAGATCCGATTCGGGACGCACGTGATTAGGATGAGTACTGACTCAAACAAGCCCAAACAAGGTGGACTTGCTATGATATCAATATCCTAGCTAGTCCACCATACAAAATTTGATTTTATATATTTACCTTTCCCTTTCGACTTGGTCCCACTTAAACCAGCGATCCACCTCCACTCCTCCACTCTTTGACTTATTCCATCTCGATCCTCAATATTGGCGGACGACGCCTCCATTAAATCGCTGCCGCCTTCCTTTGGTTCAACCGATCGATCTATCCATGGCTCAGCACTTAGATCGCCACATTGAGATATTGTTACCAGCTCTGGCGTCGGTGAACTCCGATCTCCATAAGGATATCGGAGGTCTTGTTTGGTATTGGGATGAGCGGTGAGTTTTTTCTGCTTTTTAAAACCCCAATCGCTTTCCGCTTCATCCCTTTCAGTACTTTTAAATTAATTTTTTTTCCTTGCTTCCTTCCTGCAAAAGCCCTTTTGAATACCTGGACTTCAACATGCCTAGATTCCCACAACCCCCTAATCCTAGAAACTCGCCATACGCGCGTCGCCCGGCTCCTTTCTCTATGGTGACTCCGACTGCAACTAGTCCACGTAGCTCTCGTGTAACCCCATCCTCCCGACCTTCCTCTGGAACGGGTACCCCTCGTGTCACTTCGACCTCGCGACCGAACTCTTCTGGAAATCAATCGGCCCATACATCTGGGACCTCTAACTCTCCAGCAAATACTTCAGTTGGCAGACGACCTAAGACGGTCGTCGTTTGTGATCCTGACGACCACGAGTGTGCTTATGGGCATGAAAACATACCAAGGAGTAGCAGACACCGTTCAGACGTGTATCTGTATTTCGACGTAAGTCTCTTTGAGTTCGACCTTGATCAAATACATGCATTAATCATAAGTATGGTTTTTATGCCTTTTAGGCACCAAGACCGTATCACGAAATCGGACAACATCCGAACGTCCTCAAGCAGATCTTTCCATGTCTGCATTGCCCGTAAGTCTTTTGTTCTATCTCTCTTTTGCGCCTCTCTCACTGTTTTTTTTTTGGTTTAGCCTTGAAGCGCTGATTACAGGCCGGCCAAACTCAAACCTTCACAAGCACCGTCGAGTCTGCCCGGGATTATCGGCGGCCTGGTTCATTAGAGCCCCTGGAAGCATTCCGCCTGAAGAGGACCCCGTAATCGCCGCTGCTCGCAAGAAGGAGCTGCGGACTTTACTGATCGGGGCGGTGATCAGTAAGAATCTCCCGTTCTCGATTTTCGAGGGGGATTTGATGCAGTCGGCGTTGAGGGCGATCAGCCCGTCCTTCTATTGGCCGGGTCGAATGGCCATCAAGGCCGATGCCGAGTCTTTATTCAAAGACTTGGAACAGCAGCTAATCGAAGAGATTGTGGCTGTTCCGGGATGCATCTCGACTGCTACTGATGCCTGGACTAGCCCGGACTATTCACACACCTACATGGCGATTAACGGTTTTTTTTTCAACGCTGAGGGCCTTTTTTGTCGTCGACTGTTAGCATTCAAGGTATTTATTTCAATTTTTATCTCTCGCTCGCATCTCCTCAATACTGATTAATGTGCACATTTCATTCTCAGAAACTCAAGGGTCGGCACACGTCCAAAAACCTTGCCAGGGTTTACCTGGATGCTCTCGAACACCTGGGTGTACAAGAGCATTTCTCCATCACTGCCGATAACGCGTCGCCCAACCGGGCGATGGTACGCCTTCTCTCCGACCGATACTCTCGAAAGGGCATCCATTGGCCAGCCGAATCAAGATTCCATGGGTGTCTATGCCATGTGATCAATCTAGTTGCGAAGGACTTTCTCGAGGGTATGGGCAAACTGACCGACACCGATGTGGAAGCTTTTGAAACATCGGGGCTTGCAGCGACTCGATACTCTTTTGAACCTGACGAGTTACCCTGGACAGACCCCGATCCTCCCGAAGATGATACTCACGCTCATCCCGAACCAAACGACCTTAATCTCGACCAGGCGTCTCAGGAAGTAAATGGACCGGGTCCAGACACGCTGGACGAAAACAACCACGAACTCGACCAATTCAAGGTCGAGCTTCAAGCAGTGATTGGAGAGACTCCTCACACTCAAGAGTCTCCCACAGTCAACGCAACCGAACGCCGGAAGACATCGACTGTGGTCAGTCGCCTTCGGGCTTTGGATACTCACATTCGCAAGAGTCCTCAGGAACTGGAGGCCTTTGTGAAGATTCGCAACAGCGTGGGTGATCCCAAACTGCTACCTTTAAGCTGCCCAATCACGCGTTGGAACTACTTCTACTACGTGGTATGTAATTTTATTCTATTTTCTAATTCATTTGTTCTATGGTTTATTTTTTTCTGGTAACTCACTTAAACATTATGATATGCACACACAGGTTCAGCGCTCCCTAAAGCTCAAGAAGTCTCTTGAGCTTTATACATCCGATCCCAAACGTTCCAAACTTGCCATCTCGAAGACGGACTGGGCCACGATTGAGTATATGAAACCCGTCCTCGAGATGTTCGAGTCAGCCACTCAAATCTTCCAGTCTAACGACCCGACCAAGCAGTGTGTTCTGCCAGTCCTCTGGGCTCTTCAAAAGGTCCTCATCAAGCACCAGACCGTTCCTGGTGCCTGGGGTCGAGCTTGCAAGCGCGCTGAAGACAAGCTAGTTAAGTACCTTGACCGAGAAGAACACAACGATCAAACTCTGATCTCCACCCTCTTGCACCCGGAACACCGAGACATCCCATTTTGCCGCGACGCTGATCGACTGTCTGTGGAAGTGGCTGCTAAGAGAGCCCTTCAAATTCAATTCGATTTGAAGAAACCCGACCCAAATTCATCTGACTCTGAATCCAAAGGACCTCTTGCTCTCAAGGCCAAACAGACTACCAAGAAACCCTCAGCAGTCAAGACCCTCAAGGATATCTACAACTTCTTGGGAACTTCTTCCCTTGGTACGACCAGCAACTCTGAGGACGAGGGTGACAAACTGCATCGGTACTTCAATGGTCAGCACCCTCCTTTGGCTGATGAGACCATCGGGCAATATTGGACGGTCAGTTTTTTTTCCTGACAACCCTAAGTTCCACCTACTGATGTGTATATTAATTTCAGCGGATGGCTCAGACTGGTGCGCTACCAGTCTTGGCTGGAATTGCCCTTGAGCATCTCACGATTGCGGCCGCTGCCGCCTCGGTAGAGCGAGTCTTTTCCATCTCGGGAAACATCACTGTCCCTTCCCGAGGACGCCTGGACACAGAGACGATCTGCCAGCTCGTTCTAACTAGGCATTGGCTTGCTAGTTATGAGGCCACAGTGCGTTTTGGTGCTTAGGTGTGACGCCATTGGGTCAAAGATAGATACTCAAAGTTGAAATACATATAACCTCACTGTTGACTTGTCTACTTAGTCGTGTCTAGTATTAGTTGTTTTATTGATTGAGAAATACAAGAAATATCCTAGTATCAGTTGTTTTATTGATTGAGAAATACAAGAATTATCCCCCTTTTTTTGGACCCAATTTTTTGCCAACCTAACTACCACAAAGGCTCTGCCGGAGACAGAATACTCAAGTACTCTACCTGAGTGGTCTTGAGAGTATTCTCACCTATGAGTAGTACTTGTTTGGGTACTACTCGTAAGTTAGTCCAATTTAGAACCCGGTACCCATACCGGGGTCTGACATGAGTCTCCGACGTTAGAGTCCCCTTGGTTGTAAAATTCAAGTGAGTATCTTGACTCACTTATACAACACAACCGTCGGGACTCACTGTGAGTGCCTCGGACTTGGTGTCTGGTAACCGAGTAGAGTAGCACTCACACCTGCATCCCTGATCACCATAGTGTACGTGATTGGGAAATCAGAATTGGTTTAACCAACAGCATCATACAGTGGAAAACATCTCTGTTGGCCCCTCAAGCACTCTCCACACAGTGTTTTGCATGAGACAACACAACAGTAATGAATGAATTTTCATGGACACACAGATAAACATTTCAGAGAGAGAATTAATGTGCAGCCATATACCATTGATCTGGTATCAAAGCTGCATTCAAATATAGTTGGCTAAAGGTAGGTCTTAGAACATGTTTCTGTATTAGCTGGGTGATATTGTCCTGGCACATGAAGACATCAAGGAATACCACACATGACAAACAGAAAACATGAAGATTACCAGATAAATTTGAACATTGAAAGAATGGCAGAGTGGAGATTCTTTCACATTCAATTTATTGCAGGACAAGAGCACTATCTAATGATTGTGGGGTACTTGCGGGTCCACATTAGATTCTGGTACAATACTGAACTCAACAACTGGTGCATTGGAGTGAGCCATGTCCTCTGAGACTCCTTTTGTGCCTTCCTTAACTGGTGTGACATCCTCCTTGTGGTCGCTCAATGGTGCTTTGGGGTGATCTTCAACGTTTGAGATGAGTGGATTGGTATCCTTTTTAGAGTCTTGATGAACCTCACTTGTTTGAGAGTCATCTGGGAGACTTTGACTTCCATCCTCATCTTTCACTTCAACGTCTGAGTGTTGTCTTTCAGGGGACGACATGGTCAATGGTTCTTTGGTTACACCTTGTGCAGGCTCTACGTGCTCAGTCTCTTCCGGTGTTGATGGAGTGAGCTGATCATTGCCCATTTCCTTTTTTGCGGGTTCAGCAATTTTATCCTTTGAAGATGCAGAAAGCTTCTCTGGTACGGAAGCGGAAGCGGCTTTTGATGAAGCTTCGGCCCTTGTGGCGTCTTTATTTTTGCGAAGCTTCAAACTCTGAACTCTATCAGACAAATACCTCCAAGCTTGCAGGATATGCTTTTTGAATGAATCCCAGACCTTTGAAACATAGTCTTGGACCGCTTTGATTCTGGAGCCTTTGCCTTCTTGAGTGGCCTCCTTTTTGACGTGTTTTTCAACTGACAGAGGTGCCTGGGGGGCCGGGAGCGAGGTTCTTTGTCCAGATTCCGGAGCAGCGATACCGTCTGACTCATGAGTTCCATCTACCTTGCGGACATGAACATAGTTTTCAGCCGTGGACGTGCGTTCGGTGATGCCGTCCGCCAACTTCTCAGAATTTGAGGCTCCGTTGACCAAAACGTTACGCCCATCTGCGACAGCTTCGACCTCAGAGAGCGATCTCCCCATGGTTGGAAGGGAGAGCCCATACCCACATAAGGAGTAAATCAGGAACAATGAGGTGAGGATACCAAAACGCTTCATTTCAGGCTGCTCTGTTGAAAATAACCACGATGGTAATATATTAGTTAACTTTATGGAAAAGAACAACATGGTTTTACAAATCTCCATGTGCCCAGCTTGTGTTGGAAACTTACCAAGGTACGAGAAGTCAGGTGGATGATATTCAGGCGGCGCAGAAAGGCTTAGTAAAGCGAGGCGACGTGAAAAAGGGAGTTGTGTTTTGCACTGGCCGAATAGGTTATAGGTGGCTTGAGACTTCAAATAGAAGGAGCGAGACAGAGACAAATACCAAAATCGTAGCTTGGAATATCTTATTGGTTCACTTCGAGGACTATGAGGTCAAACGCGCGCAATGTGCGCCAAGTTCTTATACTTGTGAGCCCACCTGTCTCTCAAGGTCGAACAGAATATGATACCAACTTTCACGCAGGCAAATGACGAAACTTGATCGAAAATGTAGAACGTCCAGCGTCAAAGCGGATCGTCTTAGGCCTGCGCACCCGCATATCTCCTCGGCAGAAGTTGGAGTCGTGTCACATCCTAAGCGAGTTCTTTGGCGTATTGAGGTCTTGTGATCTATGAGATAATCATATCCTGGTCCATCACCATCTGCAACCGCGTCTGGAGGGATGTATCATTTTGAGCTGTTTTTCGCAGCCCACCCCGGTCCCTGACATCAGCAAGTGACACAATTACTTCGGAATGATGCCTGCAGATTTTTTACTATGTCACAGTGATATACGCGCGCAAGCCAAGAGATATGTTATACAAGTATAGGCGCAGAATACAAGTCCGACACGTCTGTCCTTCTGATCAACAGGCGTATATCTAAAGACCAGAAAGCGGATGGCGATGCAATGCATCAGCATTGAGGGGCAAGACAACCTTTATGACATGAACCACGCCGGGCAACTCGAGCTCATGAGAAGCACACAGGCTGCGCATTCCTTCAATGACAAGCGAGGACAGGCTGTGGTGCACTTGCCATACATTCAGGACGGAAATCTCCCCAGAGAATCACTGAGGGAAAACCAGGCTAGGTGCACCTCAAGCCAGCAGATGTACATGCTGTGCACAGAACTGGAGGGATATTTGCCTCACCAGCCTTGAAACACAATTCACACTCACACCTGATGAACCTCTTACAATTGACGAGCAACTCAACCACGATTCCGGTGTAGCCTCTTTCACTCTTCCAAGACCAATGCGACAACAGTCAACTGATCTTGAGTTGAGTCTTGTAGTATCATCGAATCATTGTTATCAGGTGACACTATATATCAAATATGTACTGTGACCTTGCTCTCTTTTCGCTTCCCTTTCAGGCGTATCTGATTCGCAGTTATACATATGTCTTGCGTTTATATTGCAATAGAGAAGCCTCAACACAACTTCTATGTTGGATCATTTCAAATGTTCTTTTCAAAATACATTCATGAAGAGAAATGAAAGCAAAAGCAGAGAAACGAGAAACACAACAAAAAAGCCACAGAGGGTACATTATTGTGGCCTCGGTTGCGATAGGTAGAACCTGGGATGGAATCAAGCTGATTGCCGTATCAAGAGTCGTCAGTCACTATGATGTGGTTTGAAACCAGCCTCTCATTGTTTTACGAGAGCTGCAAGGAATAAGAAGGGCAGCTTACACCAGAAAAAAACCAGGATTCGAATAGGTTACAATCTTGTTGATGTCTGCTCAGCCCCCTTCGCAATTGTTTCAGCATCATGACCGCCATCCACCGCATTGTTTGTCCCAGTTTTTGGTTTTGAAATGAGCGCAGCACCTTTCCTGAAAATTGCCTTGGCGGATGCTTGTTTTTTATGATCAGCGACAATTTTTGCTATGTCTGCATTGTTTTGAAACCGTTCCTTGACCCCGTCAGTGCCATATCGGGCAAGCCAAGCGGTACGCTCTCCGGCAAATCTGGTGTTCCTGTTCACTTGCCACTCATGTACTACCTTGGTGAGCCACCGATACGGAGTAGTCATGGTCTTCCATGCCTTGGAGAGGGCTCCGACCTCAGCTGCGCGGGCCTCTGATCCTGCGCGGGCCTCTGATCCTACAAATAAGCTCTTGAGCCGGCCTCCGATAGCTCTGGTGAGACGGACTCCAGGAGCAACTCCGTCTAGTCCATAAGCTTCTCTGGTCCTATCCACCATTCCAAGCCTTTCGAAGAGGATATGACCTAGCCATGTCCGTTTCTCCACTCCGGCTGCGATGGTAAAATCATCGTTTGCCACAATCTCACGAAGACTGGGTAACTTTGTTTCGGCATCCGAAAGCCAAAGCATGTATTTCGCGGTTGTCCGGCCCCGATAGGCTTTGAGCATCCATGAAAACGGCGCCTTGAAGGCACGGTATAGATTTCCTTCCCAGCTGACCAGGTTGACATGCTGATCAGCCAATTCGCTAAGCCGAGCCATTTCTTGTGCTACTGCATTAACCTTCGACGAGTCGACGTCGGCTGTTGGCGGTTTCTTGTCCGGCGGAACTGAAGAGTGAGGATCGCCGGAGTGGGAGGCTTCAGAGCCTACCGATTTGCCCTCGTCACCGACTTCAAGGATTTCGCTAGAATGTATTGCGTTCCCAGCGCCCCCTGAGGTTCGATCATTAAATAACCCGTTCTTCAGGTTGACACTGGCGTCCTGGCCACCCGCGCCAAGATGTGATGCATCGTTGATTCCACCCAAGCCAGGCGTAGAGCTTAGGACACGCGCATCTCGACCTCCATTTGCTAGTTCCTCCGCTCCCTTCCCTATTATTGAAGTGTCTCTAATACCTTCAATGAAACTTGGGGCAGTGTGTGCCGATTGAAATACAATAAAGGCCGAGATAGCACTTAGTATGATTGTGACCAGCCGTTGAGGCCGTGCGAGTGTCATGAAAGTAGTCAAGTAATTTGATTTTGGGGTTGGAAGATTGCAGTGAGTTTCTGATTGCCGTTCAGAAAAGACTGCGGGTAGCTGAAAGGAAACACGGGTCAGACTCGTTAGCCAAAAAGTAATGAAGATGGGCGCGGTAGCAAGAATCCTTACCGATTGAAACACGTTCGCAAGAGAGTCTGAACAGAAGACAAGCGAGAAATAACGGAATGTATGAAATACGGAATTTGTGTAAGATTTGGACAGTTGATTATGATCAGATGTAAGTTGGGTGTTGGCCTTCTTGCGCTGAGCGGAGAAATCGAAGAAACATATGTATGTACAACAATGACGAGCAGGCGAGAAAGGCGACTTTTGACCAAGATCAGAACAAATTGGGGTGTGATGAGCTCCCCTGGATGGTAGTGAAGACTATGAGACCCGGGTGCAACCCAAGAACCCTTCTCGACCAGATGCGCCACCTGATGTCCACAGGTTCTTGTAACTTGACTACGCTACAAGCTCTAGACGATAAAAGCAAAAATTACCAGCTGGGCCACGTGATTGAGATGTGGAACAAACGATATTGGAGGCTGTACAATTCAGTCCGGAGCAGCACTTACGTCTTGCTTGCTGAGGGAACACATATTTTCCATCTGTTGGGTCTCCGGGATGGATATCATCAAGAGCTCAGAAAGCTTGCAAGGACCAAATTCGATACGTTGATGTCTCTCCAAGCTACTACGAAAATTTCAAGCAAAAACAAAAACAATCCAAATGATCAATTTGAATTTTATTCATTTTCATCCCAACCCCAGTGCAAGAGTCTGCCACCATCTGACTGTTATTGCGTGGTGTTGAATATGTTGCAATCCTGTCCCTTTGACTCTTATTCTTTGTCAAGAGGATTAGTGGCTGCCGGAATTTGCTTGGCAGACTATTCGGTGTGTCCTGTTTCCTTCCAATAACGACTCTTACCCTGTTGTCTTTTGGCTCGTTCCTCTCCTCCATTGAAATTTACAGCAAAATAATTGTCTCACTGTGCTTTGCGAGAGGTCCAGTGCATAACTGATGCGATCATGAGTCAGGAGAAAAGAGAGGTCTCATGATCCTGGAACAAACTTGGATTGTAATTCGATACTATCGGAAAGCTTTTGAATATATCAGCCAAACATGATTGTATCTAGGGTGTGCCAGGATGCCAGGATGATCACAATTTTGTACATGAAAGAAGCAGCAAAGATGAAGAGAACAAAAATGATTACTTGAGCCCAACCACCAGCCAACCTCTGGTGTATCCTTAGTCCAGTCTGGCTCAGAGCAGCAAACTGGTACAGCAGTGGTGTTTGATCAGCAAGCCAACCCCCCGATGCACCCAATAGGACTGTCACTACGGCGACATTTCAATTCAAAGCTAAGCCGATTGCTAAGTGCTGAAGGGCGAGTTTCCAAACAGGACTCGTCAAAGAAAACTAACCATCACATGTCAAAGCTGCAACCCAACCTTCACCATGGCTACATCGCGCAAGGTTTGCAGTGAACGAGAACAGGGCGACAAACAGTGATAGGGAACAGTCTATCAGTAATTTTTCAGAGGATGTGATGATCTTAGTGTCAGAATTGCAAACCTCCGGAGATATCGATTTCCTCAAATTTGGCTAAACCTTCGCCTTCGCCGTTCAGGATGATCTCCTTTCGAGCTTGTATATACTTGAGCTGATTCCGGAAGTGATTCAAGACAGCATCGGGTGTGTGTACTCCCTCGAACAAGCCCGAATTGTGGGCGGATGGGTTCAAGACCAAGACTCCATCTGCACCCTGAACTGAGTCCAGGTTAGACGTGATCAATTCAACCAGCGAATTCAGGTGTTTTGTCGAAACCTACTTCACATAGAGCTATCAGCATAAGTATATCGAAGACTCAAAGATAGAACATTGGTAATTTGTCTGGCTTACCGCGTCATTCTGGCGCTCAAAGTAATAGATGTACTGATCTAACGCATCACAGTAAAGTTGAATGCTTGTCAGCTCGTCGATGCTACTAGTAGCAATCCTCAGAGATTTCTGTAGGCACTCCAACACCCGTTTACCATCCCTCAGCAAGTCCTTCGAAGGATCATCAAGCTCGGTGGCAATCTTCTCAGTCTGCCACCACAAATGACTAGCCAATGCCACGGCTGTTGCTTGGTGACTCTTTTTCAATAATTTGGCACCGTGTAACGCTGCCTTGGTGATTAGCGTGTCGTAGTTGTCGACTCCAAAGACTCTAGATGTTTGTAACGCGCCGATTATCAAGACGATAGCTTGAAGTTGAGCTCGGCTTTCAGAAATTGATTCTTCGTAAATTGTGAATGCCTGTACTGCAAACTCGTACGCCAGTTCCTCCAAGCCGGCCATGTCAGCCGCTAGTAACGCCTGTAGATACAATCTAAGACAAATTTCGGATGATTCAACCTTGTTGTACAGAATAGATAGGACTTGATGAATCCATTTGAATAGTGCTGAGATCTTGGCCTCCCAATCTGGGATAAAATGTTGACGAAATGTGTAGCGTTGAGCTAATTTGAGCGCACATATCACAAGTGGAGGGTAAGTCCATCTGATCCGATCACCTCCTTCGCTGAATGCTTTCCTAGCTTCTTGGAGAAGCTGAAGAATTCATTGGAAGTTAGTGACACTCTTGAGTCTCCAAAGAACGGTCACTTACTTTAGTTTGTAAGTCCAAATCATTATTTCTCAAAAGATGAACTATCCGTGCTAACCACCCTTGTTCTTCAGCCATCTCTTCAGGATCATACGCCTGATGTCCTCGATGGCCCATGATCTGCCGTTGTCCAATTTGAGTAGGCATTCCAATGCCTGCATCACGTTGATCGCGAACCAAGACATGGCACATATCGAGAACTCCTTTGCAGTCTACTGGATCCGCGATACATGTCTCGTTCTTCAGAATAGAAGCTACCACCGAATTGCCAATTGCCCGCCGTGATAAAAATGGTTGTACAAGTAATAACTCTTGAAAATTGGGAAGAGCCAGGAGAGTGAGTACAGTGAGGTAAGAATTGATAGGTGCGAGTAGAAGAGCTAGTAGATTTTGTATGGAAGCGGGATGGTGTAGGTCAGGACTGTCGGCGTGCTCTTGAACTTTCGCTTTTGCAAATCCCAGCACTTGATCCACATATTCAAGTCGATCAGGATAACAACTGAGAGCAAGATTGGTGAGTGACACTAGTAGGGCGGTAACGTCTTGGATGGATAAGTCAGGACGTGCCTGTAGAGGTGAAGACAAAAATGGCAGTATGTGTCAGTTATAATGATATCAATACCACAGTCAGGAGCATATCGTTACCAACTCGGATTAATTCCACCACCTGATGCCAGAAGACTTCAAACAGAGGAACGTTTTCAGGAATCCCGCGAAATTTCCGCACAGGCTTTTGAGGCGTACTAGGGCCTGCTACCGGAACGATCTGATCAGAAGTTAGGGAAGTTCCGTTGAATTCGGAGGTCTTGGTGCTCATAGCTTCCGTTCCAGGAGGTGAGGAGCTGCCCTCGGCTTGTTTGTACGCAACCTGTTCCTCAGCTACTCCCCATTCGAGATTAGAATATTTCATGGCCGTCTGGGCTTTGGTCCTTGCTTCCTCTTGCTGCATTGTTTGCCATCGCTTCTCTTTTTGGATTTTGATTTTGGCTGCCAAGCGACGTGCAGCCTCTTCTTCTTGTCGCCTTGTCTCATCAGGTGACTCATTCTCCGCCTCCCGAGCTGCGTATGCTGCAAGGCGATCGATCAAAGCCGTCACGATCTGCTTGATGTTGACTTTCGGATGTAGTTGTGCAGTAGCAGAGAGAAAGGGACCGAGTGTGCGAAGATGAAAATCGTCTGTAAATACCTAATCCGAAAAGACATCAAGGTTGAATTGATTATCTGGTGGTCAGACTTAAAAACCCTGGTATCACCCACCTGAATCACAACTTCCATCAGATATTCTTGTGCAATTGTATCCTTGCAGTTCACAACTTGCTCCAAGACAGCGGGTAATATCATTCGCTGATACATCTCAAGATCCACGCCTTCTAATTGACTCAACCTTACGAGATTAGTCCCGACCAAGATCCTGAGTTCTTTGCGTTCCATTTCTCGCTTCTCGCGATCCCGGCTGAGGCCCTGGTGTTGTAATCGGACCCAAAGCTTATTCATTTCAATAAAATTTGTCAAAACAAACCCGAGCGAATCGTGCAAATTTCCTGAAGGGCTGACAGGTCAAGCGTCATGTAAGCCCTCGGCCCAGAAGCTCGAAAGCCTGTTACAACGCAGTGAACGTAAATCAATAGAGATGTACACACCCAGGATCTGAGCCAATAGGAAGATGGTCCCTAGTCATCCCGCTTAGATAGTGCCGCAAAAACAGTCCACGAGTAGGATGCTGAACTCCACGGGTCATTTCCATCATATCTTTCATGATTTCCTTGACAGGGGCGTCCGGAATAGACATGTAAACTGTGCCCACGGTTATCATGAGATACTAATGAGAAGGATCATTGATGTTACACCCAGGCTGTCACCAGTTCTCAAGGCGCCATTGATTCAGACAAAAGAACACACCAATCGTGGTACGATGTTCCCAGCATACTGCACAAGCTCATATAGATCAGCCAGATGATGTTTACCTGAGACGTGCGCCTCGTAAAGATAGGCCGATAGGTGACGCAAAGCGTCAAATACAGCCATATCTATTTGATGGAGAACCGCACACACGTCATTAGTCGTCGATGGAAGGTGAAATATGAATTTATGAAGCCGTGGGTGAAAAAGATTGATAGTCGTTTACAAAGCTCGTAGTATTGCTTGGGACTCAAGCTGCTCGTCCTTAGCTCAGCCAACATCGTGCTCGCGCTCTTCAAGGCGTCCATCAGCTGATCGGCATCCTACGATTCGGGAAGTAGGATGAGGGCAAAAGCACCGGGTAATGAGAGCCCGATTTCATGCAGTTTAGGAGGAGCAAATGCAGATGAACCGATACTCACGAGTGATCGTTTCATTTGAACTAGTTGAATCTTTACGGTCGCCAGTGCCTCGGAGAGCATCTTGCCGTCAATCACTTCCATCGTCTTCAAGGTATGTTTTTGAATGATCTTGCGAGGCCTTAGTATGAAATATCAGGATGGAGTTTGAGCAGATTGAAGTTTGATGATCGATGTTGGAATAGAGCAAAGTACCTAAATACGATCAATCTGTTGCATGTGTCATCATTCAGATCAGCCTCATCGGTGTCGGGTAGTTGGTCGTAACATTGGCGGTACCGGGCTGTGTATTGGAAGCCATCCTACACCCGGCGGGGTTTTCAAGGCCCAGGGCATGGCCTACACCCGGCACAGGGTGCCAAAGCAAGGCCATAATTACACAGAGCCTACAAACTATGCTACAAGATCATTGACTTTCTAGCACTTTTTTCTGTGACTGTCCTCTTGAGTCTGATGGGCTAATATTTTAAAGATGTCAACCCAACAGACTAGGCACCCCACCTCATTCCTTAGGCTACATTTGGTAGCAATTAAATTTGGGCAATTATTCGGAATAATTGTGATTATTTTGTAGAATAATCCTTTTTGAAAAAGTTTGTTTGGTACCAATTTTAGTACCATTCTATAATCTCCATCCCTGTTGCAAAGGAGATTAAAATGTCCTTTTGGATAGTCAAAAAAAGGAAGTTTATTGAGCCAATAAGCTCCTTTTGGAACTTGGCCAAAAATCATCTCAAAGCTACCATTTGCTTTGAGATGAACCACCTATTGCCACTTGTTGACACCATTAGGCAAAATGACATCAAAAATGAAGCCAAATCAAAAGACAATGACCAATCCTACTTCCCTCATCTTTACTCATCATTCTTACGTCTTCAATTGTTCTCTTTTATCCTACTTCCTTCATTATTATTTACCTGTTTTGAATTGTATCTTGATAAATTATCATTCCATCAAGATTTTACCACTCATCATGCCCCAAGCCATGAGGGACCCTTGTGCAACATTGCAAGCGTGCTCAATCAAGAGGTTGAGCACCAGATCATCATCATCTTTGTCAGATGACTATGAAGATGAACAATGATTGATGCTGGAATCCATGTCTGTATCAGACATTGGTGGTGAAGATTCAATTGGATGATGATGATGTAAGTACATATGTAGAACCCAAAACAGAACAAGGAGGAAAGCGGAAATTCAATATGATTGACTTTTACTTTACCAAACGTAATTTGAGATAATCTACCCAAAAAGGTGATTTTCAAAATTAATGGTGATAAACTACATAAGGCTACGTTTGGTAGCGTGTAGAAAAAAAAAACTCCTTTTGACCCCCGGTCCATCGCCCCAGGGCAAAGGAGTTTTTTCTTGAAAATGGAGTTTTTTTGAAAAAAACTCCGTTGTAAGTACATTTGTAATTTACACGTTTGGTTGAAATTTCAACCAAACTTTGTTTATCATTTTTTCGCCAAACTCCTTGTTTACCACACGGCGACTTTCTTAACATCACATCCGCTTAATCTGTTCAATTTCACCACTGATGGCTGATATCGACTCGGATTCCTGAATCGGAATGGATGATGGAGGAGGTGGGCAAAAGAGGAGGAGAATCGTATCCAAGAAAGCTTCACCCATCTTTTGAAATCACTTTGAGAGTGATGCCAAAGTAGAACAGCGGTAATTGGAGATGAAACTAATTTTGAGAAAGAAAAATTTGAGACAAAAATAATTTTGAAAAAAAAAATTGAGACAAATGAAAATGTGAAGAGTGGAAAGATTTTGAGACAAGATTTTGATAAGTTCAAAAGGGAGTTTATGGGGAAATAAACTCCCTTTTTGCGTTTATGATAAATGCCGTTTTAAACTCCTTTTTGGTTGGGAAAGGAGTTTTTTTTTTGGTACTGTAAACGCTGCCAAACAACGTTTTTAGAACGGTGTTTTTTTTAATTTCAAAGGAGTTTTTGAAAAACAAACGCCAAAAAAAACGCTACCAAACGTAGCCTAAACTCCTTTGCCCCAGGGCAATGTACCGGTGGTCAAAGGAGTTTATGTTACAATCTGACGGGGCAGGGATTGAATGATTCAGAATTGAAACCAAGAATCTATTCAGTATCCCGCGGATTGAACAACTGACCTTCATACAAGATATAAAGAGCAGAACTTGTATGAGTATTCATTATTTCAACCACATACAATCATTAAAACTATCTCAGATGATAAGAAATAAGAAAAACCAATATAATCAAAAAGACTTACCTGACGGAGCGGGGATTGAATGATTCAGGATTGAAACCTAGAATCTATACATAATCCCGCAGATTGAACAACTCACCTTCATCCAAGATATAAAGAGAAGAAATTGGATGAGGGAACAAGATTCAAACCCGCTGCTCCACCAGGTATATGAACTATACAGGCTTAGCAATATTGAATTTTGTTTGAGTGAAAATTGAACTATTTCATCACCTTTCACACACACGTCTGAGGATAGAAATGAAATAAGAAATTAAACATGTAAAGTATATATGTGATATGTGAAATTCATAGCATAATATTTCACCTTTACTTCAAGAGTTTATCAATTGCAATTGCTACCAAATGTAGCCTTAAATTGGGGGCATGTGGTCAGCAAATAGCAGGCCTTTCAAAGGAAATAGACTTCCTCAACAAACAAGTGAGCCAGTATCACCCTCATAAATTGGGAGTTGGACAAGATCTCTAGGCGAATTGTCACTGTTAATACATATTAGAGTGGTTTCAAGATTGGTAAGGGCCCGTTTGGTCTGTTTTGTGATAATATTTGATCTGAAACCCAAATTTTGATCCACCCCTATCAATACCGCAAGCGCTACGCAACACAACAGTATACAACCCCCTGTCATTGAGTTGCACAGTTGTTGCAATAAAACACTTTGCATTGCAACCACAATGGGCTTTTTTTACAGCTGTTGTAAGAGCTATTGGCATTTTTTTGAATTATTGTGTCATGAGTAGATGATACTCTGTGGTCCAAAACTAAAAAAAACTGTTTCAGTTTGAACTTTCCTGATCAAGTATGTTGTAGAACTCCTACGCTGTGGAGCGTAGGCAGACCCATGAGGGGAAGAAACAAACCCAAGGGGGATAAACCTCCAGGAGTCGTAACTAAAGTACTGCTAAGCTGCCCTCAAAATTGCCACAAGACCCTTTGCCAACAGTACCACCACCAAGAAACAAGCTCCCAAACTTGTAAATTCAATCTACAAGCTTTAGTTCAGTCTTGAAATTTCCCGTAAAGGTCACGCAATTCAAAGACAGATGTAAACAAGCTGTTTTTTACTATACATCCCAATAAAGGTCCCCAAAAAACCTTCCCGCAGCAAGAGAAAAAAATAAAATAAACCTTGATTTTCCTCCCCAAACCTTATTCTTCAACTTCTACTTTCCTTGAAACTTTCCTACACACCCTGGTACCTTCAAAACCCTGCTAGTTACACCTGTAACAGCCCAAAACTCCCCTAACTACTTAAATTCTGAGGTTTCTGACTTAATTGGTCAGAAACCCTAAAAATAAATAAAATAAAATAAAACAAATATTCCCCAATTTTCAAATTCCACCCTTAACACTTTAAAAATCACCAATATAAGGGTATCAAGGACCCTTATATTTCCAGGTTCAAAAAGGTGAGTTTTTATTTTAAAAAACGTTCCTTCAAATTCTTTTCTTTCTTTCTTTTCTTTCCTTTCTTCTTCTTGCTTATTTCTTCTCACCTTCCTTCTTTTCTTTCTTCTTTATCTTTTCCCGTTGTCCTTTTTTTTGTTCCTAGCAATCAAATCAATTAACCTAGGCCAATGATTAAAAAAACAAAGAACAAATTGCCCTCAATCTCCCTCTTTTGCAAGCAAAGAATTGATCCAAGTGGATCAATCAATTTTCATACCAATTCCTCCTCTCAACCCCAAAGCCATCAGTGAGTGTTTCATTGCTCCTCTCACATCCATCTTCCAACCCCTTCTTCTTTCTTTCTTCTTTCATATTTTTAGTTGATTTTTTTTGTGTTTGTTCTAAGTTGTTCAATTCAATTTGAATCAAATCAAACCACCATGGACCAGCCTCCTTGTTTGAAGCTCTCTGCCATCACCTTTGCCCTGCCGTTGTAGTATTTATAACCCAACAAGGGTTATACAACACGGGAAGAGGTCAATCTGCTGAAGTTAAACGACAGAAGTTGTCTAAAGACTTCTCTTCTAAAACCAATCAATAAGAATTTATTGATGGAGTACTGATAAGGACCAAGAGAAATATAACTTTCAATTTTGAGAGAAAAAATGCCACATTTGATTTATTAAATTTCAACACTTTATAAGTGTTATTCCCAATGACTTTTAAGTCTTTACAACAATAATCTTTAAAATAAATTTGTCTTGATAACTTTGATAAAGGGCGTATTTAAGTGATCTGATACTACTAAAATAAATTTATAATGTTAAACAAAATAATAGCCACGTAGAAGCTAGAGAAAAAAAGAAAGAAAATTCCCCAAAACCAAAAGCAAAGTCATATATAACCTTTTTCTTCAAAAGAAATACACTGTAAATAGCTCCATAAATCTCTTCTTTACCATTTCTAAATCCCTTCAATCACCCCATAACCTCTTCTTATGATCAAAAATTCAATCTTTCATTCTTAAGATCACAAAATTATTCATACTAAGCCTTTCTGATTGATAATATGCTCTTCGTTTGATTTTACATAAGCCAAAAGTGATTTTGAAAATTATCACTTTCTTTCAAACTTGTTCAATTTTGAATTACTAAAGTGCAATGAATAGTACTCTTCTTACCAACTAAGACTGTACACCACAACCCCCTCTTCTGATGACTAATGATCAAGTTATTAATATGTGAAGATTGAAGAAACTATATTTTGATGATTATTACACGTTGAGAACCCATATTGCATATGAATTTGTAAGCCAAAAGCCATGATTCAGCCAGGTTTCCACTATTACATATGTGCTGATTTTCCTTCTTGAATTTCAATATTTCTTCAGTTTTGTATTTTCAAAGTTTTTTTAATGTCTTCAATATGGTTAAAGTAAAGTTTGTACATTATTAACCAATAGTTTCTGCTTTGATTGATGTATTTTTAGCAAAATCCATCAAGATTCAATATATATTACTAATGAAAAACCATCTTTTTGACCAAGTTGCACATCTTCAAATTTCAAACCACATTCAAAATGTTTGAAATACTCTTTTCCCACTCTTCTTCTTTGATTTGCACCTCTTTGATCTCAGGTAATCCATCTTCTGTCCTTATCAAACCATACCTAAAATCATCCAAAGAATCCATTTACGTCATCACCATCCTCATAAACTTTTTTATTAATCACTAACAACCTTAATTTCATTCATTTTAGCACTTTTGCACAATTCCTCTAATGATTCCTTCATAAGTATTCTTCTGTAATTGATTCAATCCTTTCATTCATTTCATCTTATGATCCACATTATCCATTCTTAAGATCTTCTTCTTGAATCCCTCAATCTTTAGCAATCAATCCCCTTAAACCAAAAAACTCTTCTCCTTTAAAATGTAAAGTATTTTGTCAATTTGAATTATAATTACTAAGCTTGTTTACCACCTGACTACTTTGAAATAAAAATTAATAATGAATTGACTTCTTAAATTTAATGTAAAGAAGTTTTGAACCAATCTTAAAGCGTAAAAAAAAGTCAAAAATTTTCTTGATTGATCTTATAAATTGATCACCACACCGTTTGTTTTCTTTACAATCAAAATTGATTGTCAGATTGATCTTGACCGCTATGGTAAGATTTCCCTTGCCTTTCCTTTTTTTCCTTCTTTTGTTCCTGTTGCCATGCTGACCACCCTCCTTTTCCTTCTGATTTAAATGCTAAAAATCTGTTTTTTTCTTTCTTCTTCTTCTTTTGATTTCTTTTTAATTTTAATTTTAATTTGTTTTCTTTCTTGTTGTTATGGCTATGAGCCAGGTGATTAAGAAGTAATTAAACAAACTGAAATTAAGGAGAAAAATGCAAAAATGAGCCTGGTAAATGTAGATGAGAGGTCCCTGAAGCCAAGTGAGAGAAAAAGATAAAATAGAAAAATAAAAATAAAATTGAAAATTGAAATAATTTCTATATAAGAGTGCCCAAAAGGCCACATAAAATCAAATTTCCACATCCTCCCCCAACAGCTTATCTGTCCTCAGAAAACAAGTTTCTTCTCTCTTCTTACGTTTTCACTTTTTTTGTTATTCTTCTCTGATCCAATTCTTCATAAAAAATTCAACCTTTCTATAACTTCTACACCTTTCAATTCTCCATCAAAACCTTTTTAAAACTTCTACTATACCCAAAACTCAACTTCAATTTTTGATTCTTTGTTTTCCTCTAATTCAGCTACACACCAACTTTGCCACTACCTGTAAGCTCTGTCAACACCATGAGATCTCCAACTATACACCCCCAAAGCTGTGTCAAAAGCTTGAACTCAAACGGTAGGACTTGTTCCTGGGAGGTACCTGAGTCGCTGCCCATAATGTCCGGCCAGAAGTGTGACATGTCTCTGAAACATAGAGAAAAGAATTGTAGTAAGTCATTTGAAACTCATTTTTGTAATTTTCTCAGTTCATCAGCCACCTGCCCATTCCCAATCCCTTGACCTCTGGATCTTCAGCCTGGGCAGAGCTATATGAAACCATCAATGGTGAGATACAGGTCCAATCTGCTGCAGAAGAATACAAGCCAGGTCCAAAGTTTGAAACCGCTTCCCAATGCCTCAAAAGAGTCAAAGTTTGGACCAGCGCCCCTTCCTGTCCTGCAAACCCTGAGGATTTTGTGTTCTGGAGAAATGATCTCAAGTTATGGAATAATGGTGGTAATTCCCCTCTTCCCCCTGAAATTCCTGTCAATTCCAAGGCTTCCACCTCTGTTCCTCCACCTAGAGCTTCCACCTCTCAACCCAAACCTCCGCCTATCCCTACTCAACCCACAGCCTTCAACACCAAGCCCAATCCCAAACCGCCTTCACCTTTTATGCCAAAACACCCAACTCCTGCTCTGCCACCCCCTGCTCCCAGGTCCCAATTCCTGAGCCTGGTACTCCTCCTCCTCAATCTCCACCAGCAATACCTCCCACCACTATTGTTGATCTTTTTGAGACTCCACCTCAACCAGCTTCCCCTCCTGCCATTCCTTCTCACCCAGATCCAAGCTCCCACCGACCCACTGCCAACTCCTCAACCGCTGTCGCCAGACCTCATATCTCTTCTCCTTTTGTCAACCCCACCAGTTGCCAGCACATTGAATACTTCATCAAAATTTACAGAGAAAAGGTGGCAAGGACATGTGGTTTGCTTGGAAGGTCAAAGAAGCTGACATGATTAATGAACTTGGCAGTATCCCCCACCATCTTGATCCCCGAGATCCCACTATTGCTTTAACTGAGGCCATGTTTGTCAATAAGGATACTTATTGAGCAAGGAAACTAATGTACGACCATGATGAAATCAATGCTACAAGCCAATTACGTATGTTTTACATATGTAGGACAGCGCCTAACAGTAGTAATCCAGTGGATGAATAGCATGATATGATCAAATCCGTGGCTACTGACTGTAAAAGGGCTCAAGATAAATTTTAAGGGCTTTTATAGGATGATATAGAAGGGTCAATTGATTGGTTATTGTAAAGGATGAAGAACAAAAAGAAGAGACAAGATCAGGGGTTTATATACCCAAAACCAACAAGGATATGCGCCCATAATGATGAAATAATTCTAAAGAGAAGGATCACTGTAGATCACAGATCCTGTGAACAACTATTATGTGCTCTGTAGATCATCTAATCAGATCTTTACAAATAGATGTGCATATGTAATTATCTAATTTAGTGTGTGTGTGCTTTAATCCAATTAAACCCTGATTCACCCGTGTGAACTATCTACTAACAACCCTTCTTTTTAGAATGGAACCCTAGACATCCCTTCTTGGCGGCCACAATGTGCCAAGACAATCAGTTTTAGATGATCAGCTACTAAGTTGGGTTCCCAATCCACATTACTAGCTTTAAACTAGGTTTTCACGTGTGTCTTAGAAAGGTAATCAATAGACCATTCATACAGGATCATCTTCCAATTTGATCCATGTGTTTTTGTTTTCATTTATCTTTGTAATATCAACTCTGGCTTGCAGCGCAGAGGAAAGCGCGGAGCGGAGCAGAGCGCAGCGCCGGGCGTAGCCGCTCCGTTGGCCGGGCAGCTCGGCCTCGTGGTGCTGCGTCTTCAACTGACATTCGGGCACCCCAAATTTGGGGTGCTGCGCTTTCCGCTGACCGGTTCAGCCCCCGGGATTTCCACGCTGTCCTGTAGACAGCGCTTGAGCTAACCCTGTCCACCATTACCCAAACTTCAAATCGATCGATTCCTGGACCTCACCGCCACCATTCCATCAAATTCATCAACGCCTTATCCTCAGCCTTATCCTCAGCCTTATCGTCAGATCTTTTTCGACGCCATGGAATTTCCATGCCACAATTTCCCCATCCCCATCTCAATCAGCCTCATCCAACAGCAGCTATGGATCTTTGGATCGTGGACCGATCAACTTCTTTATTGTTTATTAAAGGTACGTAGTATTCTCACTATATTTCTTCATCTCATCAGCTCTCATCTACTGTAGTTGTTGACCTTTGTTTTTGTTTTTCACAAATCCATCAATCTCATTCACCATACCCTCAATAGTCGTCCTACAAAGCTAACCCAATCATGTCTAGACAGCCTACCATCACTTCGTTCGTACCTTTATCATCAGGTTACGAGACCGACGATGGAACTGTCACCCAACCTCGCCGCTCGTCTCGCGTCGTCACACCTGCCAGACGAGCCCCAGGGATGATAGTCCCGTCTTCAGACAGTCGCCGTGGTCTAATCGATTTGGGTATAGGTAGAGATGTCCAAGACGAACACGTTCATCGCCGTCGAGAGCGTTCGGCATCTCTACCTGGAGGTGTCGAGCTTGGTGAAGAAGGTCGTGCCTTGGTTTCAATGTTTCAAGTAAGTCTATCTTTAATCCTTTCTTCAATTTCTTATCTATTTCATTTCTCTTCCATTCCTAATCTGATCCTTATGCTTGATGTTGATGAGGGTCAATGTTCCTCAAACCGGACCCGAGAACGCTCCGCCTCAGTCTCGGAAGTTGAGACAGCCAACTTAATCAATCCCCCGCGCCGATCAAGGGTTCGGATCGCTCAAACTGTGGTTGAACAAGTGGTATGTCTTTTCAATAAAATCTTGTATATATTTCTGAGCTTTAACATTAATGAACTGACCGTTTCATTTTTTGAAAACTGTAGAATACATCAGGAGCTCCCCCAGTGGATTTAGCGCAAGATTCCGACGAAGAAAACGAACGCATTCGCAAGCGAAAGCGCAATCAACCCGATGAGACCGAATACGACTCTCCATACAATCATTTTGAGAAGCCTGTACATGGAGTCAACAAAGATGGAGTTCCAGACGTAAGTATGTTTTCTCTCATCTTTTTCACTCCGATCAATTCTAACCCAAATCATGGCTGATGTCCCAATACTTTGCAGCCACCTGACCAACCAGGTTACTCTTACACTTGTAAGTTTTGTCGCAAGGTAGTACGGATCAGCGGCAGCTCTCGATCGAACCTCAAGGTTCATCAAGACGGAAGCAACGCACCTGGAAAGTCCGGTGCGGGCTGTCCCCGTCGTCAACAGGCCATTGCCGCTGGAGCAAGACTTCCACCGACTGTTTCCAACCTCCGAATCCAGCGTTGCCAGCAAGATCACCAAGGAGGACTAGAATCATTTATCACCCCAGCACCTACCTTCTCAAACCGAACCCTCAATCAATGCATAGCTGTTTGGCAAGTATCACAAGCTCTCTCATTCAAACGAATTGACGATCCCATGCTCAAATCAATATTGTACTGGTTACGACCCGATGCACGGGTGTTTGGTCAAAAGTGGGTGGCCGATGAGGCAAAACGGTTATATCTTTCACTCCGTAGCTCAGTGATTGATCGGGAGCTTGAGGTTAGTTGACTTATCTTTCATTCAATCAGAATGCAGCTGACCTGTTCACTTCTGATTCTTGCAGGAACTGACTAGCAAGTATTGCCTCATACAAGATGTATGGACGGTCAAAGGTAATCTTCATGCCTTTATTGGCGCTTCCGTCCCTTTTATCACCAACGACTGGAAGTATATAGTACGTCACTTGAGCTTCAAGCTTGTCGCGTGGCATCACAAGGGTGTCATGCTTGCCGAGCCAATGGTGACCATCTTGAAGAAGAACAATCTATATCAAAAGATAAGTGTTCTCTCAATTTTTTTCTCTCTTTACTTCTTTTTCTCTATTGATTTCTTTTTCATTTCTTTATATATATTTAACATACTGACATGATTTTGAATTTCACATGCTTGCAAATGTGTCTGATTCAGGAAGTAACAACATTACTCTTTGCCGAGAAATGCACGAACAACTATACAACCAAGGCCTCCTATCAGGTCATGAATTCGCTTGGAAACCCAGGACGATGTCTGTCCGATGTTTCTGCCATAAGATGGGCCTTGTTGTGAAGGCCGGTCTTGATGCTCTGGGGATGAAACCGCATTGGATTCGTCACAGTGGGTTAGGTAGGTTTCCTCCTGTGGCAGTCATGGCGGTTATCAACGAAGAAGACGACCTTCACCAAGACAAGGATCCAGCTGGGCCTTATCTGGATAGTGAGGACGATGATGATGACGACGTAGACTCGAATCACAGCGGTGATTCGATCGAAACTGATTCCAATGCTGATGATGAATCAGACCTTGAGGACAATGAGCAAGAAGACAAGCCCCAAAATTATCAAAACCGCAAGAAAGCGTATCTTCTAGGTGATACTTACATGAAGCAATTGACCAAGGATGTAAGCTTTCATTCTTTACACTCATCTTCATTTCCATTTACATTTTTTAATTTTTTTGATTTTTTAATTTTTTTGATTCTAGATGGACATGGTCAACAAGAAGCTCACGCGGTCCAGTGCTCACCGTGCCAATTTCAATCGACGCCGTGATCAAGCTAATGCTCAAAATAAATCAGATGGATCACGTCAACTCAAGGCGCTCTTGTCAGGCCATGGAATCCGCTGGGGTATTCGAGCCAAACGTTGGGAGCGAATGTGGGAAGCTCGCGAGGTGTGTTCTTTTTTTTACAAACCTCTGGATGGTATAACTGACATAATTATTTGTCTTCCTCCAGCTGATCGATAATGTGACGAAGGAAGATTTAACTGAAGTACTCTCAAAGAGGAGTCATTCAAGATCGAGGAAAAATGCAAAGAAAGAAGGCTATTTTGAGGAGAAGGTTTTTTCAGTAGCAGACTGGCAAGCTATGAGGGATATCTTAGACATTCTCACTGTAAGTTTCCATTCTGATCTGTGTTGACTTTGTTTTCATTTTTGATTTTTTTAATCTTTGGTTTCTTTTTTGATTTTGTTCCCTCTACTCAATAGCCTTATAAAGTATTGACTAGAGAGATGGAGGGTGATAAACCCACAGGATGTATGGTCCTTGTCAAGTATGTGCAGCTCAAAGCTTCAACAACTGCCCGATTAAAGAAGACACACGAGAACGATCCACTTTACCCAATGGTGGATGTGATGTTGGGTAAGATCACAAGGTATTTAGATGAGGCACTAGAGTGTGATACGTTAGTCTTAGCCGCTATCTTTCACCCTGGATTACGAGTCAAATTTTTTGAACATGCATTCGAACACGGTTCTATCAACCACCGTCGAGCTGAAGATTTATTGGAATCGGTTTTCATCTCTCAACGCGACTCACCCGATCTTCGAGATCAACTAACCAACGTCTCTTCTCCAATCAATACTGTTGATGACAGTGATGAAGGTACTGGTTCGGACTTTATCAATTTTTACACCGAGGTAGTAAATTCAAGCAAGCTCAATGAACTCGAGCGATACCTTCAAGGCATCAACCCAATGGTTTCTCCGGATATGAACAATCCACAATCCGCATTGGATTGGTGGAAAGTAAGCAGATTTATCTTTTTTTTCTCTGTTGATTCTGATTTTGGTACTTATATTCTGTGTTTACCGCCTACAGACTCACGCTGGGAAATACCCAGTGTTATCAATACTTGCTCAGGATTACCTGGCTACACCAGCATCGTCTGCTGCACCCGAACGATCCTTCTCTATTGCCGGACAAGTTTGCACAGCTGACCGGGGATCCATGGGCCCTCGCATGATCGAGATGACGGTTAGTGGTCAGATATGGGCCAATGAAGGCATACCTTTCACTGGGGACTTTGGTGAGGTTGGGAAAGTACTTGACTTTGGGAAGAAGGCAATTAAGAAGAAACCTAGAAACAATCACTTTTAGAATTTATTCCATTTTTTTACTTTACTTTACTTTACTTTGTTTTGTTTTCTTCTTTTCTTCTTTACACTCATTTACAACCCTTTACAAATACACCCTTATGTTCTTCTTTCTCTACTGTCCTTACCTTCTCTCTATTTACAATAAAAAATTATTTTTGAAAAAAACCGTTGCCTTTTTGCCTGCAGCGCTGCGAAACGCTGCGCAAGCAGCGTTTAGTTTTCAGTTGCTTTTTTGCCCGAGAACTTGGGGTAGTTCACCCAAGAGCTACCAGGCTCAGGGGTCCTGATATCAAGTTGCGCTCCTAGAAATGGGGCTCGCAGCGCTGCGAGCCAGAGTTGGTAATATCACACAGGAGGAAAAAATTGGAATAGAAATGATAATAGAACTTGAATAAGCTTGAAATATAGGCGTTGCTTATGTGCTGATTGATATGTAATGGTGTTACATAGGTGTATTATTATTATTTCCATATGTAAATGATCATTACAAGTGATTTATGTGTTGATTGATATGTAATGATGTTACATAGGTGTGTTACTATTGTTTCCATATGTAAATAATTATTACAAGCGGTTTATGTGTGTGTAATGGGGATTTTGTATGGAAAGCAATGTGTCACTGTGATGGTTTTGTGCCTTTCCTAACAATGTTTTCTTTATTGTCTGTTCACTGGAAGATTTTCAAGACTTCCCATGCTGATGAATTGCTTGCCAGAGAGATTTTTTCCACAAAGATGAAGAACCCTGTTGCTCAAAATATGTTGTATTGCTTGTCCAGGTCC
This sequence comes from Melampsora americana, assembly GCA_022264835.1. Classification (NCBI taxonomy): domain Eukaryota; kingdom Fungi; phylum Basidiomycota; class Pucciniomycetes; order Pucciniales; family Melampsoraceae; genus Melampsora; species Melampsora americana. The sequence continues at coordinate 2,069,679 of JAIFHY010000006.1, forward strand.
ACCCATATCTGTCCTACTCATTACAACTTCCCTCCTGCTGACAACCCTGATTTGATACCTGATCCGCTCAATGTTCCTTCCTCTCATCTTGCCAATTTCTATGACTCTATGGCTAATGGAAACAGAAACCTTAGAGAGAAAGGGAAATAAAGAGCTCATGACCAAGTCAAATAAATTGTTTTCCTCCTGCTAATATTTTCTTGTTTTCTTTGTTCTCCTCATTTTCTCTCTCATTGAAAAGCATAACCCAAAGAAAATCTTTGGTACAAACTCCTTGTGCCACCTCCCCCAACTTTAATAAAGGCCCCTTCCTAGTAACCTTGAACCACCTCCCCTGACCTGTATCTGAGAACCCCCCTTTTCGTCTATTTCAATAACACCCACCCTTACTGTTTTGTTTTTAACTTGCCATTTTTATTTTATTTCATTTGTTTGTCTTGTTTTGTTTTATTGGGTTTGATCTTAATTTTGTTTTACATTTTTTTCTTATTCATTTACATATTTTATTTTCATTGTTTATTACCCATATCACTCCTTCATAATTACTTATCCACCAGTCAGTACCAACTTAATCCGTCCTCTACATAATTCTCAATTGTCAACATCACCATCACTGACAACCATTATTCTTATTCCCAATTCCAATCAATCATAACCTAAACTAAACAAATCTTTTCATAGTCTACAGCAATATTGTATCTTTACTCCTTCTATGTGTAATAAAAAGTTGGTCGTTCATCAAGAATTGACACGTTAAGGATTTTTACTGATTTTTCAAATTTTGGATTGTAATTTGAATTTGAGCACACAATTAAAGGTATTGAGACACACTTATGCTTTATGGTGACTATAAAAAATGTATCATAACATCTTGATACAAAAAAATAAGTAAATCAAAAGAAACCTGGGGCACCAGAGTATTCACACGTGGTCCCCCACCGCACTACTGACTTGGCCCTACAATGTTTGACTGCGCAGATCAGACGGGATGCGGTAAGTTCATTTAGGGTATACAAATATGTTCTGGAAAATTCCAGAAGGTATTTTCCAGAACGCCAGAACCCTTCTGGCATTTGGGAAAACTCAGAACATTTGATAACAAACCTTAACCAACCTGCAGCCGTGTACACATACTCCCAACTTACACCCGATCCATTTCCCACATACCCACATACCCACGTAACTAACCAACATGCCTGATGAAGTGATCAACAACGATACCCCCACCTCCAGCCAACCAAGCAGCCCTCAAGAAACTTTGATCATCACACCGTTCTCCTTCCAAATTCACCCCTCTGCCCTTCCATTCAACTTGAATACTGGTTCTCCCAATTTTTATTCACAGGCCTTTCCTGCAACAGTTCTTCAACCCTCTCCTTTTGGATCTCCTTACAATTCAATGGCTTCAGTCTTGGAACAAACCAATCAACAGGTCTCACCGATTAAAAAAAATTTAAGAAATCATACTAAGAGCCAAACTGGTAAGGCCCAGTCTTCATCCACTCGCAAAGCCACAACGAGCAAAATTCTGAAGTCACCCAAAAAGAAAAGAAAAGAAAAATCTACAAAAGCAGTCAAAGTTGTTTCGACTCGAAAGGCGCCTGTGTATTGGGAAGAGGAGAAAAACGAAAAGGGTGAAAGCGCAATAAGTGTATTGTTGAATTGGATAACGACTTATGGTAATTGGCAATGTTATAAAAATGGTAATATTGTGAAAGGCCGTACAGTGGAGGAGATTATCAATTACTTGGGTCAACATGATTTTCATGGCAGAACTGTCAAGAACGTGCACGGAAAGGTAAGTTTGAATAAGTTGTTGACAGAGATTTATAACTGAAACCGGTGCTCATCTTACAGATCTCGGACCTTGAAAAAAAATTAATTTGGCCGTGGAGTGGCTAGATGGCACTGGTAAGGGTGTGATGAATGATATTGAGGCGGAGAAACAAAAGGAAGGATTGTCTGATGACGATCCAGAATATGTGAAGCGTAAGAAGTCTTTGATAGAAGGTCAGTCTATCAATTGATAAGATTCCCTTTTCGATTTCCTTTTTACGTTTGCTAATCTTCAATTCCTCCAGATTACGTGATCAACCACAGATGCAAATATTACTATCAGATTGAGCACATCCTGGGCACTCGGGACAAGGCAACTTGACTTGATGGTGCAACCAGTGCGGCACCTAATCCAGCTGGCACATCATTAGAATGTTTGAGGGTGTCATTGAGACGTTTGAAGCCTTCCCAAAACACTGAATGTTTGGAAACAAACACCGGAAATGTCGACCACCATTCAGAAGCATCAAATGAAGACATCCAGGTTCACAAAGACAACACTAATCATTTTGAAGATGAATTTAATGATGTTGTTCAATGTGCTCTGGAAGACCAAATGGCAGATGATGGTAGGTTGTTTTTCCCCAGCATTGGTAATATGAACTTTTGCGAAATACACATGTGCTGACTTTAATTTATTGATGGTTCTTCTGCAGAAGAACAATCCACCCCGATTCAAACTCAAAGTCGTTCTGACACTGCCTCGGTTCAATCTTTGCGCTTGAAGAAAACTAACAAAAGGGGTGCTAAAACCCAAGTTACTCAACTACTGAGTCAGCCTGACTCAGTAACGACTTCCTCCATCTCACACCTTGAAGACGTATTCATCAAAAGTGAGCTTGAAAGTACCACAATGAAGGATGTCATGAAGGAGATAGCAACCGCCTTGCAGCCACAAAACGGCTCAAAGTCTTTATTAACCAAAGATGAAACCAAGTGTGCAATGGAATTGGATTTGGCAATTGCTAAAGGCCAGTTCATCAGTCAGTTTATGAAAGATAACAAGGTCAATTACGAACAAGAAAAACTGATTGCTGACAATTTATACAAATGTGTTGAAGCTGGGTAGGTAGTTTATTTTTTTACTTCTGATTAAGCAACTGACTATTCAACTCATTATGTGTGTTTGTGATCAGGTCTGAAAATGATACCTGGTCAGAAAACGATACGATCTCCAGGTCATAATTCCTTGATTATGACCTGTGTTGTCATTTTGGCGATCACACCGTACACGGTCTCCAAGTGTTTCAATTTCCATTCCTTCTTAGTCTCAAGTGTAGTTTCATAATATGATTTATGCAGGCTTGGATGCTCGCGGTGATTTCATGTGATCTTTGTTTTCATTTATACACGGTTCTTTTGGTCTTGCAGTTTTTTTTCAACATTGTAAATATTCATTTATAAAATTTTTCGATAATAAATGTGGCATTGATCCCATCTTTAAACGCCCCATTTTTTCAATTGAGACACAAAACGTGTTTCAATAGCAAATTTTGTTTAACCACAAAATGCATTTCATAAATCCAATTCAATTGCAATTGAGTCTCTAAACACATAAAAAAATTTTATAAAGTCCTGAAAATTTTATAAAGTCCTAAAATCATAGCATATTTGAGATGAGTAGAAAAAGCAATCGAAAGTGGAAATTTCACAAAGTTAATCACCTCAAGAGTATTTTTAAAATCTTCAAATTATAACATATTTGAGAAGCGTAGGAATAGAAATAGAAAAAGAAATTTCAAGTAGAGATAATGGAAAATAGAAAGAAGGAAATTGATGAATACATGAGAGTCCAAAAGCACTGTTGTATTCATGAGTTCTGCGTTGCGATAAATTCCGCAAAAAGACCGTCTCTTCGGGAGGCATCTTGCCAAAAATCATCTTGCGGTGGTGCTGGAGACTGGTTGCGAGGAGTGCTTTCTTGTCTATTTGGTGAAAACAATCCAGATTGACTTGCTCCAAACTCAGAATTCCACTCTTCCCCATTTGCCTTCGCAAAGTGGTGTAAGATGATACAGGTGCAAATCCAAGCATTAACTCTTTGCACACTTGAAACCCCCCCTAGTAAGATTCTTATCTCTTTCAGAGATTGGAACCATTCTTTTAGCATTCCTATGCTTTGTTCAACAATCACCCTCCACTTACTTAACTCCTCATTGAAGGCATTTTCATTAATTCCCAATCGGCGACCCTGGCAGCGTTTGAAAGGTGTGATGACGTGGTCTGACAAGGTATAACCGGAGCCGGCCAATAGGTACTCATCCTCTTGCATGTATTCTTCAGGGTGGGTG